>JANEYF010002760.1:0-698004 GCA_029963845.1 Rhamnusium bicolor
AGGCACTACCTGAAACCAATACCGATGAGTAGTCTCCAACAAGAAACCAATATGTCTTTACCGAATGTAGATATCTCCAGCCCTTCACGAGTTATAAGGGAAATATAGTATGACGCCACCCCCAAAAATGAAAATGGCTAGTGTAAAAATATTTTTTGTTTATTGCCAAACTTTCTCCGATGACGGAAGTTTACGTATTAACATCTTAAAATGAAATAAGATTCACTTTATCATGTTGCACAAATTTGTTTTTCTGTTGTTTCGGAATGTTTCAGTAGATGTTTACAATATAATATTATGTCTGCATAAAAGCCGTCTCTGAAAACCGATACCTCCATCCCAGCTCTAAGCATAATATAATAAATTTGTAAATTTTCATGTCAAACATTGGCCTGACTCATGAAGATAAGTTTTGCAGTAAACTTTTACTACAATATGCTTATGCCCGAGGCGATTTCGAGTCAAAATGACCACGTTTTTTAATTTTTTTTATTTAAAAACCGGTTTTCGAATTTTACAAATTTATAAAAAAAACCGGCTTTCAAAAACCGACAAACCCTAGTACTTAAAATTAGTAAATAAATAAAATAAATAACTGTTCGTCTAGGAGATATTCTGACAGAACTTCCTTGGTCAAAGATTGACATCTTATAGTAATGTCCAATAGATGCTTGCACGAAAATAAAAATAATATCCCTAATTAAAATATAAAATGTTTCATTTAACAAAAATAAGGACCAATCTATAGCTACTAAAACTACTGAGAACATAGAGAAAATCCGTTAATATAATTATTAAAACACATGACACATGTCATGGTGATTATGATTAAATCTATAATTTTAGAATTACGATAAGAAGAAATTTTTAAGTCACAAAAAATTTAAGTATCCTTCCAACATTTAAATTTATTTAAGAACAAATTTTTATAAGTGCCTGAAACATCGAAATTTTAGAATCCACATCATCACAGAATCATCTTATATCTTATGGTAAAACAGTTCTTTGTAAATTCTGTATTATCAATTAAACAGTAAATAATATCTGGTTAGAGAACATATCGATAGAATACGTTAACACCACCTCTTAAATTTCACAAGATGTCCTTTTAAGAAACACTTGACTATTAATTTTTTCGTTTGCTCATCCTTATTATTATTAAAGTCTGATACAAAACGCATACCATATATAAAATGTTACTCAACCAGGCTATAATGTGATATGTCAAACCTATATATATATATACGTATATCGTATGGCAAAACATTTTGTAACTTTATATAAAGGAAACAATAGAACTCGTACAACAGTTTATAACAGTTTTTTCAGTTACATAACTGATTCCTCTGTATGCAATGGTGATTGTGTATACTTTATGTTAAATTCTATATAATTCTTACTACGAAGCTAACATTTCATGTTGACTCGGAATAATGTTAGTTTTTAAAGGATAATTTGAACACTGCAAGCGTGAACCACGTAGGTATACAGTTTTGTGGTTAATATCAAGATTACAAATTGTAAAAAAAAAACAGAGGATATTCTAAAAAAAAACATTGTTTCTGTTATTTGTATTTTGCACACAGTGTATACCAAAAAGTCTCCAACCTAAGGTCAAGTTTTATTATTTAACTTACGAAAAGATTGCTTATCTTAAGACTGAAAAACTGCCAATCAAATGTTTCCGTGTTACATCCGGTATAGCAGAAATTAAATACTATTTTCAAAAATCCCTCTCAGTTTCTCAAAACTTGGAAAAGCGCCATTAAGTAATGTTACTTGTAATCAAATTTTAGAATTGCATGCAAATATAGAAAAATCGATTAAATTGTCTGAGACAGCTTTTGTGTTACGATAAATTTCATTTGTTTCTCAAATATTACTACTTGGAACATTTTAACATCATTTAAAAATAAATATAGACTGAATTTTATTTTTCCAAAAAAAAGAAAATGGAAAATTACTTATTGGTCGGATTTTGTGTTTTATGCGGGTCTAAAATTTGATTCCAAACAATTTTTTTAATGACGCTTCTCCATATTTTCATAAATAATGTTATTTTCAGGGAAATCTTGAAATTGTATTTAAGTTCGTTTATAAAGAGTCGCATGACGACGTTTTATTTACAGTTTTTTGGTCCTATGAGAAGCAGAGAGGATTGCCTCCAATGACTTCCTGAAGTCATTAGTATATTGGACAAACTAGACAATCAAATCAAACTAGATTTAAGGAGCATATGACTCATCTCAAATAGAACAGATAAGTCTAATGTTGCCCAACATGTGTTTGAGAACAACCATAAAATAAATAGCAGCAATTTAAGATTAATTAGAAATCGAACAAATACTAGACAGCTCGTAGTGTATGTATGTGTTTAAAAGAACAAGCACGTTAAATTTTAGAAATTCTGTTAAAAGTTAATTAGATACTAACAAAAAAAATGTTATATCTTACATTTACTTATTATTTGACTATGTTACAAAACTATTTTAATTTTAATTTGACTACCCTGGTTTTTTATTTATAAAAATTCCTGTGTCTGATGATGTGAAGTAATTACTTGTTCACGAAACCGGTCACATTAATAAAGGAATTTTATGAGAATTTTTCTATTTGCTTTATCATGATATATATGTTTTGAACCTTCCTGAATTCATTTTCACTATTCTCCGAATGATGTCTGTCGGTGCGTGTGTGTGTATGTGATGTGTGTATCCGCGATAACTCAAAAAATACTAATGAGAAACTTCCCAAATTTGGCAGTTAAGATTGTCAACAACATTTTAGGTGACAGATTAAATTTGGTGAATGTGGTACCACCAGAAGTGACATAATGAATGAGAAAAGAAAATAGGTACAATTTCGAGAAAAAAAATTATAATTTTTATTGCATTTCTGGATGAATCTCGACGAATTATAATGAAAAACAATTTTATGAAAAAAATCTGTCTGCATGTCTGTAGTATCGCGATAGTAGCCACAGGTTTTCAGATAAAGCTTTCAAATTTGGTACACATGTTCTAAAGGCCAAAGACAATGATAAATTCGATGATATAAAATTGGTTACCGGAAGGGAGGTTTACGGGATCCAAACTTTTTTGTATTTGCCTTTACAAAAAAATATATTCTTGATGAAAGATTATAAATCATGTCTACTATATCAAGCCAATAAAATATATTTTTCAAGTACTTAAATAAAGGTGATGTAAACTGAAATTTTTTACACATTTGACCACATAAAATTGGGTTAGGGTAAATTTAACAGTTTGACATTTGAAATGTCTAATTTAGTTACAAAAGTGTCAATGTCAATAAGAAGAAATTATTAAAATATATGACATGAATTATTATTGACAGTATCAAATGCCGCTGATAATTATTTAAAAATTTCAAGGCACGCTATTAAAATTTAATTGAGATAAGTGAAGAATTAAATAAAATGATTTTTTTAGATCAGGATGATATATATTGGTATTAAAAAGTTATGTGCTGGCCACTTCAGATATTTTAAATTGTTATCATCTAGCATTATTACCTATTTTGTAGTAGTAAATACATAAAATTATTCATTAGCTTACATTAAGTAAAATAAAAATAAATCATCCATTCATTGTTTTATTAACTTTATTGATATCAAATATAGACAAATTGTTACATGTAAAAACATGCTCAAAGTAATATTTTCTTTAAATTTTCATGAAAATGTACAGGTGTCTGAACAATAATGTATTTCCGGTCAAACCGGAAGTTGAATTGGATTTGTTTCATTACTATTTAAATCAGTCTGATTTACTACAAAAAGAAAACCTATAATCAAAATTTTATTTTAAAAAAGTTAGGGCGATATTTGTTACTTAAAAAAATTAAATTTAAGTTCAAATATCTCGAAAACCAGTGATTTTTCAAAAATTGTCCACATCATAAAAGTTGCTTAGAATTTAATATCCTATCACGCGCGCCTCTTTTCAAGGTTCCTGGGAGCGAATAGTTTCTTTGCATAGCCATACCTCAATATGGAGAAAGACCGTCTTTGCCCAAACATGAAGTCATTGATATATTCTAATGAATGCCTTTTACAGAAATCAGATCATTTTAGTTTTTGAGAAAATGACCGTGGGAGTTTTAAATAGGACACCCTGTATATCACACCAATATTGTGTAGTCCCTTATTTATGATAAAATAGTCTATAGTACTAATAAAAGTAGGATTTGCATGTCACAAAACTATTTGTTTTTCGATTGTGATAGGTCCAAGGACATGTACGTTTAAAAATTCACTACAAAGCGCATTGCTTACTTACTAATAGACTTGTTTCGTTCTTCCAAACTCATCAGTACTACAAATGGCTAGTGAGATACAGAAATGCTAGACCGAAACTAATCGTAATAAAGTTCCTGTACACAAAAACTCAAGACTTTTACTAGATCTTTAGAGTATTAGGTCTATAATTAGAAAGCTTCTAAAATTATTAATATTTACACACATTTTTTAAAAACAGTGGATGATCTATATAAGTTTTATAATATCATATCTAAAGCTATGTGGCCGATGCTCCTCAAAATTAGATGTTTATTAATTAGTTCAGAGATCTGTAGAAAACTTAATAATATATTTGAAACATAAGCAAAAAAACTGATTTGGTGTTTCCCTGGTATTTTTTAGTGACATTACAACATTAATAATTTCTTGTGGAGTAGTGGATTGTAAAAAAAATGAGCAAGATGGCTTTTGAAAATCATTTAAGAGATCAGTGCATAGCTTGTGTCTTTTATAGAATTTACAATAGTATCAACAATGGTGGCAATAAAATTATTAAATTATTGTTTGTCATATTTGAGTTATGGACACTTTTAAAAATATTTATTTCCATATTAATTATTTCCCAACTAGCCCTAATTTTATTGTCTGTATGTGCAATATAGTAACTTTATGACTTCTTCTTGGTAACTTCAATTACTTTTTTATAAAGTCCTCTATATTTTTGTAGTAGTTACTTTTTATCTTCGTCAAAATGAGCAAGGGATCGTTTGGATTCATGCATAGCACAGGATGTGATTTTATTTTAAAAATAACACTACATTTTTTAATCTTTAAAATTTACAATTTTTGACAGCCTCACCCGCCTCCTCTGAGGAGCCGCCGCCACTGGTGTTTATTAAAATTTACTAAATCAGACAATTTAATAAATACGTCATTATTTATTCTATCCAATATTTTATGATAATAATTACACATAATTTAGTATAGGTTTTTCAATATATGTATAATTAACATAACCTTAAGGATATTTTGCAGCTTCGTATTTTTAAAGTTATGTTTGCTATTAAAAATGCTAATTTACGACTGAAATAATTAATTAGTGCGTATTAAATTAACAGTCATAAAATTAATCTAAAAATTCATACCGATTTGTGAACATGCAACTAGATCGTTAGGCTGCAGGCATCTTAAAATAGAACTAAATTCCGACTTTCGTTAAGTGTATTTTAATAGTCTACCAAGAAGATACATAGAGACCGATCTCAAATTCATATCATATATCTTTTAGTTTAGATTTTCAAAATTATCCATAAGATGAAAACTAAAAGGGAATGAATGGCATGGGCATCGACTTTTCAAAATGTACTGAAATCCGAAATCAAAATTTTAAATATTCTCTGAACGCTATTTGTGGCATTCTATAAATTTTTCTCTCTTCTTTTTAGGAACTACCACATGAATAATTCTTTGTTATCTAAAAAATATAGTTAGTTACCCAGATGTTACTGGAAAAAATAAACCTTTGCGCTTGTGACTTTACGTCAAAAGAGTAGTCATAGGGTGTTTTTTGACAACTAATATGAGAACCAAAAATAATAATATAATTCCATAACGTTTCTGAAAACGAATCTCTTTCCTTTTTCAAAGTTATTAACTTTTTTTAGAATATGTCAAGCGTGAAACGACACATATATTATTTGTTTATGTAACATCCATAGATACTTACATAGAACTGTTGAAACTTAAAAATTATACAATATTAGTTTTGTCAATTCTTTTAACATCGGTAACTATATTGTATCAAAATCTACAAACCAATGGGATAAAATAAAAATTTTTCATTCAATAATATTATTGCCGATTCCTTATCCCTTTTTTTTGCTATCCGCATAAAAGTTATATTAGAAAGGGTGAAATCGAAAAATCGAAAATTTGCGAACATGCTTGGGAAAATGGACACAGCTGAATAAACTGGGATTCGACAAAAATTTTAATGATAGAAGCGGATAGCAAAAACGAAAAATTAAGGCATCGGCAATAATATTATTGAATGAAGAAAAATGTTTATCCCATTGTTCTGTAGATTTTGGTACAACGTGGTTACCGGTATTTAAAGAAAAATTGAACAAAATTAATATTGTATAATTCTTAAGTATCAACAGTTCTATGTAAGTATCTATGGATGTTACATAAACAAATTATATATGTGTCAAGTTTCACGCTTCACATATTCTAAAAAAAAAAATAACTTTGAAAAAGGAAACAGATTCGTTTTCTGAAACGTTAGGGAATTATATTATTATTTTTGTGTCTCATATTAGTTGTCAAAAAAACACCCTCTGACTAATCTTTTGACGTAAAGTCACAAGCGTAGAGGTTTATTTTTCATTACTTACTGGGTAACTAACTATATTTTTTTGACAATGTCGAATTATTCATGTGAAAGTATGTCCCAAAAAAGTAGACAATGTTTTAAGTTTTTTAAAATGAATTTTTAAGAAAATTGGCATATACAGGGTGTCAATAGTGTGTTCTCCTTCGATAACCTTTGAACCGTTAGTGATACAACAATTTATTAAATACAAAAGTTTTTTGGGTCGATAAGATCTATCATTTAAAATTATTGTGAAATCTACAGAGTGCTTAAATTTTCTGTTGCACACAAAAAAATTTTTTTTTTAAATAGAATACCCTATATATTTTGTCACCATTTTATTAAATGAAAAGAGTATTATATAGTGATATTTTGTTTTTGGATTTGCATGCAACGTTGCCAAGTTATTTAACATTTTCTGGAAATTTAAGGATTTATAACTGTCCGTTTACTAATTTTTATTTACCTATGAAAACAAGCTGGATAAGAAAATATTATACTATTCTTAGTTCATACTACACGCTAAGTATTAGTACCTTTTTTTACATTATTCTATTTTACAGGGTGTCCATGACGGCATGTCAATTAATGCGAATTTCAAAGGGGAAAATCTCTGTTTTTTTAAATGGAACACCCTATAATTTTTTACGTGTTTGGATTTCTCCTTCAAATTGTTTTCTTTTTTTGTATAACACTTCCTGTACCTAACTGTTGTATTTTTTGGAGATAATTAAGGTTTTCTCTTTAACCTTGCGATTACAGTAAAAATTAATACAATTTTATCAAGAATGGCTTTGGAAAAACAAAAATTGTGCTGTCAAACTGATATTTTGTGGTTTACACGTAATTAATTTTACTTGGTGGTGATTCTTCTGTATTATCTTGTTGAGTTAATTATTTTTGTTAAATAAATTATGAATTATTCACACGAAGAGTTGATCGACATGGTTTATGCATTGGGAGAAGGGGGAGAAATCCGCTATTGGCATCAAGAATTTATATTCAGCGTTATCCAGAACGAAGACATCCTCACCATTCTGCATTTGAAAGGTTGCGAGAAAGGTTTGAACGAACTGGACATGTAAATTATGAAAAACATGAACGTACAAAACTAGCAACAAATGAAGAAAAAGGGTTTCAAGTTACATTAAATGTCGTTGAAGATCCGCATAACAGTACGAGAGAAATTAATAGACAACTTGATATAAGTCAATCCTCTGTAACAAGAATATTGAGGACACAAAACTTGCATCCTTATAATATTCAACTGCTTCAGGAACTATAGCCAAATGATTTCGAACGTAGGGTAACATTTTGTGAGTGGACACTCAATAAGATTCACCAACAGCCGCAATTTTTTGATTTTGTGCTATTCACTGATGAGGCCACATTTCATAAAAATGGTTGTGTTAATAGACATAACTTACACTACTATGATACCATGAACCCTCATTTTACGATAACTGTAGATAATCAACACCGATGGTCACTCAATGTGTGGGAAGAGATAGTAGGTGAATATGTAATTGGACCGCATTTCTTTAATGGTCACTTGACTGGGAATATGTACCTCGATTTTTTACAAAATGTACTGGGAGGATGTCCTCAAAATGTCTTACAGAGGCTGTGGTTCCAGCATGACGGAGCTGCACCCCATTATAGTATTGCCGTAAGAAACTTTTTAAATGTTACATTTGGTGACAATTGGATAGGTCGAGAAGGACCAGTTCAATGGTCACCAAGTTCACCAGATTTGACTTTTTTTGTGGGAGTACATTAAAGGATTGGTGTACAAAACATCACCAACTACAAGAGAGAAAACATGCAGCAAAGAATTCAACTAGCGTTCGACACCATCACGCCTAACATGTTGCAAAATGTAAGTGACTCATTTCTTCATAGAGTCAGAATTTGTAATTTACAACTAGGAGGTCACGTTGAGCATATTTTATAACTTGTTTTATTTTTTCTCTTCTATTTACTGTTTACGTTCAAAATTACACTTTTACTTTGTTATGTACATACCTAAGGTGAGGTGTAAATGTTGTCATTCAAGTCAATAAATTTGCTACTTCTACTGTTTTCTTTACGATTTTATAGAAAATAATTTTTCGCCTGACCGCAATTTTTGTTTTTCAAAAGCCATTCTTGATAAAATTGTATTAATTTTTAGTATGATCGCAAGGTTAAAGAGATAACCTTAATTATCTCCAAAAAATACAATAGTTAGGTATTGAAGAAAAAGAAAGCAATTTGAAGGAGGAATCCAACCACGTAAAAAAAATACAGGATGTTCCGTTTAAAAAAACAGAGTTTTTCCCATTTGAAATTCGCATTAATTGACATGCCGTCATGGACACCCTGTAAAATAGAATAATGTAAAAAAAGTACTAATACTTAGCGTGTAGTATGAACTAATAATAGTATAATATTTGCTTACCCAGCTTGTTTTCATAGGTAAATAAAAATTATTAAACAGACCCTTATAAATCCTTAAATTTCCAGAAAATGTTAAATAACTTGGCAACGTTGCATGCAAATCCAAAAAAACAAAATATCACTATATAATACTCTTTTCATTTAATAAAATGGTGACAAAATATATAGGATGTTCTATTTAAAAAAAGTATTTTTTGTGTGTAACAGAAAATATAGGCACCCTGTAGATTTCACAATAATTTTAAATGATAGATCTGATCGACCCAAAAAACTTTTGTATTTAATAAATTGTTGTATCACTAACGGTTCAAAGGTTATCGAAGGAGAACACACTATTGACTCACCCTGTATATGTAGGTAACTTGAAAAAAAATCTTGAGCCATGTATGTACCTAAAAGTTAAAGAAAATTGTTTGATTTCACTTAGTATTTCATCGGTCATATGGCCATTTTGGCGATTTTAAAAAAATTATCAATACATCATGGAAATTTTCAATTTTAGAACCTTCATGCTTATCAATGCCAAAGAATATATGTATCACGATGTAGTGTCCCACATTCTTCGTCAAAATCGGACCAATAAAAATTGGTAATAATGTTTACATATGTAATCTGATCCAATGGTAAATCGCTCCTTTTTATTAAATGGTCCATTTTGTCATCTTGTATTGAAACTACTCAATGTTTGATCAACTGCTTCGAAAAATATCTGGAATCTCAAAATAAAGGCTAATTGAAAACGAGTCATCCATAACGAGGGAATTTTCTCTTGCGAGGCAGAACCGAATTTTTTTTTTAATTAGCAACTTATTTTTGATAGATTCGTTAATTGTCAAAATCATAGCATAAAAATTTTAAATCCTTACATAAGAAAATTTTCGAGCAAAAGGCTATTGAAAATTAGAAAACCAGAATTTTATTATTAAGAAAAAATAAATCAAAAACTATGTTGTTAAGTAAATGAAATTATTAAATTAAGTGTCGAACTGCCACCCATCGATTTCTTGACAATAGGCAAGCCTTTCTACAAATTCTTCTTGTATATATTGATCGAATTTTTGGCTAATTCTGCACATTTCATCTCTAATTCGATTTTTAAATCCTCTAAATTTTGTGATCTGTTGACAGACCTTTGAGGTTAGGTTTGATGTCATGAATGTCTTTATGATTTCCGATGTAACACTAAATAATCTAGATACTGTCTTTCAATTTAAATGTCAAAATAAATATGACAAATGTTCATATTTTGAATTATCTAATTTAAATATTTTTAAAAATAATTTTTACGCGGTCTAAACCCTGAAGAATTCAGAAGAATGAAAGTAGATATATATCGGACTAGGTTTTCGTTTTTTGTATTGTAACTTGAGGAAATCGTTTCTTGTGTGAAAACTGTTATTTTTTGGTGAGTTAATATTTTTTCAATCTCAACATTTTTTGCTTCTAATACTGAGGACACTGTTATTTAACTCAACGCAGTTCTTGCTTCTAGACTGAGTAGTTGTTTTATTACTTTCTATGATAAAATGTATTGAGTGTTGTTTTTGATTCATTATATGCCTAAAACTTTTATATTAACACATTCAGATAATAATGTCAGTATAAAATATAAAAATATATAGGTATTTATTATTATTATCACGTTATGTTTGAAAGAATGCTTTTGTAATTCAAAAATAATTATTTATTATTTTTTCTAGAAATAGACATTTGACTTTAAATAACCCTATAAGAAATAATCAAGAGGTGTTAGATCTGGAGACCTTGCGGGACATTCTATTGGAGTTGCCATTTAAAAAAAAATGTCAATAACTTTATTATTCGGAAACAAATGATGGTGGGAAATTGAATTTAATATAAAAATGTGCAATTTTATATGATAAATTAACTCCTATATGAAAAAGTCTATCTGACAGCACATTTTTGTCACTTTGACAGCGATAAAAAAGGTGCATCGTTTTTTATCACCGATAAAAATGCTTGTTCCTCAAAATCAGAGTACATCTAGTAGTCGCACGTCACTTTAAAATCTGTCCTGTCAGCTATAATTTTTAAATATTGTTGAAACTATACTGTACAATATGAGTCGTTTTGGGAAAATTTCGACTGAATAAATTGCAAAAAACATAGAAAAATCAATTCCGCAATCCACAAAAAATACGAAATCGTCAATATTTTTAATAACTGTTCCTTTAAATAATTGTATAAATAAAGATAATTATTGTTGTTGTTCGTTCACATATTCTGTCGTTCATTTATCTTGCCAAAAAACACTCGAGCTTTTCTTTTATGGATAAATTTCTTTTAACTCAAAATTTTGCCAATCAGTAATTTTGCTCGAAAAACTGACATTTGACAAAATCACTCGACCTGCGGTCTCACGATTTTTTTCATGTCAGTTTTTCTTCGAAAATTACTGATTGGCAAAATTATTTCGTTACAAAGAGAAATTTATCCGATAAAAAAAAAGCTCTTGTGCTTTTACTGTTGACAAAATCACTTGTCCCAGGATTTTTCCAAACAAATTTTGTTTCAATTTTAATGAATTTGTTCCATATTCTAGCCGCTCGCTGTATTTAATACCATTTTAAATATTTAATCCAAGATTAAACTATTGTACATTTAAAATTTATTTTTAACTTTCAACAAAAAAATTAAAATGTGGCTATTTTTTTTACGTAGTTTCAGATAAAGCTTTTATATAGTTTTAGATAAAGCTTACAAAAAAAATACAATATAGACAAGTCCATCCTTGTTATGTTGTTACGACATCGTTTGATTTTTTTAACTTTTTTCCATTTTGACATATTATAGAGCTGAGGCGCGAGATTTCGCCATGTACGTGCCTTTGTAATTTGGTTAAATTACTCTAAAAATGCTTAACCAAATCAAATATCATTAAGGAAATATAAAATCACCATAATTTTGGTTATTTGCAGATCTGAGATAAAAATGTATCTATTATTTTTTACAGTACTGCTTTTAATTGTTTCTATTTCTTTATAAGAAATGTTACACAATACTCCAGCAAGATCCATTATTTCTTTATATATAACAATTTTCTCTACAAACTCTATTATATGCATATATTTAGGAACTAAAAGTTATAAGAAACAATGAGTATTCATTATACACAAAAGTATTCGTAATCATTAATTATTATTATTTACTTGTTATTTTACCCATGCTCTAACAAAGTCTCCCACCAAATAAATGCTGACTAATTGTTGATGTAATAATATGCGAATCGAGCAGCCTAAGCCGCTTCCGGTAAAAAATAACAGGATACTTCCGGTGTAGTGACAGGGAAGTCACTCTAGGAAGTGTTCTTCGTTGTTATTGTTATTGCAGACCGTCACACATAGAACATACGCGTAGACGGTTATAAAAAAACAGCACATATTTTAGATAACCAACTAATTATATTTTAACAAATGTATTTATACAGGGTGACCCTAAACTATTGGGACACAGCATAATTGCAGATTGCTTTGTAAAAATATGAAGATTTAATAAATTTTGGTTTTTTGTCCTCCGTTTCCGATATAAATTTATTTAAAAATTCATAGTTCTCGGCTTTAATTTGGTTTTAGTATACGTTACACTTCATATGGCCCCACAAATTAATAAAAGTCTAGTGGATTGAGATTTGGACTGTGGGTAGGCGAGGGACACACACTACGACGGTCAATCCAAAGGCCAGGAAAATGTAAAAAAAAACCCTGATAACTGCATGTATAAACCACATGCGATGTAGTAAAATGTAATATTTTCTAACAGTTTTTATAACCCAAAGAAAAAAATTTGTAGACGAACTCAGTAACAAGAATATTGAAGTTAAATTTGCATGGACTAAATGACACTCAAATATTCGAGGGACTGAGAGAGTGAATCATATCGCCAGTGGTCTGGAAAAAACATTAAATTTTTTTAAAAGAATTTTGTAAAAAAAAAATACAAAATATATTTCAAAAGAAATTCCTTCCATCTTCTCTCGGATTTATCTAAAAAAAACCAATATCGCAATGTGAAATTGTGTTAGGTTGCCCATTTTATTTTCTCTGGGTTAAACTATCCTGTTTTTACATAATCCATTTGCAATAATTCTAAAAACTAATAAAAAATGTGCATATAAAAATGTCAATTTTAAAAATGCAAATATTTATTATTATAAAGCCATAAAATATAAATGTTTGTTATTTAATTGAAAAACAAGCATATTTCTATTGACATTTAGGCAGTCCAAGCCATAAAACATATGACTGGTGTAAAAATATTTGGTATACTCATTAAAGAAGTATTTAATTTTAAAACAAGTTAGGTATCCTTTTGTTGGTAAAATTTTCAAATATGGAATGAACTGAAATACACTCACACCGGTAAAAAAGTTGACTACCTAAAATATTATAAACATGCTCAAGAACTTCTGTGATTTCTCACCAGTTTTAATTATTTTTTTCGGCATATTGTAAATAATTCATCAAAATTGGCACATGTATTTCCAATTTTGGAAAAAAAAATGTTACAGCTTATTATACTGGGAGAACCAAAATGATGTTTTGGTAATCTATGTTCGAAACACCCTATGGAATAATTAAGGAACTTGCTCAAGTTCTCTTGTACTCTATTACAAAACCTAATCTATTCTCAACATTCTTTTTTTATTCATCCCAATATCTGAATTTTTGTAGAACATACACGGTTTCAAGTGAAACTTTGCAAATTATTATTCCAAATACACGATTTATCAGTATATCGACCTTGCTTATCGAAAAATATCGAAGTTGGCATGTGGTACTAAGTATTGAGGATGTGTGTAAAGTTGTCGCCTTAATTGAGGGTGGTCGGAGTCAGCTATACGTGTCTAGTGCATTGAGAGTACCCCGATCAACCATTTAAGATGCTTGAAATCATTATGTGGAGACAGGCAATTATACCAGGCGACCAGGAACAGGTAGAAGGAGAGCAACAACAGCAGTTGATGACCGTTTTATCGATCTTAATACGTTAAGATATCGAAGATCTGCTGCTTCTTCTCTTCATCATCGGTTAGGAATGGTGCGTAGAGTTATTATAAGCGAAAGAACGGTCAGAAAAAGTCTTGCAGAATACGGATATAGACCGGCGACAGGACCGCAACTACTGCCACGACATCGACAAGACGAGTTTAGATCTGCGCGAGCATATGTCAAGTGGAATCTACAACAGTTGGGTAATGTCCTATTCACTGCTAAGTCCAGGATTTTCCTGCGGTCACCTGATGGTCGTGAAAGAGTTTACAGACGATGAAATGAAAGATTTGCAGACTGCAATACATCCGAATGAGAGTCTCATACCAGGGTAGTTCTGTTATACTCTGGGCCGGTGTTTCAACAGAAGCATGAACTAAACTCTTTTTGTTGAAAATGGAGCTCTAGAAGAAGCTCACCATTACGTCCAGAATATTTTTCAAGAAGATGTAGTTCCATATGCTCATCTTATTGGAGATTAATTCATTTTAATGCATGACAATGCGAAGTCGCATGTTGCAAACGTTGTGAACCAGTATTTGGACGAGGTTGACATTCAACGATTAGAATAGCTTGCATGTAGCCTTGATCTCAACTCCATCTAATATCTTTGGGATCAACTTAAAAGATGTATTCGTCGTTGTCCTGTACTATTTTTATTTAAAGATTAGCATATGTGCAGTAGGTATTGTTCAGGTTCATCGTTAATTGTCAGTTATTAAAATTTAATTTTCTACCCATCGATTTATTTATTTCATTTAAATTGCAAAGTTTCACTTGAAACTGTGTATGCTCAATAAAAATTCATATATTAGGATGAATAAAAAAAGAATGTTGAGATAGATGGGGCTTTAGAACAAAGTACTAGAGAACCTGACCAAGTTCCCTGATTGTTCCACAGGGTGTTTCGGACTTAGATCATCAAAACAGCATGTTGGTTCTCCCGGTATATTAAGCTGTAACAATTTTTATTCCAAAATTGAATGTACATGTGAAAATTTGCGAGGCCACCACGGTCCTATCATCCGGACACTTGTTATTCCAGAAAAACTCCGACATCAACCACCACCTCGGCGGAGTGGCAATAATGGTTCATAGCAAATTGTGACACCTCGTCAGTAAATGCAGTGCCATATCAGACGAGTCATCTACGTCATGCTGAAATTTAATAGCAAAAACAGCATGCAGGTCATCCAAGCCTATTCCCCCACAGCCGCCGCGCCTGACGAGGAAATAGAGTAGTTCTATGAAGACCTTTCCATGGCAAAGAATGCGGAGAGGATAAAGTTCAAGATCCTCACCGGAGATTTCAATGCTAAAATAGGAAGAAAAATAGCAGCGGATCCTCCAAACATCGGCAGCTTCGGACTTGGCACACGGAATGACAGAGGGTAAACGATGCTGAAGTTCCTGCTCAGGGAAGGGTTGCATTGCATGAACACCTTCCATCAAAATCCTCTACAAAGGAAGTGAACCTGGAGAAGCCCTAACGGCGCAGTCAAAAACGAAATCGACTATGTGCTAATTAATGATAAGCTCATGTACACCGATGTGTCAGTCCTAAATCACTTCAACACGGGAAGCGACCACAGACTACTGAGAGCCAAAATATGAGTCGACACTCGATTGGCAAGAAAAAAGCTGATCGAGAAGAAGCTGAGACCAACGAGGACTGAGTTGGTCTCAGCAGGAGGAGTTTAGCAGGCAGATTGAACGGAGACTAGAACCGACGGATGCGTTGAAAGATCTGGAGTTCAATGAGCTGACAGGGAAAAGCGTCAAGAGTAACCGAATAACAACCAAAAAAGTCTGCACAATTTGAGGTCAGCGAAACTCCAAGCTCATTCCTGACATGACCAGACTTTTGGAAGAGCGCAGAGTCATGGATCACGACGCACGGGACAATTAAACAATTACTTCAAAACTTTAAAACATCCACAAACACGTCCTTCTAGTTATTTACATCATCAGTATGACCCTTAGAAAGCCTCGAAAGTAACTGCGAATCTTAGTAATCCTAATATAATAATTATTAATGGCTTCAAAGAAAAAAATAATTGAAATTATGTAATAGAAATTTCTAGTAGGGTTAAAATAATTTAAAATAAAATTGTTATCCTTCTCTTGGTAAAAATTTAAAATATGGAATGAAATGAAATATAATAACGCTAAAAATTTTTTTTACTAATTATTAATTTTCAACTTTTACATAAACTTAACATAAATAAATATAACATATATCTTTTTAAACAATTATGTTTCCGGCTATTTGCCAAAACGCTGAAACTTAGATTATAAAAAATATAATATGCACATTATGTTCAGTACAACTGACTCAATAATAACATTATTATATTATTATAATAACGTTATTGAGTTAGTCGTACTGAACATAATGTGCATATTATCTTTTTTATACTACAAGTTTCAGCGTTTTGGCAAATAACCGGGAAAATAATCGTTTAAAAAGTTGTATGTTATACTTGTCTATGACAAGTTTTTGTAAAAGTCGGTAAATAATAATTAGCAAAAAAATTCATTTCATAAATATTTTATGTTGATAATATATTTAAACATCTACCGAGGAAAGGACGATTTTCAAATACCTGCTCATAAATTCAATGTAAAAGATGTTCCAAAAAGGTTGTCATTTTTATATGATGACCTGGGCTAAAAAATGCCATAATAAATCACCTTGTAGTGACATTGTGATTATATATGTCACCACTTATTTGATTCTAAAGAGCATATCGTGCGACAGTCATCGAATTCGTGATTTTTATTCTGCTCCTCATTAACTGTACCGTGTTAAAGCTGGCGTAAATAATTCTGCTGTTTTTATTTTTGTTTAGAAGTATTTCTTATTCTCATATGGAACTAGACAATAGATTCTGTTATATTCAGTTGCCCTATATTTTTAAATATTCACGGCACACCTCGGGTTTAGTTAATTATCCATAATTAAAAAACCGCTATCAAGGAAGTTCACCTCAAGGCTTCCATGCATGTTATAATCGTTAATTTTAGGAACCTAAATAATTTAAATCACTTACAAGTGACCTTGAAATAGTTTCCAGATGCAATAGACAACTTCACACTATATTCGTGGAGTGTTTCGTCAACTCAGTTAGTATCATCTGGGAATGATTGCAACTAATATTAAACCAATGACATAATCTATAGTCATGTTTTCATGACATCTAACCAATATATCAGACTCTTCGTGATAGGCCCACTTAGGGTGGCCAAAATTTTGTGCCTTTAATTTTTTTTCTTATCCCTCAAAGTGGTTTTATGATGATGATGAAAGAATTATCAAATTTGGATAATTCACTCCCTGTGGCTGTGTACAAACAAAATTTTAAAAGAATTTGATGACTCTCACAAAACGGAATTTAGTAGATACTGAAACTATGAATTTGTGAATGCATGTAATACTGATATCGATAAATTATAACATCGTCATATATTTGCCATATTTTTGAAACAATACATGTGGCAATGGAACATGTGGTAATTTAGATCAATTTTGATATTTGTTCATTGATTCATTGGATCGATGCCAAGAATCTTGGACGGTCTCAAGGATTCATTCGATTTAGTCAAGCAGTAATAGAGGGTATAAACGAACTCTTAAAACTTCGCATGAAGCATAATCGTATTAGTTAAATAAAATAACGATTTCCACGAGCACATGAAAATACAATAATGAGCGACTCATTATCATTTATTATTTCCAGTTCTTTCATGGACAACCTCGAAATGAGAGCAAAAGGAGAAGTCAAATATTTGCCTGGTGTTTGGATTAGATATATCAAAGATATTTCTGTCAACACGCATATAGAAGAGATGTCATTCTTAATAGCTTAACACGTAAAATGGATCAATTTTTACATATATCGTTAATGTATCTTGTTTATTTTACCCCATCCTCAAGCACAGTTCCTAGTAGCATAACATTATTGACATGGTAGCGCACTCTATGTGACAAAATAAGATCCAGTAGTCGCTGTCTATTTGCTCTTGTGTTTGAATCTCAGCTCCAGCATATGAAAATGTCTGAGGGAGTTTCTGCTTTAGAATTTGGTGGTTATCGAATTTATATGGTCTATTTTTTTTTACTAAAATCGTTTGAGGAAGGCATTATTTTTTGTTTTTCTTAGTTTCTTTTAATGTGATTGGATGTGAACCACACTTTAACCCTGCCCTCAGTTGGAGGAGGCTATTTGGTTTCATTTTCTACTATTATGAGGATTGATTAATAAAGCATCATCAGAAAAAAAGCATGCAAGATCCAGAAAGCAGAAAATGAAAAATATCGTTTAGATGAATT
Organism: Rhamnusium bicolor; assembly: GCA_029963845.1. Classification (NCBI taxonomy): domain Eukaryota; kingdom Metazoa; phylum Arthropoda; class Insecta; order Coleoptera; family Cerambycidae; genus Rhamnusium; species Rhamnusium bicolor. The sequence continues at coordinate 18,417 of JANEYF010002760.1, forward strand.
AAAAATAAAAATGGACCCAGGAATGATCCTTGGGATCCATGGCACTTGCTAGCTATTGCTGTTTCTAGCCTTGAGCTATAATAAAATGCCGATCAGAAAAATGCACTTTACGTTCCAGACTTAGCCATATGTCAATAGTTAATATACCAAAGATAGTTGATTTTCAAGTGAATAGTTTATATTAAATTTCATCTTGAATAATTAATTCCTCTTACGGTACATGATAAAATATATTATCCGTTACATTAAAATAAAACGGTCTATTAAAATTTTAAACAAAGTTTAGAAAAATTATTTCTTTCGGTTTGTAATAACGATTAAACCTGGGGATTAAATCATGTAGGGATGATTGCAACTAATATTAAACCAATGACATAATCTATAGTCATGTTTTGATGGCATCTAACCAATATATCAGACTATTTGTGATAGGCCTATTAAGGTGGTCCAAATTTAGCGCCTTTAATTTTTTTTTCTTATCCCTCAAAGTGGTTTTATGATGATGATGAAAGAATTATCAAATTTGGATAATGGGAAATGGTGAAAATTAAACATTTCCATGATATTACAAAGTCAAAAATATAATATTTATATAGATAATAAGTAATTTAACAAAATAATAATAACCTAAATCATTTTGGTTATCGTTTCTTTATTTATATCGGTAAAATACTTGCGATATTCACTAATAATTTGAATTATAGATTAACGCTATTCTTTGTTTTTTTGTTAATATTGTGTTACATTCGTCAATTAATTTAATAACTCTCAGCTGAAAAATGACCGCCCCAGACAGTATGCTTAATGTTAGCTTTCCAACTTTTGTAAAAGATGCGGTGAAAACCAAAAATTATTTACAATGTGAAAAATGTAAAAGCATATTTCACCAAAGTTGTGCAAGAGTTTCAAAATGTGTAAAAGTGATTAAAGAGACGGTAATGGGCATTTTCCACATATTTTTTATTATTTGCCTATTCGATAGTTCCTATTTATAAATATGAGTAGGGCTGTTAAAAATGTTCCGTGGGACAGTGGCGTACGCGAAATTAACTAATACGAGAAACAATAAACTGTTACAATTTATAACAATGTATGTAAAACTTACCCTCTTAACTAGCTTAATGAACTAGCTTGCTTATCACAAACTGGAGAAGATGTGTAACAATTTTGCAGCATCAGATATGTTTCTGTGGTTGTCTCCATGAGTGATGTTCGCTTTGGTGAAAATATATTCTTATATTTTGAAAACGACCGTTCGACATCTACTGATGTAATACACGGTTACGTAAAATAGTCTTTGAACGCACTTAACTGATCTTAGGCTGCACCACCACATATTTGTCTTAATTTGGTAAAACCGTGTCTTTATTTAACACACTTGCAAACTTTTCTTTAATGCGCTCATTTGTTGCGTCACCTATAGCGTGTAGCAGTAGATTTGCTTCGTCCACTATTTGCAGTGACTCTGCTAACGACAACGAACTGTTTTCTAATTTTTTTTATGCTTTCATGTAATGGTTTATAGTTCTTCGCAATATTTTTTAAAGCTGTTTCAACGGAAATATCTTCGAATTTTGTCTGACTTTCCTTAATAGCTGCAGCCTCATCTGGATTGAATTGTAGTATCACAGCTTTTATTTGTTGGAAATATTCAGTATAATAAAAAGCTACCTGCAACCATGTTCCCCAACGTGTAAGAATCGGCTGTGGTGGTTCAGGAATACCGGGACACTTGCTATGAAATGCACGGAGACGTTTAGGAGATTTAAAAAACCCTTTTTTTTGTACTTGCTGTTAATGCATCCATCTCTGGAAAACCTTTTCAAATAGTTTCTGCCACAAGATGTAAAGTATGCACTTTACACGTAACATTAATAAACGTACAACCTTGTTCTTGCAGAAAACGGCCTACCGAACGCACTGTCACGGTGCCATCAGTCACAAACATCAACACTTGACTTTTTGACAGTTCAAATTTTTCTACCGTTTCCAGCACCACCCTGGTAATTGTTTCGCTAGTACACTGACTTAGTCTTTTACTAGCTAGTAACAGTGGAACTGTCGGTTTAAGAGGGTCCAGTACTCGTACTATAACATTTAAAATAGATTTTTTTTTACAATCTGTTTTCTCATCAACAGATAACAACAGCCGTGTATTTTTTAATTCACATTTCATCTTATTTACCATGTTTACGTGTGCAGTTGGTAGATAGTTACATAACGTTGTGCGACTTGGTAACTTCACCTGGGCATTGTATTTATTCCAGAACTCTCGAAATGGTTGTTTATCGAGTATGTGCAGCGGAACATTACAGGCAATCAGCATTAATAGTAAATCAAACATAAACTGTTGTCGAAGGCACGGCATTTTTTTTATTTTTATGGTATACACTATTTACATGAAGTCCACAATAACGCTTATCCCAGCACATCAAATCTTTCTCGCACACTTTACAAATTATTTTAGCACCATCATAGAAGAAATCCGGGAATTCACCTACGAATTTATTCACTTTGTCAGCAAATGGCCGTTTTCTACCCCTGTGTACGTCTGCCATGCTTTATTATTAAATTAATATCAACAATACAGTACAACAAATAAAATAAAAACACAAAAACAATATGCAATACGCCCAAGTGACTTAACGTGTACACAACTCAAAAGCTAATAATGGACTGGACTGGAGAAAGAGTTTCGCGGTCAGAGTGAATGCCGGCGACAGTAAGTACATCTGTACTCTACGACCATGATACACAGAAACGATTTGCAGCTTTAAATATGAGCTCCAAGAATTTTTTTCGGATTATTTGAGCCCCGGAAAAGGATTAAAAAAATTACAAAATTTTGAATTTTAATCTTATCACGTCATCCAACTAGGTTTGGCGCTAAACACAAGCAGCCAGTGAAAGCGAAGACGGTACAGCAGTATTGCCAGTTTTACATATTGTTTGAAAGAGTGATTAGTGATTTACTAATTCAATTATAAATACAACTATAAATTCATTCGCATAGAATTTTTTTTTGCTTTAGTACGAAGAGAAAATTTTATTTGTTGTATTTGTTTAAAAAAAAATCAGCAGAAAACGAGTAAGTTAGGTTATGTTATATGTTTATTCTACGTTGCTAATATTAATTAATTATTATACTTAATCGTTCTTATTTATTTTTAACTTTCACCTGGTTAAGATTATTTTATTTGAATAGTATTGGAGAGTGCATTTTATTAAAAAATCGTAAAAAATTTACCGTTTTCAAAATAATTTAAATTATAAATAATGAATAGCAACAGTAAATCAATAACAGAATCATATATGTTCAAAAATACGATTGCATGTTATTAAATAATTCAATGTGAATCGAGATATTATATTTTTTTTATTCAAAAACTGTCAGTTCTATGAAAAAAATAAAAAAGGCAAAAGTGTTCTTGAATAAATCAAGCTTTTCGAGCCGTATTTTTATATAATAAAATTTGGATCTATTAAAAAGTTCGAATAAACAAAAAAAACGGGGGTTACTGATTTCTCCCATTTTACCGATAAGGGATGATTGTAGAAATATCTAGAAGCATTCCTATTAATATAAAGTCTCTACCAAAATTGATTTTTTTTAGTTTTTTACAAATTTGAGAATAAAATTAAAAACCTAATTTTAGCCTCCATCTTTGGAGGGGCATAACTCTTTAACGAAGCGTTTCCGCACATACCCCCACAGGAAACTTTTCTCTTATTTCGAGGTCCTGAATACAGATTGTATGTTTGTTCAGTTACTCCTGAAACAACCTGTACATGTAAAAACAGATTCTTCTAATTTGCCGGAAGTGGAAGCTAAATCTGCTTGCCTTTGTCTTTTTAAAATTTCTGTTCGAGGAAAAACAATATGCACTCATTTTCAGTTTTCCTGAAAATCAAAGATATACATATAATAATATATAACAAAAATAATTTAAAATTATCTCAAGGAAATTGAAGAAATCTTGCATTACAATAATTCTCACAGCAATGTTTAGTCGTTTTGCTGCCTAAAAGATTGATTCTAAGCATAGCTTTTTGCCACAACTAGAATGAAACTTTTCATTCTAGTCAATATTGTTTGTTCGTATTGTTTTTAATTAGATTTATTTATTGTTCATGTTTATATTTAAGTTTTTATAAAATATATACCTTTACAAGGAAAACCTAAAATCATGTCTTATTTTAGCATATTGTGTTATACCTAATTCAGTCCCATTCTATTTTAATCTATTCTGTCATATTCTATCTTATTCTATATTACTTTATTTTATTCTATCCTATTTAATACTATTCTAGCCTATTCCATCTTATTCTATCCCGTTCTATCCGTTCTATCCGTTATATTCTTTTCTGTCCTATTCTATCTTCTATCCTGTTCCATCCTATCTATTCTATTCTATTCAAATTTATTCTCAATTGTATGCTTTTGCACACTAAATTATTGTTGACATTCTTGACAATTGCATGAGTGTGTAGATTTTACAAAAATTATACGGGGATTAAGTGATTTTTCTAAAATTAGATGCATGCACGATTGAAGTTGATTTTGAGCAAATCTTAATGAATTCCCAAAAACGTTTCAGAAAAATACAGTTTATAGACTTTTCTATGAAAGAAATATTTTTGACCTCAGTTTTGTCACTTTTAAAACCAAGCGAATTTTTGTCATAAAATTGAGAGTTTGGTAGATAACACTGAAACTACATGATTGAAATTTTCACAAAATTTACAGGTAGTAACTTGTAACAATGAAACTGTATCTAGTTTTTTTTTTTTAATTCAAGATTACCACTAATAACTAACTTTCGAATTTTAATTAATTGTATTACGGGATATTAATTAGTACATGCTAATTACCTTTAAAGAAAATTATGTACTCCGTGTTAAGCTTTAATAAATTTGATCTACATTTGCATCAATATATTAAAACTTGTTCTCACGTACTTAACATGATGTGTCTGAGATTACAACAAATAGGCAGCGATCAACAGAAAAACAGGTTTAATCGTTATTACAAAACGAAAGAAACAATTTTTCTAAACTTTGTTTAAAATTTTAATAGGCCGTTTTATTTTAATGTAACGGATAATATATTTTATCATGTACCGTAAGAGGAATTAATTATTCAAGATGAAATTTGATATAAACTATTCACTTGAAGATCAACTATCTTTGGTATATTAACTACTGACATGTGGTTAAGTAAAGTGCATTTTTCTGATCGGCATTTTATTATAGCTCAAGGCTATAAACAGCAATAGCTAGCAAGTGCCATGGAACCCAAGGATCATTCCTGGGTCCATTTTTATTTTTAATTCATCTAAACGATGTTTTTCATTTTCTGCTTTCTAGATCTTGCATGCTTTTTGCTGATGATGCTTCATTAATCAAGTCTGATGACAGTAGAAAGTTAAACCAAATAGCCTCCACCAACTGAGGACAGGGTTAAAGTGTGGTTCACATCCAACCACATTAAAAGAAACTAAGAAAAACAAAAAATAATGCCTTCCTCAAACGATTTTAGTAAAAACAATAGACCACATAAATTCGATGACCACCAAATTCTAAAGCAGAAACTCTCTCAGACATTTTTATATGCTGAAGCTGAGATTCAAACACAAGAGCAGATAGACAGCGACTACTGGATCTTATTTTGTTACATAGAGTGCGTTACCATGTCAATAATGTTATGATACTAGGAACTGTGCTTGAGGATGGGGTAAAATAAACAAGATACATTAACGATATATATAAAAATTGATCCATTTTACGTGTTAAGCTAATAAGAATGACATCTCTTCTATATGCGTGTTGACAGAAACATCTTCGATATATCTAATCCAAACACCAGGAAAATATTCGATTTCTCCTTTTGCTCTCATTTCGAGATTGTCCATGAAAGAACTGGAAATGACAGGTGATAAAGTCGCTCATTATTGTATTTTCATGTGCTCGTGGAAATCGTTGTTTTATTAAACTAATACGATTATGCTTCATGCGAAGTTTTGAGAGTTCATATTATACTCTCTATTACTGCTTGACTAAATAGAATGAATCCTTGAAACCGTCCAAGATTTTTGGCATCGATCCAATGAATCAATGAACAAAAATCAAAATTGATCTACATTACACATTGTCTACCACATGTTCCATTGCCACATGCATTGTTTCAAAAATATGACAAATATATGACGAAGTTATAATGTATCGATATTAGTATCAGTATTACTTGCATTCACATATTCATAGTTTCAGTATTTACTAAATTGCGTTTTGTGAGAGCCATCAAATTTTTGTACACAGCCACAGGGAGTGAATTTGGAACAACATTAATTTTATAGGAAAAAAAGATATTGGTACTTTTTCTTAATAGAATAATTTAGTTTAGTGTTTTCTTCCATGCATTGCCAACGTTTCTAGAATAAAGTGGTTATTATCATTGAAGTAAAAAACGTTTAAACTCCTAAATTTGTTAAAATCTTACTAGAAGTAAAAACAATTTTCATTTATGTTTAGAGATCGGAAGACACGATAAATTTCGGAGACGAATTTTACGTAGATATAATATATTGTAAACACCTAATAAAACATTCCCAAACAGATAGTCCATTAGCGCGTGTGTTAATAATAATAATAATAATAATAATAATAATCTCTTTATTTAGCAAATAAGCTATTAAACAAACACTTATAAAGTATAAGATACAACAAATCTTAAATGATACAATGGTATAGGGTATCTTAAGAGTTAATTATCCTAAGAAATTTATTAATCTATTCTTAAGAATTTCTACTTATTAACAACATATGTTTAGTTATGTTATAGTTTACAATAATTTATAATACACTTTTAACTTTTTCGACTTTCGAAAACATGCATTTAATTGTTTTTTAAATTTTTGGTAATTGTTACATTATTTAATATTCTCGTATGCCCTGTGTTTTTAACCTCAATCTTCTAATGATTTTTTCAAAACTTTCTTTTTTCGTTTAAAGGGTTTGAGAGTTTTGCACATGGTAGAGGCTTTCGTCGACAGGTGGTGTTTTTTCATTTATTTTTTCGATATCTACATGTCTTCACGAGTTATAAGGACTTTTTGGTTTTGTCAGTTTATGCTTTACTTATTTAACATATATTCGACCTTTTAAAGATTTGTTTAACTTTTATTGTTTGTTTTTGAATTTCGCCGGGCATTGGTCTGCGAGGTGGCAGATGTCACAGCTGTGATGATCTCTCAAATGACAAAGAAGTAGACATTTCTACACATGATATAAATGTGGATTCTCTGAAAGAGTTCACATATTTTAAGTATTCGCTAATTACATCTGTCGGCGTTGAACAGTCTTTCTCACAATAAAAATGGATTTTTAATGAGAGGCGCCGGAGATTAACTGCGGAACATTTACAATAAATATTAGTAATATGCTTTTACTCTTGTGATCGCTAATTAAAAATACATAAGTATGATAGTTTTTCATTCACCAATTCTTTCAGCCCTCTTCATATTTTGGATGTTACTGAACTCACCAAAGTAATAAAAATTAAAATAATTGTATCAAATATGCACGAACATATTTACGCGGTGACATATCACCTAGAGGCAACTCTGGAATTGACATTTTTCGCTACCGCCTGATCTCTATTTATGTTATTAAGTGCTCAAAATGACCCTCTTAGACATCAAAAATTCTCTAACATTGTATAATTGTTGACCGGCAAAGACGGTGGAATATGTCTGCAGTGGCGGATTTAGGATTTGACTAAGGCAACAGTGGTGTATTCAGAGAGAGTTGTAGTACTAACCCAAGCAGCAATTCTGCGACCTCCGCCCACATCTGTATAGAAAATAACGTTGTATTAGGTGTAGAAAATCGTTATCATGTCACTCACGACCTCTGGCCAACTAGATGACATTGTTCGTGTATAAAGTAAAATAGATACGTTTTAACAACATCTGGCCGACTTCAATATATGACTGTGAACGTTGGTGAAGGTTTTGAGGTTTATTATTAACGTTGCGGAAACGTATACACAGTAAACAATAACAAGTAGCTTATCTCTTCTTTTTACCAGGCCTTGCCGCCGAGAACCCTCAAGAGTCGCTACTCTGAAGCGTTACTCTGAAAAGCATCAGTGTAGTAGTGGCTGTCAGAGTGAAGTGATTGTTATCAACGAAATAAAAAATAACTCGTGGTGTAAGTGCTTTACTTGTAATTGGTTTACTGTGACATTTTACTTTATTTTAAGATGGGAGATGATAAGAAAAAAGGCGGATTGGTTTGCTCATGTAAAGGGTGTACAAATAAAATTTATTCATTTCCTCATGATGCAGAAAGGTAAGTGAAAAACTCTTATATTATGCAAGCATAAAACATACTGATTTTAGTGTAGGAGTTGGGTATATTTTGTAAAAACAAGAACCATTAATAGAGTAATTTTAAGACTATAAATTGAAAGTATAAATAAAATAGGAAATAGAATAAGAAATCTTTAGTTTTGTATTTACAATCAGATGAATTCTCTTCTCTATTTTGAATAATTTTTAAACATATTACAGAATAAATTTTAAAATGTGTGTATGTTGTTGGTGAATTACAAATTAGTCATTTTATGAAAAGTTTAATCATTCTTTAAATGATATTGGTGCTTTCGTTTTGTAAATCCATATTTTTTAATCCGGTACTGATAATTTCAGCCCGGTCGCGGCGGCGAAGGGTTATTTATTAGATTTATGTAAAGCAATATATAAGCGATAATTTTTAACACAATGGATGCCATTTATGTTAGAACACCCTATATACATCCTATAATACGTATGGAATAATAAACTACATAAAACTAAAATAATATTTTAATATAGTGTTTTATCCCTGATACGCCTATGGAAAAAATCATAAAACAGTCAAGGTATAGTTTTCCTGTGGCCGAGGTCATCCAGCTTCGAGCGAAGCATCAAAAAATCGGCTATTAATGTACAACTAGTGAATTTTCTTACAATTAATAATATGATGTCTCAAAATCAACCCGGGTTTACAAAACAAAAAAGTATAGATTCAGCACTCAGCTAATTTGTAAATGGTATGGTAAATACACTTGACAAATCCGAAATTGCTCTGGGACTGTTTGTAGGTTTCTCCAAAGCCTTTGACTGTGTTGATCATTCTTTATTATTAATGAAGTTGGAAGAATATGGAGTTAGGGGAATTGCTCATGAATAGTTTAAATCCTATTTATCTAACCGCTCTCAGCAGGTAAAAATTAAAGACGCTTTTTCCACCCTAGCTGTTGTCACCACGGGAGTTCCTCATGGATCTATTTTGGGTCCAACCCTATTTATCATATTCATTAATGATGTGCTAAATTATTTAGAACATCCGTGAAGCTCAATAGTATCATACGCTGATGATACTACTATTTTGATAAAGTGTAGCAATCTATCTAATGCAGAGTACTGCGGAATATCTATGTAAAAAAAAATTGATATTTGGGTTGAAGATAACAAATTTTGTATAAACCATGATAAGACAGCTGCCATAATTTTTAAAACATCACAGTTTAATCTGATTGTGAACGACTATATAGAATTAAACAATAAAATGAGTCTGAAATACTCGAGAGATTCGAAAATGTTAGGATTAAGGATAGATTGTCATCTTAAATCGTCGAAACACATACATGATGTCTGCAATAAATTATCTAAAGTATGTTATGCTTTAGCTATAACATCTAAACAGTGCAGCTCATCAATAATAAGGCAATTTTGCTTTGCTTCTTTTTCATTCTAGCATTAAATATGCTATAGTTCATTGGCGTCAGTCACCTGATGCGCATAGTGTGTTCCTTTTACAAAAACGAGCTGTGCGCATCATGGCCAATTTAAAATATTACGAGTCATGCAGGGAGGCATATAAATCGTTGAACATACTCACTATGATCTCGGTTTATATTTATGAGATACCATGTTTTGGATACAAAAATAAATCAAAATTGTCTGAAAATAGAGCTCAACATCTTCATAATACCCGAAAGAAGAACCTCAGAAGCACAGGACAGTCCTCAATCAATCAAGCCTTTTTTTTAATGGGTGTAAATTTTTCAATATTCTCCCCGATAACATTAAAAGCTTGCCAACGATTCATAAATTTAAAGCGGCGCGCGGCGGTGAAATTATCATTATTAAATAAAAATTCTAATTCTCTCAAAAGTTTCTTTAATTCTTTGTCGTAAGATATCATTGCGCCTAGCGTTTCGTGAATTGCCATTTGCCCTTTCATGCGAAATAACCGATGACAGCTACGTTACTATAGTCATTTTCAAAAAAAAAAAGGTAAGTACACCGTAATTAGCATAAAAAATTACAATTAAATGAAACAAAACGATAAACGGAGTAGAAAACTATAATTATTTACAAAGGCCACATAATTCTGACAGTTAAATTCCATTTATAAATTATGCCGCAGCAGCTACCGCAACAGTCTCCATATCTGTAGCAATATGGAAAATAGGAAATCGCTGCTCTCATTTATACGCAACCGTAGCAATTGAAGTTCCTATTCCCCTGGAAGATGATGATATTTTATCTTGAATGAAAATTGCTGTGGATTGAGCTGCGGACAATCAATGAAATTTTAGAATTTAATAACTACCAATAAAGTACATTTCGTGTGCAACAACAAAGGCTAATCGTACCGTAACGGTCACAACACGAGTGTATAAATTGAAAATTGTTCTGAACTGATGCGTCTACAGGTACGTCAACCTCTACGTCAATTGCATCTGCTGCAGCATAGTTTATAAATTTAACTTTAAATTGACAAGAAATATTAGAAACAAAATAATTCATGTATTAAACGCCCTGGGAAAATAGAAAGAAATTTAAATATTAAATCATTAGATATTTTAAACAATTCAAAAAAAGGAAAATTTAAAAAGTGTGTACTTTGTTGAAAACGAAAGTCCGTAACTCCATCCCAAATTTCACAATACTTTTTGAGAAAAATTTAAAATTTGTTTACTTTGAGTGACACAATCGATACCCCAAAATGAAGCATTTTAGAACATATTCATTCGATTATTTTCTTATATTCACAGATACAACAAGCTGTTGGAATTTTTCCAAACATTCGGAGCCATCATGTATTACTTATGTTCATAAAATAATAGTTTACACACAAATACTTACTAAAATTAAAAATTTAATTTATTTTTACATTGTGGAGCATAACTGCTTAATTCAAGAAATACTGAACAACAGTTTATGTAGAGAAAAATTAAAAACTACAACCACCCGAATAACTTCAACATAAGCACACATTTTATAAACACTTAAGACATGGAAGTCACGCTTCCGGAACTTCTCGCGCTGATGAGCATTGCCGTTATAAAACTATAAACACCCACTTCTAAAGGAGACTGTAAAAGTGCACTTAATTTTTTATCTTTCTATATTTATGGTATAAAGATAATTGTAATCATGATTTTTACGTGCTTATTCCTAATATATGGAAGTACAGTAATCGTGATTTTTTTCGACCTCGAGATTTTGATTGATATATACGTTTTGAACATTCCTGAATCCATTTTGACTATTTTCCGAATGATGTCTGTCGGTGCATGTGTGTAAATGTGTGTGTGCGTGTATGTGTGTATCTGCGATAACTCAAAAAATACTAATGGGAGATTCCCAAATTTGGCAGTTAAGATTTTCAACAACATTTTAGGTGACGCATTAAATATGGTGAATGTGGTACCACCAGAAGAGACATAATAAATGAAAGAAGAAAAAAGGTACAATTTCGAAAAAAAAAAAATTAATATTTTATTTCATTTCTGGACGAATCTCGACGAATTATAATGAAAAAACAACTATGAAAAAAATTTGTCTGCATGGCTGTAGTATCGCGATAGCAGCCCCAGTTTTTGAGGTAAAGCTTTTAAATTTGGTACACATGTTCTAAAGGCCAAAGACAAATGATAAATGCTATGATGAGCAAAATTGGTCAGTTGAAAGGAGGTCCACGTGACGCAAACTTGTTTGTATTTGTCTTTACAGTAAAATATATTCTTGATGAAAGATTATAAATCATGTCTACTATATCAAGCCAATAAAATATATTTTCCAAGTACTTAAATAAAGTTGATGTAAACTGAAATTTTTTACACATTTGACCTCATAAAATGGGGTTAAGATAAATTTGACAGTTTGACAGTTGAAATGTCTAATTTAGTTACAAAAATATCAATGTCAATAAGAAGAAATTATTAAATACATGACATGAATTATTATTGACAGTATAGAATGACGCTGATAATTAATTATTTAAATATTTTAATGAAACATTTCAAGATACACTATTTAAGTTTAATTGAGGTAAGTGAGGAATTAAATAGAATGATTTCTTTACATCAGGTTGATATATACTGGTATAAGAAAGTTATATGCTGGCCACATCAAATATTTTAAACAATATATTTATGTCCTTTTTAGTACAATTGATGTATTTTAGGAATGTGACTGACTGCGATAGCAATTCGCTTCGAAGAGAAACAGAAATTCTTCCATCTATATTACTAAAGTAAATTTAAATTATTTGCCAAAATTACTGTCCACTAGCCAAGGTACGTTCACTATTAAGCATTATAAATTTCAGTTTTTGAAGTACAAAATATTTCCTGAATCCTAAAAGATTACTTCAGTGAATTGGTAAGCGGTAAAAACACTTTATATTAATAATGTAGACTATGACAAGAAATACATAAAAACATAAAAAAGAAACATAAAACACTGCATAAATTAGACAGCCATTAACACACGGGTGGGGGTTACAATGTTGAGAAACGCGGACACACAACTACTTCTTTCGACTTTGTCAGGTCAAAGCTGGGATGTGAACCAGGGAGTCAGCAGACAGTAAAACCAGTTCATAATTATAAAAAAACACATATGTCTCAAAAATAACACTTGGCCAGTTAGAGGCGCTTATGTTTCCATTATATGTCTGTCCAAAATCAGATTAATAGCGCAAGTTTTTTTTTTGCGAGGTAAATATAAAAACGCTGTTTTTGAAATTGTTGCTTTGGCAATATTTTTACACCACTTCAAAAATTCTGCAAAAGCAAACAATAATTCAACAAAAACTATTTGCTAATTGACGATAATTATTCCAAGTCTAATTAAGTCAATATTTGTCATTTAAATATAAGTAGATTTGAGTCCCTTGAGACCCATTAACTAATATTCATATGAAATTATTATTATTAATTTACATTTAGACCTGTAAATGTTACGGCATATATTGAATGTTATGTAAATATCAATGAATCTATGACATTTTTTTGAGAAATATATCCTTCACACATTTCTTGATCTAACGATTTCTAAATATTTAGTTTTATATAGTAATGCATTAAATTTTTTTATGCATATTTTGATCAAGAAAATATACTAGATGATTTTATTCGCGTGAATTACTCTTTACGATGGTATGGATCATCAAAAAATAAGTAGGATTTACCTAATGCACAAGTTAAAATTCCTTAAATAGGGGGATATAAATTGTAATTAGTTTTTATAGTGTAACTCCGAAACTTTGAGAGGTACCATAATAAAATATCTGTGACATATACGATTAATAGAAAATAGGAAAATATACGTTAACGTTACTTAAAAGGAAGAACTTTTTGACTCATAAGAATACAACCAACGCAAAAAAGAATTGTAATACTAGATACATATCAAGGTTGACAGGAAACTGTATTTTCAATATTTTAGGTACATGAAAGTCATTTCAAAATTCGCAATGATGGCCAACAGTATTTGTCAACCCCACATTGGGCGCCAATTTGGAACTATTACACATTAAAGTTAGTGAAATGAAAGGGGTTTATTGACTTACAATAATATAACAGACACAAAAATTAGAATTATAACAATAGATATACGTGAAAGTTGGAAGTTAGAGGTATTTTCACTATTTTAGTTATACAAAACTCATTTCACAGGTTCATGATAACAAACAATAGTGTTTTAGATCAACCGCACGTTGAGCGTCAATTGTAACGTAATATACGTTAAAGCTGATGGAATGATAAGATTTTTTTGATTGATTATTGATTTCACTAACCCAACACAAAAATTGTAACAATATGTATGCATCAAAAATTGAGGGAAAAAGGTCTTTACACTATTTTAGACACAGTAACTCTGTTCGCATGTTCGTTATGGATGATAGCCAACAGTAATATATGTCGGCCCCACGTTGAGCGCCAATTGTAACATACCCTAAAGTTAGTGAAATGAAAGGGTCTTATATATTTAAAAAACATAATAACATAAAAAAGAATTGTAACAACGCGTATAGGTACGTCAATGTTGAGGCACACAAAACTTGTTTTATAGATTCGGCAGGAATGATAGCCAACCATAATTTATATCGGCTCTACGTTGAGTGCCCAACGTAATACATATTGAAGTTAGTGAAATGAAAAGATTTCATTCATCAATAATAATATAACAGACACAAAAAGGAATTGTAACTGTAGGTACACTTCGAAGTTGAGGGAAAAAAGGTGTTTTACACTGTTAGCCACACAAAATTTTAACGGCTTTTTCAACTCGTTTCTCACTATCAAACTCTCATTCAGTTTAGTCCATCAGAGCCAAGGGGCAGCTCAGGCAAGTTTTATAGGTAACTTAGTTAGTGAAATAACCACAAACAACCCACGTTGACTTAACGAAGAATTTTGTTACAAGGTACATTTTTTTGGCCACGCAGTTATTTCCTTTTCATTTACATTATTTCTTCTCCAATTTTTACGTTTGTACTCTTTTAGGAAATGTAACTAGGACATCATTCTACAATAAAAAATACACAAAGAAGATGCACCTGCAATATGATCTCTAGTATATGAGCAGCTGACACAATTACTTTTAATAGCGCAGAAAATTAGATTAAGCTGAGAACATTAACATTATACACCACAGATAATATAACTCATTGTATCACTAAAGTACGCTGGAATTAATTTTTGTTTCCGAAAAGGTATTGGTATTTTTTAATGTAGACTGATACTCGGGAGTTACACATCATTCATCAAATCTGGTAACCTGTTTTCTTATTGGTATTTCTGTCACAGTAGTTAACGTATGAATGTGAATGTATGCATAGATTAAACCTTGGTGTTTAAAGTTTTATGTGATGGATAGGTGGAGTTTGTAAAACAGAACACTAGCTGTTGAGCTATTCGAGTATTTTAAGAATGGAAATTCTTTTGTGGTAGCTCGGCAAAAATTTAAACGACAACGACAATTATAAATTCTCAAACCGAATAAGCTGTAGGAAAATAGTTACAATTAGCGACAACAGCGTATTAAAGGATTTATCGAGACCAGGTCACTCAAGAAGTCCTCAACAATCATTAAAATGAATTTAAATGAGCTTCGAATGACTCAGTCAACTCTAAGACGTATTTTGAAAACAGACTTAAATTGTATTCCGTATAAATTACAAATCATGCATCAACTATTGCCAAATGATTCCATTGGACATCTTAGGTATACACAAGAATTGCTTAAACGCGTTAATGAGGACGACCAATTTATTTCAAACATGATAATGAGTGATGAAACCAATTTTCATTTGAATGAATTCAGGAATACTCATAATGTAAGTATTTGGGCTACAGAAAATCCTCGAGTTATTAATAAATGCTATTGCATTCTCAGCATATTACAGTTTGGTGAGGAATATTCGCAAATGGAATTATCAGGCCAATTTTCTTTGAGAACAATAACGACAAAGTAGTTACAGTTACAGGAGCAAGATACCGTAACATAATTGACACCTTCCAAAGGCCAGCATTAAGGCAATTAAGTACATAATCTAAACATAGGATTCCAGCAAGATGGGGCAACATATCATACAGTCCGGGTAACCATAATTTTTTTAAAGGAATTGTTTTGCTAAACAAAGATAATAACTAACCTTCTTGATCACCATATCTAAGAGCCACAAATTTTTGTTTGTGGAGCTACTTAATAGAGCGAGTTTAACAAACAACGCCTGGAACAGTTCAATATTTAAATGATGCAATTAGCAGATAAATAGATGACATTCAACAGGAAGTTTTGACTGCGGTTATAAAAAACGTATTGCTTTGAACACGGCAATGTATGTGTGGAAGACACGTGCTAGGTATTATTTCTATAAATTAACATTTCGTACATTTTTTCAACGAATGCTTTTTAATTTCTAATAAAATATGTTCAAGCATATGTTTTAGCAATGGCGGTTCGTGGGTTAAGAGAGGGAGGTCAATTAGAAAAGTTTACTGTATTACCTACCTTTTAAAGTGATTTAAATTCCAAGTCGATCCTCTGGTCTTCTTGAGATGCAAAGTGGTCAATTACTTTTTCATTAAAGTTTTTTATCTTCTTTATTAATGACCTTTCTATTGTAAGCATAGCTAAAGAAGATAACCTTTTCTGACCCATGGTATTTCCTAAAAATGTCTTTATTCTTTTTAAGGTGGAAAAACAACGTTCACTTTCGACGGTAGTCATAGGGAGAGTACACAAGATTTTTAACAGTTTGACACTTTCAGAAAAAGTATTGCACAAATTATTGTTAATAAAAAGCTGTAACAAAGCAACTGCACCTTCACTATTGGAAAAATCTTCTCAGCTATATAATACTTCTAATTCAGTTTTAAGTTTCAAATGATTTATGACTGGATACTCCGTTTTAACTAATTTAAACATATCTTGAGGAAAGCTTTTTTTATAATCTTTAAATCGATCTGCGTGAAATAATTGAGACACTGCTAAATGATTACTGAAGCCAAACCTGTTTTTGATCTCAGATGTAACTATATCACAAACTTCTAATGAAATTCTGATTTTTGATACTCCGTTGTACATCTCTGGTCAGACTGCATGGATGTCTCCTCCAAATAGTTATTCAAAATTTTATTTCTGATGTCTTCAATTTTACTATTAAAAACGCCAATACACTTATTTACCGTTATGACATCGATATTACCTTTTGTATTGATTGAACAATATATCACAATGAGGCATAACTAAATAAAAAAAATTTAACCAGTAAAAAAAATTTTCATCTTGTAAGTAGTTTTTTAAACCAATAGCTTGGTTTAGAGTGTTGTTTTCTGATTCATTATCAATGATTTTTTCTAAACAATCTAATAATTCTGTTCTATAGGTCTCTATGCACTTTGTATTAAAATTCCATCGTGTTGGAGCCGCTTTAGGTAATCTCACCTTAACGACATTATCTAACACGGCTGTTCTTTTTTGGCGATTTTCCAAAGAATGAAGAAAAGCTATGTAAATTAGCAAAAAAAGAATTTTATGCTTTTATCCTGACTTGATGCTTTTTGTAAAATTAAATTTAGTTGATGAGCGTAACAATGAATAAAATTTGCTGAAGGATAACTTTTTTTAATTTTGGCTTGTACACCTCTAAAAGTACCACTCATTACTGATGCTCCATCGTAACTTTGTGCTATCAATTTTTCAGGACTTTCATTAATTTTCAGACATTCTAACTCTTTTAAAATTACATCTGTCAAATGCTGCGATGTCGTTCCTTGAGTTTTAATATATTTTGTACAACACTCATATTTAATAGTAAACACCAAAAACACTGTTTTACTTAATTTCACGACAAGTAGAGATTTACTAATAAAATGTTCACAAATAAAAACATTAAAAACAACACTACAGAATTTACCGACCAACGCGTACCTAGTCAGCATTAAGACTGCTCTACTAAACTTCGTGCGTTATCGTTTCCATAAAATGTGTCAGGGACATTGTCCCCGCCAGTGTTTTCTGTCTCTTTTGCTTTCTGACGATTCGCGCATAAGTCTATTTCACTTTAATTCGTTGTAAATTCGGTCCGTAGCTAGCTTTGAGGACAAGTTGTGGATTGACCCAAGATTTTTAAATTCTATACGAAATCCTGCGATCTAGATATTTGAATAGTATTGTGCATAGAATGAACTAGAAATTTTAATATATTTTTAAAGAATATTAAAAATATATGTATTATATATTTTTAAACTTCAGAAAATGAATAGCTCTATTTTTTTATTTGTATGTGGGAGGTCATTGACCAAATGACAATATAGAAGAACCGTCAGTGTGTTTTAGATGATTATTTATTTCAATTTAAAATCAATTATTAGATTTTTAATAGACCCTGTATTTCCTAAAAATATATAAATGGACTAATTGAAAGTGAAAATCTGCACAATGCTTTCTCAAACAACCCCTTGTAAATGAAATAGGAAACAGTTGCCTAGCAAAAAGCTCAATTTCTGTTAATAATACATATCACCAACATTTTATCATCATCAAAGTTAAGGGGTTATAACTCTCTTATGCAACAGCTATGAAGACTAGTTATATAAATTAATCCAGCTCTCTTTTGATGACCCTTTACCTGATGAAATTTAATATCCCCGAACTAAATCCCCTGTATATTAAGCATAAGAGGCAATAAGATGGTGCTTGAACCTTGAAATTTTTTATGATATACACGTATTACTCATTAATGAACCTATATGAGGACGATGGTGATGCAATGTAATTAACATCCAAAATCTCCTACTATTGGCTCACAGCTTGCGTGAGGAGATTATAACAGCGTTATAAAACTTTCTTCATTTAACTGATTGTTAAGTTATATAATCAAATTTATGTGATAAATTAGATGATCCTAGTCTTGCATCATGTCTGTATAATTTAAAATTGTTTCCTCTCAGTTGTAAGGCAGTGTCAATAATAGTAGTTAAATGACTTTATGATAATTTGTGACAACAGGTGGTATAGAAACTGTTAGATTACTATAAAAATCAAAGGAACTGAGTCCCATAAAATATATTCGTTCGTTATTTAACCACATACTAACTAAATTTAAAGATCTATTTGAATATTTTTGATTTGCCCAGAAACATGTGAAAAAAACTTTTTCTTTTTGTCGATATTTTCAACATGATACTAATAATTAACAATTAACTTAATAATCAGTTGTAACAGATTCGATAGATAAGTAAGTAATCGACTTCGTTTAAAAAAAATTGTAATGTATACGTTTTTAATAGTCAAAAATGTGGAAACAAGCCACTATCAGTACTCTGATAGAATTGTTTTGGTTTTGTACGTCTGCCCAAGCAAAAATTTTGCGACTTGAGACCACATCTGCACAGAAATTAACTTTATATTAGGTGTAGAAAATCATCATCATATTACCCATGACCTCGGATATACTAAACGACGTCGTTTATCCATTGTTTGTAACTAAAGTAAAATAGACACATTTTAACAATGTTTGACCACTGCAATACATTACTGTGAACGTTGCTTGATATAGAGCTTGGGTTTTCTATTGACGTTACGGTAACTTTGTCATAAAACTGAATTATCAATAGACATTCTTTAACGTTTTATAGACAACGCATCGTGGTGTAATGCGCTGATGCGTGTATGATAAAGAGGGTTGCGGAAGAACTTAAAAAAGAACATGATAACCTATATATTTTTGTTGTGTTATTCTTTGATTCTCATGATTTCTTTGAGGTTTCTTTCTCAGTATCAATGAAGAGAGATCGGTCAATCCAATATTCAACCACTTTTTACAAATAAATAGTCATATAATATGATGCATACATTAGAAGAGTTAATAATTAAACATGGTCGAGGTTGCTTTACCCAGCTCCGCCATTTTTTTCAAGATCAGATCGAGGACGAATGTACATCCTGCTGTCCATCATTGTGATGTTAACAAATGAAGTGAAAATATGTGAATTTAGAAGATTTTGGTCTAATCGAATTATGTTATTTTAACTGTGTACATTGTGTGTTCACAGTTAAATCACTCAAATTTGTGTATCCAAGAAAATAGTCATTTGTTTTCTAAAAACTCATTAGTTTACGGATGCCCTAGATTTTTCGGCCTACGATGTCTATATTTTAACACAACCCGCTACACGTTGAAAAATGTTGTATCACAAAGCTCCTAAAATCTATTGAAAATACTTTCCATCTTTCTAAGTTTAGGTGGGAAGAAATGTGGTGTTTATTCCAGTAAACATAAATTGTCCAAAAGTTTAACAGTAATGTTTTTAGTTCCGGAATTTTGTCGTTCATTCTGAAATACGCCGGCTATCAGATCGTAAAGAACAATTTTCATAAGACTAATCTACGATCATCCGCTTGTTTTGGACGCAGTGTAGAATGCATTAGTATTGTTTTAGAAGGATTTTTTTATTGGAAACAGGATACAATTGCGATCTTTGGTAAGGCTTCACTTAGATATTTTGTTTTTCATAAAATGGCACGTTTATTTCTTTATTTTCTAGGCTGGTTTGTAATAAACGATTACTTAAAGTACCGTAATATTATTGTTTTAGAGAATATTGTGTTCTGGCACACAGCAAATGATAAGTAAGGTTATGGTTTTGGTGGTTCTATTAAAGAAATTAGAAGACATCCGTACCCTCTGTGTTTGAGGTAAATAGAAAAATTATATTTCTTGTTTTGTGTTTAAGTACATTACTGATTTTCCAGTAGGTGAAAGTTCGATCAGTTTGTAATTCAAACATATTTCTTTAGGGTGCACACCTGGAGCGAAGTCTGCATCGTCCTGCACACCTGGGGCGAGGTTTGTATCATTCTGCGAGCGAGTGCGAGATCTGTATTGTTCTGCACATCGGAGGTGCGGTCTGGCATTATTTCCCTTCCGTAAGACTGAAGAGCCTACGTACCTACGTTAGCACGGTGTAAATTTCAAGTCCAGGTAACAGGGGACGAGGAGAAGTTTTAAGGAGTACCTTTATGTACCGTTGGTAACTGGTAACTGTTTGATTTTTATGATAAGGGAATATCACCCCATTTTGTTTATTTTAAATTTAACAACGATATGCTGTGAACCTTCAGTGTGGCCACATTCAGGGTGTTAAAACCTTGTTTTGATTTACGTTTTACCCTCTGTGAATAAGTGTTGTAGTAAATACTATTATCAGCATTTGAGGCACAGTATCCTAAGGTAATGTAAATAATTTTTATATGTGTTATTCTCTTGAATTTGATATCTTATTTTAAAGCACCACCTTAAAACGAGAACGAATAATTCATGGTAAGTTAATGTTTAAGTAGAGTCATTAATTTTATGGTATTGAAATTCAGATAAACTGGGTGTAAACACCTTGAGATCTGAGATAGTTTCATTTTGTCGTGACACTCATTAACTTATCCGGGTTAAGTAGTGTCTCAGTTTGCTATATCCCCACAGCCAGCAGTTTTATGATCACATACCCTACCCTACAAGGATGAAAGGGTAACAAATATCTTTTAAAACTTAGTGTAATAGTTAGTTTTCTATGTAACTTCAAAAAGACGTTGTTGGTCATCACTGTTAGTCGCATGTCGACGTTGTAGTGACCCTAATTTTATCCACCGTATTGGTGCAAAATAGTGATGGTTAGCCGGTAATTTCTCCTGGAAAATATTCCGGAGAATGGGAAATTTTTCGAGAATTTTCATAAACTCTAATTCCCTAGGAAAACGGGAATTTTGCTAAAAATGATATATCTGGCAATATTACGTGACATTTTTGGTAATACGTTAAATCTGGCAACACTGTTACTCTCTTTGCACTTCAAACACATGCAATGATCAAGTTCATACTTGCAATTTTTTTCTTTTCTGTGGATGGCTAGTTTTCCCCTCGTCTGACCCGATTCATTGAAGTTAGTGGGTGCTTACTACTGCTTTATTATCTACTCCGCCCTGTTTAAGAAAAATATGTATATCCTGGATGTCTAAATTAAAAAAAAAATCTTATTTTAAGAGTTTCGCCGGGAATTTTTGGGGAAATTTTTCGAAAATATTCCGTGAAATATTCTCAGGAATTTCCCAATACTTCATTCCAGGGAATTTACCCATCGCTAGTGCAAAAGAGACTTATAATTGTTGTTACGTTGTGACTCAGCACGAGCGACTTTGATATAACATTAAAATGCTGCTTGGGTATTTTTAGTTTAAAAATGTTTTAAAGGCTAACCAAAATTCTATATTTATTATTATAGTAACTGACTTACCACTAGTGCTTTGATTATCCAAAGTGTTAAATCTGGAATCAGGTGCATCCGGAGAATCGGGACTAGGAGGATGATCTGAGCCGATACCAGAGCTACCCCCACTACTTTCTAATCTTCTACCTTTAATATTTTGCCCTACAATGTTGGTGTTGAGACACCTTCTTAATTCGATCCCCGTTAGATTTCCTTTAGCCCTATGTACAGTGTCGTAATCTCTAGGAGGTAGTAGGATAGGTGAGTTCTTTTTTCCCAGTTTTTCTCGAAGTTCTGCCGCCACTGAATCGTAGAGGGTTGTAACTCGAGTATTTTCGACTGCAAATCTGAAATTAAAAAATACGTATATTGAGTAAAATACGAATTTCGTTGCCTACCATTGGTATCGCGCTTTAGAGATACAAGTTAGCTTAAATGGAGGCAAAGTTTCGTAATTTTATACTCGAATATGATTCAAGAAAATTTAGTCTACTGTTGATAGTTTTGTAAATATTTTTAATTTGAAATCTATATCAAAATCATAAGTGTTACATATCACTGTATTCAGAATAAAATGCTTAATCACACGACATAAGAATTCGATATGGCGTCCATTAAAAAAAATGAACCTGATGATGATCCAAGGAAACCGAAACGGTTTTTCAAATATCAATTAAAGGCATCAGATTCAACTTAAAAAGTTGTCCTAAGAGTGTTTTTATAGAATTGAAAAATTATTCTAAGTAAAGAAGTTGAGTGAAAGGAACGAAAATACTTGTTTTCACATTTTTACTTTCTTATACCTAAAAAGGAAGTATAGTAGTCATGATTTTTTTCGACTTCGAGATTTTGATTGATATATACGTTTTAAACCCTCCTGAATCCATTCTGACTATTTTCCGAATGATGTCTGTAGGTGCGTGTGTGTGGATGTGTGTGTGTATGTGTGTATCCGCGATAACTCAAAAAATACTAATGGGCGACTTCCCAAATTTGGCAGTTAAGATTGTCAACAACATTTTAGGTGACACATTAAATTTGGAGAATGTGGTACCAACAGAAGAGACATACTGAGTGAAAGATGAAAAAAGGTACAATTTAGGGAAAAAAATTTAAAAATTTTTATTGCATTTCTGGACGAATCTCGACGAATTATAATGAAAAAACATAACTTTATGAAAAAAAATATGTCCGCATATCTGTAGTATCGCAGCTACAGCTTTTGAGGTAAAGCTTTTAAATTTGGTACACTTGTTCTAAAGGCCAAAGACAATGAAAAATTCGGTGATGAGCAAAATTGGCCTGATGAAAGAATCCACGGGACCCAAACTTTTTTTGTATCGGACTTTACAAAAAAATATATTCTTGATGAAAGGTTATAAATCATGTCTACTACATCAAGCGAATAAAATATATTTTCCAGGTACTTAAAGTTCAAGTAAACTGAAATATTTTACACATTTGGCCTCATAAAATGGGGTTAGGATAAGTTTAAAAGTTTGATATTTGAAAGGTCTAATTTAGTTACAAAAACGTCAATGTCAATAAAAAAAATATTAAAATATATTACATGAATTTATTATTGACAGTATCGAATGACGCTGACAATTAATTATTTAAAAATTTTAATGAAACATTTCAAGGTACGCCATTAAAATTTAATTTAGGTAAGTGAAGATTTAAATAGAATGATTTTTTTAGATCAGGATGATATATACTGGTATAAGAAAGTTATGTGCTGGCCACATTACATATTTTTTTAAATATTTACAAAACTATCATTAATAGACTAAATTTTCTTGATCCATAATATTGACTATAAAATTATGCAACTTTGCCTCCATTTAAGCTACTTTGTATCTCTAAAGATAAGCGAGATATCAATGGTGGGCAACGAAAATCAGGCACCCTGTATAGGAGGTGTATGCACTCCTACAGATCATTATTAAATTAACACACGATGGGACATTTATCAGATCATATTTAATAAATTTTATTAGCATATTATTAATTGCTGAATTCAGAAAGAAAGTTTCTTTAAATTGAGCTAAATATACAGGATGTATCACTTAAAATAAAAAAAGTTTAAATAATTTCCGGTTAAACCGGAGGTGAAAAACATGACTGAAATACGCATTTATAATCAGTGGATTGTCACATGTTCTTTTCAGCAATAATGTACAGAGTGTTTATTTTTTGTGTTTTTCAGTTTTTCCGCCATAACTTTTTTAATTGACGTACAATTGTTTTTTTTTTGTTTCTAAATTTGGATTCCTCAGAAAAAAAATACATAAGCGTAGTTCTGTAATTTGCTTTCTAGGTGAAAAATAAAGCAATGAAATCCAGTGAGGTGCATAAAATGATCAACCTTTACAGGGTGGCCCATTTTCGAGCCTCATCATTGGGATCTTGGAAACCGCAAGAGATACAGGATCGGTTAAATTATGGCAAAGTTGCGCAATTTGATGCTTATCAAAATGCTGTGTTGTAATTTGGAAAATTCCGAATACTTTCTGAAATATCCGGAAAAAAACGAAATTTCATAAAATCTTTTTAATTTTTTTCTAACGTTATTTGAAAACAAATTTTAAAACGAATAACACTTCCCCATTGCCACTTTTTAATCCTCTACAAGATGGCGCTATCAAATTTGAAATCAGACGTTTCGTCTTCCTGAAACCATCATTAACTTATTTTTTTTAAATACGGACCTGGATTTTTTTATTTTATGTTTTGTTACCTTTGGACGACCTAAATGCTATGAACGATCACAAATGTTGATTTTCAAACGTTTCGATGACAAAAACTGACATTTTCCGTATTTAAAAAAAATAATTAATACAAAATTTTAAATTTGTTAGCTAGGTAAAAAATAAATATCTAAATGTATAGTACTGATGAAAAGCTATATTAAAAGCGGATAAAAAGTCATAATAATTAAAACTAAAGCACTTATTGGTAGGTAACTAATTTAGATTACAATAGTAAATACCAATGTAATATTTCTTATTTATTTCCAAATCCTAAATGCGTAAATAGGATTTTAAAAAATAGGATAAGTCAAATACTTTTATTTCAATCTAATGTGTCCGTCCACCTCGTTTATATTGAGCTTATTTCTGTAATATTAACGGAAAATGACAAAGGCGGCCTTGATATTAAAACAAGAAATCGCCCTAGTTCCTTAAAATATGACAGTTTAAATTTTTAAATAATTTGAGACAGTAAAAATGGTGTTTTCCAATTCAGAAAAACGTGATATGCTTCGGATTTATTACGGTGTCAATAGAAATTCTCAAATTTTATGTGAATGATATTTAGAAAGATACCCCGTGCGTCCACAACCCCATTATTCGTATTTTAATACTTTGGACAGAAATTTGGGACTTCTTGGTAGTTTTGGCAAACCCCGAAATGCTTATGGCGGACGAATAGAAGCTGAAGATGAAGAAGCTGTTATAAATGTAAGTTTTGTTATAAAATGATAATATGCATTTTATTACATATAATATTTTGTGGTAAAATTTCACCCAAACGTTTTATTAAAGGTTATGAAAAATCCTATGGGTTCCTCTCGGCAATTTGCCGTAGAACTAAATATGCCTAAAATCCGAATTCAGAGGATTCTCAAAAAACATAAGTATCATCCCTATAAACTACATGTCAGCCAAGAATTAAGGCCAGGAGACAGTGAAAGAAGGAATGAATTTTGCAATTGGCTTGATGGAAAATTGCAACAAGATGGCGATTTTTTAAATAAAATTATCTGGACTGATGAGTGTAATTTTTCCACATGCGGTCTTTTTAACAGGAACAATGAGAATTATTATGCAGTGGAAAATCCATACCAAAATCAACAAGTGCGAAAGCAGGGACGGGCATCATTTAATGTTTGGGTTGGGCTGTATTGAAATAAAATCTTGGGGCCAATTATTTACGATGGAAGCTTAAATGCTAAACGCTGTCTTAATTTCATCCGAAATTATATATTAGATACGCTTGACGACGAGCCTTTAAATATGCTTCGGCCACTGTGGTGGCAACAGGATGGCGCACCAGCCCATAATGCAAGGGCCGTCACATAGTTTCTTAATGAAACATTTCCTAATCAGTGGATTGGAAACCATGGGGTAGTGCGCTGGCCTGCTAGAAGCCCGGATTTGTCCACGTGACATAAACATTTTCCGCCAAAATTTAATGTTTGAGAGATAACAGATTTAAGGCAAGAGGAAGAGTAATTCAGGGGGCGGTTACGGGCAATCTGCGAAGACGCATGCGAAAATGTATAGAGTTGCGAGGGGGGGATATTTGAGCATTTACTTTAGGTTTTAATTTTGTTCCTTTTAAAGTTTAGGTATATAGTTATTAATTAATTAATTAATTATTATTAACATTATTTAGCCAGAAGTAATGTTGTTTTATAAACAGTGTCGTATTAAATATTTTTAAAAAATACAGAAAATGTCAGTTTTTGTCATCGAAACGTTTGAAAATCAAAATTTGTGTCATAGCATTTAGCGAGCCCAAAGGTAACAAAAAATAAAATAGAAAATCCAGGTCCGTATTTAAAAAAAATAGTTGATGATGGTTTCTGGAAGACGTAACGTCGGATTTAAAATTTGACAGCGCTACCTTGTAGGGGATAAAGAGTGGCGATGACGAAGTTTTATTAGTTTTAAAATTTGTTTTCAAATAACGTCAGAAAAAAATAAAAAAGATTTTATGAAATTTCGTTTTCTTCCGGATATTTCAGAAAGTATTCGGAATTTCCAAATTCCAACAGCATTTTGATAAGCATCAAATTGTGCAACTTTGCCATAATTTAGCCGATCCTGTATCTCTTGCGGTTTCCAAGATCCCAATGATGAGGCTCGAAAATGGGCCACCCTGTACATCATTACTGCAAATTATCCCTACACAGTTAGTAATACTGTCAGTATTTTATCAAAACTGACAGTATTATTGGTCGTCTAAGGGCCGTTTCAGAAGAATTATTCATGTGATTTAGGAAGTAAAAGAAGAATTAAAAGAATGTCACAAAAACATTTAAACAATATTTAGAAAGTAAATTAATTAATCGGATACAATTTGTTTCATAATTTAGCAGATTGTCCATATCAGATAAATGTTAATTTTATTATTAGAAATTTGATAGAATTTCTATTTAATTTTGAAGTTGCTCAATACTATATATTTACCAAGTTCAATTAACAACAAATAGTGTTATACCTATAATTCAAATATTAGTTGATTTTACTTTTAAACATAAAAACATTAAAAATTATCTTACCTTTCCTCACTGCTTTCACTTTCCCTCGTAGAAGTTCCCGTATCACTACCTATACTACTTTCTACCTTCTTCAATTCCTTCTGCGGTTTAAGCCTATTTTCAATTTCAGCAAACTTCTTTTGATTCTCAGGTCGTTCTATAAGCGTCTGCAGCTGATTTTTTTAATAAAGTTGCAGTCTCTAAGCTGTCACACCTATACGCATGCACGTGCAGGGGACATTTAGTCACAGGGTTAAATAATAACAAAATACATGCTATTATATCTTCATGCTGGTAAACGCAGGTTATCGTGTTGTGTGGTATGAAATGTTTTATAGTCTCGTTTTTCGGTTTTGAGTTCTTTTGGCCCTGGGATACGATGTTTTGTATGATTTTTAAGCCTTTGTGTGATACTTGCAATGTAACTTTAAACGGTTCTACGTCTTTTTCCCTTTCTTCTAGATGTTTTATGACCGGTAATATATATTCTGATCCTCTGAGGCCTTTGGATTCTTTAGCCCCTAAAAACCATACGTAATAGCTGGACTTTTTTTATGTCTTTTCGTAATTTTAAAGCCATTTTTATCATCACATTTTTTTATCTGAGCTAATTTGGTTTTGTTTTCCTATGGCACGTTTGCAATTGAGTTTAATACAAAATTATAATGTATCGCTTTTTCTGTTCTTTTAAGACATGTTTATTTTGTGACTGGAAAGTATTCTGGTGCAACCATTGTATCTTCGCAATATCTGGAAAGAAAAAATATTTTATTATTGAGGTTCATGAAATTTATGTCTTACGTAATTGGAGTCTCCAATCGCGGACGTCGTTAAACCTAAATTTAAATAAGTCATTTACTTGCAAATATTAGTCTTATATAATGATCTAAAGGTGAGATTTAACAAGTTCTAAATATTCTATTGGTCTTTAATTTATTTATTCAAAACCTAAATTTGATACAAAAATCACTGATATTGACAACTTTACTTCTAAATTAAACAGGCGTTTTGCGCCACATAATTTCACATACGAAATTGAAAACTATGGACAACTACCATTATTAGATGTATTAATATAATTAGAAATAGCGAAAATAAATTAAAATTTGACATATACAAAAAAGATACCAGTAGAATAAGATATATTTCTAAGGACGCCTATTAAGCTTCCCCCTCAATAAGGAATGGTTTGAGAAAGAAAAGGCATTCATTAAAGATATACCTGTGTGTAATAGGTACGAAGGCTCTGAAAGGCCACAACAAATTGAAAAAAATTAGAAATTTCTACTTTAAAACTAGAAATTTCAACTTTAAAACTAGAAATTTCAACTTTAAAACTAGAAATTTCTTCTTTAAAACTAGAAATTTCTACTTTTAAACCAGAAATTTATACTTTAAAACTAGAAATTTCTTCTTTAAAACTAGAAATTTCTACTTTTAAAGTAGGAATTTCTACTTTAAAACTAAAAATTTCTTTATAACCAGAAATTTCTACTTTTGAAACTAGAAATGTCTAGTTTTAAAGTAGAAAATGCTAGTTTTAAAGTAGAAATGTCTAGTTTTGAATTTTTGAACTTAAGTGGTGTGGTACCCAAAAAGGGCTTTTTACCAATACGGCCTTACCAGTGGCTTCTGGGTAAAAAATGTCCTGTATAAAAGTTTTTAAGAACATAGAAGTTTTCAAAGTGGGACGGATCATTGAAAATTCAAAAAAATGGTAAAGCCTCAGATTAAGCGGTATTGACCCGTTTTGGGCGCCGTGTGTCTTAAGGTCAAAAATTTAAAACTAGGAATTTCTAGTTTTAAAGTAGAAATTTCTAGTTTTAAAGTAGATATTTCCAGGTTTTTTTTTTTAATTTGTTGTGGCCCTTCAGATCCATCGTAAATAGATATTCTGTAAGTTTAGTTGAAAAAATAATTAGGAAATGTAAATTTAAACAGACACTTCCTCAACCTTTCAAAATGAAAGAGAAATTCCTAAATTTATATCGATCCATACACCCGTGGTATTGGTAATTTTTAAATATATAGGTATGACAGTGGTTCAATCAGCAGAAAATAAACTACAAAAAACTTTTAGGTAATCCAAAAGACAAAATTAAAACAAATGAGTAGTGAGGGATTTAAGAAATTAACTGTAAGGACTACAATCAAAAGTATGTTGGACAACCTAGATGCTAAATTCAAACTAGATTCAAGGAGCATATGACTTATCTCAAATACGGTAGAATAGATAAGTCTGGTGTTGCCCAAGATGCGTTTGAGAACAACCATAAAACAGATAGTAGCAATTTAAGATTAATTAAGAATGAAACAAATACTGCAAAGCTGGATGCATTTGAAAGCTTGGAAATTATAAAGTGTAAACATAATGTAAATAGTGACAGAATCCTATATACACCGTGACTCACTAACCAATAGATATTGGTTAGTGAATCACGGTTGATCGAACCGTAACAATAATTTAGGTATAAATAGACATTGTTAGCTGAAAGTTCATTTTAGTCATCTCCGGATGATGCCAAATTGGTTGGCGAAACGCTTGTCGAGTTCAGTTTTAGTGTTTTGTGGAAAAGCACGTCAGTGTTAGCTTCACAATAAAAGTTCCAACCCACTTTAGGATTAAAACTTAAGATATTTTGAAAACTGTTTCGAAGAGGAAAGATATAAAATACCTAAAATGACAACCACAAATAAATGGTCGAAATTTTTTTTTCTAACTCAGATCCGTGTTCTTTTTGAAATTATTTTAAAATCAACAGTATGAAAAAGAATAATACGTCGTATTATCAAACTGTATATTCACCTTACTACAAATCATTAAAAACGATAGTATGTTTAACATTTTTGATAAACAATCTAACTGACCTAAAACCTTTATACTATCGCGTTCGGTATACGATGAATGGATCGATAATAGTGAACCACCATTTTATAACTTCCAAGCACACGAGTAAATATATTAAAAACATCTACATATTATACAGGGTGCACAATATACTTATCAGAATTTAAATCTTAAGTTGTCTAGTTAGTCTTTGATGCCATAAACAGGTAATTCAATCAACGAATCTACGAGCATAGGTGTTTGTGGGGATAGCAAACACATAACAATTTGGTGCCAGAAGTGGGATTGGAAGAGAAATTTCTGGAATATTCGAAAAGGCTCTACAACGTTCTTCTCAAGAATTAGTGGTGATGCGAAGAATTAAACTACTGGACAGTACTTGAGGACTATTTCTGGATTCAATAGTGACTTTAAAGTGGATTTTCGAGAAGTTTCTAGAACATTTGATTTAGAAATAACTGCTGATACGCGAGTGTCGCTAACGACAACATGTTGTGGACTTGAAAACAAGACTTCAGTGACTTTTTATGAACATTCTAGAACATTCGATTTGGAACCAACAGAAGCTACGTGAATTGTGTCAACGGAAACGTGTTATAGACTTAAAACAAGATTTAATTGTGACATTTCGTATAAGTTCTAGAACATTCCATTTCACAGTTATTGGAGATAAGTGAATTTCGTCAACACGAAAGTAATATAGACTCTAAATAAGACTTTTTTTAGTGCGGCTTCGAGGTTTTTCTGGAACATTCCATTATTAAAATAGACGTGAAAACAACATTTTCGGACTTTTCAGTGTAATAAACTTTATTCTGAACTAATTTATGTGTCGGGAGTTAATGCCAATAATAAGAAGTATGACGGAGAAACAAACACAAGACTTACTTTCAACATTGGTGCAACACATGGAAGAACAGAAAAGAAAACGCCAGGAAGAGTTAAGGAAAAGACAGGAAAAAAGGAAAAAAGAAAAGGGCAGGAAGAAAAGAAGAGCAAGAAAGAAAAAGACCGGATGAAAAAGATGACTTAAGAAAAATGATGGGAGGCCTGAAAATAAGACGACAGGAAGAAAAAGAAGAACAAGAAAGAAAACGTCAGGAAGAATTTAAAAAAATTTTTGAGGATCAAGAAAAGTGGCGACTCGAGGAAAGAGAAAACTTCAAAAGATGAACAGCAGGCAGCCATTTTCTCCTTCACTGAAAATTTTAAAGATGTTTTCGAAAAAATCATTGAAGTCGCAGGGAAAGTAGGTAAAGTCGAAGGACAAGTTAACGAAGTTAAAGAAGACGGCAGTGAAATTAAAGAAGAGATCAGTGAAGTTAAGGGAAAAGTCAGTATTGTTGAAGGAGAAGTAACCCGGCTCAAACAATAATTACGAGAGAAGAGTGACCAGTTAGTACTGTCGTCGGGTACCAGGTTACAGCCTCCTTCCTTCGATGATCAAGGTTCATCGTCAACATATAAGAAGCTAAGTATACAGGGAACAACGAATTGCCTGATCGGGATGTTCAGGCTTAAGGAGCGGGCAGTGTTACGACACTGGATTGTGTAGACTGAAAAGATGAGATTAGAATTGTACGAGAACATCCGGGAATGTTCCAGAATGTTCTAGACCATGAGAATTAATGTATAAATAGGACCAATGTGGGCCGAAAGTCAGTCTAAGTTGAAAGTGAACAAGTAAAGAAGAAATAAAAAAGAGTCCTATAAGTGTTTAATTGTGATTATAGTTGACAGATATTAATCTGTTGTTGTTAATTATTAATGAGTTAATCAAGTAGTGAGTAAGTATTACCTGTACTTTCAATCAACGAATCTACAAGTATAGGTGTTTGTGGGGATAGCAAACAAGTAACACTATCGTAAAGTCGTTTTTAAGGACAAAATATGTTTTTATCCTACTGTTCCTAACAAATGGATGTATTTCCATCTGTCATTTTTGCAGAGGGTAATTTCAAGAGCTTTTATTGGATTTGTTTCCGATATATTTACATATTTTATTTAAAATCGCCGCTATTTTTAACACGCTTTTATTAGCCTCACTTGTATGTTTGTTTGTTTGTTTGCAACCGACTCTTTGGACTCGATTTTGACCCACTTTAAACGGACAGATTTAATTGAAACTTTGTACACTTACGAAGAACCGGTAACAATACAATAATTTGATAAGTTTATATCATTATCCTCATCAGGATCGCCAGAATTAAATAATTTCCTTTCCTCACGTATCCTCTGCGTGAGAGCAAGTGGCTTATTACTGTTAGTACATTCCGTGATTCTCAGTTCGTTCGATGGCCGAGCGGGCTAAGGCACAAGTCCTAGTCGACGCGAAACGACGGACTCCTCGGGCGCGAGTTCAAATCTCGTCTATGGCTGAAAAAAAAAATATTTTTTTTTTCAGAAGTATCTGTTGGATCATAATATGTTATAATATCAGCATCAATAAGCAATATAAATATAGTTTAAAAAAACTAAAAAACACGCTTTCATAGCACATCAAACTAAAAAAGTGAAAAATAAATATAGTTTAAAAAAACTAAGAAACACGCTTTTAAAGCACATCAAACTAAAAAAGTGAAAAATAATTATTAATATAAACTGAAAACAATAATGAACGAAAAATACTAGTATTATTGTGAAAAAAAGCGTGGGGCGCTTTGTGCCATATTTTTCGTATATCGAGCAACCCACGCTTTTTTTCACAATAATACTAGTATTTTTCGTGCATTATTGTTTTCAGTTTATATTAATAATTATTTTTCACTTTTTAGTTTGATGTGCTTTATAGGCGTGTTTTTTAGTTTTTTTAAACTATATTTTTAACTCAAAATTTACGGCCAATGTAAACTTAAAGCAAAAATTACGAATTAATATTCATATTAATAATTAAATTTTCGTGAATTTTGATTATCTGGAGAAAAAGTGTATTATAAATTCCGACATTTCATTCGTGATTAAAAATTCTTAGAGCCCTAATGGTGCGAGTTATAAACTACTAAATATTTGGATTAGAAATTTAACGCTCTCTGACTTTTTTCTCTTGAATCTTTTAAAAATTTTA
Organism: Rhamnusium bicolor; assembly: GCA_029963845.1. Classification (NCBI taxonomy): domain Eukaryota; kingdom Metazoa; phylum Arthropoda; class Insecta; order Coleoptera; family Cerambycidae; genus Rhamnusium; species Rhamnusium bicolor. The sequence goes on from JANEYF010002760.1 coordinate 51,709, forward strand.
AAAATCTACAGTTTCCAATCAAAATGCAACAAACGCAATATTGACCAGAGTAATTTTGCAACCACCGCATCACCGAAACATTCCTAAAATAGCCAACATTAACATGAATTCTTTATGTCCCTAGAGTTTTCTGGCTGAATGGAACCGGACTAACGTAAGAAGCTAAACAGATCTATCGGACATTCACAGAAGCTTAAATTTCTACTTGTCTGTAAAGTGCAATTAACGTTGGAGGTAGTAAATCGCTTTTTATTTTTCATATGGCAACATAAAATGCTGTATACTATATAAATTTATTGCTTTTTCAAGCATGTTTCTCCATGCTATTAAATTACTCAAGTGCTCACATTAAATACATAGACATGGAGAGCACTCTTCGACAAACAACAAACAATAAAAGTATGTCTTATTTATTACCTTAAACAAAAGTAAGCAGTATGCATACCCTCCAAACTAATTTATATCATATATAGGTAGACGTTTTTTGGGTAACAAACTAGAGAGAAAAAAGGTATGATGGCCAAATGATCCCACAACTTTTAAATCGAAGTTGACATTTCTATACAGGGTGATTCATCTTACCTAGGTCAGATGGTTGCGGTAGACTAGTATTCCATTTAAAGATGACCTGTAAAATATCAATGCTTTCTGCATATTTGTGTTCTCCAATGTGGCGCATATGAAGTAATTGTTCCGACACACGGACGACAGCTTGACATGTGCAATAGCTGTGGGGTAAATGCGCGTAGGTAATATTACTCATTTCAGTAACAACAACAATGTGTGCGATGTTTCGAGCCTTGTGGCTGGTAATTGTTGCGTTACGGCAGTGTGACCATGGCACCCTTTAATCTGTGGGATTATTGTGACAATAACCACGTACGGTGAAGTGAACGAAAATGTATAGCAATTATTAATTCCATGACTTATTTTGGAGTGTACTGCCCTCATTTTCATAATGGTAACCGTGTCTCAAAGGCGGCATATCCATACGTGATTTTCCGTACTTAATTTTTGTTTTATTGCCATCATATATATTGTTTTTAGTTTTTCATAATTATTTTTGTGATTATGAGTTAATAATTAATAATTTATTTATTTATTTACAGACACACCAAGCACTTTTAGATATATTACTAGCACTTATCAAGAAATAGTTTCAAACTAATATTTAGTATGGTTTCTATTGAAAAGAAAGGGTTATTATTAAAGCTGGAACTTTGGTATTAATTCCAGTGACGTTACCGTAGTGGTATAAAGTAATTAATTTCGTTAGAGATGATTCAACAGAACTCATGTCTTATTTGGTTAAGCCCGCCAAATTACATCCAAAAATGTAATATTCGCACATACAATATACTACTACTTCCATCAATTTCCATCACTTAGTAACTGCATAATATGACGTAGGGCATACTTACTAACTTGAGGTTAAAAAGTAAAAACAGCGTCATTATGTAACATTAGATCTTCTAAATATTTTCACTATATGTGTGACTAAGTAAACAACAAAATTGAACACATATTAAAAATGGATTTGAAATTTTTGGTTGAAAATATTTCCACATATTGAATTTTACATTTTACTATAGTTAAGACGTATGAATAGGAATGTACTACAAGAAAGCAATGAAAAAAATGTATAGAAAATATATTTAAATTTGAAAGTAAAAACATGAAACTGTGAATAGTGAGTTTCGTGTCTACAAACTATAGTGCCAACTTAAATTACGGCGGGAAATTTGAATTATGTAAAGAATTATAATTTCCTTTTTCGAGTTTTTTCCCAATTTCCGGATGTCCCTTGCTGAGCTGATTCCAAAAATGTATCACAAGTTGCTTCAGGTACAGGGTAGTACAGGGTGGGCAACAATACAAAAGGTGTTTATAAAAATTTAATTAGAAAGTTATACGTTACTGTATTTTTACAAAAGACAATTTACAATAAATGTTCAAATTGTTCTCCATTGTCCGCTAGACAATGACCTAACCGGACAATACATTCGTCTCTGACATTTTGTAGCACAGCTGGTGTTATGATCAACATTTCTTGCCTGATTCGGTCTTTTAGCGCACGGATATTGCCAGGTCTGTTGGTATAGACTTTAGATTTTAAATAACCCCATAAAAAGAAGTCTAGTGGGCTAAGATCAGGTGATCTAGCAGGCCATTCCACTGTTCCCCTTCTTCCTATCCACCGATCTGGAAAGGCTCTGTGTAAAAACTCGCGCACTGCTGCAGCGAAATGTGGCGGTGTGCCATCTTGTTGAAACCAGATTCTGCTGTCTAAAGTATTGGCTATTTGAATATCAGGACAAAGCCGGGTCAAATCAGGAATTAATGTATTTTGCAAGAAATTCAGATACAATGCTCCTGTAAAATTTTCATCAAAAAAATATGGACCAACAATTGTATTTCTCACAATAACAGCCCACACATTGAACTTTTGTAGTCGTTGCGTATGGTATTCTTGCATCCAGTTGGATTTTCCTAAAACCAATAATGGGTGTTTTGCCGATTAACATGCCCGTTCAAGTTAAACATTGCCTCGTCGGAAAATAAAACGTTAGCAATGAAATTGTTATTTCGATTATTTTGGTCCATCATATACGCGCAGAATTCATTTCTTCGGTCAAAGTCGTCCTCAGCTAATTCATGGATGAGACGTACTTTATAAGGATGGTATTTTACCTTTTTAAAAATGTTCGACACTGAAGACTTTCCAATATTTAAATCCCTATATACTCCCCGCACTTTACAATGTGAATTTTCTACTGCCGACAAAATTATGTCTTGTTGAATATTTTCATTAACTTTAGGTCTAGCTTGCTTTGGTGCGTCCCTCACATGTCCTAATTCTCTGTATTTTCGCTCTATTCTGCTTACATCAGATTGTGAAATAGGTTCACGATCTAGGTGCATTTCATGGAATAATATGCATATCTCTTGTTGAGTCCGCCACCAACACCAATCATCATTAAAATCATACAAAGAATAAAAATAGTACGGTATAATCGAGGGGTAAAGATCACTAATAAACGTGGTTGGGGTGTTTTTTAATAGTTTATCAAAGTAGTTGTATCACAATACGTTAATTTCATTTAATTTTTTACTACGTTTATTCATTTGTAAATAACTTGTGATTTTGGTATTGTTGCCCACCCTATACCAATTTGAAGCAACTTGTGATACATTTTTGGAATTAGCTCAGCAAGGGACATCCGGAAATTAGGAAAAAAGTGGGGTGTTCCATTTAAAAAAATCGATGATGACGTCATTACTCGAAGGTAGGTCACCCTGTATATTAAATTATGATTTGAAAAAACAGTAAATTAAAATCAAAAATCGATATGTTTCGGGAATTTTCAATAATATTATTTATTTACTTAATAATGAATTTATGCGTTACCCTATGGACGCACTGTATAATATATAAACTAGTTTTATTTTTGAGTAGGAAATAGTCGAGGACTAGAAAGGCATTTAAAATAAGTTCGAGTTGTATTAACGTAATATGTTTACTCCTCTTAGGTTTCTGAGACAACTATGAACGTTCGGTCAATATACTTGTAGGAATAGGTTTTTTAACTTCGTAGCAATTTACATAAAGTTGATGTTAACAGCATAAACTAAGTCTTGACCAGTGTGGAGCTAGTGAACTCTATAAATACTTTTTGTAATCTAAGAGTATGTAATACAACAATATAGAGTATCTGCGGATGGGGTTGCCAAGAGGAAAATTTGTTATTTAAACGTAGACATTTTTCCATCACCCGTGAACACCTGTATTTAAACTTAAATTTGAATAGTTATTTAAGGATTTTAGGAGAAGCAGAAGGTGGAATGAAACAAATGAGTCTGTCATAATTTATTTTTATTGTCAGTAAATTTGGTTCTTTTCTTTTATTGTTTATTTTTTGTATTCTTATCGTTATCACATTTGTATTATCCATAATACAGTTTATGGATTTGATAGTAATTTTGTTAAATTATTCTTTCTACCCTTATTGATTTTTCATTTTCTTTCTTGGGACTTACTACTACATGAATAATTCTTGGTTATCAAAAAAATACAATTAGTTATGCTACTAGAAAAATAAGGCTCTACTCTTATTACTTTACGTCAAAAGATCAGTCAGAGAGTGTTTTTTTGACAACTATTATGAGACAAAAAAATAATAATATATTTAAATTTTTGTTCCAGTATTTGGAATAACAATTATATTTCAAACATAATTGTTTCAAACCGGTTTCTTTTCAGGGTAATCTTAGGTTGTTGTATTATCCTAATGATAAATCGATTATTGTATTTGTACTTAATCAGGCAAGAGGAAAGTAGTTTAATTTAATTTAGTTTAATTTCAAATCAACTTGAAATCATTTATTGATGGTAAAGAAATATGTTTCTATTTGTTTTAATAATTTACAGGATAAGTTATTAGTTGATTTGTTTTAAATATTAGTACATGGCCGTTTTAAATTATTTATTTTCGGAAATTTAGTTTTAAAATTATGAGAAAGCGATTCTCAGTCTTGGAGTATTTTGTTAACATATCTTTATATGAATTAACGCAGGGAATTTATTTAAGTACGATTCGCCGAGCTAGCTTAAATATCGTTTGCCACGGACAGCAGCAGACAATTTCGCGCATCGCGCAGATCTCCGCCACTGTTTTCATCAGAATTTGGGTATAAATTTAAACGCGCCGTTTAAAAGAGAGTTTTCCAGTCAGTGCTCAACTTAGCAGCATAATTACTGTGGCCATTTTTACTGTTTTTATTTATATTTTCGTTACTAATCGATTGTATCCGATTGCCTACTCTACTGTTCTATCCATAAATATTGATTATCTACGAATGCCTGCTATTCCCATCGGCCAGGGATATTCGGGAAATTTCATGACTGATTAATAAAACTAAGATTATCTATTTAACAGCTAGCATCGGAAATACGCGGTTGTCATTATTTTTAGCTCGCTGAACTGAAATTTTAAAGAAGATAAGCTTGAAGTTGATCCACGCTTATCTCTGGTCTAATTAGTGTAAGGGGCAGTTTATACTCAAATACGAGTGAGTAAACTAAACTACAATGCTATAGAATTAGAGGAGCGATGTGAATATACGGTTGTCATTATTGGTAGCTGACGTAAAGATAAAATTCTAAGGCCTCGTATGTGGATAGAGTTCCATCTCAGGCATAGTTTGAATTATCAGTAAGGTTTTAAGGCCTCATATGTGGATAGGATCTCACTAGGTAAACGCGAAGCGGCAAAAGTGAAGTTTTAAGGCCTCGTATGTGGATAGAATTTCACGAAGTGCCCCGAGGTTTAATATATTAACCGTTCCGTCTGACACACGTAGTCAATAAACCCTATACTCCGTTTAATGAACAGATAAAATTGGGGAGGAGCCTACTGAATTTCTGGTTGCAAAACCCCGTTTCACACACTACAATTTTTTTTTTTTTTTTGGGAGAATTAAAATAATTACGTTAGCTTAGGCGACTGGTTAAAATTATTTATTATTTGTAACAAAAAAACGAATAAGTATATAACATTATAAAAAATATAGATACTATTGGAAAGTAAACCCACCACGACGGCGTATTTCGAATAACTGGTAGGATTTATTTAAATACGGAGGTTTGTAGAATAAAAATAATTTTCTAAGATTCAAGATATTTATTATGTTTTAACACCAGGACTATTCGTGTGCCATTTATATCCATTATAATGTTCAATAGAAATAGGGCTTACAAAAGATTTGTTTTCACACGCGAGGATGAGGATTGGAATTACTACAAGCCGAAAAAAAATATAGCACTGATGAAATCGGACGTGATATCATAAAAAATCTTTTTCACATAATAGGGTATCCTTATTTAAATTTAATTAATTTGAGTCTGGAATAGGGTGTTATGCCTGAATGTTTTAAAACATCTGTAGTGGTAACTATACCAAAAATACCCAATACGAATCTGGCCAAACAGTTAAGACCAGTAAATATGGTGCCTTTTTGTGAAAAAGTCTTAGAATTAATAGTTTATGATCAAATAGTCAAGTACATTAATATTCTATACACATATCAATCGGGATTTCGTGGTAAACATTCATGTGAAACGGCTTTGCAATTAGTAATTTCAGATTGAAAGCAATTGTTGGACAGAGCAAGAGTTGGGATTTGCGCAGTTTTCATTGATCTGAAGCGTGTTTTTGAAACCATTGACCGTAATAAACTACTATTAAAACCAAAGAGATATGGATTTGAGAACACCGTTATAGACTGGATTACAAGTTATATAACAAATAGGTACCAAGTAACAAAAATGAATGGGAATTTATCAGAAGTCAAGATAAACAACTTTGGGGTTCCTCAAGGCAATGTACTGGGTCCATTATTATTTATTCTTTATATTAATGACCTTGACAATATGTTGCAAAAATTTAAAATCCATTTTTTGCTGGTAACACTTATTTACTATGAGAGTACAGATTTTGAGGAAATGATAAATAATGTTAATTTAGAACTAAAATTATTGACAGAAAAATTTAAGATCAATAGACTAAAAGTAAATGAATTGAAATCCAAATTTATGTTCGTGGGTAATAATTATCTATTAAAACAGTTTGCTAGTCTAAATCTTGGTATCGAGTTAAATAGTAAAAAAGTTGAAATTGTTCAGGAAATAAAGTGTCTAGGCCTAATAATTGATCGTGAACTGAAATTTAACAAACATATAGGATATATATCAAAGAAAATCGGCAAAAAGATCGGATTTTTTAGCAGGGTGGCTCGATTTATATCAACTACTACTAAACTAACTGTGTATAAAATGCATATCAGCCAAATTGATGTTGCTTGAGGTTTTTTTTTTCTATATTATAATAATAATAATAATAATAATAATAATAAATGGCCTTTATTCCAAAATTTTAAATTATAAGTACAATTTGCTTGAAAATTTGAGGAGGCGAAGTTCAGTAATCATATACTGTTCTACCACTTAACCCCCTTAATACTTAACCCTACTTATCGAATCCCCATAACAAACAATTAATTACATTGTTAATAACATCTTACCTAGAAGTTTAAAATATTTTCATTGATTCCTTAACAATAATTTACCCAATTGTAATTTAAATCTATTTATATTGCACGATTTCAAACTAGCAGGTATTTTGTTGTAAACTTTTGATATGTTGTAAGAAAATGATCTCTGATACAATACTGTTTTATGGACAGGAGGAGTAATAAAAGATTTTCTTCTTATATTAATATTATGAACATCTGTTCTAAATCGAATTTTATTATATAGATAAGGTGGTGTCTTCGTGGTTACAATCTTGTGAAAAAATATTGCGGAGTGAAGTAAACGTCTATTAGACATATTTAACCAATTGATTTCTGTTATTTTGTGAGAAATATGTTCTCTACGTCTAATACCACAAATTAATCTTACGCATGAATTTTGAACCCTCTGTATCCTTTTTGCTGTATCAAAGTCCAGACAAGGTCCATATATTATGTCAGAGATGGTAAAGTGAGACAGAACTAGAGAGTCACATAATAATTTAATAGTACTTTTATTTAAGATATCTTTGCTAGCATATATATTTTTTAGATTGCAAAATGATTTTTTTATGCAACTATTAATATGATTTTTAAATCTTAGAGTAGTGTCAATTGTTAAGCCTAAATTTTTTGACTCATTAACACACTCGATAGGTATATTATCAATGTTAATATTTAGGTACTGAATGAACCTATTACGCAATGTAGTTTTCCCAAAAAACATAACTGCCGACTTATTCGGATTTATACATAAACCGTGGTCTTTTGATGTCTCTACTAAAATCTGCAAATCAGTGTTAATTGAATTCATAACCATATCCATATCCGCTGGCTTAAATGATTTATAAATTTGTGTATCATCTGCGTAACAATGCATATTACACGCTAACAGTTTTTTGTGCATTTGACTGGTATATATTGAAAACAGTAAAGGGCCCCAGAATAGATCCCTGAGGTACTCCACGATCTAAAGTTTCTTCATAAGATGATTTATTATTTAATGTTACAATTTGTTTTCGATTTACTAGAAAATTTTTAATAAACTCTACTGCATTATTACTGAACCCAATGTAATGCAGTATTGACAATAAAATTTCGTGGTTTATGCAATCAAAAGCTTTTGAGTAATCAAGTAGAATTAATACGGTTAGCTCATCATTATCTGTAGCTTTTAATATGTCATCTAAAATGTCCGAGAGTGCAGTAGTGCAGCTATGACCTTGCCTAAAACCAGACTGGTTTTGTGGTAAAATATTAAATTTACACAAATGATTTTTTATTTGATTTGATGAAATTTTTTCTAAAACCTTAGATAGTGGAGGAAGCATACTAATGGGCCTTAGATCTTTAAAATCTTTAGGTATTTGAATTTTGGGCAGTGGTAAAACTAAGGACGTTTTCCATAAGTGAGGAAAATAGTTTTCTAACAAACAAGAATTTAAAATATGTGTAATATAAGGCAGAATATATGGGCAGCAGTAATATAACATATTAATATTAATTTGATCAATACCCAGGGCATTACTTTTTATAGTTTTAATAATTTCAAAAAATATGCTCACTTGTAGTTAGAGAAAAATTAAATTCTTCAGTAACACCTAAACGATTATCAGAATAAAATTTTTTGGTGTCTTGAAAATTTCCAATAGCCATATTTTTTACAGAATTTGCAAAAAAACTGTTAATTTGATCAACATTTGAAATATTAGCCGGTATGTCAATATTGTTTTTTTTGCGAGAATGGACATTAAGTTCATCAAGATCTTTCCATAATGTTTTAGATGTACCTGTTCTTATACGGAAATTTAAATAAGCTTTCTTTTCATTTCTTATTGCTTTAGTTGTAAAGTTTTTTAAATTTTTATAGGTCAAAAGATGCTCTGGATCACCAGAATTTTTATATGTGTGAAGAGCTTCGTCGCTAATACTCATCATCAACTTGATATTATCTGTTAACCAAGGTGCCTTTGATTTTGTACATCTGACCGTTTTTAAAGGAGCATGTTAATCAAATAACAAAATTATTAAGTTATTAAAATACAAAATTTTGTTATCAATTCCTTCTAAAAAAAATATATTATCAAAAGCAAGAGACTCTAAGTCTAAGTTAAATGCATCCTTATTAAAATGTTTATAGTCTCTGTAAGTTATATATACAGGAGAGGGTTTTTGTCTGACATTATTAAAATAGCAAAAAACTAATTCATGATCTGTCTGTAAGTGATTATAATGGTCAACTCCACTGGAATTAATATCCACCCCACCTGAACAAATAACAACATCAATTAAAGACATTTTATTTAACGAGATGCGTGTAGGCTCATTAATTAATTGTGACAGTTCATAATCATTTATTAAATTATTAAATTGTGTTGTACAATTATTTTCTATATCCAATAGATTAGTGTTGATATCCCCCATACATATTATATCATCACAAACTGGTATAATATTTGAAAGAGTGTCCTCAAATAAGTCCAAAAAACTTTTAAAATTTTTGTTTGGAGGGTGATACAAAACTCCTATACAATATTTTTGTTTCGAGAAAGTTATTTTAACCCACAGCTGTTCCAACGCATCATTCCCACTTACCTCAATTTTTTCATATTTAATTGTTTTTTTTATGTAAATGCATATTTCACCCCCTCTCAGAACTCCAGGCCTATCCTCCCTGACAATAGTATAACCACGAATACGCACCATCTCATCATTAATTTGATTACTTAGCCAGCTCTCACTGATTAGAAAAATGTCATAATTATTTATTTGAATAAATTCACTAAATCCCAAAAAACCTGCCAAAAGAGATCGTGCATTAATATGTGCTACCTTAACAGTATTCATTATCAATAGATATGCTAAAAAAGAACTATATTACAGTAAAAATAATAATTTATTAAAAGACAATTAGGTAATAAAATTCATGTAGTCCCTGTTAAATTAATCGATCAATTTTATATTAAAATTCACCTTGTTAAATAAGCAAAGTATTAAAATAAAAAATAGAAACTAGATAAACTTGTAATAAAGAATAGTAAAACAATAAGGAGATAATAATGTTGTGTTATATATGTATACAAATCAACTAGGCAGCTGTTATTTAAAGAAATTTACTTCTAACAGTAAAAATATATGTCTATATTATTTAAACTGGTACTAGTTTGTAACTATTATTTTTATATCTATTATTTTTATATCTATTATTTTTATATACATACTATCTATCTATAGATAAATAAAGAATATCTTATCTTATCTTATAAATTGTCGACCAACACAAGGCGGCACTCCGACAGAAATGAAATAAAGTATTCTGAGACACAACCTAACGACCAGCTGTTGTAATTTAGACGTGTTTTCGATAATTTTTATAAATGGCAATATAGGTAAGTTTTGTTGTGTAAAACTATTAATTTAACCTCTCAATATATGTTTGTCGTGTAGAAGGGCCTGGTAATATGTATTTGTGAAGGCATGTAATTATTTTTTTGGCAACTACATATGTTCCTGATTGGGGAACTGTATGCATGGCAGGTAGATTTTAGGTGTTTACTTTTTTTAAGTGTTCACTATGGATATTAACCTAGAGAAATTTAGTACACTGATACCCAAAGTCTTTTAGGGAAAAAATTCGACGCACAGATCTTCCTTCTGACAGCGAAAATTCCATTTTGAAGGATGATATTGATGAGTCCAACATTTTGGTGGAACATAATACACAGCTTGAAGAACTAGTAGTTTGTTATAGTAATGATGATGAAGTACTTTTAGTTGACCTACTTCCTAATGTGCCCTCGACAAATAAAGCATCTGAAGTCAAATAGAAGAATTCAGTTACGAATACCAAACGTCTGCATTGGTTCCCAGTTTCAAGCAAATACTCTACTTTCTCCAGAAGTCCTACAGTTGATAACTCCTTACAAAATTTTAAAGTTTTTCGTAGATGTCATCTGTTTAGATAGTGTTTTTTATCAAACAGTTTTATTCAGTACTAAGATACGACCTAACAAGCCACTGCATTTATCAAAGGAAGAGTTAGAAAGATTTTTGGGTATCCTGATATGGATGTCAATTATAAAACAGCAAAATGCAAGGTGATAATGGTCCGCTAATACATGAGTTGATCAAGTTGCTGATGTTATGCCCGTAAAATGGGATGCAAGGGTAAAAGTAAAGTTACCTGACAAAAATGTAAAGTACACCTGTGTTCTTATGTTAAAATTAATTGTTTTGTAGAGTTTCATACAAATTAAATACATATTAAAATGCAGCTTATAAGCATACTGTATCTAGAGCAACTTGTATATCTGCTTAAAACACAGACGATACACAATCTTAGGCGGGTATTGTATAGTGGATATACCATACTTTGGAGGGGATGCAAAGCAGACGGTTCCTTGTCTATAGATGTTAGACTAGTTAAAGATCCATAGTCATCGGCAAAGAAGAGGTTCGACAAAATGTCTAGGTTGGAGTAGCTTGTCTCCTGGCATCGGTGCTTGACCTTGATAGCAGAAATAGGACGGCATTAAATAATACATTATATAAAAAAATCTGAAATAACGAAGAGACCCCTTATTGCAAATGATTCTGTTAATCTTTACCTTTTTTAAGTTGCTTGCTTTACGTTTCATTGTTCCTTTGTTTTCTATTTGTTCGTAATGTCAAACTGGTGCAAATACATTTCTTGCGCGGGTTTTTTCTCTTTTTTGTTGCTTTTAGCTAAAGTAAATAGTGTAACTTTATTGTGGTAGTGGTTTTTTTATTATTCAACAATGCCAAGATATTTTACAAATTCCGAATATGCGGGCATTCATTTTTATGCTGTTTTTGCAACGGAAATGGCGAGGCTGTAATAAGAGAATATCAGCGAATATATTCAAATCGAAGGGTGAGATAGATGGGGCACCAGATTTCTATTCAGCAAATCCGTCAGTGGCTAAATAAAAATTATCCACAACGTTAGATTGATCGATTTCCACCCAAAAATATTGAAGAAACAGTTCCTGGTGTAAGGCCGGTAGCATGGCTACCTCGATCTTCTCACCTAAACCTATTGGACTATTTCCCTTGGACGTCTTTAAAAGAAAAAGTTTATAGTGCACCGATGCAAACACGGGAAGAACTAACACAAAAATAGAAGATAACTGTAACATTCTAAAAGAGAAGCATGCAGTAATTCGTACAACTATACAGGGTTAGCAAAACAAAGCCAAAGATGCAAACATGAAAAAATGTAAATTTCTCCAATTTTAACTTTTTATTTCTGGTGTCAAAGTTGTTTATTTCAAATATTTTTCATTTTGTGAAGTCACATTTGCATGTTTTTACATTTCCCTGTACATCTCATCTAAAATTTGACGATGTCAAAAGTAGTTTTTCTTCATACACGAATAAAATTTTCTGAGAATCAATAATAAAACATTTACCCATGTTTCCAACTATGGCATAAATGTATATAAAATACATTCAATTAAACATGTTTTTGCCATTTATGCACTGCAGTGCCTCAATATCTAAACTCTACGAGCCGCCACTGCCTATTTTTTTAAACAAACCAATCCTAACTAGTCTAGTGTATCTGCGTACCATAAAAATGGTAAAAACAAATAAATAGTTTCACCGATTATATTGATCTGCATTACTCAGGGTTCAATATATTGTAATATAAATTATTATGAATTTTTAAATGAAAAAAAAAAAACATAATCAGTCCATATCTTAGCGATTTATTAATCGCTTTAGTCCGGCCAAGGATTTGGAAGTGACTGAATAAAAAACTAATAAATTATAGCCCTATTATAAAAGGATCGGACAGGTCTTTTGTGTTTTTAATTTCTCAACTAATTATTATTCACAATCTCCATTAATAAGATTCATACAATTGATTGTGATATTCACTTATTCCAATTAAGCAGCTTATTCCTCAAAACACTTTTAGAGAGATATTTGCATAAGAATTAATCTTTTCTTGTTTTGTTTGCATTTTCTCATCTTCATTAATTAGGTAATTCTTCTGTTTTAATATTTGTGCTTACACAACCTACTTTGTAGATATTAGGTTTTATTGTAACTTGTGATATTTGCATTAAGACAATATTGTCTGTTGTGTGGCCTATCTTGTAAAAATGCTGTATAAATAATTGTTACCTGGAATATTTTTTAAGTATATACAATTTTGATTTAATTGATCTTTTAGGTTAGCTAGCATTTTCTTATATAAACTGCTCCAAGAAAGTTAAGGAAATTGCGATGAATCGAATTTTCGTTTAGAAGTTATGGTACATTTTATCAACATGTAAATTTTCATTCGTTTTTCATCAAGTTCAGCACAAATAACTCAATTTTTCAATTTTATTAACAAGAAAACCAAAGTAAAAAAATACAAATTTCGTTTAAAGCTGTAAATCGGACCATCCATTTCAAGTTGTATGTCCTCCATTTGCATAAATAACAGGTTGACAGATCCCACATGTGTTCAATGAGATTAAATACGTGTGAATATCTTGTAGCAGGAGTTGAAGCAAGTGATCGGCCTATGATTCTTTGGGTCGGAAAGATCCCCTTTTTTTTGGGAAAAAGGACAGTACGTCCCTCAACGAACCAGTCCGGAATCTGCTGCCCCTCGATCAACCATGAGTTGAAAACTCGCGCCAGACGGCGGTGAGTGGAAGGAAATTTCTTCCACCACCAATTGTTAATGCCGTCTGGGTCCGAGGCAGCAAAGTTCTTGGTACCAACAAGTGCTTGTTGGACTTCCTCCGTACTGATTGCCGGGCACACTTCTTCTAGTTCTTCAAGATATCTGTGGCACAGAGCCTCGAAGTGCGCAATTGCTGGAGTGTCGCTATTGAATGGAAGCGTTGTTTCGTAGATTCCTTTTCAGAAGGTTTCGACATCTTGTTTACGAATTAAGTAGGTTTTAAAGGAGATAGAGTTATTAGCTCCACAATTTACATGTTGGGGCCAATGAGAACCCCCACGCCATAATTGAGATGCGACAATTTCAGTTGAACATTTGCTAAGAATTCATTGTAAATTATAACCATTCGTATTATCACCACGATAAACTCAAGTAATGTACCTCGAGTTTCCTCAAGATAACCTACATGAATTGTTGGCGGATGTTCCGCCCGAAACACGGGTCAATCTGTAGGTTATGCACGATGGTGCTTCACCATATTTCATCGTCATGGTGAGAGATCACTTAAATACCATCTATTCAAATCAGTGTATAGGCCGAGGAAGACTTATTTCTTGGCCACCTTGTTCACCTGACCTTAATCCTTTATTTAAAAATCTATCAAAAATTTTTAGGTATACTAATAGTTATTAAATATGATTTGAACGAAACAACTACTCAGCGGGCAAATACCCCGACCTGCATTGGATTATACCTTCAAATCATGATAGATTGGTAGTCAATATCATTTGTCAATTCCTAACCAGGCATAGTCCGGTTTCGAACTTATTAGTTCTCCTCAGGATGCCATAGGTTATGGAACAGACAAATGATAGTGGCCAACCTGCTAGTCATATACTGACTAAGGTAAATTGAGTAGTGGTGAGAGGTATGTGAAACTTCTCATATGCTACTATCCGACCGACATCATAGATGTCTCTGTGGCGGATAGCGACTTGGGAAGCAAGTACCGAGAGCGGTGACCTCTAACCCAGATAGGCTGCCTTCTTCAATCAGTACTGATAGTCGTGCCTTCAAATATTGCTTTGATTCCATGCTCCAATACTGGGATATGGTACAACCTAAATGCATCAGCCGCCACTGATTATATGTGTGGGAGTCAGAGTTTAAATGATATTTGTGTTTATTAAAATGGACATATTTTACACAATTTAATATATATAAAGATGGTATTGTAAGTATAGATTGTTCTTTAAAAGCTTCCTTACCACTTTCCCCTATATTCTAATTGGCACAATATTCTTATAGATTTCTTCTGTAGTATTAGTATACGTTGAACTTCTGTTGCAGTACTTCAGAATAGGATACCATATGCTGCAACACTATGGAAGTTTATAAAGTAGACTGTCTTTGCTGAAAGGTGAGTAGACACTTTTTTATTGTTCTTATTGTATAAATTGCCTTAGATAATTTTTCGCTCAACTCCAAGTGCAGAGCTCTTCTGGAAATATACCCTCCCTAATGCATTTATTAATGAGCGTTGCTAATGGGTGTATGATGTCTTCTATTATTTCTTTTATTAGTTTTGTAGAGAAATCATAGATGTTCTCAGTTTTCTTATTCATTATGTTTTTCATTACTTCCCTTATGTCTACTGGCGTGACTACGTCTGTATAAATAGACTTTTCGTTGTTTATATTATAATTTCTGAACAGTATACTGGGATTGCACATCGTTTGTTAGTTGTTCTATGGCATTCTGACCTACTTTTGAAATAATTGATTTAATTTGTCAGCTATCAATGAGCTCTTATTCCCTGTAATAGTTTTTTCTTTTCTAGTCTCAATTTTTATCACAATCCATATTACCTTGGTTTTGTTACTTGCCTCTTCTATATATTTGGCATTCTAATTTCTTTTCGTTTCATTTATCTTTTCCATTTATAATTTTTAATATTTTTTGTATGCATTTAATCAGTCTTCATCTCTGCGCCCCTTGTACATGGTATCAAAGCATCTAATTTGATTTCATTTTCCGTAGCTCTTCAATGTACCAACTTAACTTAGTTTTATTAATTTGTACTTTTTTTTATTGTTTCAGGAAAGCAGTCCTCGAAATGTGCCTTAAGTTGGTGGTGGAATGTAATAAAGGCTTGACGTGCACTATTGTCTGCAAAAATTTCATCCCAATTTGTGGTAGTTTTTCTTCTTAAAATATCTGAGGATTCCAAAAATGGTGGAATATTGCCATTAAGACATTGGCGTGTCATTATTCTTTTAAGAAAGTAGTAAAATGCAGCTAGTAAGTATGCCACTGGTAAATCTATTAAAGTGAAAATTGGCACGTTTGTAGAAATCAATTCAACAAATATTTCCTGCACTCAAAAAATTATTCTTTTTCAGAATATTTTGTTTATATTGACATTCTCTTTACTCTGGTGAAGAGTATGTTCTTTAAGAATATTTTGCTTAAAATAACCTACTCTATACGCTGATGAAGTGTTGCTCATTAAAACGGAAACACCCTGTATACATAAATTATTTATTTTTTCCTTTTGCTGATAATACTCAATATTTCCTTCTAAAATATTTACGTTTTGTTTAAGATAAGCCATATCACTTTCTAGTGTCTTTATTCTTTCTTCTAGTTTGTTATTGAGTTTTTTCTAGTCTATTTATAAATACTTCATCTGATAGTAATTCTGCTATGGTTTCCTTAATAACCATTTCATTTCTAAATCTGAGTTTTTGCTTCTTGTGGTTTTGGTTCGTGCCATAATGATTTTATTATATTTACTACAGCCTGTTTAACATTATTTTCACTCCACACACTTTTGAAATATACTTGAGACTTTATTTGTACATTATTTTTTTAAAACCGTCTCATAGAGCAAGTCTAAACGTTCACACAATCGCACAGTGATGCCAAAATGTCTAATAACGGCAAAATATTATTTTTGAAATTATTACATATTTCTTTAGAGTGAATGTTGTTAAATGGGGTTATGTAAGCATGTTATTGGTTTCCTAAGTAAAAAACATCAAATTATCTATATAGGGTGTTTCAAAAATGGGTTGTCAAAAGCAAAATTAGTAGAATATTTGCCGTTTCTTTTCAAAACTCCAAAACTTATAGAACTGTTCTAAATCTTCAAAACGCCATAAAAAATAATTGTAAGTATACTTATAAATTTATAATAGAGTTAGACAAAAGTTTGGACCCGGTCAAATAACTCTTAAATTATTTTAATTAATTAATAGTTATATTAGTTATATAATATTATTATATAATGTTGCATGTATTGTATTATGACATTATAAAAAAAAATTATTCAAAACCCTGTTGCACAATCAAATCCATCCAATTTTCATTAAAATTTTGATATTCCAAAGAAATGGATTTTCGGCATTAAAAAAATAAATAAATATGCAAATTTTGTTGAAACCTGTGATTTGGCGGATTTAAATGTTTTCGAGCAACTTTTGTTTATAGTTTTCCTTATAAAAAAAAAAATTAAGTAAACTTAGTAATCTTATTTTCATAAGAACAGAAGTACAGAAAATGTCACGAATGTGAATGAAAATTAAATATAAAAGTTAATAATAAAAATTAGCTCGTCTAACAGTCGGTAGGCTGTCAACAGACAATCCCGGGAAGGCCGCTAGCCTGATGTAGGCGGAGAGGCGAGCCCGGTGGAGGGTCGAAGAGACCTGCTCAGGAGGTTTACCACTCTGCTAGCGGCGCAGGCGGTCAGGCCCAGGGGGTGGGTCTGTTGACAGTCGAAGACCGTGGTTCAGAGTCCACGCTAAACTGTAGGTCCCTAGGTAAAAAGGGCCCATTGTGGCCTACTTGCCTAGTAAAATAAGTAGCTATTACTACTACTACTACTAATAATAATAAAAATTAAAAAAAAATTTAAAGGCATCTGTGCTTTCAGAAGAATTAATAGCATGGTTTTCAAGAAAAATGAAGGTTACTTTCGCAAAATATTTGTATTTCTATATTATTCATTTCTGGTTAAAATAGTATTAGCAGAATTGAAAGGACAAGGCACACTTTTTTATTGGTACCTTTGAAGACCCTGTGTCTCGAAAACTAGTTACATGATTGAGTTGGACCTGTGGAGACTTTTCATCACAATGATGAGAATTACATCATATCAAAAAATTATGAAAATTTACCGAGACATTTTCCCACTAAAAGTGTTCCTTGTCCTTTTGTATGTATGACACATATTCATTTCCAGACACTTCGTTGAAATAATTATTTATTTCTACTTTGTTGGAAAAGATTTGTTTATGAAACTTGTAAAATGTGAAGGAGTAACAACTATAACGTAAAATGTATTTTTTGGAGCAATTTGAAGCATTTAGTACAAGCTTGCCTGCAATTAGGTTTTAGATTAAGCTGCTCCTAATTGCATCAAAGTTTTTATTAGAATCTTCTGTGCTTCCAGTAGGATTAAAACAGCAATTACTATGAAAAATAACAAATAAATATATTGTACTTTCCCAGGATAATATCAGTTTTTAGATGGTTTATTGTTTACGTCAGACGCAATAACTTTAAATAAACAAAATTTTACTATAAAACTGAAACATCTGCAATTACTTTTGCGAACTCGATCTTTCTTATTAATACTTACCGAGGGAGCAATATCTGTTGAAAAAACTTCTTGACTCTGAAAATATGGACTACTAGAATACATACGTGTGAGATTATAACTAAAAAATTTACTTAATATAGATTTATTGGGGTCAAAATAAAATAAAGAATGTTTAGTGCCATATCCCCAAAAAAACAACTATGCAGCTACGGACACGTGTTTCGGAGTTATTGCCCCTCATCAGCGTAGCGTAGCTAAAGAATTGGATCTAGGATGGGATAGATCAGGAACAAGAACTAAAACAAAGCTGGGAAGTACAGTACACAGTACTCAATTAGTGCCTTCATGTTCCCATGTGCCCAATTTGGGGCCTCGATGATCACAGTCGACACACAGAGCTCTATGTGTACTGCCCGTTTCCACCTGGCAAATACAAATAAAATAATATAGATTTATTGGGGTCAAAATAAAATAAAGAATGTTTAGTGCCATATCCCCAAAAAAACAACTATGCAGCTACGGACACGTGTTTCGGAGTTAACATTCTTTATATTATTAAAAAATTTACTTCGGGAATTCTGACATTTTGCCGCTATTAGACATTTTGACATCACTGTGAGTCGGCACCATATCAGTTTTTTATATTCATTTTTCAAATGCCTTTTTCTCTAAAACAGTTAATTTTATCGAAAAAAAACAAAAGTAATTTTTTTTCTAAAAATATTTTTGGGGACTTTGAATATGTACCTCAAAATCTATAAAAACCACACTCTTTAAAGTTTTGCTGTAAGAAGGTTGTGGATGATTCACCTTTAGCTACTATGATGTATACCACTGTTCTAGCGAACTTCACTCACTATTAACGTTACCCAATCTTTATCACATTTCAAAAAAAACGTTACTTAAAGAAAAATATATTTTCGTCGCTTAACTTTACGGGCGACTACCTCAGCAGAAGTGCGTCGTAGTAGGAGAAAATTTTATATAAAATTATAGAGCTATTTTCAGATGTTGTACAGTCATCTACACATTCCTCATATATTGCTCATCTTCACCGGGACACCCTGTATATCAGTTTAAACTTAGAATTATTTCAAAACACGATTAGTTCGTTCCCATACACAGTTTTCCATTTAACTCATAGTTATCCAATACTCATCGTACATAAACAGATAATTTTTTTAATAACTTGTTGGAATATCTACTGAACGATGGCGATACTAATTTAACTAAAATATACAATAAATACATAAATGTTGGATATAACTCGTGATATTTTTGATCACACAATTTGAGGAACCATGACCTGGTTTTTTCTATACAGCCTCAGGCACCTAAAGTATAATACTAATTTGATAATTTGTTAATGTTGCAATAAAAAGTACTCGCCATAGGCCAAGTTGGACGAATATTTACCTGTAAATTCAAAAAAAATTGTCAATTTAATCCTAACTTGTCAATAGCTGCATATTTACTATACAGGGTGATCATGTTGAGTGACTCAATTGATTTACTGGCTTTATTTTTGGGTTAAAAAAAGCCAGAAGGAAATTAGAAACATAGAAACTCAGGAATTCAGGAACTCAGGAATTGTAAAATGGAAACAGGCAAACAATTACTGATCATCAAAGCAAATATTATCGAGAAACTAAAATGTTCAAAAATCAGTTTATTTGTAATACTAGTTGTTGAGTAATTGTTTCCTGCAAATCTTATTCATTATACAGTTTAGCCCATCAGGGTTAGAGGTCGAAGCTAAGACATCAGTGATGTTTGACTGGTAGTAGCACTAAACACCAAGGGATATATTTATCACTCACTATGTCTGTTTTGCTTGGTCTGCTTTAGGCTGGCCTGGTTTACTATTATTATTTGTCTTTTCCATTACTAATGTCATATTGACGAGAACATAAAAAGTTCAAAACCGGCCTATGTCTAGTGAGGAATTGACAAATGATTTTAGCTACCAAACAAGATTTGCAGGTTTAATTCAATGTAGGTCGGGGCTTTTGTCCGCTGAGTAGTTGTTTCCTGCAAACCTTATTCATCATAAATGTGTTATTTATTACTTTTATTAGTTTAAATAAATATTCTTTTTTCAGTGCCAATTAAAGTGGGTTTTTGCAATTTAGTTTGTTAATATGAATATTAATTTTCGCAATAACATATTAGTAAAGTAAGAATAACACACCTAATACGAAATACGGCCCTACCATGCCGTCGTAGTTTGGTGGCATAATAAATTAACTGACTATAAAACCCGCCGACCTATCGGTATTTCTTTATTTATGTTTACGCAGTTTTTATGTGACTTTTTATAATCAATTATCGTTTGGAGAACTATACATCTTTCTTGGTTAACTTAGGATCATTAAAAAACCGAATTTAATCTCTTCATAAGTGTGGAGAGAAAAATATGTACAAAAATCGTTTCGAGATAATCTGAATTCAAATATTCCTTACCGTGTTGTTATGAAAAAACTCGATAGACTCCTGTGCGAGAACCGAGAAGAGAGTGTCCCTTGGTTATTTCTTTTGTGTCTTCCATTTCTCAGATTAGTTTAGGCTAATTTAGGAAAAAATAGTCAACATTAATATGTAGCCATATTAAGCAGTGGCGGCTGGTGAAATTTAGGCTATGTCATATCTCAGTATTGGAGCATGGGACCCAAACGATACTTAAAGGCGTAACTATCAGGACTAAATGAGGAAGTTTTGCAGAAAAAAAATTGCGCTTGAAATTTGCGAAAAAAAAGTTGGAAAAAATTTGTGCCCCCCAGGTTATTTTTTAAACGATTTGTAAAATATTTGTGAAACTTTTTTTTTCAGAATCAGGTGGAAAATATAAGTTCACATTTCAAATTTCTTCGAAAAATATTGGTTTTCTATAAAGTTACACCGTTTTGAAATTTTATTTTAGATTCATTTTTCACTTTGCAAACTTCAAAACGGTGTAACTTTATAGAAAACCAATATTTTTCGATGAAATTTGAAATGTGAACTTATATTTTCCACCTGATTCTGAAAAAAAATGTTTCACAAATATTTTACAAATCGTTTAAAAAATAACCTGGGGGGCACAAATTTTTTTCCAACTTTTTTTCGCAAATTTCAAGCGCAATTTTTTTTCTGCAAAACTTCCTCATTTAGTCCTGATAGTTACGCCTTTAAGTATCGCTTGGGTCCCATGCTCCAATACTGAGATATGACATAGCCTAAATTTCACCAGCCGCCACTGATATTAAGAATAAAACTCCAGCGATTAGCTAATTAACAAGTCCAATGCTTTACAAAATATCAGGTATTGTCTCTATACAAATCCAGATGATCCCTCAAAGAAGTGTCCAGGGAAATATATGTATAAAGATACGGTGGACTAAAGAAATACAATGAATTTCATACTTATACTTCAATACCTTTGTTGTTCATTAAATGCCCAATAATAAGCGCCAAAGTATATTGAACAATATTTAGAATGGTCATATATGTTCTACTTTTCAATGCGTTGTTATATTTATAATCAGTAGCTCCACTTAAGAACTGTTAGCATTTCTGATTTTAAATATTTTTTAACGTTGATATCAAAGGATAAACAAGAATAAATAAAATTATTTATACATAATTTTAAAGTCTCTAAGAATTAATAAATAGTATTTTATATAGCAAGTGGCTAAAATGGTGTTTTTTTTACAAGTGGGGCGTTTATAGTACAAGCCGAAGGCGAGTGCTATAAACCACACGAGTAAAAAAAACACATTTTAGTTTCGATTTATATACAAAAATTTTTGTATCGTCATTCGAAATTAGTAAACAGTATAATTTTGTAAAAATACGGCAAATTGACAAAATTATCTTGTCGTAATGACTAAATTCTATTGGTGTTTCCATAGAAACCAATAATAAAACAATTAAATATTGAACGATTTAAATATCGCATTTGACAAATTCTACTTTACAATAATTATTATTTGGAACAAAATGAGTGATAGTGAAGAAGATTTTATTCCTGGTACTCCTCCGGAAATCAGGGAGCAAGCAATTGCTGTAACTTTAGATTTATTACCAGCAAAGTCTAGAAAATTGTACGAAAAAGAATATTATTTATTTATGCACTGGCGTAAGCAGAAAACTGTGAGTAACATATCTGTGTCTGTTCTTTTGACTTATCTATCTGAAAAAGCAAAAACTTTAATACGTTCAAGTTTTCGATGCTTAAAGCAGTTTTGAATGTAAAGAATAATGTAGATATATATAATTATCAAAAAATAAAAGCTTTTTTAAAAAGATAATCCACTGGTTATAGAGCTAAGAAATCTAAAGTTTTTGACAGAACAGCTGTCGAGGGTTTTTTTACTAGAAACACCAGATGAAAAGATTTAATGTTGAAAGTTGTATTAATAATGGGCTTGGCTGGCGCTTGTCCTCGAGAGGAACTCTACAATATGACCATTGATGACATTGTGAGAAAAGACTGTATGCTGGTTGTTAAAGTACCTGATTCGAAGACACACATTGAACGGACTTTTGCGGTAATTGGTGAGACAGTTAATGGAATAAATCCACTAAATATTTATGATAAATATACAGCTATTCGCCCTACTCATATGAATCACAAAGGAGTTTTTCTTCAATATCGAGGAGAAAAATGTATGGTCCAACGAGTTGGTATTAATATATTTTCAAAAATACCAAGTATTATAGCTAAATACCTTAACTTATCTATTCCTGAGCAATATACGGGTCACAGCTTTAGGAGATCTTCGGCATCACTATTAGCTGGTTCTGGAGTTGATATTCTTACCTTAAAACGTCATGGGGGATGGAAATCCTCAACAGTTGCTGAAGGATATATCGAAGATAGCATCCAGAACAAAAAGAAAATTTCAAAACAGATATTTTCAAACAATACTACTGAAATGACTATGTCTGCTGATGTAGTCGTTGGTGAAAATCAGACCAACCACCATATTAATAAAAATGAATCAATTTTCGCATATCTGAACCTATAATTCCAGGAATAAATATAAAAAATGTTAGTAACAGTACTATTCATATAAATTTCGTTAAATTATGATTAAAATTGTTCATGAAATTTGTTAATATTAATAACTGTTTGATGTAGGAACTTTAATTTGTTGTCTGTTGACTATTAAGTTTTATTTCACACTGTGCAATAAAATTTCTTTATTTCACACTTTTTTCGTTATCTTTCACTTGCCAATAATGACATTGTTTTGATTTATTAAAACTGTCCAATAAATGTCATTTTAGGATATGGCGTTACAAAAAAATTATTTATATAATTTAAACGCAATAATCACAGCTTTATTACTAATGACTAAAAATAGTAGTAATCATTAATTAAATTAAGCAAGAAATTCAAATGTTGGGAACTATTTCATTATTATTATATCTTCTCATTATTATCACATTGTAAATAATACGGTACATTTCTTGTTCAACATAACATTCAAATAAATATTCTTTAAGAATTGTTTAAGTAGCAACAGATGTTTAATGCAAATAACTACAGTTATACTCTTATTTACAAACTTTATATTCAAAATATCTTATGTGGTCAGCATAACTTTCTTTATAAGACAATGTATATTGAAATCCAAATTTTTTTTAAAATCTAAATAAGTCTAAATAAACCGAATAATCAACTGAATTAGAATACTCAAAGTTATACAATAAATATTTTATTAATTTAAAAATTTTTTGAATAATTATACAGCGAGATCCATAAGTAACTGATAAATTCATTATCTACGTAATTTACAAGTTATGAGTAAAATCCTGAAACACGTCAATTTTAAATTCTAAAATTACATTTTTTGAGCAAAATTTTATACCTCCCCCTTCAACCCCCTTTAAAATGTTTAAATAGAACGAGAGTGCATATGATAACTCATTTGAAAGGATTTTTAATTCTCTGTCTAGCAATATAAGATTTTTTGAATTTCTCTAATTTTTTATTGAAAAATGTTACATTTTTAATGTTACTAAGTAAACAAAAGCACATGAAACAGTTTAAATCAAATGTCAAACTGGGCTCCCGTTGCTTCTTGACAATGATAAAGGCGTTGCTGAAATTCTTCTAAAACACTTTGTATCGTTTCCGGGGTGATTTGATTAATTTCTTGCCTTATTCTGTCTTTTAAATCGTCGACGTTATTTGGTCTGTTGAAGTAGACTTTCGATTTTAAGTAACTCCATAAAAAATAATCAAGCGGGGTCAAATCGGGAGAATGGGCAGGTCACTCAATTTCACCACGTCTACCGTTCCATCTATTGGGAAAAACTTGATTCAGATAGGGTCTTACTTCCAATGCAAATTGTGGTATAGCTCCGTTCTGCTGATACCGAATATTTCTATCAATTTCATTACGGTTGTCATCATCTGGGAAAAGTATTCTTAACTCTGGAACTAAGAGATTTTGCAAAAAATTCAAGTAACGCGCGCCTGTTAATGTGCTGTCGAAGAAATATCCGATAATTTGGGAATTTATAATTCCAGCCCAAATGTTCACCTTCTCAGGATATTGAGTATAGGCCTCCATCATCCAATGTAGATTTTCTGTACTCCAGTATCTACAGTTCTGTTTGTTGACTGTTCCATTTGAGACGAATGTTGCTTCATCAGAAAAAAGACTGTTTTTTTATAAATAACGGATCATCTTGGTATCTATTTGCCATGATTTCGCAAAATTCCAATCGGCGATCAGGGTCATCGTCGTTAAGTTCTTGTACCAAATGAATTTTATATGGGCGGTATTTCTCATTTTTTAGAAGACACAATATGGACGTTTTACTAACATCATTATCGGCGGCAACTTGTCTTGTAGATTTATGTGGATTAACTTGAATCTCTAACAATATATCCAATTTCTTTTCATCGTCCAAAATGCGTTTTCTACCAGATTTAGGAATATCTGTGACATTTCCAAATTCACGAAATTTGTTTTCTATTCTACTAATCGTAGACTGAGAAAAGCGACGGTCAGGATACTTAGTATTGAAGATTTCGCATACCTGCTTCTGCGTTCTTGTTTTATCACCACATCCTAATAATATCAAAATTTCAATTATTTGGGTAACTGAAAGACTCATTGTTAAAATAATGATCAACTTGACAATCAGCGATAAATAACTAGAATCATAAGTTTGCACAGATGTAGCGAATAAAGAAATGTAAATGTATATTTATTTCTGATATGTAAAAAGAAACCCTTTTTACTTCTTTCTTTTGTTGGGTATTTTGCCACCTGCGTACCAGAAAAACCCATACATTTAAATTGAATGTTATGACACAAAATTAATTAGAAAAGTCAGATTTGACAGATATCTGATACATAGGCATAAATAACATTTGATTGTATACATTACAAATATATTCTGAAATTTTCAAATTTAATTTTGTTGATGAAAAATATACAAAATTCAAAAAATCTTATATTGCTGGACAGAGAAATAAAAACTCTTTCAAATGAGCTATCACACGCACCCTCGTTCTATTTAAAAATTTTAAAGGGATAGCTGTCACTCCAAGGGGGTTGAAGAGGGAGGTATAAAATTATGCTCAGAAAATATCATTTTAGAATTAAAAATTGACGTGTTTCAGGATTTTACTCATAACTTGTAAATTGCGTAGATAATGAATTTATCCATTACTTATGGATTTCACTGTATAATTATGATAAATGTATATCATTTGTTAGTTAAAAAAAAAAATGTTGGCCTGATTATAAAATATTCTCAAAAGATAATAAACTTATTCAAAAAAGTACCTTCAAATTTTAATGTATAATATAAAATGTAAATATAATGTGCTATATAAAACCATGAATATGACAAATATTGTTTATTTGAGATTGACACTACAGCTACTTCATTTTCAATCATCAATCTTCTTTCGCATTATAGAAATCCACATTTGAAAAAAAAGCTGATGCTGTTGAAAGGCAATTATTGTCAATAAGACACTCTTTCAATTTTCTTTGATTGCATTTTATCTACATTTGAATAATTTCCGCCTGAGTCCATTTCATCTTGTATCCTTTATGCCATACATATTTAAGAAATGTGGACCACTCAATCTGGTAATTTCTTATATTTTTCTGATGTTCGGTTATCCTCACTTCTAGCGGTCTGGATGTCCGCATAAATGAGTCTTATGACTTACCACGCTCACGAGAAATTTTGTTAATTTTTTCAATTTTGGTTATTGTTAAAAGGTTTGGCCTTGATGAAAATTGATAGTAGGGTATTGTTGATTTTAAAAGATATTCCTATGTTCATTCGATTTACTGGCGGACAAAAAAAATATTTTTTTTGTAACATATACCTAAAGAGCATATCGCACTGGAATAAAGCCTTTTGATTATAGAAATGACAAGCAAAAAGTCGTAACCCGTACAGTTTTCTTGTTACATTAATAAAATATTATGGGCAGGAATAGCATTATTGTTAATTTTACTAATCTATATATTGCCATATATCAATGATGTATATGACATACAGGGTGTCCCAACCAAAAGTATGCACCCTGAATAACTTTGGAGACAAACATTTTTTTGAAAAATTGGTGAAACACGTCGACCTTGTTTCCAAGGGGGACATATTTTAATGTAATATTTGTATACCTATCATCATCCCTCTACCCTACACGGCCACCCCCTCAAAAAATTCAAATGGCAAGGGGGGTCGAGTGATACATCTTTGAAAGGTCTTTCAATTCCCTAAATAACTGTGTATGTATATATCTAAAAAAACTATACATTTTGGGTATAGGGATACTATACATGGTTAGAAGCACATTTTTCTTCTCCGTCGACTGATGTATTTAAATAGGTATCATGCTATTTAAAAAAAATACTTTTTGCCATTTTTGTGTACTTGACAGATGACGTCATCTAGAATCTTTGTTGTAGAAAAATTTTCTTATACGATAGGTTACTTCAGTACTCTGCCTTATCTGCATACAAATATCAACGGCATACTGTTAACTGTTAATAAGATATTAATTTTTATGTTTTGTACTTTTCTGCTAAAATTTTCGAAAAAAAACATTATATCTCGAAAAATATTAATTTTAAGCATAGGGAACCTTTAATAAAAGAACCTCAGAATCTTACGTAGAATCCAAAAGAAAATAAAAATAGGATCATTCAATTTAAAATAACGAAATTGAGGTCAACTTCCGGAATACCTGGAAATGCCACCATTTTAGAAAGATTTTCATTAAATAGATCCTGGCCGTTTATGCCCACAGCCAAATTTTCAGATCAATATGTTTGTTTTTTTCTCAAGATACTTCTAATGGCCAGTCAAAAGAATCACCCTGTACATACGTGTGAATGAAAATATTGAGACTATACCTCAGTATCCATTAGTTCAAACTAAATTGTAATTTATAAATAACACCAGCACACACACAAAAAAAAAGTGGTCTGTACATTTGACCAGGCCTATCTATCTATATGTATTTTGATGCGCTGAATCCAAATCCGACTTCCGTTTGGCCCGTACGACCTCAAAATTTTGAGTAAATTGCGAAAAACGCTGAAAATGGCTAAAAATTACGAAAAATTGCTATTATGTAAATGAAGAAAATTTTATTGAACTAGATCAAGCATGTGTCTTATGTATTTTGATGCACTGATCCAAATTCAGAATCTGTTAATCTCGATCATTCATATATTTATCCAAAATCGTAGAAAAAGGCAATGAAGTAGCAGAAAATAGCAAAAAATAGTATTGTTCTTACGTACAGCAATGGGCTGAACATGATTCCTCCCAAATTATACTAAAATATATATTTTAGTATAATAAAATGTAGGGGAGACTGTTGTACCTGGGGACATTTTAGCATTTTTAATTTTTATATTTTTTTCTAGCAAACATATACAAAATCAGACTATTCTTACATTCTGAGCATACATTTAAGTAACATATTAGAAAATTTTGCGTTTCTAACTTATTTCTGTATTCACGTTTTTTCGCTTTTTTATATACCTATGAAAGTGTCCCTAGGTACAATGAGTTGTTGTACCTAAGGACACGATGTAATGTACCTAGGGACAATAAATGAAATGTAGCTAACAACAAAATACTAGTTAGTATTACTAAAACATTTATTAGAAAATTTATAATGAAACACTTAAAATAAATTCTTGTATTCAGATTTGGCTTTATGTATTTTTTTAGCTTAGATTAATAGTATTAAAAGATACTGGAAATACGTATGTATTTGATTGCCGAGAAGATGAACCTGTTGTGCTTGGTTGGGGAGGTTTCATAACAATATCATTAATATGAGCTGTGTATTCTGTCTCGTCTTCAATAACAAATGTGTATCCATGTGCAAAGGAAACTTTTTTTTTTTAATATTTTATGATTAAATCGTTATTATCTACCCTGCTTATAACGGTGGCTACAAAGTTACCAGAATGCTTTTTTCCTTTAAGTTGCACCAAAATGAAATCACCCTGCTGGATGTTTTCTAGAGAAAAACTGGTAGGATCTACTTCTAAGTCTGCCAAAGAACTTCCGAAGTTTAGTTATTAAAATAAATAGTCAATATTCTGACCTTTCACTATGTGGTCTCGTTATTTACAATAATTGAATCAGTAATATGCAAAATGAATAATACTAACATTCAATATACTTACTTAGAAAGACGAAAATCACTAAATTAAATATAACACGTGTTTACACTCTCCGATAACTTACAAGACTAAATAGGTGGAGGGCGGTCATTGTTGCCAAATTGCCTTATAAATCTGAGTTTCTTCTGGCATTAGGTCTAGCACCTAAGTAGTAGGTACAGCCTCTTCCCCTATATTTTAGTATAATTTGGGAGGAATCATGTTCAGCTCATTGCTGTACGTAAGAACAATACTATTTTTTGCTATTTTCTGCTACTTCATTGCTATTTTTTACGATTTTTGATAAATATATGAATGATCGAGATTAACAGATTCTGAATTTGGATTCAGTGCATCAAAATACTTAAGAAACATACTTGATCTAGTTCAATAAAATTTTCTTCATTTACATAATTGCAATTTTTCGTAATTTTTAGCTATTATCAGCGTTTTTCGCAATTTACTCAAAATTTTGAGGGTGTACGGGCCAAACGGAAGTCGGATTTGGATTCAGCGCATCAAAATACATATAGATAGATAGGCCTGGTCAAATGTACAGATCACTTTTTTTTTGTGTGCCGGTGTAATTAATTAATGATTTCTAAATATAGCATTGAAAAAAATAAATTTAGAAAAATGTAAATGTAAAATGAAAATTGTTCAAAATTTGCTACGTGGAAGAGTAACTAATTATTGAGTTTGTTTAACTGTCGAATGCTTAATAAAAATGTAATAATGTTGTACACCTCTAGAAAACATACATACATATATAATGTTACATAATAAAAGGAACATTCATTTACTTATATTTCCAATAATTAGAATGTTTTCTTTCGGTCCTCACATCGTATTTGCATTTTTGATATTTCAATTTTGTTAATAATAATGATGCAAAAATAAACTGCAAAAAATAAATATTAATTATATTACTTCGAAACCTTTTACTCTGAAATGAATACATGACTTTCCATTCACTACTTTTTTGAAACAAGTAGGTAATTTTTTTAAATATATGTGTTCACATAAATATAATAAGCAATTTTATGGTAGATTAAACAATTTGAACCGTAAATTTCACATAAGACATATATTTGTTATATCGTTATTAAAAATGTAGACTATCGCCCACATGACACATATATATTTTTTTAAATTTCGCCTCACAAAACCGGTATCAAGTTGAACATTGTGATCCTTTACTAGCCACGTTAGCCTCACGAAGTCCATTTATCGTATAAAGACGTTCAAGTTTAATGATTTTATTATACAGGGTCTCCCAACCAAAAGTAGGTACCCTGAATAACTTTGGAAATAAAAATTTTTTGAAAAATTGGTGAAACACGTCAACCTTGTTTCGAAGGGGGACATATTTTAATGTAATACTTGTATACCTATTATCATTTCTCTACCCTACACGGCCACTCCCTCAAAAAATTCAAATGGCAAGGGGACGCGATTGATACATCTTTTGAAAGGTCTTTCAATTCCCTACATAGCTGTGTATTTTTTTTTAACTTTTATCGATTCATTCTTAAGGAAAATAATTTTATTTTTGATGATTACAAACAATCGAAATCGTTTAAAAAAATCTAAAATACACGGCACTGGGTATTAGAATTTATAAAAAAAACTACATTTTTTTGTGCTCTCAAATCAACACGAGTTTTTTCGACAAAAAACACTTTTCCTTGTCCGTTTAGTTTTAGAATAATAAAAGACATTTTACCAGAGTGAGTTCTCAAAATGGTTTATACCCTTTAGGAGAGAATTGAAATTGTCACCATATATTTTAAAAACGATAATTGTGCTAGAGCTATGGAGCGCATATTCAATAGAAATCACCCAGATAGAAGGGTTGGTACTCAGTATGTTTTACAATTATTGACAAAATTTATGGAAACAGGTTCTGTAGGAAACAAAAAGCAAGAACCTCAGCGACCGATTAGGAATGAAGCAATCGAAGTAGCAGTTCTGGGTCATTTGCAGATGTATAATACTCAATCGATCAGAAAAGTAGCTGAGGCTTCCGGTGTATCACGAAGCAGTGTTCATCGAATTGTAAAGCCCCACAAATTTCATCCATTTAAATTTAAATTGATACTCGAATTAAACGAAGATGATCCCGATCTCGGCTTGAATTCTGTGAGATTTTTAGTGAACAATTAAATGGTAATGCGAATCTACTGTACGATGCGTATTTTTCTGATGAATCGACATTTCAGTTAAATGGGGAGGTAAACAGGCACAATTGTAGGTATTGAAACCAATCCACATTTGTTCATGGAAACTCATACCCAAAGGCCTCAGAAGTTAAATGTTTGGGCTGGCATCTTAGGGGATCACATTGTCGGGTCGTGTTTTATTTCTGACAATTTAAATGGCGAAAGGTACCTCGATCTGTTAGAAAATAACATTGACCCAATGATTACCCAAATCCTCGAAGAAGAAAATAATCTTGTAGAGGGCGAACTGTTTTTTCAATAGGATGGGGCACCCCACATTTTGCTATAGCAGTCCGTCAATTTTTGGATACTCGGTTTTCTGAGCGATGGATTGGAAGAAGAGGTCCTGTGGAGTGGCCCGCTAGGTCACCCGATTTAACT
Organism: Rhamnusium bicolor; assembly: GCA_029963845.1. Taxonomy (NCBI): domain Eukaryota; kingdom Metazoa; phylum Arthropoda; class Insecta; order Coleoptera; family Cerambycidae; genus Rhamnusium; species Rhamnusium bicolor. The sequence goes on from JANEYF010002760.1 coordinate 83,281, forward strand.
CCCTTAGATTTCTTTCTGTGGGGATATTTAAAATCGAAGGGATTTGCAACAAAACCCGCATCTATGGAAGAGTTACGTGCAAGAATTGTTCGGGAATGCCGTTTATTGACTCCAGATGTGTTCAGAAATGTTCCTACAGAATTTCAAGACAGATTATACTACTGTATCGAAGTCGTGGGGGTCATTTTGAACAATACATACGATAATTTAAACTGCTTCTTTTATTTTTATTTCCCGAACCTAAAATAATGAAACAATTATTTCTCAGGAAAAAAATCGATAAAAGTTTAAAAAATACACAGTTATGTAGAGAATTGAAAGACCTTTCAAAAGATATATCACTCGACCCCCTTTGCTATTTGAATTTTTTGAGTGGGTGGCCGTGTAGGGTAGAGGGATGATGATAGGTATACAAGTATTACATTAAAATATGTCCCCCTTGAAAACAAGGTCGACGTGTTTCACCAATTTTTTAAAAAAATTTTATCTCCAAAGTTATTCAGGTTGCCTATTTTTGGTTGGGACACCCTGTGTAATAATAATAATTAATAAATCACACTTATTTTTCCGTAAAAGTTTTTACAAAAAAGAAAAGGAAATACATTTTTTTTAGAAATTGAATTTATGTAACTAATTTATGGAAAAAGCGGTATAAATTCAGTTCGATTACTGAATGGTCAGCTGTTCTTCCATTCGCCCGAAAGACGGATATATTATATACTATAAAATAATTTAACAGAATATGAAACGTTTATAAATTCAAATAGATACATGACAAATAAATAAATAAATAAATATAGTAGCTGGTAATGACAATTAATGCATTTAACAAAAACAACAATTTGTAAATCATCAGTTAATTCAAATTTAGCCACCTATTAGTATCGTTTATAACAAATATACAACAGGTACATACATACAAGATACGAGTAAGTAAAAGTTTATAGTGATAGAATATAATATTCTCAAAATAAAAAATGAGGTCATGATTTTAAATCGGATCTGACTTAAATCTCTTCCATCATTTCGCCAGGAGAGCCTGATTCTTCCTCATCGTTTGAAGCTAAATCAAATTTTGCTAGCAAAATGATAAAGGATGCATAACTTCAAAGGATGTTTGTCCCATTTCCCGTACCAATTCCTTCCTCACCAGATTTTCACAATGCGCATAACAATTTTTCCATGTCTGAGCAGTACACTGATGCAGAGACTCAAGCCATAATCTTCAGTCTTCTTGAGAGAAGAAGACTGAGGATTTATGTGCTTGTTGTAATAGTCCTTCGTTACCTGTCATGTCGTTTCAATTGTGTTAAATTAACAGTGGTATGGTGGAAAACGAAGGCCTTCATGTCCTTGCTATTTTAATAGTTTATCAACTATGTAAGCATTGTTACAGTAACTCCAAAAGGATTTTATTAACTCCCACAGTTTTTTTTTTAGTTAAATTTTGATAGTATCCTTCAGTTCTGTAGTCAACCATGTCTAAATTTCGCATTTATTAAAAGCAAATATTGGTGGCTTATCAAGTAGCATGAAATGATATTGATGGATAAAAGACCAATTTAATCTTGCGTTGGCACAGCTTAAATGTAAATATGTGGTGGATGGATAAGGAGCACTATTCATCCACCACATATTTAGGTACATTTAAGATGTGCCAATGCAAGATTAAATTGGTCCTTTATCCATCATTATCATTTCATGTTACTTGATAAGCCACCAACATATGCTTCTAATTGGTCTTTTTCCATTGGTAAAAAAGGTCTTGTGGTAGTCTCGTCATTGTTTTTAGAATCCAAAAAGAAGTTACCCTCTCCCAAACACCCGAGTTCACATCCCACATGCAAAATTGTATAATGTTTTCCTTCACATTTAATTTTAGATGGACTAAATTCTAAATCTATGTCGTGTATCCAGCGTTGGAGATCCGTTCGGTAAACCCATGTTTTGTCCAGGTACACGAACATGTAAATTTCACTGGAATTTTTAAACTGAATAAATTTACAAGAAAAGTTGATTTTTAATGCCTTGATTCGTTTTTGTTCACAGAAAATTTTTTCCATCATTTGCAGTTTTATATTTTAAGCCCAACTGATTTCAGAATTTCAAGTAGTCAAATTTGAATGCCTGGACCAACCGTGCATTTCTATTTTGAATTTGACGATCAATCAACGTCGAATTACAGCGTCTATTTTCCTCACATTATAAGAACCAATGAAATAGCAAGATTTTGAAAATTTTGACGAATAAGAACAAACTTTCAGCGAAAATTGCATTCCAAGTGAAAATTTTATATAAAATTACTGCGTAAATTGCACTGGGCTTGACAGCTTAAAACGTCAGTGAATCAATAAAAAAATTGAGGATTGTTTCTTTCTTTTTTATTTTCCTGTGGAAGCAGGCCTATAGAAACAAAAGGAACATAATTAATTACCTACTTTTTAAATATTTTGGGTTTTTCTATAAAAAATAAAAAAATTTTAAATTCGATTTTTAAATAAATTAAATTAAAAATTGTGACACGGTAATACAAGTATACTCAGTCGTGATTGTAATAATTTGAATTGTTAATTCAGTTAACAATAAAAAATATTTCTTATTCTACGTTTTGTTCTGGAAATAGTATAATAAATATATTTCGTGCATTAAAAATAATCTGAAAATTCAGCATTCAAAGCGTGTTGTCTTTAAGAAACCGCATTCGTTCATTTTGATGTGATTTGACTGAAAAAGTACCCTCGACTGCATCTCAGACACTTTTTGTCAAATCACAATAAAATGAACTCAAGCAGTTTCTAGGCAACACGTTTTCATGTGCTGAATTTTCGATAATTTTTAATGCACTTAATATATTACTACTGATAAATTAACTCCTATATGAAAAAGTCTATCTGACAGCACACTTTTGTCACTTTGACAGCGATAAAAAAGGTGCATCGTTTTTTATCACCGATAAAAATGCTTGTTCCTCAAAATCAGAGTACATCTAGTAGTCGCACGTCACTTTAAAATCTGTCCTGTCAGCTATAATTTTTAAGTATTGTTGAAACTATACTGTACAATATGAGTCGTTTTGGGAAAATTTCGACTGAAAAAAATGGCAAAAAACATAGAAAAAATCAATTCCGCAATCCACAAAAAACACGAAATCGTCAATATGGAGACAATTATGGAGTTTTGTCAAATCCGAAATTACGAACTGTCAGAAATAACTCCATTACAAAATATAGCAGATATGTTAAAGGATTGGGCTTATAATATGAGAAAGAAAAGTGGAGAAGATTACAAAGAATATGCAGTTAAAACAATTTGGAATTCAACTGCGAAGATGATTCAAGAAAAATATTTCAGTGAGTACAATATTAAATTTGATCCTTTTACCAACATAACTTTTAAAGAAGCACGTGATGCAAGGAACAGTAAACGAAAGGAATTACAAGCTATTCCAGAAAAAAAGAAAGGCATGTTCTGTAGCAATAGACAAAAAAGATATACTTAAGATGGCAAAATTGTGGAATATAGACGAACCAGAGGGATTACAAAAGAGATTCTTTCATATAGCTTCTTATGAATTAGCTTGGAGAGGAGGAGAAGCAGTAAACTGTAAAATTTACCATTTTAATGAGGAAAAAAATCAAAATGGAACTCCAACAGGGAGAATTAAATACAATTCAATATTTTCAAAGCCGGCACAAGGGGGGTCTAAAAAATTGGCAGACAGCAAATGGATGAGAAGAAATGACACGGATAAAAGTATTTGTCCCGTTACATTATTAAAATTACTCTTAGGAAAAAAGAAACAAATACATAACATCTGAACGACTTCTTTTAACTCCAAATCCCTTTTGGAAAAACACAAATTCTAAAGGTTGGTATAAAATGGTCCATTAGGAATTAATACGATATCTACTTGGACCAAAAATTCTGCAGCTAAAATTGGACTGGACATCGCAAATAATAAAATTACGAATCATTCAAACCGTGCCAGTACAGTTTCCCATTTAGCCAAAGCAGGGGTAAGTGACCAACAACTTATAAAGATAACCGGACACTCATCATCATCATCAATTAAACCCTACCTCCAAATTGACCCTGAACATCACGAAAATCTTGTTAGTAACTTACGAGCCTCGAATAAAACAAGTCAAAACGAATATTCGACATGTGTGGAAACTAGAGAAGAGATTGAATAAGTACACCAAACGAAACAATTTATTTATTTTTAATAACTGTTCCTTTAAATAATTATATAAATAAAGATAATTATTGTTGTTGTTCGTTCACATATTCTGTCGTTAATTTATCTTGCCAAAAAACACTCGAGCTGTTCTTTTTATGGATTTTCTTTTTTAACTCAAAATTTTGCCAATCAGTAATTTTGCTCGAAAAACTGACATTTGACAAAATCGCTCGACCTGCGGTTTCGCGATTTTTTTCATGTCAGTTTTTTTTATAAAATTACTGATTGGCAAAATTATTTCGTTACAAAGAGAAATTTATCCGATAAAAAAAAGCTCTTGTGCTTTTACTGTTGATAATTTTGCACTAGTGCAAATTATCGAAAATTACCGCTGTCACTTTTGACATTTCTTGTCAAGCTTATTCAAGTTATGTATTAAGTATCCTTTAGATGTATAAAGTAACAGAATTTCAAATATTCAGAAATTTTAACATTTGTTTAAACATTAATACAATTTTTAAAATTGATAACATAATAATTATAAACTCTCATCGTGACATTTCTTAAAAAATGTTTTGTGGGATCATAAAATTTTCTGATAAAATATAATTTGTGCATTGAAAATTATAGACGACTTTTGAGAAATCTGCAGTCATGCAAGTTTATCTGATTTCACAAATTATCGATAATTTTTAATGCACTTATTATATTACTACTGGAAATGTCCATTTAGATACAATCGCATTTATTTACAATCGCAAAATTTTTTAAATCGGGCCAAACTAGCTTTTAATGCTTATAGTATTTCAAAATGCTAAATTTTTTGTCCGCAGATATTACTTTGGGCATTATTATTAAAACAATAAAGTAAAATTTTCAATTGAAAATATTAGTGTCATCGATGTGACATTAGATATATATTCTGATTATAATGAGGTAATGACATTTTCCTTAAAATATATAAATTATAAAATTTCACAACTCAGCAATTTAAATTTGACACAATATTACCAAAATATCTAATCTTACTTGATGCTGTAAACCAGTTGTCATTATCTTGGGAATTCAGGCCTTCACGTCGCCACCTGCTGGCTAAAAATCTCACTTTGATGAAACGAGTAATGTTCTTTGTTTACGCAGGATTTTACTGTCATCTTTCTTATTCCATTAACATTTATTCCACAATATGCAGAAGAAAACAGTAACAATAATAGGAACTGTGTGAAAATAGATAGAAAAAAACATGGAAGTAAATATTGATGGAAAAAACATTAAATGAGCAATGCATGTCCATTTCAAGCTAGTTGATAATACTACAAAAGATATACAAAGTTATAATAGTAGTATATTTTTAGGTCAAGTACTCCCACAAATTAGCAAAAATATTGAAAATAAAAGGTTTTTCAACAGGGGTGATATGTTTTCAATTTGAAATTGTGGCCATATTTGAAATGTCAAAATCATCTGCCACTGTCAGTTATATTCAGTAAGGTTTGCAATTTAATCATAATTGCACGCCTCAACAACGTTTGGAAATTGTCCAATTTTTTTATCAAAATAATCGTTCTTTTATAGCAACTTATCGTGCATTTTTACCAATTTATGGTCGTCATAATCGGCCCAGTGAGTTTATAATTCATCGAACTGTTGAAAATTTTGAAGGTACTTTTTCTTTACACAATTATCGCGTGCCAGTAAGACAAAGAACTGCCCGAAGTAATGAGAATATTGCTGCCGTTCAGACAAGCGTTGTTGAGGACCCAAATTTATCGATTCCAAGGTGTTCTTAAGAGTTAGGAATATCTGCAACATCCAAAAAATTTTTACCTCGTTACAGAATTGTTCTGGCACAGAAATTGCAGCCTTTGGGTCATCGCAAACGCCGAGAAATCGTTGATTTTGCCTTGGAACACTTGAAAATGATTTTTTTAAGAAAACGTTCACAGATGAAGCTCATTTTCTTCTCAGTGAAACGGTAAATAAACAAAATTGTCGCTACTGGTGTGAAGCAAATCCATAAATTATACACGAGAAACCTTTTCATTCCGTAATAGTAAACGTTTGGCATAGTTTTTGGCATGGTGGCATCATCGGTCCTTATTTCTTTGAAAATGAGAACGGAGATACAATTACTGTCAATGTTGAAAGGTACAGATCGATGATAAAGAACTTTTTGTGGCCTGAATTGAATGATATTGATATAACCAACATCTGGTTTCAACAAGACGGCGCTGTGTGTCTCACAGCCCATGACACAATCAATTTATTGCGTGAAAAGTTTGGTGAGGCGATTATTCCGAAAATTGCTAATGTCAATTGGCCTCCAGGAAGTTGTTATTTAACTCATTTGGACTACTTTTTGTGGGATTATTTGAAGTCGTTGGTTTATGCCAATAAACCAGACATAATTCATGCATTAAAATTGAATATTGAACGTTGACGTTGACATAAGGCCTGATTTATTGAAAATTGGGTTCATCGGATTTGGTCTTGTAAGAGAAGCAGAGGCTACCATTTGAATTATGTTATTTTTAGAACATAATTGCATCGACTGTACTTCAAAATAAAAAAAAAATAAAATAAAAAATTTTTGCTCTGCCTCAATTCCTTGTTGTTCATTAAAAAAAAACCTATCACTCTTATTGAAAAGCCCTTTATGATAACAGTAATAAATACCTATAATATGATAAAATTTATTTGAAGTATTGTGTTTGATTTATTATCTACCTAATACTTTTTATACTAGTGCATTCAGATAAGAATGACAGTATACAATATAAAAAACTATAGGTGTTTAAAAACTTAAACATATATTTTTTTTCTTTCACATCATCACCCGAAAATTGTACACAGGAACCTACCATTTGTATAAACAGCCCGTCAAGGCCCCACATAAAGTCCAAGATTTCAATGAGATGATGGACTTTCTGGAGAGAAGATTTTAGTCCCTGAAATCTACTGCCATATTCAATAAGATATCCTTCAGTAGTGGGCATAGTGGCCAATACACTACCAGTATTTCCAACTCCTGTACGTATTACAAGCAACAATACCTCATCTATACCTGCCCTATACCAAAATTTACCTACCAACGACAAAATTCAAGCAGCAAGAGACAAACGCCTCAACTGTCTGAGCCATAACTACAGAGAAAAATGTCGAAATCAACTAATGTGTCATACCTGTGGATGTCAGCATCACAATGCTATATAAAGAACCCACATCAAGACGAACTAGAGGTAAAACCTCTAGTACTACATCATCATCAAAAAAATGTTTTTAAAATGTTTTCTTAATCGTCTCTCAAGTCATTGAAGTAACTCCCAGAAAATCCTAGGATTTTGTGTTGAGTAAAGAAAGACGAGGCCCTATAGCTTATTGTGGAGTCCGAACCACATCTAGGTCATCGACAGTTCTCTCCCATCTTAATCTGAAGTAAATTACAAATAAAATTTCTTGCTCCGGGATGAATTCCAACCATCGATAATCGGTACCGAGTAAATAGCTATAAGGTGCTTTACCCATTCGGCTGCCATGTCGCTTAAAGTCATACTAATTCTCTTGTTGGGATTCGCCCGTTTCCTATTACAACTTAAACGCAGACAGCAGCAACAGAAACCCCGAAATCCTCAACTTGAGATGATTGAGCTCCATCCGTTACGGTGGAGAAGAATCAAGGGATAGGACTCCTGTTGGGAGACGTCATACATTTTTGCTTCATATTATTTCGAGCATAATTCGTTAATTATTTATAAACCACGTCAAATTTATTTCATAGTAATAAAAACAAAACCAGCAAAGAACGAAACTTTTGCATCCGTTTCTAGCATTTTTTACTAGGGCAAGAAGTTCATTAGGTGTATTATTATTATTTGTTGTGATATTAGATAGTATAAACAGAATTTTATTTTTCTTAATAAATCTGTTGTTGCTCATTAATATTCCTTTCCAAGCCTAACACAGGACGTGAGGATGCGTCCAAGGAGTATTAACCGCTACAAATCATACAGTCAGAATTTCTGTTGTATAAACTACCCTTATTCTACTCCATCGCCAGCGGTCCCTTTGAGTCCTAAGACGCCACTGGTCACAAACGTATATTGATCCGGCTCGAAGGACCAATTCTTTTACATAATGAATAGGCTGTAATTACCAAATAAAATATTTAAATTTTTACTAATTGTCACATATATTGTTGTGTGATTATTGCTATTACTGTGTTTTTGTCATTTCAGGTTAAAATGTTCCTTAAATATATACAGTGTATTCCATCTATACCTTCGTTATTTTTTATCGTATTCTCAACTTGCTTTTTTTATGGCTTATAACATTCTAAAAGATTTTTTTATTGTCATATTTATTTTGATGTATTTAAATTGCTGCTATGATCAAAAAATAAATCCTAAAATTCAGAAAATTATTAATAAATTTTATTTCAAAAGTCTCCATAAAAGATATGAATCGGTAAATAATTATATTTATAAAACAAGATAGATTTATCCCCAATAAATCTACCCAAAATAAAACAAAGAAGGTTTAGTGCCATATCCCCCAAAAAAGAAACAATTATGCAGCTACGGACACGTGTTTCGGAGTTATTGCCCCTCATCAGCGTGGCGTAGCTAAGGCATTCCTGATCTATTTCATCCTGGATCCAGTTCCTTAGCTACGCTACGCTGATGAGGGGCAATAACTCCGAAATACGTGTCCGTAGCTGTATAATTGTTTCTTTTTGGGGAATATGGCACTAAACCTTCTTTGTATTATATTTATATTTTCAAAAATAGCAAAGCTACAAGCCAAACAAGATTTTCAAGATTTTCATGATTTTCTCACAAACGATTTCAAATAAATATTTTTTTACGAACTCATTCTTCACAGAAATGTATAAACATGCTAAATTTAAATGTATCTATTCATTAACATGTAAGTGAAATGCTACCAATGGCTTTAAATTTAGGCGACCCTGTTAAATTACAAAAATAGTTTTATAAAAATCTCAAAATGTCAAATACGTTGAATATTAAACCAGATAAACATTCATATTAAAACGTCTTCAAAGAATGCAATTTTGATAAATATGTCTGTATTAATAAATATTATTTTATCCACATTTTTCAAAACCGGTTTAAAATGTTAAAACTTGTAAAAATTCTAACAATATGTTTTACTACTATTACAGAAACTAAAAGGTTAAGTTATTCTCTTTTATACAATCTCTGTTCTACCGGAAAATTAAAAAGACATGCCATGTATTTAGTCAAGTAAGATTGAAGTAGCAAAAAACTAATAACCTAGAAAAATGGTCTTGACATTTGTGCTGTTTATTAATGAAATAATCGTTCTAGTTATCGTATTAATTTGTTCGGCTATAATTGGATATCAAACACCAACAAATTACAGTATTAGGTTTAGTAATGATTTACATATTTTATAAACAAAATGCAAATTATCTTAAATAGTGAGGCTAAAAACGTGAAATCGTGTAAACAAGAATGTAACGTAATTGTTAAATTATACCCGTTAAAGGAAGTAATAACTGCCTAACATTATACAAGACATTAGCAAAATAAAAATCCATCTGCGCCAAATGTGTTCCAGCTTTGGAAAATAGGGTCCTTGGACAATATTCCCAAATATACAGACATCTATCAGTTACACATTTTCAGCGAGCGTCCGATGTTTTCAATAAGTAAACAGGGTTTGGCATATGTATGGAAAAATGCCTGTATTTTTTTAATATTTGCTTAATGGATAAATGCGAATATTTCAAACAAAAACATTTTTTTTTTTACATATTCTGGTTACCTCGAAATTTTTTTATCTGCTACGTTGTGACAATCAATTTTGTATTTTCAAATGGTACACTGTTTTTTTTTTACAGTTCTTTTTTGTTTTTTGGAATCGGCACATTTTTCTGCATACGACTGCTAAAGATTCTCATGGGGTTGCATAATGGAAATTTCGAACAAAATCAATTACTTTATGATTTTATTATCTCAATAAGTTGCCCCAACGCAACCAATAATTACATCCAGAGTGACACCCAGATATAATAAACCAACGAATATTATAAACTGAAAATAAGATTGAACCAAAATAACAATAATTACAGGAGATTTAAGTATAGTAGGAGAAACCGCTTTAGTGACGGGACGTGTGGGGGTAAGACGCCACAGAACGCAGAGCCGATTTATCCATATTGCTCGCTCGTTTACTTTTTTGATGTGCCTGGAGGATGATGAGAAGGCAGACCACATCTTATGCACCTGTCCCGCTGTGGAGAGGATCCGATTCTCAATATTTGGCAAAGGGCAACTGCTGCCAGAGGATCTGGACACATTCTCACCCAATAAAATTATTGGTTTCATTAAAAGAACTTATTGGGTGAAATATAATTAGGCGTGAGCCACAATAGGCCTGCTGATGGCCGCAGTGGAGGGTCTACTGAAACCCACTCACAACAAACCTAACCTAACCTAACCTAACTTTTTCGATGTAGATTTTTGTGTTCAGTTTACTGGCAACAATTTACCAATTGTAGAAAAAAGTATTAACTTGAATTAAAAGTATTGAATTTAAAATATGGACTACACATACAGTAGTTATAGTATTCAAGTTCGTTTAATATAAATTGTTACTACCCAGCAAGCACCGCGAGGAGGTATGAGCATTTCTTGCCAGAAAAAGATGGGTATGGAATGTTAGTATAGAATAAAGAAATTATTTAAAAAGTAACAAGAAACCTTTAAAAACAAATTAAAAACAGAAAATGCACTCTCAAAATAGTAACAGAAACAAATATTTTTATTTGTTATAGTTATTACTATAATAAAAACAGAAAGACGCATTTTTTCAAAATGAAAGAAAATAATATTAATAAATAAAGCTGCAAATAGTGTCTGTGTATCATGGTCGTAGAGTACAGATGTACTTACTATCGCCGGCATTCACCGTAACCGCGAAACTCTTTCTCCAGTCCATTTTCTTATTAGCTTTCGAGTTGTGTACACGTTAAGACACTTGGGCGTATTGCATATTGTTGATATTAATTTAGTAATAAAACATGGCAGACGTACGCAGAAGTAGAAAACGGCCATTTGCTGACAAAGTGAATAAATTCATAGGTGAATTCCCGGATTTATTCTATGATGGTGTTAAAATAATTTGTAAAGTGTGTGAGAAAGATTTGATGTGCTGGGATAAGCGTGATTGTGGCCTTCACGTAAATAGTGTACACCATAAAAATAAAAAAAATGGCATGCCTTCGACAACACAGTTTATGTTTGATTTGCTATTAATGCTGATTGCCTGTGATGTTCCGCTACCCATACTCGATAAACAACCATTTCGAAAGTTCTGGAATAAATACAATGCCCAGGTGAAGTTACCAAGTCGCACAACGTTATGTAACTATCTACCAACTGTACACGTAGACATGGTAAATAAGATGAAATATGAACTAAAAAAATACACGGCTGTGGTTATCTGTTGATGAGACAACAGATTGTAAAAAAAATTCTATTTTAAATGTTATAGTACGAGTCCTGGGCCCTCTTAAACAGACAGCTAGCAAAAGACTAAGTCAGTGTACTAGCGAAACAATTACCAGGGTGGTGCTGGAGACGTTAGAAAAATTTGCACTCTCAAAAAGTCGAGTGTTGATGTTTGTGACTGATGGCGCCGTGACAATGCGTTCGGTAGGCCGTTCTTTGCTAGAACAAGGTTGTACGTTTATTCATGTTACGTGTAAAGTGCATGCTTTACATCTTGTGGCAGAAACTATTCGAAAAGGTTTTCCACAGGTGGATGCATTAATAGCAAGTACAAAAAAAGTGTTTCTTAAATCTCCTAAACGTCTCCATGCATTTCATAGCATGTGTCCCGGTATTCCAGAACCACTACAGCCGATTCTTATACGTTGGGGAACATGGTTGCCGGCAGCTTTTTATTATGCTGAATATTTCCAACAAATAAAAGCTGTGATACTACAATTCAATCCAGATGAGGCTGCAGCTATTAAGGAAAGCCAGACAGAATTCGAAGATATTTCTGTTGGAAACAGCTTTAAAAAAATATTGCGAAGAACTGTAAACCATTACATGAAAGCAAAAAAAAATTAGAAAACAGTGCGTTGTCGTTAGCGGAGTCACTGCAAATAGTGGACGAAGTAAATCTACTGCTACACGCTATAGGTGACGTAATAAATGAGCACATTAAAGAAAAGTTCGCAAGTGTGTTAAATAAAGACACCGATTTTACCAAATTAAGACAAATATGTGATGGTGCAGCCCCAGATCCGTTAAGTGCGTTCAAAGACTATTTTACGTATGCGTGTATTACATCAGTAGATGTCGAACGATCGTTTTCAAAATATAAGAATATATTTTCACAGCGAACATCACTCATGGAGACAGCCATAGAAACATACCTGATGCTGCAAAATGGCTACACATCTTGTCCAGTTTGTGATAAGCAAGCTAGTTCATCAAGCTAGTTAAGAGGGTAAGTTTCACATACATTGTTATAAATTGTAACAGTTTATTGTTTCTCGTATTAGTTAATTTCGCGTACGCCACTGTCTCACGGAACATTTTTGACAGTCCTATTAATAAATAATAACATCCTGAGAAAGAATATTTCTCAAGCACAAAAACGGAAATGAATAATACAGTTGATATCACAAAATTCACTTCATCGCTTCACATTACTTCACTTTACCTCACCTCAAATCACATCTTCCTCTGGATCCTCGCCCTTCTCACCATCTTCTTAATTCTCAGATGAACTCACTATCCTCGTTCAAATTTATAATAAATTTATTTCCACCATTTATATGACATTTAGCAATTTTTAAATAATCTTCCTCAATTGTAATTACTTCCCTAATTCTTTTTTCCCAATATTCCTTGTTAATTTTCGACATTTCATTTTGAATTAACTCTACGACTTTTTTTATCAAATTTCGGAAAAGTGTTTCCTTTTTTAACATTTTTCTTCAATTTACACCAAATTAATTCAGTCGGGTTGAAAATAAAGAAATATAACGGTAATCTCGACATTTTGTGACCATATCTCCCCGCTACGGTGTATGTAATATACTTCTCATAATTTTTCGTTTGCAGGACTTCCCAGAGTTATGCTTTATTTTAATTTTCCTCATAATTGGGATCATGTTCTATTAAAAAAAATGTTTAACTCCTCCTTAGTAAAACTATTATTTGAAATTGTATTCAGTTGTCAAGAACGATAATGCTATTCGGTTTTAATTTTGGAATTACACTATTTTCAAATCATTCCTCTAATATTTTCCCTCCATGTTCTTGTGGTAATCCACGTTACAGTCTTCAAATGTTTTTTTCCGCACAGTTTCAATGCATTTTCAACCCATCCATCAAATGATCCACAGTGTAATACAATCAACCGAGTCCCTTTATTAGGGGGCAATGAGATTGGTTGACATTTCCTAGATCTATTAATCCATTCTTTTGTATGGTGTTATGAGTATCATCTAGATGATAAATTGGTCTATATTATCTTTTGAGTTCTTTTATCTCTTCTAGAGATGAATCTTGCCAATCCACTATTCGTCTGCTTTCCATAATCGCCATGCGTTTATTAATAGTTTGATAATTAAATCCAATTTTTTCTCAGCTAAGTTCCTAAAGTTATTTTTATATATTTTAGATGATAATCCATTTCTTTTAGTTTTCTGTCTACCACGTCAATAGTTGGGATTTCATTTTTCTAATACACGTCGTAAACTAACGTTCTTAAAAATTTTGCTAACGATGGGTTCAGACCGATGCGATGTCGGATCGTTGTTTTCTTAGAAGGACACCTTCTTTCGGCACATTCTGTATTGTGAGACGGGTAGTCAGGGATGCCGTTTCACCTAGTACATTTAAATCATATAAATTGCGGTCATTAGCTCGTCGCTTCAAAAGATTGTAAATATTAAAGCAAATTTCGCTTGTTCGTTCAAATGTAGCCGATTTTTTCATACTGAAAATACTGATGAACTCTGTAATCATTATCACCTCCATTTTCACAAACACAATAAGATGTAAACGTTGAGGTATCCCACGGTCGAAACATTTTTACATTAAATACAATAACTTTCTTAAATTATTTTCAAAAGCACCAGCAAATAAACAGATATAAAATAATTATGCTCATCAAATCGGTAACAAAATTAAGTGCGTACCTGAACTGTAAGTAAAACTCCGCATTGGCCGCATGCCAATAAAAACAACAATCATCTTGCTCGCTTTAATGTAAGCAGTGTAAAAGACGGAAGATGTCATGTGTTAGATATTTTGCGCCCTCATATAGCGGCTTACCCTACACATCCCGTGACTATACTGATTTCTCGTACTATAACTACATCAAATGTTCAAAATATCTACCATTTTTTTTCTCTATTCAATATTGCCTCACATTCGCAAATATTTCTGTTGTCCTGATTGCACCAACAATTCGAGCTTTCAGGTCGTCTAAGTTATTTGGTCGTTGTACACTTGGTATTTTATATGACACCATAAAAAGACACAGGGGGTCAAATCATGTTACCGGACCTGCCACTATTCTAATCCATCTGTTTGAAAAAACGTTATATAAATCTCTAATGCAAAGTGCTTGCTCATCTTGTTAAAACCATATATCATCGTCGTAGTCATGACAGTGAGCTTCTGTTACAGGAACAATATTCTGTCTTAACAAAGCCAAATCCATTAAAAAATTTTCCTGTATAAAAAGGTTCCAGTTATATGAATGCTGATAACACCTGCCCAAACATTCCCCTTCTGTGGTCGCCGGGTGTGAACTTCAATCACTCAGCGGAGATTATGCTGGGCCCACGAACGGCAGTTATGCCTATTTACAGTTCCATGCAATAAGACAAGGGCTTCGATAGAAAACAAAACTTTGTTGGCACATTCTTCTCGCAATTTAGCGAAGCTGTAACCTTCTATCAAAATTGCTTTGGGTAAGTTCTAGCAATAAATATATGTTAAAGGGACAGCATTTTTCCTTTTTAATAATTCTGCGAATAGATCTTTGCAAAATACCATGATCTCGTTTCAGATCACTGCTGGATAATCTGGGATTTTCCTCTACCACCAATCACACATTTAGTGCACCATCGTTATCGGTAACTGTGGAAAACTATAATATAACTGAATATTGTCTGCGTAGGTGTGATATGATATATTACTTTGGTTGAGAATTTCTATGGTGCATAAGACAAAAAATCAGACGTGGCTAGTTGCTCCTCGACAATCCTTTCTCACCATCATATTCAATTTGACATAAAAGAAATAAATGGATGGCACAGATATTGTATGTAAATTTTCAGATTTCCTCGTAGAGACGTGTTTGAGAAAATGCGGTCACAACAAATGACCTTCCACACACAGACACACAGACGGCATGCCAATTCGGAAAATTTTCCTATCTCAAAACCTTCGTTTCCATCATAATCTGGAATTTGGTTTTTCTCACGACATCAATACTTTCTCTATCAGTACAGATGAGAAGTAAAAATAGAGACCCTAAAATTGAACCTTGTGAGATTCCAGTTAACAAAAAAAAAAAGATGAGTGTGAATCACCAATGCGAACTAAAAAAAATCCACTAATCATTTTTGCACAGTTTTATTTAGCAATTTTTTTGAGTAATTTGTAGGGCAATGGTTTAAAACCTAAGAGAAAGTGGGAGAAAATATCTTATTTTATAAAATGTTAATAAGCTTGATTTTGATTTTATTAAATCAACTAGAAATGCTTTAAAAAGGGGCGTTTTATTTAAGATAGATAGATAAATAGAAATATTTATTAATTTCAAAAAACTACAAAAAAAGTCAGTTTAAGAAATCAATATTTTTACAAGAAATGTAAAATAAACAATATAATATAATAAAACAATTACAACACATAAAAACATTTAGTATAAAATGTATAATAAATATAAAAGTAAAATGTAAAAAATAATTTTATCGTCAAAATATGTAGGTATATCAATGTGAGAATTTTGAAAATAGCCTACTTAAGAATAAAACATGTATAAATTAAAAAAGTTAATAGGGCAACACATAAAAAGTAACACAAACATATTAAAAAATAAATATAGAAATTCATCTATGGTGTAGCAATTTTTATTTAATAATAATAATTTCACCGCCGTTTTAAATGTATGAATCTTTGGCAAGCTTTTAATGTTATCGGGGAGAATATTGAAAAATTTACACCCATTAAAAAAAGACTTTTTTGATAGAGGGCTGTCTCATGCTTCTGTGGTATAAGAAGGTTCTTCTTTCGAATATTATGAAGATGTTTAGCTCTATTTTCAGAAAATTTTGTTTTATTATATTATATTATATATTTTGTTTACAAAACATGTTATTTCATAAATAAAAACCCAGATCATAGTGAGTATGTTTAACGATTTAAATGCCTCCCTGCACGACTTATAATATTTTAAATTGGCCATGATGTGCACAGCTCATTTTAATACACCTATGCTGAATTACGCGTATAGGCGGAATATAATTAATTAACAAAAATAACTTCCTATATTTATGAATGAATAAATACAATATATGGAAATATATCAAAATTCCAGCGTAATTAGGCTCTATTACATATTTGTTCATACAACTATTGATTAACATACATAATATTAATGCAACCACTGATTATATAAATGTTTCTAATTTGGCACGTGATTGACCTTTGCATTGAATATGTTAGGTTTAATGTTTCTTACTCTTATATCAGATGAATCAATTGTGTTTCTGCTTTTGAAAACAAAAATTTGAAATTCGGATAACTTAATACGGACTATTATTTTAAATAGGACTACCATATTTTTTATTATGATTCTAGTAAAGTAAAGTTTCAACCTAATCCATCCTGAAAAACTGAAATTGGCTGAAAAGCGTGGAATTACATGAAATTACTTGTCACGAATGATAACATGAAATAATTACTTTGGAAAGAATTTTAGTAAATAGGTCTTGAAACTATTTAAAAACATTATAAAGTAAATCATGACTCTTGACATGGATCACTGAGAGAGCAACAGCAGCCTTCTAAATGTACCGCAAGCTCTTTGATTAAACTTGGGGTCGAAAACCAAAAGTAATCTATTTTTATCTATGCATCAATAGAATAGGGAACTTGCCTATAATTTTAAAAATATAAATAATACTAAAAAACATAGCGTAACGTTGTAATAAAACGTGTACCTCACAAAAAAATAAGTTTTCTAATTCCACGCGATCAGTATAAAGGATCTAAACAGCGATAAAATTGAAGTGGCCCGAAACGAGCTACCATTGACTGTGACGTCACACCATACCATATTCGGTATTCGTCGCGCCGGGAAGCAATACAATCAGATGTTTACCGGTGTTATAAGACTGTGGTTGATTTGTTAGTGACTATTCTGATATAAATTTATAATTGTGTTTTATAGTACCGCTTATTGTAGTTGTACAGATATTTTAAAATGACTGATCAAGGGTTTTCAAAGGGCCAATCTGATAATTTGCCTAAAGTGGATATGTTTATGGTGGCATCTTTTATACAAAATAGTGAAAGTTTTTCCCTTGGAGAGGTCCGCGGGGTCAAGGCAGAGAAGTATGTATTTTTTTAGCTTTTAGTAATAATTTATAAACATAAAATAGTTATGACTTGATCACGGAAAAAAAAGAAATAACTACAAAATGCTTAGTCGCAACTAAGCATTTTTAGC
Source organism: Rhamnusium bicolor (assembly GCA_029963845.1). Classification (NCBI taxonomy): domain Eukaryota; kingdom Metazoa; phylum Arthropoda; class Insecta; order Coleoptera; family Cerambycidae; genus Rhamnusium; species Rhamnusium bicolor. The sequence continues at coordinate 101,216 of JANEYF010002760.1, forward strand.
AGACTTAGTCTTATGTTTGAAAGAATTTAGGGTAATTCTTTACAACAGCCACTTCTATATTTTTCGTGTTTTTTTTTTGTACACACGCGTAAAGTGTCTCTATAGAAGACATTTGCTGCAAAGGAAATGTTGCGCAAATGTATAATTACCTATCGTAGGTATTTTCGTACTATGTTTTGGGGCAAGGGAAATAAGTGATTGTGTCGTGTTATGATTCACATAATAGATAAATGTAAGATTTGAATAGAATAAATTAAAGGACAAGGGAAAGGTATTTGCAATATACTATATATACTAGAGGTAAACATTTTATTCTTCGCAGACAGTAGTGTTATTGAACTTTTATATAATTGTTGCACATTCTGTAGGATACTCTTCACAGTTTTTTGAAAAGAATCTTGTGTTTGTCTTATAAACTTCATTCTTACAATACCTAATGTATTGACTACATATTTAATTTTCTCTCCCGATGGTGCCGACTGTATTGGCGAAACGCGTGGCAGTATATTTTATAGTATAAACTAAGATTCATTCTTACAATACGTAATATATTGATCACATATTTAATTTTCAATTTTTTTTCATCTCCCGATGATGCCGACTGCGTAGGCGAAATTTGTGGTAGTATATTTTACAGCATTTTGGTGTCTTTAGAAAATTACTTCAATTTTAGTAGCACATTGAAAATTGCAACCCTCTGTAGATTCATATTTTTAAATAAAATGTCCTCTAACTTTTTTATTTACTATTTGATTTTTTTCAAAAACAATGGATTTCTTCCTCTAGCTAACACTAACTTATAGCCCAAATTTCAATTCGAACGGACTTTTTTTCTTTAGTTATCGTGCTTACAAGAAACGTGACGGACAGACAGACGGACGGACAGATGAACAGACGGACATTTTGAAAGTTGTTCAGAATTCGATGACGAACGAAATGATTTTTTCTCTGCGAGCGATATTAACGATTTTAGAAATGTCCCGATCAAATGCAATATACTCTTCGTAATCGTATTTGCGAAGAGTATAATAATAAATAGCTGTTTACTTTCGCACCAGGAAATTACCTTTACTTAGTATCACTAAATTACATTCTATCTACTAATCTTATTTTCTAACATTGTATACACATTCTTTCTTTAATCTTACCCTAATTAAAATTCAATAATTCGGAATTCGGAATATTTTATTGCCCGCCTGCGAAAAACTAGTAGATAGACATATAGTATTTAATAATGTACTTACATTAAAATGATCTTCACACACATGTAGAGACCTACTGCTCTGTGAAATGTCTTTTTCATTTCTTCTACACGCTTTTAGCCAACATTATAAATATTTTATCTGGCACTTTTACTGTAGTATTCTTACACAACGGTACAATGCAATATTTAAAATAAGGAGTTTTTGTTTCCATTTTAAGTACCTATACACTTAAAATTTATGGCGATGCTGGTATTTTTTACGGCTGAAATCAAGCAGTCGAGTGCTGGGATCTCCGTCGTGGTATGGTGTGATGTCACGACTACTCCCGCGCTTTTGAACCTGTTTGAAATGGTTCGCTCGCGCGCGAAACTAATAATTTATAACAAATTTATTATTGGGAATTAAGGCGTCATATTTTGCATATCTTATTTTTTAGTATTGTAGAACATTTTTATGAAGTAAAAGAAAAATGTGCAAGTTCCCTATTGAAGCAAAAAAAAACAAAAGATAAAACAAGCACAAAACAAGTTGTTAAAAGTGAAACGGTTACAGTGTCTGGGAACCACAGGTGCAATGAAAGCCTGTCCAACAGCAGCAATGGAAACCTTACTGATATTCTCCTTTTACGTATGCATGTAAAGAAAGAAACAGCCCTCAGCGCTCAAGGGCTGCAATCCACAAGAAAATTTAAACCAGATGATCTGGTTGGACATGAGTTTTCTGAATAAATTTCAGTTAGTCTCAATGTCCAAACCTACTGACACAATGCCAGTAAGGCTCGAATTTGGGCGAATATTTGTAGTTATAATAACTGATCGCCAAATATGGAACTTTGGAGGACCCATAAAATATAAATTACTGATGCAATATCCTAATCTTCCAAAGACTACGACATTTAGAGCAGATATCCACAACGTGGGAACCACAGCCCTGCTTTAAGCTTTTGCAGAAGCCTAGAAATTGATGAGTACACATAGATATCAGAGTTATCACAAAAAGTCTATTTAGGTCGCATTGAAGGAAGATCTCTAGGGCCTTAACGACCCACTCGCTATCTAATCTCTAAGCTAATCTAAATTCATTACTCAAAAGATCTATCGAAGATCTATGGATATTTCACAAATTAGAAAAAAGATATTTACTCTAAAAAATATTCTGTTAAACCAATTTTCTTAATGGCACTAAGTAGTAGATTTTCAGTAATCTGAAAGAGTATTTTATCTAGTTTTTTTAAAATGTTGTTGATATCCATCAACTAAAAATAAAACAAGTAGCAGTAAGCCGTTTTTAAATTTTATTTCCAGTTCCATTATTTTATTTGCTTCAAACTTCTAAAATATACTTTTTTTATTTTCAGTCAATATAAATAATTATAATTCTTAATAAGGATAAATAAGATCCTCTTTAAGATATTTCAAGAAAATATATTATTTGAAAAAGGTGATTTCTTAGGACATTTTATTAGTGTATAATCAAAATTTTCAAGTTTTTTACAAATTTGTACAATTTTCATAGATAGAGAGATAGATATTTATTGGTGTTTTATACATTGTAGTATTTACACAAATCATTTCAACAATAAGAAAATATATACGAGAAACAGTAATAAATATAGTAGTAGTAAACATTAATGAAAAATATAGTACTATATGTCAGGTCAGAAACAAGTATTCACTAAAATCGCAGATATAATACCCGCTAACGATAATAAAGAAGTTTCACACAATTATGCACGACATGTCACAACATAAGTATTCATTAAAATCACAAAAGGCATTTTTAAGTAATTTTTCATAACCTAGATTTGGAATGATATCCGGCTGTATATTAAAAATGTTATGGTATAATAACCTGTCGTTTCTAGTTTTGGACAGACAGAAAATTATGGTTCATTTATATATTATTTCTTGTCACATAAGTATGAATTAGGATATAAAATAGGTCCAGGGTAATGTTAATATTAAGAGTTAGTTAAAATATCCTTGCGGTCGTTTTTATAACCTGCTATAATTCTTACAATTTCTCATCACATAGAAAAAACATTCATAGTACAGACTAAATGATTGAGTGAATAAGTTAGAAATGTTGGCTGAAATACACTGGTTGCCAGACCCCGTATTACAAAAAAAGATACTGGACAACAACAGTTTATATATTTCACAGGATATATTATGGTCTAATTGGACCTCTAGAATTTTTACGTTTTCAGGCGAATGTTGTAACGAAATTGTTCAAATTGCGTTACATTGTTTAGTTTAGTAATACTACTACTACCATAAAAATACTATCTATCTGTAATTATCTCATTTTTTATTATTAATTACCTATTATTTAATATTTCTAATGATTCCGTGAACCTCGAGTGAACTGAGTGTACACTTTTTTACTCCATTGTGAACCTACCCTCAGCGCGTAGAATAGACTTTAGTTAACCGACGTGGACAAGTGACAGAGAGTGAGGATTTGCCAAGGGTTCGATCGAACGGAAATCAATTGGGAAGTCATTGTCACGGTGGGATTCATCGAGTAAGTAAAAGCAAAACTGTTAACTTAGTTTTTCTCTGTAATCTTACGATAATTTGCCTAATTTTGATTAGATTTGATCTATTGTTAAGGTTGTCGTAGCTTATATAGATATATTTCGGCAGAATTTGCATGGATGTTAATTAATTAAGTTAATTGAAGTTTTGAAAGTTTCTAGTGTTCTAACAATGATTTATATATCGAAATGAAGCATTAATAACTTTACCTAGATATACCTGATAGTCTTTGAAAATATTGTTGGGACTCTATATACTGGGTGGTTTCTGGAAATAAATAAGGATTAGGAGAGTGTAACATCGTTTGGGTCTAAGAATTTTGATTAGATTTGATCTTTTGTTAAGGTTGTAGTAGGTTATGTAGATGTATTTCGGAAGAATTTGCAAGGATGTTAATTAATTAAGTTAATTAAAGTTTTGGAAGTTTCTAGTGTTCTAACACTGATTTATATATCGAAATAAAGCATTAATAACTTTATAAATTTTCCGTATTTCCTGCAATTGTGCAATTGACAGATATTGGTTAATATTTAACTACATCTGGTAATTGAGGTTACCCCTCAACTTAAAATTTGTACCGAACTTGTTACTGCTATACGTTTATGGTTTTTAGTGAAGTTTTCCTTGTGCAAGGACAAGAGTACAGAAGGTTTTAAGGATTTGCTAGACAATTACTGGAGTAGAATCTATTGGACGTGTTGCACGTGGCCCTGCCAAATTTAAACGATTCTAAACCAGAGGACTGGATCTGCTGTAATTTGTACCAGGTAAGTGAACTTTTTTCTCTTTTGTGTAATTTGATACAATTCTCTTATCTGAGTACATAGTGGATTCACTCCATCAGCTGGTATCCCTTGGAACGTAAGCTGGTATCATGAATACCAGTTGTTTCAATTAAGAAACAAGTTTGGTTTTATGTTTTGCACTGATTATTAGTTGTTATAATCATGTCTTGCTTCAAATCATGATAGATCGGTAGCCAATATCATTTATCAATTCCTAACCTATGGCATACTGAGGAGAACTAATAATTTCGAAACCGGTCTATGTCTGGTTAGGAATTGACAAATGATATTGGTATAATCCAACGCAGGTCGGGGTATTTGCCCGCTGAGTAGTTGTTTCGTTCAAATCGTATTTAATAACAGTAGTTTAGTCCACCTGGGTAGAGGTCGCCGCTTTCGGTACTTGCTTCGCAAGTCGCTATCCCCCACAGAGACATCTATGATGTCGGTCGGATAGTAGCATTTGGACCATATGAGAAGTTTCACATACCTCTCACCACTACTCAATTTACCTTAGTCAGTATATGACTAGCAGGTTGGCCACTATCATTTGTCTGTTCCATGACCTATGGCATACTGAGGAAGTCTGGTTAGGAATTGACAAATGATATTGGCTACTGATCTATCATGATTTGAAAGTATAATCCAATGCAGGTCGGGATATTTGCCAGCTGAGTAATTGTTTCGTTCAAATCATATTTACTAACAGTAGTTTAGTCCTCCTGGGCTAGAGGTCGCTGCTCTCGGTACTTGCTTCGCAAGTCGCTATCTGCCACAGAGACATCTATGATGTCGGTCGGATAGTAGCATTTGGGCCATATGAGAAGTTTCACATACCTCTCACCACTACTCACTTCACTATTGTAGTAAATCATTAACAGTTATTATATTTTTGACTCGGAACTAATGGTCTCTGAAAATATTGTTAGGACTCTATATACCGGGTTGCTTCTGGAAATAAATAAAGATTAGGAGAATGTAACATCGTTTGGGTCTGAGGAACTCTCAACAAGACCTCTAACCTAGAGGCAGAACCTCATCTCGTCGAGTACTCGAAGGTCCATCTTGCTAGGATAACATTAAAGGAACATTGCCCAACTCTAGCTCTCTTCAACCACGTAAGCACTTGTTATTTTTTTTGTAATCATCATGGTCAGAAGACAAATAATTGTAAACCAGTGCATTTTTTCCTTTTTTCTTCTCTTAAATTGTTAAGCTTTTCAAAATATTTATGTGTAGATTACATTTTACTTTTTTTTTTGTAAAATAAATCAATTTAACATTGTAAATCAACTTTGAAATAATTACAGTTGTTGCATTTTAAGTGTTTGTTTAATTCTTTGGCTCCTGTACATAATACAAAAATATTAATTTTTCCCTATCTTAGCTTTAACATACTTTTTGTTTTAAGTTCACTTTTGATATTTTTTATATAAAAATATCTGGCGCCCCCCAGTAAATCGTTATTAACTCTCAATATCAGATTTCCACCTACGATTTCACGATCCGCTCTTCTGAGCTGCTGGAGCTACATATAATCGATATTTTCCACAAAGCCAATATTTGTGGAAGTGTCGTTATAATGTTCACCTTAGATTAAAAACCGTTAATTTTGTTTTTCATTATTTAATACTACCTAACTGATTGCTTAGAACCAAATTATCGGTTAATTATTATTAACAATAGACAACAAAGTGTTAAAGTCTTGGTTATTGTAAATTAATATTGTGTCCTCAGCGAAGAGAGTAATTTAATTACATCTTGGTAAATCTTGAAATAAATAAAGAACAGAATGGGACCCAGTACTAAACCTTGTATGTATTGTAATACTTTACAAATTGGGATCTATCTTCAAGTTAAAACTGTAGCAAAATGTTACATTTGTGGAGAATTTATAGAGACTATTTTTCAAAACGTTATGAGATACAGAGCCAAAGGCTTTGTTTGATTCTAGAAACTGCACATACAAAAATTTACTTTCCTTTGCTTCTGAATCGACAAAATCTTACTTTTTAGAGAAATTTGTCCGTTCAAATATTGTCTATTTATTGTCAGATTTTTTGAAAAAAATTTTTAATTATTTCCACAAAAGGAAAGATTTTTCAAGAAACAGCGAAATCTGTACTAGGAGATCTGTATACCGCACATATTATTACTTTTCCATTATTGGGCAGAATATATTAACTTGAAACTAATTTAAAGATATATGTTGCATCATCAGTTAACTTTCTACGTGAGATAATCTATTATAAATTGATTAAAACTAACTGTATTTGTGATTTCTTATTACATAACAAACTTGGTAAGTTGAAAATTTAATAAAAATATATGCGTTTGTAAGACAACACATAATCATTCACGTAATATAGAGCTCATTTTGGACCATGAAAGCCATATGAAATTAGGATCGAATTTCTTACATTCTGTGATTTCAATAGTATCGCCATCTTCTCAATTTCTTCGTACAGAACTGAGTTTTAAACAATGTGTTCACATGTAAATGTAAGACGTGTTCAAAGTGTCACTACCATAGTTCCACTACCATGATATTTGTGTCATGTGTAATGCTACCAAAAGGTTTGATAATCGTGTTAATGATCAATATAAACAAGTAGTTGTAAATAATGTTTTATTATCTTAATTTGTCAATAAAGAAAAGTATAAATAAATGACGAATCGTCTGTGACATGACATTGGTTTCATACAGAGTGTCTCTGAATTGTCTGTACACGGGTGTGGTAGACATATTTTTGTAACCAAAATAAAATGATTTCACCCAAACGTTCACATCTTAATCTTAAAGGTGCAGGCGTTAGGAATTTTTAAGTTCTGTAGTTCATATAATCGGTTTTCCGGAGATGAAAAATAAATACCGTGTGTACCAAATTCAGTGTTCACCATTGGGTTCTCGAAAACGGTAAGAGCTACAAAGTCGGTTAAGTGGGATAAGTTTTAGCAAATTTTATGCTGATTCCAAATCCGTTAAGAAATCGCATATAACTGAAACCGTTTTTGAGATTTTTCAAAATAAAACGAAAATTTTGTGATTTTTCATTTTGGCTGCAGCCAAGCAGTCCTTGGTCAGACAGGTTTTAGACTTTTATATTATTAGGAAACTTTTTTTGAGTCTAATATTTTTTTGGTCTAGAAACGAATGATCGATAGTCTTTTGTTTTCGGTATATCCAAGATAACTTTTGTTTTTTCTTATGGCAGTCATATTGGATTTTTTCGTTTTTCAGATGGCGCTTAATAAGAGCTTTCAGATAATGTAGCACATGCCGAGGAAACATTGTTTTCAAGGGACTAATTTAAGAAAAGTTATCCATTGCGTAACAAAACAAAATAGTAGGTCATGGAAAATCAAAAATTTTTGTAAAGCCAGAGACAAGGAAATTGCTTATTCAGACGATGACTAATTATTATCTATGTACTTAAAACCTACTGTAAATTACTTGATTTCTACAGTTTTTCTAAAAATATCAATATTCCTAAGACAACTGTACACAAAACACTAAAACAAAGGAAATATCATCCGTACAAACCTACGATTGTCCAAGTTTTAAACAATAATGATTTTTGTAGAAGACTTGAATTTTGTCGTTGGTTTAATCAGAAATGCGAGGAACAACCTGATTTTCAATCGAGAGTTATATGGATCGATGAAAGTATTTTACAAACTGTGGAGTCTAACAAACAACAATTATCACCTCTGGGCCACAGAAAATCTGCATGTAACTACGCAAAGAAGATTCCAAACTGGATTAGCATTTAATGTTTGGTGCGGCATGATAGGTATTGCCTTTTCTCTTCCTATTCTTCCTATTCTACTCATATGATCTGCTTATAACCCTTTTTTAATTATTATTTTTAGATCGCCATTTAATTAGTTCATTCATTTTTCACAACAATTTAACGGGAGCAGCCTATCGTGGCCATCTAGGAAATCAAGTTTTACCCGAGATAAGACATCTTTTTTACAGAACAAAAAATAACGAATTGTAGTTCCAACAAGATGGCTGTCCTGCACATAATACTAATAATGTTAGACGAATATTGCAGGAAAATTTTGTACCCGCATAATTTCAAATAGAAGATCAGTATTATGGCCTCCCCGCTCGCCTGATATAACCTCCTGATTTTTATTCGTAGGGTGCGGTGAAAAATGAAGTATATGATTTTGAAAGCCCGAAAACTATCGACATTTTAGAAGACAGAGTTAGGGATGGTTTCGGCACAATAAATGCTGATACTCTCAGAAGAGTAATCAGTTTAGTTAGGCTTGGATATCAAAAATATAATCAGCTAAATGGAGGTCATATTGAGCAGTTTTATTAAATCTTCTTACTTCTATACTATAATTTCTTCTATTATGTTAATTTTCTCCGTATCTATTATGTTCAGTATTTTAACAAAAAATTAAAACTATTTAAACATGTCAAACTGGTAACCTTAATGTAATATTAAGGTTACCAGTTATTTTTTATATATAATAACTGGTATTAGGTATATCCACGAAATCAAAATAACTTTTTGATTTTCCATTGCCTATTATTTTGTTTTGTTAAGCAATGTATAACTTTTCTTAAATTAGTCCCTTAAAAAACAATTTTTCTTTAGCATGTGATACATAATCTGAAATCTCTTTTTAAGCGCAATCTGAAAAACGAAAAATCCAATATGGCTGCCATAAGAAAAACAAAATCATAATCGGGTATCTCGAAAACAAAAGATTATCGAGCATTCATTTCTAGACCAAAATATTAGTCTCCAAAAAGTGTACTAATAATGTAAAAGTCTAAAACCTCTCTGACCAAGGATTATTTGGCTACAGCAAAAAAAGAGAAATCACAAAAACCATTAATTTTTCAATAAATGTGGATTTCTTGTCCAAAAGAATGAAGATAATTAATTAGGGTATTTAAAAAGTAATAAAATAGTGACATTAATTAGTTGCGTAATTTATAAAATTTAAAACTTGCTCAATCAATACCTTTGAAAACTTATTGGTGAATAACCTTAAACGTGCCATCAAATATTATGACATTATTATGTATGTACACTGATCCATTGACTTCTTGAACGTTTACTAATATTTACCAAAAAATGATACACTGGGTGATGTTATTGTTACTGACAATAACGTTATTAAAATTGAATTCAGTCCTGGAATTTTTCCAAAATGAATTATGATTTTCATTGGACTAAAAGAGTATAATATTTATACTAATTACCATTAGTCAAAAACCATAAAACATCCTATATCTCAAAAACGGTTCATTCAAAGGTAAGTTTGTTTGTGTTTTGAACTCAACTAAGTGTGCTCTATCTCACATTCCTCTATGTTGCTTTAAATCTGGGACACCTTGTATACCAAATCTGGTACCTACTATAAAACTATAGTAAAATATATTTGTATAATTTGAACATTACTATATTCTTTAAGTCTGAATTGTTTTATATAAGATATGGTAACCGGTAACAATTTTTTGTTCATTCGTTAAGTTTTTATTATTTTTAATAGCCTTGCTTATTTTTAATAAACCAAGTTTCTTTCCTCTCTTTTCCGAACTTAACGTTAATCAAATCTATAAAGTGATTGCTTTCTATATAACGTGTTGACATGTCAGTGCTATATATATACATATATATATACATACATATATACATGATGAAGAAACAATAAATGTTTCGAAAGCTTGAACAGAAAAAAAGTTATTCTTTTGTTATCTGTTTTTATGACTGGAATCCCGGTTTAAAAATTAAAAATATTTGTTTTTAACATATATGTATATATATATATATATATATATATATATATATATATATATATATATATATATATATATATATATATATATATATATATTATATATATATATATATATATATATATATATATATATATATATATATATATATATATATATATATATATATATATATATATATATATATATATATATATATATATATATATATATATATCGAACAGTTCGAGTAACCAGAAGCCGCAGTGGGCAGTTATCTGTTAGAACCTGAAAATGGCAGATGAGATTCTGCCGAGGCGTCGTTCAGACAACCACGGTCCCTCTCGGGGCCTATCACCTGCGCGGGAGTGTGCCCGGAAAGCGAATTTAACATATATATATATATATATATATATATATATATATATATATATATATATATATATATATATATATATATATATATATATATATATATATATATATATATATATATATATATATATATATATATATATATATATATATATATATATATATATATATATGTTAAAAACAAATATTTTTAATTTTTAAACGGGGATTCCAGTCATAAAAACAGATAACAAAAGAATAACTTTTTTTCTGTTCAAGCTTTCGAAACATTTATTGTTTCTTCATCAGGAACTCTACAAAAAATTATAATTAATTAAACTAAGTTATGTAAAAAATGAAAAACTATAAAGTCTTGACGAATTTTAGAAAATAACACTAATAATTAACTGCTAATAATATACTACCACTACTGTATAAAAATAACAACATTATGAATGGATGACTACGGATCCATATTAATTTAAATTCTTAGAATTATAACAGACATCATGTGTATTTTTATGAAGCAAAAAACAACTTAAAAAGAATTTGGATATAAAAACTTGTTAGATATGTAGATATTGTTTTGAATGACCTCTATAGGTACCATTACAGTCGTCTCAGTCTATATTGTATATAGTGTTCGTTTCTTCTTCGGTTGGTAGTCTAAGTTTTGTGAAAAAATATTTTATGGTTTATGGGCTATTTTTATATTATGTTGTTTAAACACGTTTACTATTTTTTCGAATACTGTTGGTATGTATGGCATGTACACATATTTATTATTACTATTATTTGGTCTGTGAGTTGTTTTATTATAGGTTTTGTGTATTCTTTTTTTTTTATTATTGGTTCATAAAAGTGTTTTGGGTAGGAGTTTGCTTCTAGACAATCCAATAACACCAAATATGTAACAAAATTTAAAACAAATACCTAACAATTAATAGTTTCTCTGATGATGGTGTAATAAACCGAAACATTAGAAAAAAATAATAAAATTAGTTATAGCTGACCGAAATCCCCAAAAAAAATTATCAGATATTTCCTTTATGTGAAATTTGTTTTCGTTACTTTCAAATTTGATTTAGAAAGTGTGAAATAAAGTTGTGAATAGCACAGATACTTATTATATTATGTCTCATATAGATAAAATCAAAAGACTAGGAGTTCGGATTATAATTATGTTTACGAAAAATAGACTTTTACCATTTGTAACCAAATATTTTTATACCGATGGAGGTTTTATATCTCGGTAAACATTGTCCTTATCTTGCAAATATAAAGTTGGACAAAGCTTATTATAAGCATTAAGTATCTGGGCTGTGACACACTTTTTGTTAATAGTATCAAGTCGGCTTCAGATCAAAAATAAAAGTAGCAGTTATGTTTCTTACTTAAAACATATGCAAAATAGTAACATTATATTTAATCTTTATTACTACTGCTAACGAGTTTAAATAAAAAAATGTTATATTTCAAACACATCTTATGTACTCATTCTCACAGAAATTGTGCCTCTAAATAACGAAATATTACAAAATTTGGCAAACTTTACATAATTATAAACTATTGTTTTACAGAACAATGTTATTATCTGTGGAAAAGTATAAACAATTACTAGATAGGCGTGTATATGACAATTACCAATACACAAAGGAAATTATTATTTAACGGAGATAAAGGTTACTTCTCAGTAATAGGAACACATTTTTTTGACAATCGCATATTTATTACGAGATGGTTCACAATTAGACTAGACATCAAAACTTCTCGACATTAGTTTAAAAGTCAGGATCGGTTTTAGTTTTAGCATAAAGTTTTCCGTGTACTATTCATACACGGAAATATTTATGCCAACGTGTAACGAGGGGTATTACCCTCGCTATTTTAATTAACTTTACTGTAGTTCTCAAATGAAACAACAAAATAAAAAAATACACATATTCATAATTTAACACACAAAAAAAGGCTCATTCAGGGCGTGGTAAGCAAGTAATAAACCATACACCAACTTAAAACTAAAACCACAGAAATCCTACCTAAATTCACTTAAGGAATTTGTTTAGGGCGCCACCCGCCTTTCTTTTTTTTTTCGTTTTAATAGCTATACAAGTCTAAAAAAGTTACACGCACTAGTGCCGTTGAAAGGGGGAAAGAACGGTTAGTTTTCATTAAATTGTCAATAGCAAACAAAGTCTAGGGGGCTTGTTCCACCTCTAGTTCATTAGACAGGCAAATCAGCCCGTTGATGCAAATTTATTTTTCAAATTTCCAGCTCGCCCTCAAAGCGGAAGTTGGCTGTTTATTACTTAATAGGTATGTACCCATTGGAACAATAATTGGAAGGAAGATAACCTTACCATCTCACATAGCTTTCTTAGGTTACATACTTCGTAACTTCTTAAACATAACAGCTCAGCCAGACAAAATCTCGAACGTAGTGCCCGCAACGTACACACAACTAACTGCCTAGAAGCACAGGTCTTGTCTCTAACGCAACGTAAAGGTAAAAGTAACATAAAAATAGCAAGACAACAGACAACACCCAGGTCCACACTTCACCGAGGCTACCCAGCGTCTCCCTGCAAAACCTAACCGTCTTAGTACCAGCGTTGGGGATGAGGTAGGGACATCCGTTTAATTTCCGATATTCGATCAGTGAAGTTAAGCAGCACTGATCGAGTCCGGCAATTGGATGGATGAATGATAGCTCGTCTAACAGTCGGTAGGCTGTCAACAGACAATCCCGGGAAGGCCGCTAGCCTGATGCAGGCGGAGAGGCGAGCCCGGGTGGAGGGTCGAAGAGACCTAGCCAGGAGGTTTGCCACTCTGCTAGCGGTGCAGGCCGACAGGCCCAGGCGGTGGGTTAGTTGACAGTCGAGGACCGTGGTTCGGAGTCCACGCTAAACTGTAGGTCCCTAGGTAAAAAGGGCCCATTGTGGCCTACTTGCCTAGTAAAATAAGTAGCTACTACTACTACTACTAGTACCAGCGTTCCCCCTTGTCCCAACACACCTCAGTGTTCTCGCTGGTGCACTAAAGGTCCAGTGGTCGCTTGGACTATATCAAGGATTTACAATTTATTTAAATCGGTTCTAGAATTTTTAAGGTTGACCTCAAACCAATTTATGCAATTAGCATTAAATGTAACGCAAGTTAATTGTATCTAAAAATGGACCGTTACAAACGCTAAAAGTAAGTGATGAAAAGAAATGCTAACACTCTTGGAACATATTTATTTATTTATTTATTTGCATACACTGCTCAACAGGTAAACCCATTTCTAGAGCAGGAAAAATACACAAAACAAAAAATACAATACAGTATAAGTATATAGAAAAGAATTTAAAAAAAAAAAAAACATTGTATAAAAATAACAATAAAACATTCTATAAAAATAACAATAAAATAATTTCATACAGTTTAAGAGGGAAAAAGAAAAAAAGAGAAACAAAGACTTAGTTATTATAGCATTTTTTAATAAAATCAAGGGTGCAATGAAAAATATCAAACTGCCCACAGTTGTTGTTGTAATTGTTGCACATAGTAAATAGAGGAGAGAGTCTAAGAATATTCGAGTGCGAAAATGAGACGTAAAAAAGTTTGTGTTCTCCGAAAATTCACACTAGGCACATGAAAATTTAATTTCCCTAATAATTCTTGGCAGTCAATTTGATTGTGTAAGATTTTATATAGATATACTTGAGAAAAATATTCGCGTCTATTTTCAAGAGATGTCATGGAAAACTTAGTCAACAACTCTTGTTGGGGAACACCGATAGACGGGTATGCTCCCTCAGACTTAAGCCATAATAGTTTTAAGAATCGTCTTTGCACTTTCTCCAAAGAGTCTACGTGATTTCTGTAATGAGGGTTCCAAACCAGAGACGCATATTCAAGTTTAGACCTAACAAAAGCAAAGTATAAAGTTTTAAGTGTACTGATATTCGAGAAGTCTCTGCTAGTTCTAATTAGGAACCCAAGAGTCTTAAGAGATTGAGACACTAAATTATTTATGTGAGGTATAAATGAAAGTTCACCATCGAATATTACGCCAAGGTCAGCAAGAGTAGAAGGTCGTTGAAGGATTGCGTTGTCAATACTGTAATTAAACATCACAGCCTCGTATTTAGTTGTGTAGGTCATAACGTTACACTTAGACACATTCAGATTTAAGTTGTTTTCAACGCACCAATTAAATAAGTTTGAAAGGCTGTTTTGCAGAGAAACGCAGTCCTCCAAACAAGAAATTACTTTAAAAATTTTGACATCATCAGCGTAAAGTAGACAGGACACATCAATAACATTCACAATATCGTTAACGAATATGTTGAACAACAGGGGACCGAGAATTGACCCTTGTGGGACTCCGGATGTAGCAATATATTCGACAGACTGGAAACCATTATACGCAACATATTGCCTTCTATCCGAAAGATAAGCATGACAAAATAATAACAGAGACGGCGAAAAACCAAAAACAGACATTTTGTTTAGCAGTATGGAGTGATCCAGTCGGTCGAATGCCTTCGAGAGATCTGTATATATTACGTCAAGTTGCGTGCGTTGATCAATAGCTTCAGAAATAGATTGGGTTATGCATAACAGATTAGAGGTGGTAGAACGTCCTTTCATAAAACCATGTTGGTACACCGATATTTGGTTGCTAACGCCATAGTAAATGTTATCATGGAGTAAAATTTCAAGGGCCTTTGAAAAATTACATATGATAGATATTGGTCTAAAATTGCTAATATCATGTTTATCACCCTTCTTAAAAACCGGACACACTTTTGAACATTTCCAGATTTCAGGGAGGCAACAATTTGTGACACATAGATTAAATAAAAACGTAAGCGGGTGTGCAAAAATACTAGCACAGTCTTTTACTAAAAATGCAGGAACACCATCAGGCCCGGTCGTTAACTTAGGTTTTAGTTTTTTCAGAGCGTTAAGTACCTCATTTTCATCAAAGCACCTGATATTAATTGTGGAACTGTTGATTGCCTGATTGTGCGTAAAATCGAAGTTAGTAGAAGGTGGTAAAAATGAGTTACTGAAAAAATCTGCAAAAGCATTAAGTATCTCTTTAGGATTATCGAGATGCTTATCATTATAAGACATCTGACTAGAGATGTTGATACATTTATTTTTGTTTTTAACGAATGACCAAAATTTACCAGGCTCCCTTGCAATATTTTTTTCGGCTTCCTTAACATAGTTAGCGTAAGCAACTTCAATATCTGTTTTTATTGTATGTCTAAGTTGTTTGAAATTATTCTGCGCAACACAGTCATCTGTTCGCTTAAACTTACGCCAATATCTTGCTTTAAGCTTAATATTTTTTATTATATGGCCATTAAACCAAGGCGGATACAGTCTCTTTTGCGGTGCATTAAATTTAGGGACACACATATCAAAGATATTATAGAGTCGATCATAAAACGCCTTGCAAGCAGGCAAGATATGATCGTAAGATACAACAAAAGACCAGTCTTCATTCAACAATAAATCATACAGCACCTGAAAATTTGCTTTCCGAAAGTTATAGCTATTGTTTGCGTTATATATCACAAAGAAGTGCTGATATACAGGGTGTTTACAAATCTATTGTAGAAAACTTGCCAACTGCAAACAGATATACGAGTATAAATTCCTTTTTTTTTTTTTGTAATAATTTGTATAGTAGAAAGTATTCCTTTCCTATAACCGACTACTGGTAACAAATTAATAGCGTAATATTAATTATAGCAACTGAATCCGTATGAGCATAATTCCAAATGAACCTTTCACATATTTTAGATAAATTAAAATGTTTTATAAATAAAAATATGTCATCCCTTCAATTTTCTGTTTACAGCTAAATAGCTCATTTACGTAATGCTCTAGAATCACAAAATTATTTCAACTAACGGTGTGTGTGTTTGAATGCGAGCATGCGTGAGTGAGTGTGTGAGTGCGTATGTGCGTGCGTGCGTGCGTGCGTACGTGAGTGCGAGTGCGTGAGTGCGAGTGCGTGAGTGCCTGTGTGCGTGTGTTCGTGTGTTCGTGTGTACGTGTGTGCGTGCGTGTGTGTGTGTGTGTGTGTGCGTGCGTGCGTGCGTGCGTGCGTGCGTGCGTGCGTGCGTGTGTGTGTGTAGAGAGATTTTTTTGCAAAAAATGGAACTGACTAACAAAAGAGTTTTTAAAGATTTTCTTTAAATTATTGTGTCATATGAATTTGAAACGTAACATCAATATTTTTATTAAATTATATATACCGATTCCTAAATTATGTCTTGTTGAAACATCCATGTATGCAATAAATGGTCATTTATAATTTTTTAAATTAATAAAACATTTAAAAATCCTTGTATTGAATAAAAATTAAATATATAATTCAATAAAATATGCAATAGATGGGAATGCAATTTCTCAGTTATAGTTACGAATGTTATCGTTACAAATAAATAGTGTCAATTATCAATACATTTTACATATTGTAGCGAAAGTATTTAACATTAAGAGTTTGACATATTTTGATAAAATTTTAATTTAACACCACTTTTAGAAATTTAATGTGGCGGGTTCGTCGTCTACCTGAGCATTGACACTTTTTTTTACCAGTTTCATTTTTCTTCAATTTAGAAACAGATATGTAGCTCAGATCACATAATCATTTTGTTAAGAATATGTCGCAACGAAAATTCTCAACATTTAAAGATTTTTAAAATTTTAAAATAGTTTAAGCTTTTGAAGAAATACTCATTTAAGTATTTAAATTTTATGTAACTATGATTACAAGTTTATGACAAATTTACGAGGTAAATCATCCTCCTCTTATTGCAATTTTGCAAGCAGATATACAAATCTTTTTATAATAATCTATATAGCAGAAAGCATTCCTATAACTGGCTAGGAGTAACATAAATTAATATTTATTATTAATTATGGCAGGAACTTAATCCGGATGAGCATCATTTAGAAAATTGTTAAAAAAAAACTTTCACATATTTACGATAAATTAAAATATTGTTTAGATAAAAATATCTGATCTCTCCAATTTTTTATATAGGAAAATACTTATTTATATAATGATCTACAAACACATACTTTTTAATTATGTGCCAAGAGATTAAGAAATATGTTTTAGAAAAAAATTTAGGTAAAATTTTTGTCATCTAAAATTTACCCACCTTGATGGTAAAATTCGAAAGGCGAAATTATTCTTACGTCTTCAGGAAAAGATACAGCAATTACTAAATTTTTGTAAATCACAAATTTATTTCAAACTCGGTTTAAAATGTCTTAAATAGAATATTTTCGAAAAAGTGTCGTGGTTTTTTCAAATACAAAAATATGGCGCTTTAAAGAAATAGAATTAACTAATATGTACATACCTATTTATTTACTCCTTTTTACGAATTCCTCCTGAAAAAAAAAATTTTTGTGCTTAATGAAAATATTTCACACATAAAAATCAATCAATGTAGAGTAAAGAGGAATGAAAAATATATTATTGTCATTATTTTAGGCTAAAGCTTATACTATACCTAGAATTACGGCTGATTTTTAGGTATAACACCATAATGTATAGAAATTTCTTATGGTTATATACTAAATTTTATCGAAACTAGTTAATATGCTTTCCAATACCCGAAAATTTTATATTTAACTTCGCTTTAAGGGGCTGAAACTCCTAAACCATAAAATTGCTGACCTATGTTCAATTTTTTAACTGTTATGGTTTTCTAAGTAATCTTTTCAAATTTATTTAATTTATTTATATGAGAAAATTGCATTTTCAGTCAGTCTACGGCCTACATAAAATAGAAAGGAAGCAACAAACCAATAATTCTGAGGAGCTGTGGTACAATAAAGAAATAAAAGACTATTGTATGTTCTTCCACATAAATTTCCTTTTATTAAAAGAATAATAATTAAGTCAGTATTGAGGGTATTTTCAAAATAATAAGAGATTTATTTAAACTATAGTCAAAACAAAAATTACTGAATGAAATCTTACGAATAATATATGAATTTACAAGTAAAATGAAAACTGATTTTGTATTTTTATATTAAATGTCCAGTCTAATCTTATGACTAGCAACATGCATATGACAAAAAACGTGGGGCTTGTTTTATATTTAGAAATTTTGTATTGTCCATAAATCTCGTAAAGAGAAGTGTGTGTTATCAATTGGAATCGACAGAATTCCCAAAACGATACACTGTACTAAAGAGCACAAATGATTCTCCAAAACGAGGTGTCCCTAGACCCCCCTACCAATTTAATTTGGAAAAAGTGAAGAAATTATGTTCTTAAGTAAATCACACTCCCATAATTAACACAACTGAAATATTTTGAAATTTTACACTTTTAATATCTGCATAGGATTTGTATTTCCAAACTTGAAACTTAGTATTATAATATGATGAATATAAATATACATTTAATGTATTTACGTTAAATAGTACACCTTTTATTACAATTCTTTAATGGCTCGTAAAAGGTAGGCTTATTTCTAGTACCAACGCCCATCACAAGTTATCAGTATTGATTATTTCTCATAAATCTACAAATAAAAAAGTTTTCCTCTTAGAAGTCAATCCGTGGACACATTATATTATGTCACAAAAACTGTAACAAATCAATTAATGAATAAATATAGTTTAAAAAAACTAAAAAACACGCTTTTAAAGCACATCAAACTAAAAAAGTGAAAAATAATTATTAATATAAACTGAAAACAATAATGAACGAAAAATACTAGTATTATTGTGAAAAAAGCGTGGGTTGCTCGATATATGAAAAATATGGCACAAAGCGCCCCACGCTTTTTTTCACAATAATACTAGTATTTTTCGTTCATTATTGTTTTCAGTTTATATTAATAATTATTTTTCACTTTTTAGTTTGATGTGCTTTAAAAGCGTGTTTTTTTAGTTTTTTAAAACTATATTTATTTTTCACTTTTTAGTTTGATGTGCTATGAAAGCGTGTTTTTTAGTTTTTTTAAACTATATTTATATTGCTTATTGATGCTGATATTATAACATATTACGATCCAACAGATACTTCTGAAAAAAATAAATATATTTTTTTTCAGCCATGGGATTTGAACTCACACCCGAGGAGTCCGTCGTTTCGCGTCGACTAAGACTTGTGCCTTAGCCCGCTCGGCCAACGACCGAACTGAGAATCACGGAATGTACTTACAGTATTAAGCCTCTTGCTCTCACGCAGAGGATACGTGAGGAAAGGAAATTATTTAATTCTGACGATCCTGATCAGGATAATGATATAAACTTATCAAATTATTGTATTGTTACCGGTTCTTCATAAGTGTACAAAGTTTCAATTAAATCTGTCCGTTTAAAGTGAGTCAAAATCGAGTCCAAAAAGTCGGTTACAAACAAACAAACAGGTGAAGCTAATAACAGCGTGTTAAAAAGGTATTTTATGATGACCTATAATAGTACGACAAAACTAACACCTTGTACAAGCAAATATTTTTGTTTCCTGTTGTATCATTACAATACTGATTTCCATAAAAAAACGTGGAAAAGAAATCGATCTGTAAGACAAACGTTAATGATTGTTTTGTTCATACTTTATATACCTATCTTTTTATATCCTTAGAGGAAAAGCAATTTATTTTTTACCAGAATTATGAATAGTATAATATCTATCACATATCGTCCGTGTTGATTAATTGTTATTTAATTAAAAGTGAAAAGAGAGAACCACAATCGGAGAGAAAATATTTTTAACAATTTAAATTGTTTATTAATAAAGTATTCGTTGCTTTCAATTCTAATATTGGTTTATTTATTGTTTTTACATTAAAGTAGAAAGTGATATTGAAAAATAACTATTCAAAATCTTCCTATTGTAAAATCAATAATAATGAGTTGGTTTGAACAAACAAAATTTAACCTTATGAGCTAAGGTTAAAAACGTGAAAGCAAGAAGTTACTAACAGTTACGCAATTGCTTATATATGTACAGTTAAAAATATTTATTACCTACCTATATTAAAAGGATATTCGCCGAAATTAAAATAAAATAATTAAGCAATGGTTAGCTAATTAACTTCAAGTAATATGCGATTTATTTCCTATAGTTGTAAATATGAGTGGTGTGTCATTAGTATTTTATGTAGAATATGAATGTAAATATTTTATGATTATTTCAAGACAACGGCAGTTATAACTTTGATTCTAACAAAAAAAAAATATTGACGTTTTTGCATAAAATATTATTTAATGATATTTTACTTAATTAATAAATTAATGAATTTTTAGTAATTCTGTGATTTGGTGAATTACTTTAAACTAGCGTAACCCTGTCGAAATTCGACGGCGGGTGTATTGGAAAATGCAAGTGAGTGACGAAAGTTTCATGTGACAGCACCTCCTTAAATACTACATTGAGAGTGTTGTTTCCTTTTGGAATTATTTGTAGTTTCAAATTGTCGAACGATCGCACTCGAGACATTGCTACGTACAACTGGCCATGGCTAAATACAGGCTGGGGTAAATAAATCCCAACACGATCAAGAGTTTGTCCTTGCGCTTTGTTTATAGTCATACAAAACGCAAGACGAATAGGAAATTGGCGTCGTTTGAAAGAAAAAGGAAGAGTTGTATCAGATGGCGTTAAGTCGATTCTAGGAATCAAAACTCTTTGACCTACTCTTTCGCCAGTGATAATTTCCAAATCCAAAGAATTGTCGTACATATTTCGAACAATTAATCTGGTACCATTTAAGAGCCCCTGGGAAGCATCTAGGTTTCTTAATAGCATGACAATAGCTCCAGTTTTTATTGTAAGGTTATGTAGAGGCAAACCACTTAACTCTAAACTATTCAGAAATTCCATAGGAAACTGAAGAATGTCATTCTCCTCCTCCGTTATCAAATTGTTTACACTAATATATGTTCTAGGCGTTCCGGGTATAAGGTTTATAACTTTAGAATTGATCTAATCGCGGTGTTAATTTTTTGGGGCTAAAATGGCAAATTTTGAAAAATTAATAACGGCGTGTGGTGACGCAAATTCTTTCCCAAAAATTTCAGAAACAATGTCTTCTTTCGCAATTACACTGGACGGTAAATCAATAACAGCAGATAATGGTGACGATTCGTCATTTACGGAAGGATAATCTCTATTACCAATTTTAAGCAGAAAATTAGCAAATTCCAATTCTTCAGGTCTTGCTCGCATGTTTCTAAACAACTTACATACCCTAAATTCTGACCATAGGGTAGAAAACTTGATGCAGTTTTGAATTATTGTTTCTCGTGAGGAATGTGGAACTACTGGCAAGACCTGCCTAAAATCTCCCCCAAGTATAATAATTTTTCCTCCAAAAGGAATGTCATTACCCATAATGTCTTTGAGAAGTCTATTAACACACATTAATGCATACATATTGGCCATGGGTGCTTCATCCCATATAATCAGTATTGCTGACCTGATATCAGCTGCTGCTTTACTGTTAACTTTTAAAGATGATATAGAATTCTCATGCAGTTTTAAGGGTAACTTAAACCTACTATGTACCGTACGACCATTTGGTAACAGCATAGCAGCGATACCAGTCCATGCCAGATATTACTTCCAAACCTAAAGTGAAACACATTCCGATAAGACACTGATATACAAAAGTTTTTCTGGTACCGCCCGGGCCATCTATAAAATAGGTATTGCATTTGCCTGTATTATTCTGTTGCATTACATGAATAATTTCATTAATGATCAAAAGTTATTCATCATTAGCTTGTTGTATCATCGAGTCATAATTCAAATTCGGAATTATGGAAGACTTTATGCTTGAATACTGTAAGATACATATTCTCGCACAGAAATATTTTGGCGAATTTTAGTTTTGCGCTCTCCTCCAGTTGGCATTGAAATATGCCATCCTGGTTCCCCGCACGGCCAGATTAATACATATTACATCGGATCGCAATGCATACTGTCAAAATCTATATTTTTTATTCCACCGTCATGTGCGTAAACAGCAATATGTCTATGAGAAGGAGCACCGTCGGCTGATTCAAAAACAGCTGCAACTTCAGAACATTATACCGTCGAGGATTTGATTTGGGTTCGTGATAAAAACGCATTACCAAATTAATAGGTACACGATTTTCGTTTAAAGCTAACTCCTTTTCTTCACATATCTTCTGATGCATTGTCTTATATGACATCACATAAGGCTTACATTGATTTGCGACACGATTTAGTATTTCTAGAATGTCTTTTCTCAAGGAACTGTTCGCAGCATGTTCAAGTCTAATTTGATTGGCTTCGGAAAAGTCTAAGATGTATAACTGTCCATAAGAAGCACATCCTCCATTTTGAGGGTATAATGACGAAATTTTATGATATACTACACCAAGAATTTTGAAACAATACGGACCATATCCGGAAGGTAATTTTATATTTGCCCCGAATGACACGAACGACAAAGCATTATTATATTGTCGAATATTATCTCGAACATTTTTCGATATCTCGTCATTCCCTGTAAATAATTCTTTCATTTTATCAGGAATCCGAAATTCCGGTAATTTGAACTTTTTATTACAGCAACAAAGACCAAAGTAGCCAGCCGAATTTTTTTCACATGAAAAGTACCGGGCAGAGCAATAACTACATATGTTGTTTAAGTTACCTAAGTTGGATGGAGTTACATTTGAGATAGTATCAGAAACGGCACATCTATATTGAATTGTAAAGCAGGTTTATCCCGAAAAACAAATAAAAATAGTAAACTAAACTAAAAATACTTAGCTTAAATTCCTATTTGCAAAGCAAGTAAAAATTCGAAGTCACATATAAACAATCCTGTTTGCAGCAAAGTAACTGAAAACTCGAATGTAAACAATAACCGAACAGCACACCGGCACAGATTCTGTGACACTAGCACAAAATAAGCCAAGCGTGGTTGTCTCTGGCCAAACCGGCTAAGATGCATTAGTTCCATTTCTTAAGAGGTCGGTGGTAGAGGTCGCTTCAAGTAACGCGCGCTTAGCATACCCTAACATGCATTAGTTTTTGTTTATTTTGTTTTACATATGAAAATGATGATTAAAAAATATAAAAATGTTTCATGATCCATCTGAGGGTAGAGACCTTTCATTGAAAAAAAAAATTATCAAAATTGGTGTAGCGGTAGCCGATTGAGGAACCGGAGAAGAAAACCTTTTGAGCTTTTATGTATGTATATATAGATTATAAACGATGTCATCTGAATCTATTTAGTTTAGTTTAATCTCAAATTATTTAGTACCAAAACTATTAATTACATACACTATACATAATATAAAACAGAATGCACAGTACCTACTTTCTTTTAGTTATATAGTTATAAATATTTTTAGTACAAAATAACAAGATAATACAAAATTTTAGTGCAGAAGATGTAGACAGTTTTGCTTGCTATGCACGGTGTCTCAGATTTAAAGTGACAGTGTTATGGAGGGTAGAGCACACTTAGCTGAATTCAATACACTATCAAACTTACTCATGAATGTAACTGTTTTTGAAAACCCGAGATTGATATATAGGGTGATATTGTCAACACAGAGCAACATTATTAAAAACTGACTCTGGTCCTGGAATTTTTCCAAAGTAAAATATGCTTCAGATAGGACTAAAGAGGGGTATGATATTTGCACCAAATTTTATCCAAATATTTAGAGCCGTTCCAGAATTATAACCGACTACAGTTTTAGTCAAAACCATAAAATGCCCTGTATCACAAAAACAGTTAATATTCAAGGGTAAGTTTGTGGGTGTGCTCTATCTCCCATTACACTATGTCACTTTATATCTGACACACCTTGTACATATTCGGGCAATTTAATCAATTCAGCTGGTCCCTTGTCGTAACATTGAGATTTTTTGTTTTCACAGGATTTGAGGACTGAATATTTATGTGATCTCTCTGTCTTGTGTTGTAATTGTGCTCATCACACCAATGTTGAACATTTGTTGATAATATATTGATAGCAAATTATTGTAAATAGATATATTAGTGTTATGTATTTAATATTATCTTTTATGGAAAACCAGTTTAAAGTGCGTTGCATGCTATTTATGTTTGTATATATCCTACATCATAAAATGAATATCATGCATGCATTTTGAAGCAACTGCAATTTAGATATACAGGGTGGACCAGATTTTAATCGGGAAACTTAAAGAGTCGATAGAACACTACAAAAAAAGATGAATTTGTCATATAAACTTATAGTTAAAAATACTTTTAATTTATTTTCAGTTGTTCCCGTATTTCTCCGGAAATAATTATTGAGATATTGTTACGAAGTTCGTAAGGTGAACGTTGCATACACCAATATACTTCTCACTATGATATTACTTACTTTGGGTTGTTGATTGCGTTCACACAGATAGGAATTCAATCCATTGACAAGCTGTGTCAACAACTCCGAAACAATAATAAAGTTTTTATATCTCGGCTAACAACTTTAAAAGCTCTCTTTAAATCTAAGAAGACAGGTACTACAACCTCTGTCGATGGAACATTTAAAATCATTAATTACTTTGTGTAAAGCCGTTTCACATGAATGATTTTTTCTAAATCCGGACTGATTCTCAAGTAGTTTGTTGTTATTTATAAATTCGGTAGCTTGATTATGACCTACTGAAACCAAGATTTTTACAGAATGCAGAGTATTTATGGGTTTATGCTCTTCAGCTAATTTTTCTCCTGCAACTTCTCCTACGGGAATTATTACTGAGGTTTGCAGTATTTCAGGAAATTTGCCATTATCAAAGAACATAATAATATGTAACAATGGATGACCGATTGCTTCAAATGTGTTTTTATTAACTTAAAGTCAATTTCATAATCAGAAAATTTAATTTTGTTGTTCGAAGAGAATTTTACGCAATTCAGTGATATTTATAGTTTTAAACTTATTTACAATTTTATCTGGCTGTACGGATGTGTTTTCAAATAAGGCATTGTTATTGATACAAAATACATTATTTTTTAATTCCTCAACAACTACATCAATGCTAAAAATAAAATATTTATTAAATTCTTCTTCCAAGAACTGAGTTTTTTCTGTTTCACTTATTGTAACTGACGATCTATTTTGATTGTGTTTTGGCTTTA
The DNA here is from genome assembly GCA_029963845.1 of Rhamnusium bicolor. Classification (NCBI taxonomy): domain Eukaryota; kingdom Metazoa; phylum Arthropoda; class Insecta; order Coleoptera; family Cerambycidae; genus Rhamnusium; species Rhamnusium bicolor. Next base: position 126,986 of record JANEYF010002760.1, read on the forward strand.
TTAACGTTTTTAACGTTCGCCACATTAATCTTCGATTGGGCTTTAGGTTACCTGTTTTTTATTCATAATATTTTTATTTTTCAGTTTTTAATACTTTTACAGCCTCGTTGCGTTCATTTGTATAGTGTCCAAAGTTAATATCGCTTTTGTCTAGTTGATATTGGTTATGCTGAGCATCTATTTTGTAAAGCTTCCTTAATGATATCATTAAACCACTCATTATATTTCGTTACTTGTTTTTTAATGATAGGACACTCAACATTCAGAATAAACTTAATGTTGTTTATAAATGATTCGAACAGAGTATTAGTCAATTGACTTCAATTAAATTTAACGAGATTTTGGTATAGCCTAATTTGTTATGTTCCCTATCTCGATATACAGCCATATTTTGACAACTTAAATTAACAGATACAATTTTGTGGTCATTAATTTTGGGTGTACTTTGTACATTTACATGGATTTCATAGCAATTTAAAACATAAGATCAATTATAGAACAGCTTTTATCTGTTATCCTTGTAGGTTGTGAAATAAATTATTTAAAGCTGGAAACTTGTGGCACACTATGTAATTTTTTACTATTTGTATCACCTACAAATCCCATCTAATATTAAAATCTCTTAAAAATGTATATGTAACTGACTAAAAACTAAGTTTATCATTACAATTTTATCAAATTAGTGTCCAAATAAATATTTATCATCAACAAAAAATAGTGGGGAAGTGGACAAAAAAAATAAAACAATTATTTCAATTGGCCAGTTTTTAGGACTATATATAGACTATATATAGTCCTAGAAACCGGTCAATTAAAATAATTGTGTGATAATAGAAATTAAAAAATGTACCGTAAATGTAATACATAGAATGAAATTACATTAATTAAACGCATATTAAAATATTTTCTATATCAACAACTATATAGTTCAATTTATCCAGACAGTTGTACTCGGTATTACTATAATTTAAGCATATTTGATACAGAGGAGATGCAATTAGATGTTTGTACAAAAGGTAAAAAGCCTATTACGTGTCCAGTGCCAAATCTGGAAGTTATGTATTTAGTAATTAGAGTAATAATATAAGCACCACAGAAATTAGACAACCCCCGAATCCAAAGCCGAAGCTGCACGGGCGAGGGCTCACTTGTGAAAAAATAAGGACACAACCATTCCTACCGATATTGACAGTGTCGGTGGAGAGATTCGAACCCACAGGACGATGGAAGAATTATTTTGTCACACTTGTCATACTTACTTACTTACTTACTTACTTACTTACTTACTGACCTACTTACTTACCTACTTAGTTAGTTAGTTACTTACTTACTTGCTTGCTTGCTTGCTTGCTTGCTTGCTTGCTTGCTTCCTTGCTTGTTTGTTTGCTTGCTTGCGTGCTTGCTTGATTACTTACTTACTTACTTACTTACTTACTTACTTACTTACGTACTTACTTACTTACTCACTTACTTACTTACTTACTTACTCACTCACTCACTCACTCACTTACTTACTTACTTACTTACTTACTTACTTACTTACTTACTTACTTACTTACTTACTTACTTACTTACTTACTTACTCACTCACTCACTCACTCACTCACTTACTCACTCACTCACTCACTCACTCACTCACTCACTCGCTCACTTGCCCACTTGCCCACTTGCTCACTTACTCACTTACTCACTTACTCACTTATTCACTTACTCACTTATTCACTTACTCACTTACTCACTTACTCACTTACTTACCCACTTATTCACTTATTCGCTTACTCACTTACTCACTTACTCGTTACTCACTTACTCACTCACTCACTCACACACTCACTCACTCACTTACTGACTTACTGACTTACTCACTTACTGACTCACTTACTTAATTACTTATTTACTTACTTACTTACTTACCTACTTACCTACTTACTCACTTAATCATTTACTCACTTACTCACTTATTCACTTACTCACTTACTCACTTAATCACACTCACTAACTCACTTACTCACTTACTTACTTACTCGTTTACACAATTACTCACTCCCTTACTCACTCGCTCACTTACTCACTTACTCACTTACTCACTCACTCACTCACGTACTTGCTCATTTACTCACTCACTTTCTCACTTACTCACTTACTTACTCACTTACTCACTTACTTACTCACTTACTCACTTACTCACTTACTCACTTACTTACTCACTTACTCACATACTAACTTACTCATTTACTCACTTACTCACTTAGCATCTTTAAGAATATTAGTTCGTGGAGTAGGAAGATAAAAGGTTTGGGGGTGACGTATTCAAATGCAAGAGCATGAAAATTTAACATGTTTATAATATTAGGGCAGTCGACCAAATTATTAATTATGTTATATAAAAACAGTAGAAAGCAAAGTTTCCTACAGTCTTGCAAACTAAGGAAAGAAAATCTATTTAACAACTGCTCATGTGGGAAACTAACTGTAGGGTAAACATTATCAATTTTATAAGACACAATATTACAACATTTATTATACCCAGGATTCCAAATAAGTGAGCCGTATTCTAATCCGGATTTAATGAATGCATTATAAAGCATGTTCAACAATTGAATATCATCAAAACCAGTCGTATTTCTGATTACAAGGCCCAGAGTTCTATATGCCGACGAGACAATACTCTCAACATTTTTGTTAAAACTCACTTTTGAATAAAAGACAATGTCCAAATCTGTAAATTCATCTAGTCTGTTTAAGACAGTACCGTTTAATTGATAAATAAATTGTAAAGGATGATTCTTTCTACTGAATAATAAGAAATGTTCAAAGGCAATTTATTTAAAACGCACCAATCATTAATATAGTTTAAATTTCTTTTGAAATAGTTCACAGTCATAATTATTATCAATAATACAAAATAATTTCTTGTCATCAGCAAACAGTTAACGTTCATAAAAGTAACTATATCATTAATAAATAAAATAAATAATAAGGGCCCCAATATCGATCTCTAGATTTAACCAAAAATTGATCAGACTTGAAGCCACGGTATTCTACAAATTGATTCATGTATGAAGTACTAATATCAATTTTTATTTTTGCTCTTAGCTGTTTAAAATCGTTACGGAAATTTGCGTTATCATGTTTTTGTCATCGCTCCAAAGTATGGTTTTTTTCTTTATATTCAGAATTATATTACTTACACCAGGGTGGATATTTTCTAGGACGAGACACTGATTTTGGTATATACAATTTAAAAACAGTAATCAGATGTTTAAAGAATTCCTCGAATGCCACATTAGGACCCTTAGTTTCAGATAAAAATGACCAATCAATTAAACATAGATGTTCATATAAATTTAAGAAATCAACTTTACAAACATTAAAAGTTTTATTGTTGCTTACTGGGAAAAAATACTTTTATTAGACTCTTTCAAAAATATACCTACGTTTAAAGTAGGGTGGTGAGCATCCTCAACGAGTAGAATATCTTCCGATTTATTTACTTCACAGTATTTATTATACAGGGTGGGGCAATAGTGCGTCGGACATCGATATCTCGAGTTCTACGATAGCTAGAAATTTTTTAAAAATTGCAAGTAAACTAGATAAAAAAGTATATAACTGGAAATCATTTTCGAACATAGGGAAGTACTTACAAAAAATGTTCGTTTTTCATTTTTACATCACATCGTTGAAAAATATACAGGCTGTTCCATTTGAAAAAATTGAGAAAATTCAATTTAAAAAGTTCTTAATTGAATACTAATTTTTTGCCACCCTGTACATTTTTAGGAAATGAAAATGATTCAAAAATATTAATTAGATGTCTCGTAACTGGTATTCACATAAGTTTTTCTTAGAACCCATAATTGTGACTGTGGTGATTTTTTTAATATCCATCTGCAGATGGCATTATTTCAACAAAAAAGATTCATTACATCAAAGTCGTTGGGAGATAGCCAATAATATTATAGGAATGAATAGAGCCTAGAAAGAGGCTTCAAAAAATGTACTGATATACATAGCACTTCATTTAAAAAAAAGGCACTTGGTCCTGTAATTTCGTCTTGGCTCGCCCTGTATGTTCGAAAATAATTTCCAGTTATAGACTTTTTTATCTAGTTTACTTGCAATTTTTTAAAAAATTTCTAGCTATCGTAAAACTCGAGATATCGAGGTCCGACGCACTATTGCCCCACCCTGTATAATACTAAATCCAACAATCTACCATTTATATTCGTTACGTTATTATACTGCTTTAAATCATAAAAATTACAAAAAGTCTTTAATAGCATCGTTTGCTCTGGTAACATTATTTAGGCAGCAATCTTGATATTCAGAAGTATTAAAATCTTTTACAAAAGGACATCACTGTCACAAAAGTAAAAGTTAAATTTCATTTTTGTTATGTAAATATTATAATTAGGACTTCAAACAGTAGACGTATATTCTAGTTTGGACTTAACAAACAACATACGTAGACAACTTCTTAAATCTTTGCTGTTGGGCAAAACAAAATCTAAATCTGAATGCGCTAGATGCACATTATTCAATGTGTTTAAAAAAAAGTTAGTTCGGAATCAAAGGTGACACTAGTGTCCTTAACAAAATTAGGTCTCTCTAGGGTACAGTTGTTCAAAGTGTAGTTAAACATAAACGGAATTGTTTTCCGTAACAAAAATATGACCTTAAATTTGTAGCATTTAAAGGGATGATTGTTTTTTATACAAAAACATAATTTCAAGTCATCAGCATAAAGTAAATAACGTACATCAAGGTTGTCAACAATATCATTAATGAATACATACAGGATGGGGCAATAGTGCATCCGACTTCGATATCTCGAGTTCTGTGATAGCTACACACTTGATTTAAAAACGTAAGTAAACTAAACAAAAAAGTGTGTAACTGGAAATTGTTTTCGAATATACAGGGTGAGCCATGACGATTCTACAGGGTCAAGAAACTTTTTTTTAAATGAAATGCCATGTATATCAGAACATTTTTTGAAACCTCTTCGTGGCCCGAGATATAAACTTGCATTTTTTTAAAGGGACATACAAATAAATGTTTATATCTTTGAAATCAGAAAAAAAAATAAGCTTTCTTATAAGCCAATAGCCGACTATGATTTTCATTTAAAAAAATGCAAGTTTATGTTATATCTTGGAAATCGTGTCAGCCATGCAATTGGCAATAGGTTTATTGAATTCTACGTAAAAATATCTATTGATAATAATTTTCACGGATTTCCTAAGATTAACGGTTTCGATTAAAAAATTTACCATTTTCAGTTTTTTCAGTAACCTGAAAACATACCACAATTCTCAATACGGCAAACAACTGCTCTCACAATTCTGCCCAATTATGCTAATATAACTGACTCTGTAACACTGCAAATAAAAAAGTTACCCATGTAAGGAGTAGATAATGGCCACCCCATATATATATATATATATATATATATATATATATATATATATATATATATATATATATATATATATATATATATGCAAATTATAGAAGAAATTGGAATGTTTTGCGACTTTCAATGAATTAAAATAGGGATGATCAAAGAAGGACATCAAAATGAGAACTAAGTAAAATCCCAGGACTAATTTCACAGGTTATTTATATGTTCTCAAAATTAAATATCGCTTGATATCACGCACTCCCCCCTCTTATTCGTCTTCCGCCTCTTCTTCTTCTCTCTCCTCCTCCTCTTCCATTTTTTTAAATTTTTTGTTTATTTTCATAATTCATAAAACAAAAGGTTTTGAGATTAAAATTTTAATCACAGTCGGTAACGTTCGACTTTAATTTTTTTTGCCAAGTTTTTATTTGTTAAAATGAACTTACTTAAATGAACCATTCGGTATTTAATTTGATTGAAAGTAAATATATCATCTGCATTCAACGGTAATAAAAGTTAGTAAAACTAGAAAATATTAATGTAAGACTAAAAATTTCTCTGGTTTACTCATTAAATTAAAAATTAACATATCCATTAAAATAAACATAAACACACGCATTTTGCTAAAATACAGTTTGACCATTTGCTAATAGCCTCTAATTACAATAATTACTCATTTTTTACGGTATTTAATTGTGAAGGTTAATGAAAGTAAATAAAATTATTAAACAATTTAGATTAATTATTATATGGTCTGATAGACATGCATCATAAATACGTAATAATAAATAATAAACAACTGAAATACCGACACACACGCATTTTATAGAAACCAATAAATTAACTTCACTGCAATATATTTAAAGTCGACGATTATGTTTGAAATCAAAGGACTTTTATTTTTCAACGTCTTTATATAAACTAATAAAACATCGTAAGTACTACATAGATGAAAAAGTTAAATGTAATAAAATATATTTAATTTATATAAATCTTTGTTTCATATATACGCAAATAAATCTATTCTTCATCTAACAATAAGAAAAATATGTGTTAAACAAAGTTTGTTTCAAATATATAAAATCCTAGGATTTTGTGGTCGTCTCTCTTTACTCGACTCAAAATCCTAAGATTAGGCGGTTAAGAAAACATTTTAAGAAAACATATAAATAAATCATTCGTAGCTTCAACATATTATGGGGAGAATTATGTCTTAAAAACGAAAAAAATGTATTTAACAAACTGTTTACTGTAATGTAAAATGTACAATCTCTACCGCGGCTCATTGAAATAACAAGGGCGACCATGTTGGCAATCCAATAATATTACAAATGCTATAGGATCGCCAAAACACTTAGGCAAAAAATGGCCAGTCAGTCCACCATCCTCCAGGTCGCATAATAAATATTCTACATTTCAATAGAGGTGAATGGTCAATATGTTTTAAATTAGAATAAACAAGCAAAATATAATAATAATAATAATAATAAGGGGTATAAAGGACCGGCAACCTCCACGTTGGTGCACCCTGGACAGGCAGAGGCAACTCTGCCTGACTAATGCCGGCCGGGAGTACCAGGGCTAACCACCCTGGTACTCTTACAGCTCGAGTTCCATATAACCTAAGAAGGGCCCCTCACAATCGACCTCAATCGGATGGAGGTCAAGGACAGATGGGAGGGGCCTTACCGGACGGTCCTAACAATGATGAAACTGCAATGGTACATGGACGCTTTAAGTGGACGAGGGAACTTCGGGATGACTTGCTGACCTGCCGCGAGAGTAGTGAACCTGAGCGAAGGGGATACATGGCGCGATTGCATGCACTTTGGTGCGAAATGCATCCAGAGCATCGCGCCTTCTCTCAACAACATCTGAGAGATCAAGTATCCTTTCTGCTCAGGACAGGTTACGTAAGGGCACCCCGTCAGCTGGAAGAACTGCCAGCCGCAGTACCACCGCGGCAATTACCAGCTGATGGGGAACATCCTTTAGAGTTCACCGGTGTAGACTTAAGGACGAGGGTTAGCCTTAACACCAGGGCTAACCTAAAGCCACAAGACCTGGCTAGAATGGACGCGGTCATCGATGAGGAAATTCCGGAAGACGTAGACATCTGGCAAATCAACTGTGCCGTGTACAACGCCGCGAAGCAACTCGTCCCCCGTGAGAGGTCAACCAATCACGGGGTCGAGAAAGCCAAGCGGCGTGTACAAAAAATCGAAGGCAAGATACAGTCGGCCAGACAACACGCTTCTCGGATCCAGAGTGTGGTGGAATATAAGACGTCTGGTAGAGTTTTTACTCCCAGAATCCGGCGCATAGCAGCCGGATTAAGACGTCAACACCATACTCTAAATCTGACAGTGATGCTTACCATCAAGCAGCACTGTCTAGATAGGATCCGAGCGCTCATGGCGATAAAGAAAACATTAAAGAGGCGAGTGAGGAGTATGGAACAAAACAATTTGTTCCGTACGAATCCTTCCCGCCTCTTTCAAGAGCCACAGTGTGTTGTCGACAATCCGCCGACTGTAGAAGGTGTCGAAACCTTCTGGAAGGGAATCTACGAAACGACGCGTCCATTCAATAGCGACACTCCATCAATTGCACACTTCGAGGCTCTGTGCCACAGACATCGTCAAGAGCCAGAAGAAGTGTGCCCGGCAATCAGTACGGAGGAAGTTCAACAAGCACTTGTTGGTACCAAGAACTTCGCTGCCCCGGGCCCAGACGGTATTAACAACTGGTGGTGGAAGAAATTTCCTTCCACTCACCGCCGTCTGGCGCGAGTTTTCAACTCATGGTTGAGCGAGGGGCAGCAGATTCCGGACTGGTTCGTCGAGGGACGTACTGTGCTTATCCCCAAAAAGGGGGATCTTTCCGACCCGAGGAATTATAGGCCGATCACTTGCCTCAACTCCTGCTACAAGATATTTACACGTATCTTGCATGCTAGGACACGGAGGTCTGTTGATCCGGTCTTCCAGCAGATACACGAACAGCGTGGTGCCAAGAAAGGCATGGCAGGTTGCAAGGACAGCCTGCTGATAGACCGCTGTATTACACAGGATTCTGTGCAATACAAGCGGAATCTATCGATGGCCTGGATTGATTACCGCAAGGCATTTGATACAACATCGCACGAGCTATTGTTGTACTTGCTCGAATGTCTTGTGGTACCAGCACCACTAGTGAGATGCATAGAACAGCTGCTGCCGCTCTGGAAGACCCGCTTCACCATAACATCAGGTGCGCAGCGGGTCACGACAGAGCAGGTGGCATTTAGGAGAGGAGTTTTCCAGGGTGACTCCCTGAGTCCTCTCCTCTTCTGCATCTCACTGCTGCCGTTATCTGTTGGGCTCCGCCAAACCCGCGGATATCAATCTGGGCCACCCAGCGACCGGTGGCATAAGGTAACCCATCTATTTTATATGGATGACCTTAAACTTTATGCCTCCGGAGAGCGTGAACTACAAAACGCTCTTAGGGTGGTCGAAGAATATACGCGGGCAATTGGTATGGAGTTCGGGTTGGACAAATGTGCAGTCGTCCACCTCAAGAGAGGACGATGCGGGGAATTCCCTGAAGATACGCAGCTCGCAGACGGAAGCATCCTAAGACATCTGGATGCCGGAGAGACCTATACATATCTGGGTGTGCAACAAAGGCACATCCAGGATGTATCACAAATAAATGATTCTCTCCGCGGCAAGTACAGACACCGCCTCCGAAAGATTTGGTCTTCCGAACTTTCGGGGAAGAACAAGGTGTCTGCAACTAATATGCTTGCCGTTCCGATTCTGCTCTACTCCTTCGGAGTAGTAAAGTGGAGGGTAGATGAGCTGCGTCAATTAGATAGAGATACCCGCAAGATGATGAATATTCACCAGAAGTATTCATCCTAGATCTTCCGTTCCTCGTGTGTACCTCCCACGTCAACGGGGGGGCCGAGGACTCTTGAGCCTGGAGTGTACGTATGGCAGAGTAGTACTGAGTATGGCATGTAACATACTTAGGAGCTCAGATCCCCCTCCTGCGGTTCGTAAAACATCACGAAACTGTAGGAGTGGAAGCAGCAAAAAGAGCCGCAGATGAACTCGGTCTCGCATTTGACATCAGGCGAGGAGGCCGGCGAGGTGCTGATGTTGAGTCAGTCACCGAACTTCAGCCAAATCGTCTGAAAGCCCGAATCAGAGCTGCCGAACAGGAAAATCTGTTTCGGCAGCACGTCGATAAACCCCAGCATGGTGTCTTCTATAAGAACATAGAAACACTGGATTTATCGACCAGGCTGACCTTCGCCTTTCTAAGGTCAGCAGGGCTTAAGTCGGAGACCGAGGGATTCATTATGGCCTGTCAAGATGGTGTTATCAACACCTTGGTCTACCGTAGCCGCGTGTGGCGTGTAGAGGTTCCTGATATCAACTGCAGGACCTGCCATCAGGCGCCGGAATCGCTCATGCACTTACTATCTGCATGCCCTATATATGCGATTTCGGCCTACATCCACCGGCATAATGCGGCGTTACGAGTGATATACTACCATCTAAGGCACTCGTACGGGGTAGACCAGACACCAGTGCTGCCTTGCGTCCCCGGAGATATTGAGTCCGTTGTCGAGAACGAGAAATGCCGGATTTACTGGAACTACTCGTTTCCGACTGTCAGGCTAATCCAAGCCAACAAGCCTGACATAGTCCTCCTCGACCATCAACTCAAGGTGATGTATGTCATCGAGTTCTCGGCACCTGCGGAGAAAAACATCACCTTGAAGGAGGAGGAGAAACGGACCAAATATCGCGATCTCCGATACGAGCTCCAAGTGCTGTACCCAGGCTACTCGGTAAAAATGGTCGTCCTTATAATCGGTGTACTCGGAGGGATAAAGCCTACGCTACTTTCGGAACTAAAGATCACACCGGCCTGCCAAAAATCAGCTGAGTGGCTGGCAGGCCAAATGCAGAAGGCGGTCATTCTGGGTTCTCTCCGGCTGCTTAGGGCACACGATTCCGGAGCCTACAGTCACTAACCCTGCGGGATGTGGGGAGTGGCTGAGGTTAATGTGCTGGCGCGACTCCCGTGAGGCGTCGGAGGCCACGTGAGGACTGTCCAGCATCGGGCAACCGAAAAAAAAAAAAATTATTTTATTTATTTATTTTATTTTATTTTATGAATACAGCTGCCCAGACAGATATGCATCCAATTACAGAGCAGGAAATATACAAAGAAATATGTGCACAGTACAGAGTAAAAGACTTAATACTAAATGTTTTACAGATAAATAATTACTATTAAACTAGAAAGAGAATGCAATATTTTATGAGAAGATAGATTAAACAGTGGTTTGGTATGAGCTAGAGGTTTACTTAAGAGCGATTCAAAATACATTGCTTTATACTATTAACACTACAATTAAAAATATCAAGGTTCGACTGATAGCTTAAGTAATTTGAGCACATATTGTGTATAGGCGACGATTTTAGTACATTTGTTCTTGGTGTAGCTAAGTAGAAGATGTCGTGTGAGCGAGTTTGAAAATATGGAACTTTGAAATGTATGGAACTAAGAATATCCGGGCAGTCAGTCTGACTTGTTAGTAGTTTATGTAGGAACAACACAGAAAAGGAGATCCTACGTGTTGCTAAGTCATTTAGATTAAATTTGGCTAGTAAGTCAGATTGTGGCGTGCCTCTGGAAGGATAAATTCCGTCCACTTTGAATGAAAGATGTTTAACGTGCCTTCTCTGAACCCGTTCCAAATTAAGGATATGAATATTGTAATGAGGGTTCCAGACAATACCACCGTATTCCAGTTTTGGCCGTACAAAAGCATTGAACAGGAGAGAAAGTGTGGAAATATCTTTAAAATGCCTTGAATTTCGCATGATAAAGCCTAGATTTCTGTAGGCATTAGCAGTTATGTGATCTATGTGGGCAGTAAAGGTTAGTTTAGAGTCAAAGATGACTCCGAGATCCTTGAATTGAGTGCATCTCGTAACTATTTCATTGCCTATTTTGTAGGAAAATTTTATCGAGTTATTTCTCCTCGTAAAAGTCATCGCGTTACATTTTGATATATTTAAAGGTAATCTATTATTTTCACACCATGAATTTATTTTTGAGAGGTCATGCTGTAATCGATGGCAGTCTTCTTCGGAATTAATAGATGCAAACAATTTAAGATCATCAGCATATAGGAGGACATTACTTTGTATATCTTGGCAGATATCGTTGATGAAGATTATAAATAATAGTGGGCCCAAAACAGAGCCCTGCGGAACTCCTGACGTCGCTAATACCTCAATGGATGAAAACCCATGATACTTCACGTTTAATGTTCTGCTGCCCAGATATGACTCAAAGAAGCTTAGAAAGTCAAGACTTAGACCAAAAGCTGACAACTTCTGCAATAGGAGCCCATGGTCTAATCTGTCAAATGCTTTAGACAAGTCTGTATAGATTATGTCTGTTTGACCACCATGATCCAGTGAATTTACGATGGCATGTGTAACACATACCAAGTTGGTAATTGTAGATCTACCTGCCAAAAACCCGTGTTGACCATAAGAGATTTGAGATTTAGCATGAAAGGAGATTATATCGTATAAGACAATTTCAAAAAGTTTGCCAAAATTACACAGGATAACTATAGGTCTGTAGTTTTCAATATCGGTCTTTTTTGAAAACAGGATAGATTTTTGATTGAGTCCTTAATTGGGGAAATGTAGTGGTTCGCAGTGCTAAATTAAAAATGATAGAGAGTGGTAAAGCAAAGATAGAGGCACAGTCTCTTAATAAAAAAGCTGGTATACCATCGGGACCCGTTGTGAGTTTATTTTTGAATTTTTTTAGTGCTTTTAAAACATCGTTTTCGGTAATGGTTGGAATATTAAGTTGGGGAACATTACCTGTGGTTTCCTGTTCCATTAAGTTGTACGTGGATGATGTGATAAAGGACGATTGGAAGTATTGGGCAAATGCATCGATAATGCTCTGAGTGTCGTTTAATGATTTATTGTTAAAGCGCATCGAATTCGGTATACTGGTTGCATTTCTCATAGTGTTAAGAAATGACCAGAAGTTGCTCGGGTTAGTTTTAATGTTTGTTTCTGTGTATTGAATGTATCTTTTGTGAGCATGTTCAACGTCTCTTTTTATCTTGGAACGCAGAGCTTTGAATTGGTTGAGGTAGTGCTCCTCATTATTATCCTTATATAGATTCCATAGAAGGGATTTCTGCTTAATATCTTTTATAATTGTTCCAGTGAACCATGGGGGATATGATGTATTTTTTGGAGTTGTTTTAGGAACGCTTTATGAGAAAACAGAATTTAGTTTATTATAAAGTTGAGTGCAAGCTCCATTAACATTATCAAAGCCTGACAGACATGACCAGTCTATATTGCAAAGGTCATCATATAATTTATTGAAGTCTGCTTTTTTAAAATTAAAAGATGGATTATTGTTGCCTGAATGTCTGTTGTGATCAGATTTTAAACTAAAGCTCAAATCTAGAGGTGGGTGATGAGGGTCTATGGGTACTAGATAGTTTTCTGAAAGATTAACCATTACCTGTGATCTGCTTAGGACTAGATCTAAGAGTCTACCATTCGAGTTTAATACTTTGTTGTACTGGTTGAGGCCCATGAATTCACAAAAATAATAATAAAATATTACGGTAAGTTAGCCTAACTTTTACCATGACGTAATACAATTATTGTCTATTTAGTTTAAATGTATAATGTATTTAATTATTCCCATACAGTGCTCCATAAGTAAACCCAGTTATATAGCAGGATAAACCAGCAAGAAAAAAATCATTAAAAGCTAATGTACAAACTAAAAGCAACAATTCAAAAGTTTAAATGGACTGTAGGGAAAAATTCGATAATTTGTAAATGCAATAAAACGAAGAAGCGCCCAAAAGAAATAATAACCCCAACTTGCCAATTTTCTCCTGGCTCCGGCTCCTTCAGTGACGTCACTGGAATATACAGGGAGTATTTTCGGGCACTTAACTAACTTCAAATGCACTAAATATGCAGTCAATAGACGACAATCTTAACAGCGAGGTTTGCGAGAAGAGACGAATTTTCGAATTAATTATTGCCATTAATTGAATCAAAATCAACTATCCTTTTCTTCCGGACATGCGCAGTTGCAGGTATTACATGTTTTTGGGCGACATGTGTTGCGCGAAAGTTTAAAAGTTGAATAGCAGACCGAACTGCATAATAATAATTGCTACCAAATCACTAACAAAAAATTATTAATTTAAACTAAAACTAGTAGAAATAAAAGTGGAAAAAATCAAAATAAAGAATTAACCTTAAATGTAAATAAAAATGTAATAACTGGTATAAATGTGGCTGAACTCTTTGGAAAGCATTTTGTATCTGCTGCAAGTGACAAAATGAATAAATACTTTGGATATAATATGTCATTGCCCTGTACTACATCGAACTATATCGAGCAGTCAATATTTGTTTCATCCGTTTCTAAAAATGAATTGTTAGATGTTGTTAAAAATCTAAAAAATAAAAAAGTCATCCGGTTTCGATGAATTAACCGCTCAAGTTCTTAAAAATATTATTAATGAAATAATTGATCCCCTACTATTTTTAATTAATTTATCACTCGAACAAGGAGTGTTTCCCAGCATTTTAAAAAAGACTTGTGTAATACCTGTCCACAAAAAAGGTGAGACAAATGATATTGAAAACTACCGTCAAATATCACTCTTAAGTGTTCTGTCGAAATTAATTGAAAAAATTGTGGCTATTAGAATAGGGTCTTTTGTCGAAGCGAGAAAGATACTATCAACACATCAGCATGGTTTCAGGGCAGGGAAATCGATTGAAACTGCATCTTATCAATTCCTAAATCACGCCTACAAGAAACTTGATGAGGGCAAATATATTGTATCCTTATTCTTCGACTTATCAAAGACATTTGATACGGTGAATAAGGATATGCTCTCAGTCAAGCTGGCAAATATTGGCATCAGGGGAAACTTATTAAAATGGATTGAGTCTTACATGCATGAGCGTAAACTTGTGGTAAAATGTAATAATGTTAAGTCAGAAACATATGACATAAATTTGGGAGTCCCACAAGGCTCAATACTGGGACCATTATTATTCATGCTATATATAATTGATTTACCAGATTATATAAGTGATGGTTCTACTATTATGCATGCAGATGATACAATAGTAACTGTCTCTGCTATGACGTTAGACGTACTGCAATGTAAAATACACTCAGTAATTGATGATATGAAAGCGTGGTGTGATCGCAATAAACTTATGCTAAATGACACTAAGACTGTGTTTGTAAACTTTAATATAAGAAGGCCAGTTAGAAAATTTTCTGTTCGCTGATGGCACTAAGTTCTTGGGAACCTATATCGATAATAAGTTAACTTGGAAGTCTCAGATTGATCATGTATGTAAACAGTTAAATAGAAGCTATTACGCAATATTACAAATGAAAGATACCCTTAATGAATCTGGTTTGTTAAATGTTTATTATGCACTGACCTTCTCACATATCTATTTTAATATACTAGCTTGGGGTAAGCATTTTAAAAGAGTATTCATTATCCAAAAACGAATACTACGTTTACTATTTAATATGAATTATAGAGAGAGTTGTCGAAATGTCTTTATTGAAAAAGAAATTCTCACCACTCCTTGTATTTATATATACAAATGTTTATTATTTGTTAAAAACAATCCCCATCTATTCCCTAGTTTAAATGAAACACATCTATATAGTACAAGGCAAGGTGATAAACTGTTAATTCCTATCGATAGGACAACAACTTTCAAAGATTCACCATATTATAACTCTGTTGTGCTGTTTAGTAACTTGTCAAATGATTTAAGGGATCTTCCTCCTCAAAAATTTAAAAAAGAAATCAAAACATTATTATTAAAAAATGGTTTCTATTCAATGAATGAGTTCCTTGACAAAAATAACTTGTAAATTATAAAATTCGATTATTTATTAAAGTCCATCTATGATTCTACTTCATTTAACTTATTTATTTTAAATTAAAATGACTACTTCAATATTAGGTGCATATATCCTTATCTCATTTTATTTATTACTATGTTGCTTAATCTGTATATTGCCTTATATACTGACATTAATTTTATTTTATGTATTAAGTATTTTAATTTGTATACTGTTTTACTGACATTGTGTCAAATTGACATTGTTATATATTGTTATTGTTAATATGCTTGTTTTTTATTTTTACTTTATTTTTTTAAATTAGTGACTTGCCAAATGTACAATATTATGTATCTTTTATATTGGTGAATAAATATTATTATTATTATTATTATTATTATTAAATTATGTTAAACTTGATTAAATCTAAAAACTATAACTGAACAACTAAAATTGTACACAAAACTAATGAATAATACTACAAATAATTAAGAATAAAAAAGAAAACAGCGATTCAGTTACAGCAGCATTCTTTAATAGAATTTATTAGTGTAAAGTGAAATATATCAAACTTTTCACAATTATATTTATTATAGTTATTACTAATTGAATAATAATCACACCCGTTGTCAAGAGATGTCATAGACCATTCATTTAAGGACTCTAGCCGTGGAAAATCAACAATCGGGTGTACTTCATCAGATTTAAATCATGATAATTTCATGAATCGTCTCTGTACACTTTCTTATTAGTTAACGTGATATTTGTAATAAGGGTTCCAAACTAATCATGCATATAGATCTGACACGCATAATAAAAAAATTTGGAAACATTATTATTCGAAAAATCTTTACTAGTTCTAATTAGATAGCCAAGGGTTTTGAGTGACTCCATTACTAGATAATTTATATGCGATATAAAAGATAGTTTCTTATCAAAAATTACTCTAAAGTCTACTAAAAATTGAGGTCTAAGTTGGTCTACTTTATTGTCAAACAAAATAGGATTAGATTTAGTTGTATAAGTCATAACGGTACATTTAGACACATTTAAGTTTAGCTTATTTTAAATACAACAATTTATATTTGACTATTTTGTAGAAAGGCGCAGTCATCTAAGGAGAAAAATATTTTGAAGAGTTTAGGATCATCAGCAAAGATCAAACAACAAACGTCCGTAACGTTTACAATATCATTAATAAATATATTAAAAAACAGAGGTCCGAAAATGAACCCTTGAGGAACACCCATTACTACAGTATAATCGACCAACTAGAATACATTATAGGCGACATTTTACTTTCTATTAGAGAGATAGAAATAAATTAATAATAGTGAAAAAAATTAAAAACATATTTGACAATTTATTTAGCAGAATGGTGTGCTCGAGTCAGTTGAAAGCCTTTGAGAAGTCAGTATATATTACGTCAATATGGTTACGTTGGTTGATTGCTTCGGATGCTAGATTATGTAAATTAAATTATTAGATATGGTGGGCCGGCCTTTCATAAAGGTATGCTGGACAGCCGATATCTGATTGCAGAAAGCTGGAATCGATTGATTCATGAAGTAAAATTTCAAGAGCTTTACAAAAATTATATAAAATAGATATAGGCTTAAGGTTGGCAATGTCATGTTACCGCCTTTTTTAAAAACTGAGCATATTTTTGAACATTTGCAGATATCAGGGAGACAACAATTTTTAACGCAGAAGTTAAACAATATCGTGAACGGATTTGAAAAGGTACGAGCTCCATCATTAACCAAGAACGAGGGACTACCATCAGGTCCAGTATTCATCTTAGATTTAAGTTTTTTCAAAGCATTAAACACATTGTTTGCATCAAATTTCATGATATTAGCTGCCAGATGACTTGCCTGGTTAGGCATAGGTCTAAAATTATCTGAGGGTGATAGAAAAGAATTATTGAAAAAATCAGCGAAGGCTTCAATAATATCACTAGGGTTATTAAGGTGTTATTCATGGTAAGACAAGTGGGTGAAGATATTTGTAGACTTCTTTGTACTGTTAATAAATGACCAAAATTTGCCCTGCTTCTTTGCAATATTGTCTTCAGCTTCCTTTACGTAATTTGCGTAGGCAATATTATTATCAGTTTTAATTGTGCTCATTAGTTATTTAAATATATTAAGGGCGAAACAATTATCATGTTGTTGCTATTATTAAACCATGGCGAATATATTATTTTATGAAAAGTTAAATTTAGGTACACACGTATCAAATATTTCATAAAGTCTATCATAAGGTCTCTTGCAAGAAGGACAAATATGAGAGTAAGAGTTAACAAAAGATTGAAAATTTGCTTTTCGAAAGTTATAGCAATATTTACATTTATTTCGAACCTATTTTTATTGTTAGAATAATGGATATTGTCTAGTCAGATGCTTAGAGCAGAGTGGCAATTGTCCTCCCATGTTAGAATAGGAGATCTCTCCACGATCCATTTGTTACTACATCTTATCAAATTAAGAAGTTTATTATCAGTATTATACACGAAGTTTTGCTGTTGAAAGTTTAACATGTTTAACATAAATTAGGAATGTTTGAGTCATCTGAAAGTACTACCTGTGTCGTAATTTTCAACACAAACTAAAACGAAAAAAATTATTTTTCATATTCGTCTGTCCTTATATCAGGAGGGATGTTAATTACAAATATGTAAATTTTGCGCAGTGATTCATAATTATAAATATCAATCAGATGTTATTTTATATGCTACGAGTGTTTTGATAATAAATTGACAAATTGCTTTGCGTTACTATTCGATTCGGAAATGAACGAGGTCGAGGTGTTCACAACATAGGAGGTAGATGGAAAAGGGATATCAGATATTTGATAATTACTATTGTCCGGTTGAAATATCATTTGATGAAAAGACATAATTAGCTTATTTAAATTTATTTTTAAATTCATTCGAAATATAAATTTAGAAATAATTAAAAGACAAATATTTTTTGTTTAAAAAAAATCTAATGTTTCATATAAAAAAATAATTTAGTTAAATAGTAGGTACTTTGCGTTAATTCATATCATAACTTTCCGAGATAGTTTTCTTGATTTAAAAATACTTGTTTATCTGTGTAGCAATAATTATTATTAATTGAGGAAAATTGTAGTGGAAATCTGCGTAATACTTGAGCAATTAAAAACAGCCTTGTCTTATGGATCTTGCGTTTTTCAAAAATTGTTGAACTTACAGACATTAATTATATATCAGAATACACAAAATAATTAATACCCTTTTATATGTATCTTTTTTTTTATTCCAATTGAGAAATCGAGCTACTTAGCAACTACATGAAATACAAATTTTTTAACAAATCGTAGTTTCAATAAACACGACAACTATACTCGATACGCCAATTACGTCAATCATGTTGGTATCATGAGGTGGTTAAAACTAGTTTTAACCATGTGATGACTAAGTTTAAACATAGCAATGAAACAGTTTTCGCAAACACCGAAACATTAAATACTATACTCAATACGAGATTCGCCAAACATGTTGGCATCATCTGGAGATTATTAAAACTATACGGTTCAGTCGAAGGTCCAAATAATTATAGACCAATATCACTGGTTCCAATACTTGCAAAAATAATCGAAACAGCATTAACAAAAAATTAATAATTGCTCTGTGCTCAATAATCTATTCTATCCTTGTCAGTATGGTTTTACGAATAAACGTTCCACAACATTAATAATAAACAACTTAATTCAAATTGTTGTAGAAACCTTTAAAAAACAAGAAATACACAACTGCTAGTTTTTATGATCTCTCAAAGCTGTTTGATTGTGCATCGCATGAAATTCTTGTGGATAAATTATTTTCATCCCGAAAGTGTGGTACTTATTAAATCCTATTTGTCCAATATGTTATGTATATTCTATACACTTCCCAAAAAATGGTGAATAACTCAAGGTGTTTTACAAGGTTCGGTGTTAGGTACCATACTTTTTCCGATAGATATTAACGACCCTCCAATTTCAGATGACGACACCAATTCCATATTGTTTACTGAAGGTACAACTGCACTTAATACTAATTTTGCAGTATTCTGATTCAAAATGTCTTTATAATCCACGAAAAAATTAGTAACTGGTTTTCAACGAACAACCTAAACCTAATTAAGGACAAAACACAATTACAAACTGTCACACTGTGAAATCATGGTCTGATGGAACAGAACAATACACTAGTTGTAAAATTTCTAGGTGTGTATCCTGATCCAATAGTATCCTGGGAACAATATATTATTAAATTATCTAATAAACTTTAAAAAAATATGAATTTCCTTCGTAACCTTTTCAGTAGAGTACCTCTAAAGTTCCTACTCGTGACATATTTTGGATCTTTCCATGGCAGTATGTATTATGGCATTTTCAACTGGGGTACTCGGCCCATGCTACTAAGATTTTTGGCCTACAACGCAGATGCATTCAGATACTCTCCCATCTAAAGTATCGAGATGCTTGCAAAGACCAATTTATTAAACTGAATATATTAACTTTGCCTTGTGTCCATATCCTCTAATGTTTATTTGTATGAATATATGAATATAATAGAAGAAACCGCGAAAATATTCACATAAATGTTCTTCAACTTACAATATCCAGAAACGAAATTGGTTACTATTCAGCCAAATTCTATATTATTTTACCCGACTTAAATTTCTTGCAATATAAAAACAAAATAAAGAGCTACCTCTAAACCAAGGTATTTTACAATTTCAATGAATTTCTTGAGAACGATTTTTCAGATTTGACATAACCGGGCTAGGAACTGTACATATTTTTACATTAATACTTTTTTTATATTTTTTACTTGTTATGTTTTATCACTTTAATTGATTAATTTTATTGTACCATAATTTCAATTAATTAATTTGTAATTTGTTTGTCTATAGTTATATTCTTGTTTATAAATCTTCTTTATTCCAAATAGGTTTGATTTGTGTAAACATATTATGTATTGGGAGAGCAATAAAGTATTATTATTATCATTATTATTATAATCATCTCCGGATGATGTCTACTACTTCAGCGTTAGTATCACATCAAAAAAAATTTTAATAACGAAAACCTGTGCATATGAAATAACTTCATACATTATGACAGTCTAGATACCGTATGCTGATGATTCAAAGATTTTTACCTCCATAAAATCAGTAGCTGAGTCTGAAAAGTTACAAAATAGTCTTTTTACAATAAAAAAATGGTGTGATGAAAATAACCTCCCAATTAATGTAGAAAAATGTAATGTTATGCCGTATAACAGAAAAAAGGATCCAATCCTCTATGATGATTAAATTGGATAATATTGCACTAACCCGTCTCGAGTTTATCAAAGATCTCGGTGTCACATTCGATGACAAATTAACATTTAAAAACCATATTGAGCAAATCGTACAGTCTTCGTATAGAAACCTGGTTTTGTTATAAGAAATACTAAAGGTTTTACAGATATTTCTGTATTTCTATTGCTTTCTAACACCGTCGTGAGATCAAAATTGGAATATGCGTCTATAATCTGGAATCCCGGTTATTTAGTCTTTGTACACTCGCTAGAAAATGTTTTAAGGCGTTTTTTAAAATTTATATCATATGTAATAGATGGAGTTTACCCTGAAGTAGGGATTCCACAACAATTACTTCTTACAAGATTTGCTGTAGAAAGCCTCGAAACGCGTAGAAATGTACAAGCTACTTCTATTTAAATTAATGCATAATGTGGTAATTTCTCCACTTCTACTAGAAAAACTGACCTTTTCTCTACCACGTATTCAGTCTAGACATGCCAATACCTTCTATCTTACCGCAGCTAGGACAATTTTCTCCCCTTTATTTTATTTGTAAAATCTATAACTACCTGCAGGACAAATTTGATATATTTTATACAAATATAAGAACAATAAAAAAAAATTAATTTTGTAAATGTTTGTAACTAAACGTTGTCAATTTTTGCTGTTGATTTTACTTATACACAATTTTTACTGTTTGGCACCTTACTAACTTTCTAACTTTATTTATATTGACTGTTCTTTTTGTTTTACTCAGTATTCCGTATTTCATGTGTTATATTTAATTTTAATTTTCTCTTTTTTCTGCATTGTATTTTCTACTTTTTCCCTATCCTGTAGTTGGTACTTGTATTGTTGGATAGTGTATTTCTAAATAAATAAATAAATAAAAATTCTTAGCAAAGTTAGAGTAATACCAGATGATATATTGCCTTCTCGTAAACTATAATACATAGGAAGTCCGTTAAACCAGACAAAAATTGAGTATCATTTTAAAGTCATTACTCATTAGAATCTGCCAAGAAATATCCTGAGGAAACGGACTTTCAAAATTTTTTAAAATATTAGGAATATTTTAGGAAAATCAAACAGCTACAAATTAAAAATAATATATATGTAAAGGGTGTCCTAAATGTAAAAGACCATAAGGCAGCCATGGGTAGGATATTCAATTTTGAACAAAGAAACGTCTAAAGAACTAGTATAATCAAGGGCCCGAATGCATCAAGTGTAATCGGTTAAACTTTGTACGTCACATAATATTGAAAAATTTTCTTAGCAAATGACTTGAGCGTATAATAATTTGAGAAAATCCCGAAACCGTAGATCGAGGGATTTTATCTAAAATTGTTAAAAATGGCGTTGTATTTAAAAAAAATACATTTCCTGAAGCATTTTTGTAGTTATGTTCCACATGGTTTTTGTCACATTTTTCTTATAATTTTTACCATGTCTCAGTCTCATGTTGAATGCCCAGTCTTTAAGAAGTTCTCTGAGAATTAATAAGTTCGAAACCGGTCTATGTCTGGTTAGGAATTGACAAACGATATTGGCTACCGATCTATCATGATTTGAAGGTATAATCCAATGCAGGTCGGGGTATTTGCCCGCTGAGTAGTTGTTTCATTCAAATCATATTTAATAACACTAGTTTAGTCCACCTGGGCTAGAGGTCGCGCTCTCTGTACTTGCTTCGCAAGTCGCTATCCGCCACAGAGACATCTATGATGTCGGTCGGTTAGTAGCATTTGGACCATATGAGAAGTTTCACTACTTTGGAAAGTGAAACATTTCCGAAACGAGTACTTTCTTTATTTACTTCCATTTGACGGTGTAGGTAAGTATAAATAACACTGACAATTCAAACTATCAAAAATAAATGAAAAGCTGGGTGAAAAATAACCGATTATTTTTGCAAAATAATCACTTTTTAAACAAGTCACGTGGTACAAATTTCATGTTTCTTATTGGTTAGATTCATGATGAGGAAAATAATCAAATCAAATGCCATCTGCCATTTTTGAGAAAAGGCTTGGTGAACCAGGCTTTGATCACCACTTCACAACTTTTTCTGATTTCACCAACTCTCTTAAATTATAGTTTAGAAGACACACATTGTAATGAAAAGTTAACCATCCTGTATATGTTTGTGATTGCCACAGGTATTTGTTGTCTGTGGCCTAACAAAGTGGCCCGTGCGTCGAACGGATTCTAAATCAAAACGTGTATTTATGGTAAGCTATCACAACATATTTTGTTCATTACTAGTTTTTAAATAATTATTCAAAATGTCTAACATTCTTATCGAAACCATAATAACACGCGATGATGTAACAGTGCCCTTCGTAAAGAAGATATGAACAAACGGTCTGACCAAACACCTTTCTCTAATTTTTTATTATCATAATGAGCTAGCTTTTCGCTTGCGTCTTTTTATAAAGATGATTACATTCACAAAAAAACATTTAACAACATCAGATTGGATATTACTTCCTGGAATAAAAAGATGATATTCAGAAGTAAATTTATTAAGCCTGATGTAATAAGTAATTTATTTTATTAGTAAAATATACGACTTATTCAATTTATATTCAGTTTATTTTGTTTATTTAGTAAGGCAAATATGTAATAACAGTGAGGAAGTATAAAGGAGCAATGTATTGAAATACACACATCTAACTATATACAATTTCAGATTAGATATATTTTTTTCTTGCGTCCTCATTTCTGTATGGAAGGTATGCATTCGCGAACGAATTAAAAAATTTTTTATTGAATTTGTTGACAAATCTCGACCAATAAACAAGATTTCAACAAAAAATCTGTCTAAGCGTCTATGTATATTGCGAGAGCAGCAACAGTGATTGAGATCAAATTTTCAAATTTAGTATACACGATCTAGATGCCAAGAAAAATGATGAGCTTGTTGATACGCGAAATAGCCGTGCTGTAAAGGTGTCTATGAGACCCCAACTTTTTGTTTTTAAGAGATCTAATTCTCCTATTAAGAAATTTATATCCTAACAAGGAAGAATACAGTCGTTCTTCAGATGATTTATGGTATCAATAAGACGAAACTCCACCGCAATTATTTCCGAGATGTACGAGCGTTTTGGATAAGATATTCCCTCAGAGGTGGATTAGACTGAAAGAAACAATTGAATGACCTGCTAAGTCTCCCGATCTGGCTCCTTTAGATTATTTCTTGTAGTGTTATCTAAAGAATAAGGTCTCCGTTTAGAGATCAAATGATTAGAGAGAACTTAAAATAACGTGTAAGTGTTAGAAATGGATCAGATTACATGTAATGTTAAAAAGAAAATCAATTCATGTCTTTCCGAGTTTATCGACGTAAATAGTTGAGCACTTATTATGATTTCGTGTGTCGATTTTTCCGATTTTCGATGATCAATTATTGATAATCGATTTTCAATGATACATCTTTGATGATAAATTATTATAATCGATCAATCGACTATTGTAAGAACCATAGTCAAATGATTGATTAATTGACTTATTCATTATTTACAGATTAAGCGACAATTTCTCTCAGCTTAATTATTACTTATCTTACTATACTAGCACCAAGACTAACACTTAATGCAACGTCCAATAACCAGAGTAACATACACAGAACATTATAACACAATACACGATCGCAGGCTGACACCACAGAACTTATCGTACTGGCACTGCGATACTAGAGGCTTAGAAAGCACTGTTGCCAATATGTTACGATTTGGTAGTAAAAGCAGATACAAAATAAAGGTCCAATTTCTGATACCACATCTGATTGCCTTTTATATTGTTCGATAATGTATTAACTGTTTGTCGATTATCGACTATTTGACTACTGATTTTTCGATAATCGATAATCGATTATTCGAAAACCGAATGTTCAACGATCGATTATTCGATATTCGATTAATATTCGATGATCAATTAATCGATTGTTATCGGTTATCGATTATATTATCGATTAGTCGATTATTTTTCACAGCCCTACTCAAATAAATTGATTTGAAAAAAATCTCATAAATAGCCCACCCCTTATATCATTTTTGTTTTAATATCTACCAAACTATGATAAATCATTCTTTATAAAAAAAATTGTCTTCGGATTTTCGCTTATGAAAATTAACAATAATTTTAATGTTATTTGCGTAAATAATATTTTTTTGTTATTTTCAGTTCCTTCAAATAAGATAAAATATGAATTACGCATTCAGATACATAGAACCGTCATGGATGCTGCCAATAATTTATAATTTCACTTGTTTCACCCCAGTAGGCAAACAAGAGATATGATATTTAAAATGTTAATATACTTCATTTCATAAACACTTTCACTCTTTAATTGTTGTTGAATATGATTACATTTTTTATAGCCTTCCAAAATATATTCTGTATATTAAAAAGTTAAAACTGATGATAATTCACCATGAAATAATTTATCTCTGTATCTCAAATGAAATTAATACGGTAGGTATCTAGATACTGTGACACTTTAATTTAAAAAACCTAACTGTAAATTAAAATGAACCTACTTAACTAATTGAGGTGTAATGAGTAAAAAAAATGACAGACAGTTTTAACACCACGTTATTACTAAAATCACGGACAAGTTTAGACTTAAGTGCTAAATTTATTCAAATTAAAAATATAATAAATCAAATGTAAAGAATTATATTTTTATTAATCAGTTAAATACATATTTATGTATTAAATTTATCAGATTTATGGGCCAATAATATCTACAGGGTGATGAAAAACTGACTACCCATGGCTTGTAGCATTTAAAAAAAAATTCTTTTGTCAAGTCAAATCATAATTAAAACTTTCGTATGCTTATATGATG
The DNA here is from genome assembly GCA_029963845.1 of Rhamnusium bicolor. Taxonomy (NCBI): domain Eukaryota; kingdom Metazoa; phylum Arthropoda; class Insecta; order Coleoptera; family Cerambycidae; genus Rhamnusium; species Rhamnusium bicolor. Next base: position 152,535 of record JANEYF010002760.1, read on the forward strand.
CTAAAGATAAAACTGTTTAATTAAAGAATTTAAAAGTTCATAAGTAGATAATATGTGACTACAACAATGCTCGTTACATAGGCCAAACTGGCCCTACATCCGAAATCAGGTACAAAGAACACTACTCTCTTTTAGCTTAATAAAACCAGTTAAACTATGATCCTACATGTTACTGCATGTCATTTTTTTAGTTATTGACATGATATTATGTAAGTTCAGAGTTTTTCGAAAAAAAAGGCACTTTTGTGGAACTTCGATAGGACACATCGTTTTTAAATAAAATCGATTTGAAAATTGCAGAGCAATTTTTACATATCATGTCAGAAAGAAATTATTCTTAAACAGAGTGAATCACTTAAAACAAAAAGCTTTATTTTCTGTTGAACCGAGGTGAAAAAAGAATGCGATACGTATTTGTAATCAAATCATTGGAATATTACTAAATATCGCGGCTAAATCGTGCATTCCAGGTCCGTACATATAGTATCGTACACAGGTATACAACATGGTGAAAAATAGACATTTTTGTAGAAGCACAACTTTAAACCTTTCACTATGGCGTTCGATTTCACTACAAAGTTCGTCAGAACGTCTGGGGCAATATCCGCTCCCCGCGATTAACCCCCCAAAACAAGCTTGTTATTTTTCTTTTTCTTTCTAGTTAGTCTAGAATTAAGATTATATTAACCAGAATAAATAAAAACACTTTATATTAAGTGAAAACTTTATTTTAAATACAAAAATAAAAAATTGTTACAACTAAAAATAAAAAAAATTGGTGTAGTGAAACATCTACATCAACAGGTATCCGAATATGTAGATAACATGTAACCAACGTAGCTCCTGAAGGCATCTGCAGTGCGCTTAAAAAACACATACAAGTATGTAAGTTTATTACAAGTAACATGTTTAACATGCAGACTCTATCGCATTGCAGAAACTGTTAGAGACTGCTAACCCACAATAAGTAGATTAACAGCCAGCGTGAGGAAGACATTTTTAAAAGCGCCGTCTCGAAGAAAATTATTTGAAGACGAAGTGTCGAATACGCCATTACCACCTCAGCCCAATGTGATGCGTTGGAGCACATGATTAGAGGTGGTAAGCTATTATTATGTTTATTTTGATGATGTAAAGAGGGTGATCGACAAATTAAATACAAACGACGCACTCTCACACACACATACGCTCGGTAGGCTTTTAATGACCCAACTGTTCGGGAAGATCTAATGTACATCCACAGTCATTTGTCAAGAACGTATTTGTTAATAAAGAAACTTGAGGGTACAATTACTTTACCTGGAAATGTAATTGTTAACGCAATAAACATTGTATTCGACCTGCACCAGTGACAGTTATTAGGAGACTGCTGACCGTGTGAAAAATAAATTTGAAATTTTTACAAAACAATCCCGGTTTTCGTACACTGTGAGGTATTGTGTGGATCTCTTTGTAGGTAAAGAACTAGACTTTTCTCAACCCAATATAAACGTGCACTCCTTGCAAAACTTCATATATTTTAAATATGCTTCTGTTGTCTCTGTAGATGTCAAAAAGGTCGTTTTCCTCGTATAAATGGATTTTAAGCGCCATGCGTTAAAAAGTTAACTCCTGAATATCTAGAACAGATGCTGTTAATTGACTGAAACTTTGGAAATTACTAGTGTGCCGTGTTGTGTGTTCAGTGAAATATTTATTACTCCTGCTATTTTGGATACCATAAAATCGCCGATTAAAAGATAATATATCATTTACCATATCTTTATATGTGTATATCAGCACGATCTCCTGGATCAGCCCCTGGTTTTTACATCATCTACGATTTACTCGCGATCACTAAATGTCACATGTGCATTTCAGCATGTCAGTTTTTGTATTTTTCAGTTTTTCGGCCAAAACATGTATCTTAAAATAGGTATTCACAAATATTTATTCTATTATACCTCTAAGATTTCCATTATTTTTTCAGGAAGGAGTTCCATCGTAGCTTAGTGAAGGATAAAGTTTGGTAATTAACGCTATCTACAGTTTTAATAAAAATTGAGATATTGAGATATGTCTGTATTTTTCTATAATTCAATATTTAAATTATAATTTAGTTTTCGGATGACTAAAAAAGAAAAAAAGTTTTTTTGTTTAATCACATGGTATATATATATATAATATAAATATATATATATATATATATATATATATATATATATATATATATATATATATATATATATATATATATATATATATATATATATATATATATATATATATATATATATATATATATATATATATATATATATATATATATAATATATATATATATATATATATGTATATATATATATATATATATATATATATATATATATATATATATATATATATATATATATATATATATATATATATATATATATATATATATATATATATATATATATATATATAAATATATATATATATATATATATACATATATATATATATATATAGGAAAAAAAAAGGATAATGGGTATTGCCCGCAAAAAAGGATGAATCCGTCGACACGTGTTTCTGAGTCACTACTCGTAATCATGACGGCTATAAGTTGTAAGGATAGGTACAACTTAGGTTCAACAACACAAAAGGAAACCACTGACAGGATGCCAGTCGCACATTTGTGGCTGCAATTGAAAGACCCCGTGTTTACAGGGCATCAGACAATATTGCCACGGAGGCAACTATAGCTGCCTGCGTGGTATTCCCTACCCAGGGTTCAGAGTAACAAAGAATAGAAGGTTACTGCGGGATGAGATGTAACAGGAAAAAAAAAAGGATAATGGGTATTGCCCGCAAAAAGGATGAATCCGTCGACACGTGTTTCTGAGTCACTACTCGTAATCATGACGGCTATAAGTTGTAAGGATAGGTACAACTTAGGTTGTTGAACCTAAGTTGTACCTATCCTTACAACTTATAGCCGTCATGATTACGAGTAGTGACTCAGAAACACGTGTCGACGGATTCATCCTTTTTTGCGGGCAATACCCATTATCCTTTTTTTCCTGTTACATCTCATCCCGCAGTAACCTTCTATTCTTTGTTATATATATATATATATATATATATATATATATATATATATATATATATATATATATATATATATATATATATATATATATATATACATATATTTGGATTCTCCAAATAAAAGGCAAATTCATCGTAGAGATTTTAGTAAAAAAGAATGTTTCAATGCAATGTATCTCCAAATCTGTTGTGTTTACGACAATTGCTTTTAGACTTCTTATATTGCAAATTCAGTTCCCTACAAAATTATTACTTACCATTTTTCTGCATCGATGATAGTTTGTCCGTAAAATTCATTTTAATGTTAATATGTTAATTTTAATATAAACACTTTGAATGCCATTTGAATGTCAACAACTCATCGCCGGTTGAATATAAAAATTTTACATCATACCTATAGACTTTTGAAGAGCATAATACTCTATGAAAAAATCTACTGGAAAATTCTTTCCCAATCGTTTTGGCCCGGCAATAAAAGCTTTAATAATAAAAAACAGTTTTCCCATGTTATTTAAAGGGAAAACTTGCGCAATTTAAAATTGATGTCACCTTCTTCCGTAATATTTTGTTCATTGATGAGGCAACTTTTCATAAAAATGGATTTGCAAAATAGGCACAATTTCCATTATTATGCTTCGGAAAATCCTCACTTTTTTAGGCAAGTTGGTAACCAGCACAGATGATCTATAAACGTTTGGGGAAGAATTATTGGAGAACATGTAATAAGGCCACATTTATTTGATGGTGCATTGACTGAAGCTATTTATCTTCATTTTCTGGAAAACTATTAGCCACAATTATTGGTTAATCTTCCTGAAAGGATTCGAAATAGGATGTGATTTCAATAAGATGGTGCTCCACCACATTATTTAAATGCAGTTAGAGTCCACTTAAATAATACCTACCCACTTCAATAGATTAAAATAAATAGACCCACTAAATGGCCTGCTAGATCCCCAGATCTTAGAAAAACAACAACAACAGTACAAAATATGAAGGAAAGGATAATAACTGCTTTTAGATCTATCACACCGGCAATTTTAGGAACAGTTGAAATCGCCCATAGAGATGTGTATCAATTTTTTCTAATGAATTATTTGACGAAAACTCTATTTTTTAAATTTATTCTTGAATTTTGTACTTATTGCTCAATAAATGGTTGCAATTAGCCATAGGGATACTTCCCCTATGGCTAATTACAAAAAAATGTTCGTTTTTCATTTCTACATCACATCGTTGAAAAATATATAGGGTATTCCATTTGAAAAATTTGAGGAAATTCAATTTAAATAGTTCTCAATTAAAAAAAGGATTTTTTGGCCACCCTGTACATTTTTGGGAAATAAAAATGATTGAAAAACATTAATTAGATGTCTCGTAATCAATATTCACATAAGTTTTTCTTAAAACCCATAATTGTGACTTTGGTGATTTCTTCGATATGCATCTGCAGATAGTATTATTTCAACAAAAAAATTCATTACATCCTAGTAGTTGGGAGATAAAAATGATCCTGTAATTTCGTCTTGGCTCGCCCTGTATATTCGAAAATAATTTCTGGTTATAGACTTTTTTCTAGTTTACTTGTATTTTTTTTTTAATTCCTAGTTATCGTAGAACTCGAGATATCGAGGTATTACCCCACCCTGTGTGTATATATATATATATGTATATATATATATATATATATATATATATATATATATATATATATATATATATATATATATATATATATATATATATATATATATATATATATATATATATATATATATATATATATATATATATATATATATATATATAAATATATATATATATTTATATATATATATATATATATATATATATATATATATATATATATATATATATATATATATATATATATATATATATATATATATATATATATATATATATATATATATATATATATATATATATGTATATATATATGTATATATATATATATATATATATATATATATATATATATATATATATATATATATATATATATATATATATATATATATATATATATATATATATATATATATATATATATATATATATATATATATATATATATATATATATATATATATATATATATATATATATACGTATACATAAAGTATTAAACTGTATTTAAACATAACCACAATGGAAATCAAACCTATATGTTAAAAAGCAATACGTAGTTTTCACCACCTCAAAATTAGATACACTCCTTATTTAAAACCATTTCAGAAACATATTAAATATATATCTTTATAACTTTCACAGAAACAGATCTCTTTTTTCTGATATTTTTTATTTGCTACATTTTACCTTCATAACATAAATCCCTATTTGATGGCAAAGAAATTCATCGACCTAGAAAATGTGAATGTTCATTAAATTTTATTTTAAAATTATGCAAGACTTTAAAGTATTCTTGCTATTTGAAATGGAGAATACCGTAATATACAAAATAATCGAGAAGAATTAAAGAAATATTTTTATGTATTTAAACTAGAAAATAGATATACAGAGTGTTAAATAATCTAGTAATAAATTTCTCACAAAATTATTTCCTATTAACAGTTTTAACTTACGTATAAAATGACATAAGTATTTTAATTATTACTTTACTTTATTCTTAATTAGTTCCTAGAGCTAAACAAATGTACAAATAAATATTGTATCTGGAATTCTAGTTGAAATCAAGTTTATCATATATTTGATGTAGTCCCACCAGGAAAATATAAAATAGTTGAAAACGATGATAAAGTTAAAATGACTGATTTCAAAGAGGATAAAAAAATCATAAGTTGTCGTTTAAAACAAAAGTTGATCGTATTAGCGACCACAGTATTAGCGTATTTTCATTTACATGCAATGAATTTTATTTCAAACAATTTTTTATTAAACTAATATGCAATATTAACAATATTAAGTTCCTGTTTTTTTGGTAAAAGTTTAAAATTTTTTAAACTTTTACCAAGAAGAGTAACTTAATTTGTTTTTAAATTATTCGACCCTAAGGGGAATTTCCACTATATAATTTGTTTAATGTAATGTAATATAATGTAATGTTTAAAAAGATATATGTTATACTTATCTGTGATAAGATTTGTAAAAGTTAGTAAATAATAATTAGCAAAAAATTTTCATTTAATATTATTTTTCATTCCACTCTATATTTTAAACTTTTTATCAAGAGGAGGAACGTAATTTGTTTTTAAATTATTTTATTCGACCCTAGGGGGAATTTCCACTATATAATTTCAATTATTCTGTACTCTGCAGACATTAATGTTTATAACATTAAGGTTTACAAGTTAGTTGCTTTGAATTCTTTAAATGTGCTGGCTACCCTGATGAAGCTCTGCAAGCAGAAACACGTGTCGGTAGTTATTTAAAGTTTTTTTAAAGTGAGTGTTCAACTGGTGAGTACCTTGTGTTTTATTTATTTTTGATTTTACTAAACAGAATAGTTGAAATTAAAAATAACATTATTGAGTCAGTTGTACTGAACATAATGTGCATATTATCTTTTTGTAATCCAAGTTTCAGCGTTTTGGCAAATAGCCGGGAAAATAATTGTTTAAAAAGATATATGTTATACTACTTATCCGTGATAAGATTTTTAATAGTTAGTAAATAATAATTAGCAAAAAATTTTCAGTTAATATTATTTTTCATTCCACTCTATACACAAGAAATGCTAAAATATTTTTAATTGATGCAAAGAAAACATTGGTTGATAACAATAGTTAACAATACCGTAATTTAACCTTGACTACGTTAGACACTGCGAAAACCTTTACAAAAACTATTTAATAAAATACCAGATACCATATAGTGATGTCATATGCAGGAGTGACATTTAAGGTTTCTTTGATCGTAAAGAGAACGTAAAGCTTATTGTACAGACATTTATAACTAAATACTTTTATATCTGGTTTTATACGTGTATTGTTATATTAAACAAAGATGTGTTCCTGAGGACTAAGAAATGAAGAAATCATGTGCGTGCGTACAATCTTTAATTATATTTGAACCGTATGAAACAGTTCATTTCGATAAAAGCAAAAAATCGAAAATTTCTAATTAAATTTGAAATAGTTTACATCAAACTGATTTAAAATGTTAATTGTGAAACACCCTGTGTTACAGAAAATCGTCGATTCTAGAATGAGATGTAGAAAACGAAATTCCTTAGTGTAGGGGTGCTCCAGCTGAAACTTTTTAAAGGGAGAAATCAATGATACATAAGGCGACGAACCTCTTTAAAATAAAAGAAATAATCATTTTGTATTTACATTAATTTAATTAACTACCGTAAAGAAATAGGTCGTAGATAATTCTACAATGATTTAAGAGGCTAATTTATAAAAGGATTGTTCGAAGAAGTATGATTGACATACAACCAGTATAATGAAAAAGGCTTTTATATCAAAGAATTATTAATTTTGTACCTACTCAAATAAATATAATGTTAAACTAGGTTTTATTTATTTTTTATTTATTGAAGTGTCATTACACTAAAAATAAAGGAATTACTAATAGGTAATTTAATACTTCAACCAGATTTTGTGAATTTTAAACATACTTGATCAAAACTAAGTTTATTTTACCTTTACCGGCTACGATTTTAAGAATGTAAATTTTTGAAAAATATCCCTATGATTAAATTTCTAGTCAATTGGTATAAAACGATTCACACCATAAAAACTATGGATAAGAATTTTTTTACTTAATTCCTTTTAAATTTTACAGTTTTAAAATTATTTTGAAAATATTTAAACATTTATGGAACATTTTTACACTAATATTTAATGTTTTAGTAAACCTAACAAAGTTAGCAATGGTCCTATAATGAAAATAGAGGTTTTAGGTAAAGCAGACTTTTTCATTCAGAGTAATTTTTTTCATAATACCAAGAATATGCACTAAACATTAATATCTATTAGGTTCTGTAATTTTTTATTTTCGGTTTAGGAATAGAAAAACAGGTTACATTTGCATATCTTTCCAAAAATCAAACAGAATATCTGTTCAAATTCAAAGAGAAAATCCTTTCTCGATTTCATCAATTTGAAACAATTTTTGAGATATCTAGGGGTTGAGGTCTATCGTGTTGAAAACACTGCACTTGCTGTATTTTTAAAATTAATTCATATATTCCAATATAGCCTCATTAAACATTAACAATTATCAAATCTGTTTTAATAATTTCTACCCGGAAAATGTCACTCACTGCAATTTTAATAACTTTGGTTAAAACGTTACAAAGATTTCTTAATTTATTCCAAAAAATGTACTCATTTTTAACGATACTCTCGTCACATTAAACTGTAAGTGGTAATTTTTCGGACATCACTTACGTATTAGTTTTATATGAAATTTTCTAGTGGTATTTTTTTCTCTCCCTCGCTTTTAAGATATTCGCGTTTAAAGTGAGGACCCGATACATTTGATTCGTATAGTAGTTTTATTCGAAAACATGCAACAAAAAACAAAAGAAATTATATTTTTACACTAGCCAAATTTGCGTTACGTCACACTACATTTTTCCTTATAACTCATGAATGGCTGGACATGTCTAATGCCGTTCTGATTCCTAAATTTGCATTTATAGATAGAATCAAAACCCCCTAATCTACATACCTAAATGATCCCCCCCCCCTTTTTTTTTTTTTTTTATATATAAAAATTACCTTTTGTTAGATACCTATGTATAAGATTTTTATACTTTTAGAAAAAAATATTTTTGGACGTCCCTTTATATTTTTCAAGTAAGAACTGTGGGTTTGCAATTGAAATTTATTTAAATAACATTTTCTAAAAAATGAGTCTCACCCAAAAGGGATAATTGACAACTTTGTGTACGATGATTTTCAGTAGCATCCGGTAAGCTCACACAAAATCCACGATGGAAAATATCATCGTTAATGCCCCAAAATAACATAAAAGAAAGAGAGAAATCGTCTGAAACCCAGGATTCCTGTTGTTACCGTTGTGGTAGGGACACCCTGTGTATACTTTACACATATTATTTGTTATTACTTTTGCATATTTATTTTTAATATTATTATTTTTTAATTATTCACATCAAAAAGATCCACGCATGCAAAACGCAACTTGTTTTCGAAATCTTCTTTGGATCTCATCTTTACTTTTCTACATTTCCCGTTTCTTGAAATTTGGAAAAAGTTTTTCCTGGCGTTTTTATTGAAGTTTTTTCACATATCGGTACGATGCAACAATATGATGATAATTTAGCAGAATTGATCATTATAATTACTTCATTATAAAATTTCACAACAGAAATCTCAAATAACTCTACTTGATTACGTTTAACAACGTACTTTGCCTGCTTTCTACTTAGTAACAATCGAGTCCTGTGACGTCAGCATATCGACTTTCCCGGCCGGCAGAGTTCGTGCGGGTATTAGACTAATTCAAACTTTAATGTTGAATAATTCTTGTAAAAGAAAAAATTAAAAATCCTTTACACACTGTTTTTTGTATTAAGTCAAGATTCCAAAAATGCCTAAGTTATATTCCTTATTTAAAAACTTAGTTCCATTTAATTAATGTTGAATTTGAAAATTTTTTGTTATCAATGAAACGATTGTATTTCTATTTATCTAAATGAATGTTGATAACGAGGGTGGAAGGTATACACTGTATATTGTTATTAATATTTTGATATATATTTTATACAAATTTTTCCTCCAAGATTTTCAACCAAGTACTATAAAGTTCTCATATTACTTAAGTTTGAGAAGCGCAATACACATAATTATAGAAAACCATAAATTATAAATAAAAAATATTCTAAACAGGTGCATAACTTTTCAGTACTTTATATTAAAAAAATCCAAACCTGTTTTACCGACATAATACTGGAGAAAATATCAAATAATATTCAGTTCCCGTACCTTCTTATACGAAAATATCTTGAGAATATCAAAAATTATTTTAGTCAGGTATTTGAAATTATATATTTTAGAGATGCATGTTGCTATATACCACAAATCGTAATAAAAGCGTATAAACTGATCTTGGTCTGAGACTTTGATTTGTAACGCGAAATAAAAATCCGTATGTTTATTTAGAACAGGTGGCAATTTTACTATCAGTGAAACTAAATACATGTAAATGATATGCAATCTTTAAATCATTTTCATCTGACACATAAGAGTGATCAATATTTCTCATTTAATCTGGAAGAAATTTTGTCCGTGCTCTAGTTATGTTACATTTAAAACAAAGGTAGTACTACGATGGGCCGAATCGTCCTTGAGTTATTTGACTTAATTCGTGTATTCCAAGAATTTGCATTTTTTTCGGTTCATATAAATTAAAAGTGACATGATTCGTCAATCTAAAATTTCTAAGTGACTTTACTCTTATATTTAATGGAAAAAGTTAAAGAAACCAAATGCATGAGGAACATGTATATTTTATTGTGTGGTATTTTAAAAGCTTTTCCTAGATCTGAGACATTTTCTATTTCTTAAATAGCATTACTATAAGCCGGTCGGCAAGAGAACGGGAATAATTCCGAACAAAATAGAATTAATTTTAGATTAATTAGGTCTCAGAAATCACATACTAATTTTGCAAATTGCTGTTTTTTGATATGTTTTCAAGATGGTGGCAAAAGCTCAACCTCTCTAGGATCCAATTAAATAGATTAAAATTAATTCCTGCTTATTCGGAATTATTCCAATACTGAGCAAATTTAGATGATCTACTGTAAGATTGTTTTAAAATAATATTTAATGAATGACAATATTTGATTTATCGAAGAGTTTCGAAGTCGTTAACGATTCTGTCAATTCCTCAAGATTCTTGATTTCGATGTTATAATTTTTTTATTTTAAATAGCCCCATAATAAAAAAATCAAACGGGCTGACGTTTAGCGAACGTGCTGGCCAATGGATAGGTGTATTTGCTCCTCTACCAATCCATCTATCTGGAGAATGAGTGTGCAGCCACCTTCTAGGTATTCTAGTAAAATGGGGTGAAGCACCATCCTGCATAAAATCCAATCTTTGTCTTCTGTTAATTAGAATATCCCTAATAATTTGATAACTGATCGTCAGACCAAAGAACATTTTCATTTCAATTACGGAAATCGATAAAAATCAATGTAAAGTTGAAAAGAAAGAGGTTAGGGGGAAAAAGGCGGAACCTCTCCCCCCCCAAATTAAAACCGGAGATCAATTCCAGGATGCACATCTAAAATTGCGTTTTACTCCCTTTATTTCAACCTAACATTACAATTTGATATTTACGACCATTTAGAAGTAATCACCAAAAAAACCAGTTTTCATGAACCGCCTTTGGGGGCTTGTGTCACCTTTATTATGCTGTATCGAGCCTTATAACAAAATGCACTTTATTTTTTGTCTAATATCGGTCTTTAATGTATTGTCCCGTCATTACGCTTCACATGCGTATAAAAATAAATAACAATTGTCTATGATGGAAATTAAAATTATGTATTAATAAAATATTACTTCTGAATCAGACAGATAAAAGAAACATAACTTAAGCGAGAATTTTTATATTTTCATTTACGTTAAATATTCATCTAACAATCTTTTAGTGCTCAGAGCGTTATTTTCCATAATTTATTTACAAAATTGTTCTATAATTGTTCAAAATTTTTGTTGTAAATCCTTTTTGCAAGTTTTAACTTTTAACTGTTTAACTATTTTTTTATGAACAATTAGTGAAATTAAATAAAATTGGAATAGGTAAATTTTTAGAAAAACTAGTTTTTCAACTTACCTACCAATGTGGAAACCAACCACAATGTTAATATAAATGGATCAAATATTTGCAGCACATCTGAATCTGTAATTCCAGGAATAAAGGAATAAATACAGAGACAACCACGACACATTCAAGTACATATAAAAATGTGTTCGATTTTAGTTATAATTACTTACATACTTCTATCCTTGTTGTACATAGGAGTTTCTCAATGAATCTATCTTTGTTGCAGTTTGGGAAGATTTTCGTAGATGCCGCTGGCAGCACAGGGAGACGTCATCGTTGATGTTGGATCTAGTTGCCATATTGTTTGTTTTGATGCTGATATTGTGTAGTGTGTGTCGTTTTTTATTATATATTGGATTACGAACTGTAAAATACTGTGACTTTTAAATACTATTTTATTTGAACTTTTTATTAGTGTTAGTGTAGTATGTAATTTTATTATAACCATGCCACAAAAACATGTCTTATTTGTGGATTCAATGACCAAAAGTAAGTTTGTGTTTTGTGTTTTAAAGGTATTTAAATGAAATTGTTTCCTTTTTTATTAGGTCCAACTTTTTGCCATAAACCCAAGATTTCTGTTATTGAATTCATCTTTGATAATGTGAACTTCTCATGGTATTCCTGTTCTGACCATTATGAAATTGTAATCAGGGAGATCGTGCAAGCTGTGTGGAAAATTGTGATTCTTTGGTGGTGTAAAAGAAAAAAACCAAGAAAACATCCAGAATCATAAGGATGCAAAAAAATCTAAACATAAGCTGGCGACATTCCAGCATCGATAGTTGTTGATACGAGGTTTGTTCCAGCAGCAGTCAGAAACAGTTTGCAAACTATAAAATAAATAAATATGTTTTATTTTATTAGCTTCTTATCGCTTGATAACTTTAATGCTATTATTAATGTTTTTTTATAATTTCAAGTATTGATGTTGCTTGAAACTGCAATATGTACATATGCGCCTACCTAATAAGTTTCTATTTACCCAATAATTATTAATTAGGTATGTAATTTATATACCTACGAACAAGTACTTCGTTCTTGTGTAGGATATGTATATTTATTTGTAAAAACCTATCGGTGTTTATATGTTTTGTTAATGTAAACTTTACCTAAGCAATTAAATATTATTACTATTATATTTGTTAAAAGTATTGTTAAATTGCAGACCACATTTTATAAATAATGTGTAGCATTAATCGATGTTGATACATATTACTGGGATGTTGGGAAGCAAATGTACATTTTTTTTCTTATTGGTAGACTTAATTATATATTTTTTGTACTTGCCATATAGGTTTTGTATTACATAGGTACCTGTTGTTCAAGAAAGTATTATAATCATTATTTAATTGTAAAATGTTTAACTTTTTCTTTAGCCATTTATTTTTCTGTAGTTTAGATTTTTTTAAATATCTTCATAATTATTGCATTTGTTGTGGCTTGTTATTTTATTGATTTTCTATCAATAAACGATTTATTTTACCTGTTTTGTTTTATTTCTTCATTAAAATGTAATTGAAAATATAACAACAGCCAAGAAAACGCATCGCGCGCTTTTTTAAATCACGGCTCATCATCGCGCACGCCATCTATTCTAATCTTCCCAAACAGTAGACCAGTGCAATATTCCGAATAGAAACAATACAAGTACTTGAACGTCTCGTGGTTGTCTCTGATAAATATTAATATTAGAAAATTATTGCAATCTCCGTTGTTCTCATCCTTTAATAATGTTTTCCTTTGTTTGACATGCGCATGCGTATTTAGTATATACTATGACACAAATACACAGATATGCCAATGCGCATGGAGGCGTGGCTATTAGTCCTAAACGTGACGTCAGTATCGCGGAAATACCAAGGTTCGTAATCGCTTTAAAACGTTCTACACTTAATTAATAATATTTAAAATAATACAGGAAATTTAATTGATAAATTTTTATTTTAAATGTGTTGTACAAATATCAAAATATTTCAACTGAACTTGCTTGCGAACATAACCTCATAATTTATGTACGTTTAGCGGAAGAGATCTTTTAGCCGTTTTAGCTGCGATTTTCGCAGGAAATTATGCTCTAGTGGGGAAAATTGAAGACTTCCAACTTCTTGCTGTCTGCATAATGCTGACAGAAAACGATATACATTTTCCTGGTACCGTAAAATGGGGTCGATAGTTTTAAAAAATCAGTGTTAAATTTAGAAAACACAATTACACACTAATATAACAAATAGTCTAATAAATTACTTATCCTGTCAATGACAAATATGTCATAAAATAGTCGTTTAATAAAACGATCATATTTTTAGAAAGAATGAAAATTGCAAATATGTATCGTTTATTTTTTGGTTGTTTGTCTATTGACCCTCCGATTAGAGGCAATAGAGACGGCAATTTATTTATCACTACAAATTCTATTTGACCCAAGTAACGGTAAATAGAGATATTTAAAATTAAAAAATATATAAATTCCCGGAGGAAATTTGTAGAAAAAAAAACATGGTAAACAACTCTTTTTATTTATTAAAATATGATTTAAAAGATGGAAATATAAAAACATTTTCTTTAACAGTTTCATTAATAAGGCACATTTCTCAAATGCATTTACATCATTCTCAGATCCATAATTTCCAGCGGGTATGTCCCCATTCTGCAGCAATAACGCCGGCACACAAAAAAAGTTGTTTGTACATTTTTGACGCCACCTACCTCTCGATATGTATTTCGACCCACTAAATCCGAATTTGAAGTCAGTTTGGACCGTACACCCTCAAATATCGAGTAAGTTGAAAAACCGTAAAAAATAGCGAAAATTGGGTGTTTCGGTAATAAAAAAAATTTTGTGGATCTAAACCAAGCCTAATTTTTATGTATTTCGATCCGCTGAATACGAATCTAAAGTATATTTAGACCATAAGCCGTTTTAAATCTAAGTAAATTGTAAAAAAACCCTCGAAAATTGCTAAAAATGGCAAAAAATTGTGATTATGTTGATGAAAAAAAATTTTGTAGACCCGGATCGAAGAGGATTTTTATGTAATTTGATCTGCCGATTCCGAATCTGAAATATATTTGGTCCATTAATCCCTCAAAATCTCAAAAAATCGCAAAAAACCGATAAAATAGCAAAAAATTGCAGTTGAAAAAAATTGAAAAAAAATCTATGAAATACGATTAAATACGTTTCTTGTATTTTTTTATGCATAAAATACCAGTTTAGAATCTGAAAATGTGAAAAATTGTAAAATCTATAAAAAATGACGTATAAACAGAATGAAGAGAACAATTTGCCATTTTTAGCAATTTTCGAGGGTTTTTTTACAATTTACTTAGATTTAAAACGGCTTATGGTCTAAATATACTTTAGATTCGTATTCAGCGGATCGAAATACATAAAAATTAGGCTTGGTTTAGATCCACAAAAATTTTTTTATTACCGAAACACCCAATTTTCGCTATTTTTTACGATTTTTCAATTTACTCGATATTTGAGGGTGTACGGTCCAAACTGACTTCAAATTCGGATTCAGCGGGTCGAAATACATGTCGGGAGGTTGGTGGCGTCAAATGTACAAACAACTTTTTTTTTGTGTGCTGTGTAATTAAACGTTTAATTTTTTATTCCTCTATCTTTTCTTTCAAAACCGTTTGCCCGCTTTGATTTTTGATGTGGGGATTTGTAAGTCTGTACAGAAGGGGCCAATGAATTCTATATTTTCTTTGAGTCACCCTCTAGGAGATTTTATTTGTTATGTCTCTTATTGTATTCTACAACATCTTTGGGTCATGTTTGGCATAAGTTTTCGCCCCCGCTTTGTCTTTATTAACCACGAAAAAGCTGAAATTTTTTTTTCTTGTAAAATTTATTTCGGAATCTATAAAAATTGTCCAATTTTTTCTATATCATAATCAAGAGAAGCTATTTTAAGTTTTATTGTAAAAGTTGTTTGTTTGTTTGTTTAAAAAAATTGAAACAGAATGCTAATTAAAGTTTTTCGACCTACCTGTTTGTTGGTAAAACACTACTTTTTTCAGCGGCTTGAGTAAAACTAAATCGTTCCCAGTAATAAAACAAATGTCTAGTATAGGCTGTTAGAGACCTATGAATGGATACTATTTATAGAAGAAAAATAATGTGTTTATTGTGCCAGCCACTATTACCGATCCTTTTGACTCTTTCCTAAATTCTGTCTTTCCATACACTAGTCTCTATTGAATTCATTTTAAGATAGTAAAATTTTATTGTTTCATTCAGATTATCTAAAAATATATCTCAAACGTTATGCCTTTGTCACTAACAATAGGCTTATCTATTGGGCAACCTTATTTTACTTCCTCACCCCTCAAATTGAGGAAGATATGTATTCGTGAAAAAAATTTAGAAAATTTTTATTGCATTTCTGGACGAATCTCGACGAATTATGGCGATACACAAAATTTCAGACAAAACGAATTTCTGTCTGTCTGTGTGGTTCGCGATAGCAGCTACAGTTTTTGAGATAAAGCTTTCAAATTTGGTACACACATTCTAGAGGTCAATGAAGAGATTAAGTTCGTTGATGAGCAAAATCGGTTCTTAAATTTGAAACGCCAAAAAAAATATTAGTGACATTTTTGAAACGTCAATTTGAAATGTCAAAATTTTTTTGACATGTCAAATTTTAAAATATGTAACATTCCACCAACATGACTTTTTTGAAACGTCAATTTGAAATGTCAAAAAAAATATTAGTGACATTCGACCAATGTGACTTTTTTGAAACGTCAAAAATTACTTTTTCAACAAAAAATATTAGTGACATTCCACCAATGTGACTTTTTTTGAAACGTCAAAAATTACTTTTATTACCACACATCGAGTTTTCTTGAAACTTCAAAAAATGTGACTTTTTGAAACGTCAAAAATTACTTTTATTATAAACTCCACCACACATCGAGTTTTACTACGGTGAGGAAGTTCTGATTCCCAAATAATTGGCAGCGGTTTTTAAATATGAATAGATAGATTCTAATAAACGGGTATCTACAAGCATTGTAGAATGGAAAGAAAAACCTTTTATTATATGATGGAGGATGGAGAATGTATTTATTACTAAATAGTCTTCTTCCTCGAATTCTACATATGTATTATTAATAAAATATTTAATAATCATTTTCGGGGGCACACAGCTCAGACTACTTTCCAATTTTAAACAATCAGTCGAGGACATAACCTATCTACTGTTTACAACCTTCGAATCTGCATTTTTTCATCATCAACTTTCTACCGTAAAGTAGAACTGATATCAGAGATTTGTCCAAATATGTTACCATATAATACCTATTACCAATAATTATGACCAATTCTGACCTGGTAGTATTGATTTATACGGTCGAATCGGCATATTATCATTTTTTTAATAATCAATATTATTCAATATTATTCACGCTACCTGTATATATCATACACAATCCAGTTTCACAAGATCTTCGTTTTTAGAAAAATGAAAATAATCTTATATGAGTTCCTTTGGTTATCCGATTATAATTTCTACAACAAGCTATAGCACAATTTTACATCTTTAAAATACACAATAGTTGTGTTAACATCACCGATAACTACTTGACACTAAAACCATGAAAACCTCACAATTTCAGTCATTTAAATTTCGCGCCCAATAATCCTCGTCACTGACGTCATGCGCAGAAGTGAACGAAATTTGGTCGCCGGATTAGCATACCGTGAAATATTTTCTATTATTAACATACAGGCCACCTCTATTTAATTTACATATAGACAAAGACATTTTCCTTAATCATGACGTACATAGAAATTATATGCCAATTTAATGTCAGAATTAACAACAATGGTAAATCGTAACCTATAATTTGTTTTGAAGACGTATTCACTTGACTTTTTCTGTTGTTTTGCTTTGTGTGGCTATTCTTGTGAGTTTCTTAAAGTACATCTATCTGTCAATGCTGTTAATTTGGCGTTCTTGTCAAAGTAAAGAGTTAAGTAAAAGGACTGTCGAAATAACACTCTTTAACACTGAATGCAAAATTATAATACAGGAATACTTTATTTGAAATTTCTTTTAATAAAGTCAGCTTTCTTTCACTTTACAATAACTCTAATGTTAATAACAGTACTCTTCAAATAAATTCTCATTAAGTTATGAATGAAATTGTTTACGGAAATTATTAACATTCAATAAATGTACCTAAGTTTTTATTTCGCACTGTGAAATATATTTCTTTATTCATATTTATCAATAATGACATTCTGTCGATTCTTTGAAACGTCAAGTAAATGTCATTTTAGGATATGGTGATACAAAAAACATTTTATTTCGTCAAATCTCAAAACTATTATTATTAATAATAGTTTTAAGAAAATATAATTAATATTTTATTAATTATATTTTCTTAAAACTGGACTGTCTAAAAGCATAGATACTAATATTATAATTTAAAAAAAATATATATGTGAATCACAAATGATTATTTACTAATTAAATCAAGAACTATTCGTGAGCAATGAAGTATTTGAGCTAACTAGATCTATGCAATAATAAGCTAAAAGATATTTTGGGTTTGGTGTCACTCCCCCACGAACGTCAATATAAAGTATTAGGAAACAGCGTATAAGAAGTCCTTGCATTTCATTGAAATAAGGAGAATGTAAAGCATATTGTTTCCGCACCTGAATTTTTTATCTGATGTAGATACATACCTATATTTGACACAAGACAAAAAAATTGTCTGTTATGACGAAATAATATATATAAAGATTGAGATATAAGAAAATATTAAATCAGGTTTAAATGATAAAGCTATTGACCAGTGTTTGAAATTTTATAACCGGTCTATTATAAGGAGGAGCAAAAGTCAATCCCCATGGAGAACTACATTACTTTTTTTTCAAGAATAAGTGGAATTAGGAGCTCAGCGGCCCAAAATGTTCATCCTATAGGGGGTTTAAACACTAAAAGCTGATACCTGGCTAAATCGATAGCTTATATATAGGTAAACTTCCAAAAAAAGTTGTCCAAAAATTGTCCTGTGCAAAAGGGTGTTATTCAAAATTTTCGAGTTATGTAGTGCATCAGATAGTCGAAGGCTAGATCTTTCTTTCGCAAAATTTTTACAATATTCTCTGTAGCCGTTTGGTTGTAAAAAAAATAGACTAGTTTTAAAGAAACATTGCATCTTATGGGAAACGCAGACTTTAAAAGCCTGTGTCTCCGTTCGATGCTCAATAAAAATTACTTAATTTTGCTGTATTTTTACATTCCTCATTCTATTCCTCGGAAACTATGTCTCACATCAAACACTTTATTTTAAAAAAAATTAACACTGACGTAGTTTTCCAAGAAACACCAAAACACTATATACTGCACTCGACGCGCATTTCGCCAACCAAGTTGGCATCATCTAGAGATGATTAAAACTAAACTTATGCTAACAATCTACCCTATTTATACCTAAACTATTGTCACGGTTCACCGGACCGTGACCGTGACTGTTCGGTGAACCGTGACTCACTAACCCATAAAGTGGGCTATTTGGAATAGGCCCTCTGTCACTATTCATACTAGTTTTACACTTTATGATTTCCAAGCCTTCTAATGCATCCAGCTGTCTTGTATTTGTTACATTCCTAATTAATCTTAAATTGCTAATATCTATTTTATGGTTGTTTTCAAACGCATGTTGGGCAACACTAGACTTATCTGTTCTACCATATTAGAGATGTGCCATATGCTCTTTGAACCTAATTTGAATTGAGCGTCTAGTCTGTCCAACACGTAATCAAAAATATGTTGGACTAGTAACAAATGTACTACAAGTTCTTGATATTACTTTATCACATTCTCCATAAATAATAAACAAATTCAAAAGGTCTTTGTGGGTGTAATTTAAATGCGGTGGCATTTTTTGACATAAGAGAACAACTGACATTACTGATTGTTTCTAACCATGGCTAATTTGATAAAATTTTTACTAAAAAATTCTTGAATTTCTAAGAAAATCGCAATTTTAAAAAGTTGTAACTTAAACCCCCACAACACATATATCAAAAAAAGGGAATTTAATTTTACATAACCTGATGTAAAAAAAATACAGGGTGTTCCATTTGACTTTAGCAAGTTTTCGCGGTTTAAAGTTTTCAAAATATAACGTCAAAAATGGAACACTTAGTATACTATTATTGTTTCTTTAAACTGTAGAGCGTAGCTCACCTTATGGTATTTCTGCATGCCAAAAAGCAAATAATTATCTTTTACACGAAGAAAGTTATAAAGGTTATTGTAAACAATTACACCTGTCAAAAATTTTTTAAAATGTCAAATATCTCTGAAACGGTTGGGTTTATGCATAGGGTATTTTACATGTTTTTGACTCAGAATTTTTTTGATCACATGACTCAGAATTTTATGCTCTTTTTGAAAACCATAGAATATATAGGGTGTTCCATTTATAATAAGCAAGTTGGTATTGACTTCCTGTATAACCGGAAGTGCCAGATGCTTGTAATTATTTTAGTTGGATTGGTCACACTAGTAGCTCTCTAAATTTTCAAAATTTTCTGGTGTGTACTTTTCTCTATATCGATCGATGCAGTTCCTAGTCAGACACCCTGTATATAAGCCATCGACTTAGCCAGGTGTGAACTTTTAGTGTTTAAACCCCTACCACATCAATTCTTAAAGCACTTTCAGGCGCAATATGTAGCAAATTATTTTAAGCCATTTTGTAAAAAAAACAGTAATAAACAATGCGACAAACTTTATCCAGATTTTATAATAATGTTCATAATTTAAAATGTCGCCACATATGGTTGCATTTTTTCGTTTAAATACAATTTGTTTCATTTTTTTATAATAGACATAATATGATATTTTAATAACACTGTCCGGAACAAAAGTGGAACAGCACAAAATATTGTATATTTTCAATTAAAATTTTATTGGATGACCTCATGAGAAATGTTATCCCACTCTTCCTATAGTTCATTCCTAAGTTGCTGCAGTGTTAACTGCCCACGAGGTTGCCTGATTCGTCTTTCCAGTACATCCCATACATGTTCTATGGGGTTTAGATCAGGATTACGTGCTGGCCAGTCTAGGGCTTCAATATCGACGTAATGAAAGTAGTTTCTAACAATTCTTGCCACATGCAGACGAACATTATTGTGCATTAAAACAAATTGCTTGCCAATAAATCCCACAAAAACCACCACTTGCTATTCTGAAATGCCATTAATGTACAATTTAGCCGTTAAAGCACCTCCATCTGCGAACACAATCTCTGTGCGATCCGCGTAAAATATGCCAGCCCACACCATTACAGACCCAACACGGAGGCTCACCCCATGATAAAAATATGTATCTGTAGGTATTTACTTATGCTTTTTGTCTAATTTTGTATTTTATGTTTATTTGCTCCATTTTTATGTGATTGTAAGTATTAATTTTTTTGTCCCTCATTATTACAGTTTCCTTTGTTTATTTACTACGGAATACGGATTTTACTTTGAAAACTTATCCTGTTAATCCGTTGGGTATTTTATTTTTATTAATAAATAATAGTTAAGAATTAATTCGAATATTTCAATATAAACTATCCTTCGCTCGTATACCACTTACTACTCAATAAGAACTTTCTATAATTTCCATCCAATGAACAAAATTTACATGGAATTCCCAAAAATAGAGCAGTAATTACATTCTTTGGTATTAACCCACCTTCACACTCTTTACGTCATAAATCATCGCCCATCGTATCCATTTAATTATATGTTTAAAAATAATAATCCACAATTCAAATATAATGATTTACAAATAAACTGTTAGATTTTCTTTTGCATACATATATGTAAATGAACATAAAAAATCGTTAACCTAAAAGCCTACTTGATAACTGAGAGGCTATTCATATTATAATGTGGCTATAACCTTTTTTAATATGGACAGGTTGGGATTGTTTATTTATCGTTAATGTTAAAGCAGGGAAATTATATTTAATGTACTTAGAACTCAAGAATTCCTGCCGCAGGTTAATATTTGTTTTTTGTTCGCATTTCTAAAATTATGTTCGAGACATGTTAATAATACGAATTATATCATAAGAGAATTAGTTGTAGGAAAAATTACTTGTTTCAGTTTAAAGTTCGATGATCTATCTATAATTAAAGAAAAAAATTACGTAGAATTTATTTTTGGTCTACGTTACCCAAGAAAACAAAAGAGTTCGATGATCTATAATTAGGAAATATATTTCTATTAACAATTCCAAGTAAATGTTTACTTAATATTTTTTCCGAACAAAATATTTTCCGTTTTGTCTTTTTTTTGTACTGACTATACAGGGTATAAGAGAAATGCATGTCATAAATTCAATGCGAGATTCTGGACAATAAATAACGATATACTCTACTAATAGAATCACTAATTACCCCAATATTTAAAACTAGAGCAAAACGTGATGTTAATAACGATCGTCCAATCTCAGTTACTAGTAATTTTGCAAAAAATATTTAAAAAGTCTATTAAATATAGATTAAACTGTCATCTAAGTCATTATAGTGTAATTTCTAGTCATCAGTTTGGTTTTCAAAATAACGTTGGTATTATTTCTTGATTTCGCGAAGACTTTCGACACAATGGCGCATAAATAAATAATCCTTAATTACCAAGATGCAAGATGCTATATTGATTTTGCCTATTTTTGTATTGGAACATAATTTTAGAACAAAAAAAGGAACATTTGGTGTGTATGTGTTAGTCAATCAACCATATCGATTTCTCAATTTAGCGAAATCAAAATACAGGGCCGGACAGACAAAATGGGGGCCCAATTTTTAAATGTCAATAACAAAACCTTGTGTCAAAAATTTTAAAAAATCTGTTTTAAGATTTGGAAAGAGCACGAAAAAAAAATAAGGAAAATAAAGGACATTTTCAAATTGCGCGTCTCATTTTTCTGTTTACTATTTTTGATAAAAGGAAATTTTACAACAAATTAACATACTAGGAAACGAATCTTACAAATTAAGACAAATTATTTTTAGAAAATCAAAAAGAGTATCTTGGGTAATTAGATTTAAATTTACAAATATTGTTCAAAATCACTACCGTTTTTGTTAATACACATTATAGCCCTTTTAGGCAAACTGTTGACTGCTCTTCTAATTTTACCGAGATTGTCTTATTTTCTCACCTTTTATTCTTTCGAGCAACTGCTCCTCCTTGTTAATTTCTTCAGCATAAACCCCAAAAGTAATAATCTACCACATTAAAATCGGGCCTTCTCGGTGGCTATGGAATAGATCCACCGCGGCCTATCCACCAGTTTGGGAAATTTCGATTGAGAAAATTTCTCACGATTAATATGAAATGTGGAGGATCTCCATCGTGTTGAAAAAACATTCCCTCAATATTTTCGTTTTCTAACAAGACCGGCAATACGTTTTGGATAAAATCTAGGTAAATCTCACATGTTAATCTATTGGAAAGAATGTATGGTCCAATTAAATGGCCATTAAAAACACCATATTAAATATTTATAGAAAATTTATGCTGTGACCTTGACTGTCTTACAGAATGGGGGTTATCTTCTACCCAAAAGTGTGAGTTCCTAGATTTGAACACACCATCCCTTGTAAATGCCGCCTCGTCAGTAAACAATATCTTACTTAGAATTCTTCGACTTCTAATAATCCACCGATTAAAATTTAAGCGGTGGACATAATCTTCTGGTTGTAGCCGTTGGACTTCTTTTATACAAAAAAGGATAAAGTCGATATTTTTTAATCTTCGCCAAATGGTAGATTGTGGAATATTTAACGCACTAGCAATTCTTCGGGTGCTAATTTTAGGATTATTTTCAACTATAATAATCAATAAATTTTCTTCAAGGACTAAATGGCGTCTTTCTTGACGTTCGATCAGTTTTGCAGTTAAAAATCGCCCATGTTCTTTGGAGTAAGTAAACACTCTGGTAATTGGGTATGCGACGTCCTGGAAATCTTCTAGCATATTCTCTAGCAGCAGCTCGACCGTTCCCATTACAAAATCCGAAATTTTGAGACATTTTACTTAAAACTTCATTATTATTTAGGAGAGAAAAGTTTAAACAAAACTTAGCAAAAGCTTTTAGGAATGATGAAATGTCAGAAATTTGACAACGGACTTGATTATTTGAAATTTTAGTTGTTGTAGTCTTAACCTACTTATAAGAATTTAAAATTTTTAAAATAGTGTGTGAATCTGTTGGTTTTTATTGGATGGTTGAATACTTTTCAGGACTTACGTTGTATGAATGGCTTTTTATTGAATATGAATATTTTTATCAACTCCTACTCAATTACAAAGAAAAAACGCTATTTTGTATGATACTAGGTTCCTAATTTTGTAAAATTTCCTTTTATCAAAAAAAAGTGAATAGAAAAATGAGACGCGCAATTTGAAAATACACTTTATTTGTCTTATTTTTTTATGCTCTTTCCAGATCTTAAAACAAATTTTTAAAACTTTTGATACAGGATGTTGTTTTTGACATTTAATAATGCAGCCCCCTTTTCTGTCCGGCCCTGTATTTTTATTTCGCAAAATTAAGAAATCGGTATAGCTGGTTGAGTAAAACATACACATCAAATTTTGCTTTTTTATACCTTCCTAGTGGTTCTGAAATTATGGTCCAAGTCAAAAATTGGCAAAATCAATAAAACACCCTGTATCTTGGTAACTAAGGATTATTAACCCACTAAGCATAGGTGATATGGAATCGTCCAAGTAACCTAGGCAGCTTGTCAGCTTGTACGGTGGCATCTCCAATTCAGTTACCTTAGCAACATGACAGCGTGCGGTTGTGTTGGTGTTTGGTTTGGTTCTCGCATGAAATACTCTTCGTAATGGCGCAGTTACTACCGTTTGTGCATAAACTACAAAAAATGATTGAAAACTACGATGACTTAATAACGGATTGTTCACATATTCTGTGTACTCCATGCAATCGACGTTATGTATTTCATACACGCCGTGATTGTGAAAGACATAAAAATTCGGCTATCCATTGACAAAATATTGCCGGTACAGTTATAAAAGAGGAATTCTTTTATGATTTGTGTGTCATGTTCTGTGCACATAGTTTTCCTTTACCTAGTAGTCACACATTGCTTAAACATATCTACCAAGTGTGTATAAAATTGTTTTGGACAAACATATGTACAAATCGCTCAAATTTAACAGCCATGAATGCAGAACGAATATTAATTGTGACTTAACCATGTATGCTAATATGATGGTAGACTTCAATCATTTTGAATAATACATCAAGCCGTGTATTTCATTATTCATTTTATACTTTTGCTTTTACTTATCTACATATGTTCATCTGTCAACTATATGAGACAGTAGTTACCGATCCTTGACTCCAAACTAGTTTCCTCTGACCCTGTTATTCAACTTGACTTGTTTTTGCATGATTTATTAGTTATCATTACAAGTGGCATTGTTATAAGCGTGAATGTCGACCAAAATCAGTGTAATTTAGTAAAAATTCGAAACAGAATCTATTATTTATGTTAAATAACAGTTTGACATACGCCTTTCTAATTTATTTTTCTCTCTTATTGAAAAATGAACACTAGAAGACACCACAACTACAATACACGAGCAGTTACGCTTTTGCAAGAAGGTCACTCTCTGTGGTCTTTTCACTCTGGAGACGGAATCAAAAGACAGGGCTTATCACAAGAAGACATGGTCAAGGTCACCACAGGACCACAACCGCTCCCGATGGCATATTTCTTCTTAGACTGCAGGCCTTAAGAAACCGCTTTTAACTGCACCCGCTCCAAAAATGACCTCTGTAGTACTAGAAGAGTTCAGGTTTCGGTCCAAACAGTGCATAATAGACTCAAAGAAGGCAATTTGCTCTTTAGACGACCACTTAGAACACCTAGATTGACAAGATACGATAAGCAAGCGAGATTATTGTTTGCTCGAGAATATAAACTTTGACAGTTACAGCACTGGAGTAAAGTTATGTTTTCAGTCGAGATATAAATTATGGGTTAATGATGGATGAGTTCGAGTTTTGAGAAGGCCCAGTGCATTTTGACCAAAATACCATAACTTTTAACTTATGGTCGTCTAATTATTTTAGGTAGCCATGCACAATACAACTCCTAACTTATGCTTTTCTGTTACACTCTGTATATAATATTTTTCTAAATTAAATAATTCTTAATAAATTGTGGTTAATTAGGTACAAAGAGGAACATCCATGTCTTTAGCTAGCTTCCATTTGAACTCGGATAAGTTTTATAATGACCAACTATAAGGTCTAGACAAATTACTTCTACGACTTTTAACGTAGGCACATCCAAATTTAGAAATCATAATATACCTAACCTTTTTATGTTAAGTGTGAATATTTTGTGTGAAACACGTAGTGGTGATCATTAAACCAAGCTTAAATATTTTGACAAGCGAGTAAATAATTGTTTTGGACATAATTATTGATCCCAATAAGTAAAGACTACAATAAATTAAAGTTTTGGACTATGTGAGTTATGTACTAATATGAAATAACTTTAACGTATTGTACGTACTGTGAAGATTTGAAAATACAAAACGCAGACATTTCAGAAGACACTTTTTATTAGGTAATTCAACGATGTTCCCTATAATGGACTACCCACTTTAATATCCCAATAAAAGCATCATGGCTTAAGAAAAGAAACTCTTTAGTAGACTACATCATAGGTAAATCTTTGGACTTATATTTATAAACATAAAAATTTGTCCAATATGACTTGACTTTTTTTAAATTACATCTCCTAAATAGTCCGGGCCCTAGACTAGAATTCAGTGTCCAATAGTAAGTTGCCGAGATAACTGTAGTAAAAATGATAGAAAATGATACCCACATCAAGAACATTTTGGTCATTTTTTTCCAAAAATGACAGGTTTTCAAGAAAAAATTCAAAACTTTGTAACTTTGCATTTTTTTGGATTTCGATGCCAATATTTTGCAGTACGAGATACACTAAAACGTCAAGATTTCAAGAACTTTTTTGAAAATAGAAAGATCTAAAATCTGTGTGTAGAAAAAAATCACTCCTCTGACGATGGTCATTTAGATGAGGAATCGCGAAGAAGATTTTAAGCTCGAAAAATTTTAATTAAAAATATCAACCGTCGTGGTTTCACCACCTTTTATACCATTCGGAAGAAACACTTGCTACGCGCCTCGGTTAGCTCTCTATTATCTCATCTCAAGAAATGAGAATCCTCACAATAGTAATCTTTTTTGTCCTTCAGTCAGATTGGTTTTAAAACCGTTTTAATTTATACTACCTCGATACATTAGTCACGCTCACATGTAACGGTCTACTTTTTGATCGCCCCCTATTTGTCATACAAGAAAATTTAAGTTTATTTATGACCCTGTTAGTTAGGCAATCTAATTTGCACAATTAAATAATAGGTTGTCTGTAGTTCGATCGCTTTAATGAATACCTCGATAGCGAGATGGCGCAGATAAAAAACCGCGAATAGAAGCAAGATCGCGGGAGTTAAGACAGAACCAGGGCGTCGTACACGATCGAAGAAGGATGTCTGTTTAAGCATGAGTGTGCTGATCTATCTTGTATCTGAAGTATTTTACATTGTATCCAATTATTGATTAATTTAAATTCCATATTGTTTAGTTTTATAGTGTGACTTGGTACGCTCAGTGATTGCTAAGCTTTGGTGCTATGTAGATAAATTCACCACCTGTAAGTAGAGCCACTTTTATTTCAACGCCAAGAATTCTAGTGA
This sequence comes from Rhamnusium bicolor, assembly GCA_029963845.1. Classification (NCBI taxonomy): domain Eukaryota; kingdom Metazoa; phylum Arthropoda; class Insecta; order Coleoptera; family Cerambycidae; genus Rhamnusium; species Rhamnusium bicolor. The sequence goes on from JANEYF010002760.1 coordinate 180,216, forward strand.
AGAAACATTGTTCTAAATAGGATCATTGTGTATATCAATTCCCGGTTTCGACTCTGAAAAAAATCAAGGAGTTTGGTTGTGTGTGTCTGCGTTTTTTCAACTGTGTAATCTCCGTCCGTGCAACTACAGCTTTGGTTTGGGGTTGTCTAGTTTATGTGCTGTGTTTTTTTTGTTTATATTTTATGTGATTTTTCTTATCTATGGCGGCGTGTTTATTTGTTTTGTCTCAGTGTTTTTCTATTTGTAGCACTGCTTTTCATACATATATAGACTACAAACTTTTCATTGTTTCGTTTAACTTGTCCCGTCTAGTTTCAGAAATAGGGCGGGCGGTCTTATGTAATATTTTATTTTTCGTTAGAATTTATGTGTAACTTGAATGTTATAAAACATTCCACTTTGTTGTATTAATGTTTTAATTATCATTTTATTAGTATACACACTGTTTATGTTTTATTATTCTAAGAATTCGATGTGTAAACTTTTACGCCAGTATTGAGATAATATATGTAAATTAGTGTTATGATGCATCTGTTTTATTTTTCAAGTCAGTGTGTGGTAAACACACAAATTTATAGAAACTTGAAATAAGTATCAGGAATTATTACGTAGCCTATTTGTAGTACAACGAAAGTTATGTGGAACATTTATGGAGTATTTTCAGATTAAAACCAACCACATTGCTTTTCCAGTTTTAGCATAGGATGTGCGCTATAGTTTTGTAGATAATATCAAGTTACTAGTATTAGTTACAAACAAACGAAAACTGATAGCGCTCAAATAAAACAAATAAAAAATTAATTTAATTCTGATTCCACCTGCCCACCCTTAGAAATTTTATGTTTGCCTTCAGAGCTAGTTGGGGCCTTACTTTCAATAACTATCAACTTTTTACAAGTTAAAGAATTTGAATTTTGTAAAAAAAATCCGTGAGTTGTATACAAATGGGTGTTTCATGAAAAATTTAAATTATCATTTTTAAACACGATTTCTTCGATTTTTAGCACGGTTATGCCATCTCGGCATAACACTAATGAATTTTAAATAAAGTTTTCCTATTTTTAGGGCTTAATTCATTCAGCAGCGTCACGCTCTTTAACAGTAGTTTGGTTGGTCAGTGCTTTTTATAAATTTCTTTTAAACGATTGTATTGGATTATAAATTTTCATAAAGTAATTTTTTCTCTCAAAAAAAAAAATAAATAAATAAAAAAGTATGTAACATTCTATAATTTTTAACAAATTTGCATAAGAATGTGCTCCTTCAAATAGTACTATGAAAAATGGAGGTTGCCATTTAAAGAAACTGTTGCTGATATCATAACTTTACAAAAATACTAGAAAATCATTTTTTATCCATTAAATTTACCCATGATATTTTATTAGGAGTCTAGAAAATAGACTTTTCCCGTGCCTTATTAACAATTTTTTAATTTAGAAAAATTTTATTATATACAGGGTGTAACAGAAAAGCATAAGTTAGAAGTTCCATTGTGCATGGTTTAAATTATTTATTATGAATGCCCTACCTAAAATAATTAAAAGATCATAAGTTAAAACTTTAATAGGTTTTTATAAAATTATGGTATTTTGATTAAAATCGGTATGCATTCTCAAAACTCGAACTTGTCCACCATTAACCCGTACTTTATATCTCGACTAAAAACATAACTTGGCTCCAGTTCTGTAACTGTCAAAGTTTATATTCTTCAGTAAACACTAATCTCGCCTGCTTATGGTATCTGGCCAATCTAGGTATTCTAAGTGGTCGTCTAAACCGCGAATTGCCTTCTTTGAGTCTACTACGCACTATTTTGACTGAAATCTGAACTTTTCTAGTTCTAGAGAGGTCATTTTTTAAAGCAGGTGCAGTTAAAAAACGGTTTCGTAGGGCCTGCAGTCTAGAAATCTGTCATCGGGAGCGGTTGTGGTCCTGTGGCGGCCTTAACCAGGTCTTCTTGTGACAAGCCCTGTCTCTTGATGACGTCACCAGAGACTACAGACTGAGACACATTCGGTACATATCGCTGAGAGTGATGTTCTTGCAAAAGTGTAACAGCTCGTGTCACATCATTGTAGTTGTGGTGTCTTTTAGTGATCATTTTTCAATAAAAGAGAAAAATAAATTAGAAAAACGTATGTCACGCTGGTATGTGAATTTTCTTCAACAAATAGTAAAATATTTAATTTTGTTTAATAACAGTATTAAACAAAATTAAATATTTTACTATTTGTTGAAGAAAATTCACATACCAGCGTTCGCGAGTGATGATGATCCAGATCAGAGGATACAGTTTTGTGAAACAATGATTAATACGTGTATAATGGTGATAATGATGATACTCTTCTGAAAAAATATCATTTTCTCCGATGAATGCACTTTCAAATTAAATGGTGAAGTAAATCGTCAGAATTGTAGATACTGGGTAAGGAAAAACCCTCGATGAATGCAGGAGCAGCACACACAGTGTCCACAAGAGCTACATGTGTGGGTGGGAATTATAAGAAATAGAATTATTGGACAGAGCATTCCATTTAAAAAATATATTGAGAATTAAGAAATAATGAATTTATTCCGTACTTTATTGACACACTGTATAAACTTATTATTGTTATAGAGGGTGTCAACAGAATTTGAAACTTGAAGACTTCAATGATAAATGAGACGACGAAACCTGTTTTTGTTACACCTAACGAAAATTATTTGCAGTTACCATTAAAGTCATCTACTTAATAAATAAAAAAGCACAATTATATTTAATTTTGTGATGATTTAAAAACCAATTTAGTGTTTTATTTCCAAAATTTTTATTTATTCAAAAACAATTTTGGGTAATTCCTTCCTTTTTGATTGATTACAAAAACTTATGTGAAAGTTGATATCTCGAGAAAAAATCTATGATTTGAATTTTCTTACTAGCTCAAAAATAAAACCAAGAAATCGATTGTTAAATGATCACGCTGCAAGTTTTAAAGATATCGTCCTATTTTGAAGAAAGTTTAATAATAAGGAATTAAGAAGAAACAATGTGTACAAAACGTTCAATATGGTCAAGGTAATGCAAAGTTGTCATAAATATTACAAAATTATATTACCTTCAGGATTTCATAATTTCGTTTTATGACTTTTCTATTAGATATTATTTAACAATAATAATATTTGCTTTGACTGATGTTTTTAACAAAATAGTAGAATTATCCTTAAAGAACGGTCACTTTCCTTAATAATACTATCACACCGTAGATGCACTTTTCTTGAATAAAATCAATTTCATTAAACTACTCGAATCTTTCTGATTTTTATTAGATATTATTACTATTCTGAACAACTTTTGGTATGAAGGTGATGTTTTGTAGAAAAGGTACGTTAGCTTACGAAAATCAGTTTTTTCCAATTGAACCTTTCACGTATTTTTTAATTCATTATTAGAAAATATTCCTGAAATCTCCGTATTATAATGTAATGCCAAACATTACTTAGAAGTGCAGTATTACGTTCAACACACCTACATAAATCATGTCAGCTCCGGGTATACAGTATTGCCACATAGACTAATATATTGATTTCTGCATAAACGAACCAAAAAGGAAAAATTAGGTAACATCTCTCTCAAATTACAAACGTTTGTTAAAATTCTAAGTTTCACAACTAGGAGATTTCAATTAAACATGAGACGACTAACCTCGGTATATAACAAGAAAAAGGTTCTGCTGTCTTGTACTAGCATCTTTATGAAAACAGGTATACTCGTATCTCCTTGAATATCTGAAAGACCAGTTTATAAAAGATGTATTTACTCCCAAATTATTGATTAAATTTGTTTATGTTTCTTTTTATTTGTGTTATAAAACTGAATATATTTTAAAGTCATAATTTTTTAAACTTATAAACTGATACAAATTTTATATTTATTCATTAAAAATTAAGTTAAACAAGGCGGTGTTTCCATGGGACGTGAAGCTCACTGTATAATCATTTACTCTGTATTCGCCCATTTAATCAAATTATGGCCCAGATACTTTAAATACTGAAATACAAACTTTTTAAAATATCAGTGTATAAAATTCAATTAAAATTCCGTTAGCCTCTTCTAAAATTAATTAGTATCAGTAAAGTAATTACAAGTGATAGTTGTGAAAAACTCTATGTTGTAGAAAATCACTGACTAGTAAATGAAATGAACATGAACTTCTTATAGTTATAGAGGTAATTAAACTGAAATTAATACTTGGAGACTTCAATGATAAATGAGACGACGAACCTTATTTTTATAATATCTGCTAACGGAAAAGATTTTAACATCTTACATATTAAAAAACATCTAATTTCCTTGAGAAAAATTCTTCATTTTTTTCACTAGTTCAAAAATAAAACGAAAAAAATCGAGTAAACCAACTAAAATGATCATCATGCAAATTTAATTTAATTATAACGAATTAGGGATAACTTAGAAACGGTTTGTATACAAACTTTAAATATGATCAAACTGATTCGAAGGTATGTAATTAATATTAAAAAATTATGTTGTGTTCAGGATTTCAGTTCTAATGATTATTAAAAAAATTTATCTACTACAATCTTCAATTTGCTTCTTTAACAAAGTACTACTATTTCTAATCCTGACAATAGTACTTGAGGAAAAAGTACATATGACTGCAAAGTAGAGTCCTTCACGATTAAACAATTTTTAATTGTTACACTGTTCATCGCACCATTCAGCGGATGACGTACATCAGATCTCAATTTTATCTGTCTCAGAAGAACAGTGTTATATTCGACACACCTACACAAATTATGTCACCCATTAGTATACAATATTGCCATGTAGAAATACTGAAATAAGAATGTAAATAAATCGAAAGCGTGCGTCAAGCCTTTCTTTTTATCCAGACAAATTTAAATCCCAAATAAAAAGGTCTAAAATATGTTTGCTATTCAAACTTATTCATTTGTTGATCTGGGAACACAGTATATATACATATTATTTGAACATTACAGTTTTAAATGCTTCGAATTCTGCATACACGTGCCAAAGGAGAAAAATTTGTGAACAAGTTCTTCAAATTAAAAATGATTATTAAAGTTTCAGAAATGCCGCATGCGTAAGAGATTTCAGAAGACGAACCTCTATACGAAAAAAGTTTCGAAGGCATATTTAAAAAAATCGTCTAGTTAAGAAAAATGTTTGATGATTTGACTTTTTTTTTGTTAAAATTAAGGTTATTAGAAAAAAAGAGAAAATGACAAATGTTATTCTTTTGTTTTTGGAATTATATCAAAATTGTTCTAATATGTAGTTTCACGAATTACGTAAATATTGCAATAACACTACATTAAGCACTACAGATACTGCAATCCTCTGCATCCTTAAAATAACCTTGTACAGAAGAAGGTTAAACATTTGGAGACAATGGACACACATCCAAAGACGCTGGAATCAATTTCTGCTTCCTAGCTCCTCGACTATAAATCGAACTCGGTATCCTGGGATGAGCAGCAAGTGTTCTTACCGTTAGTCCATGGAGACATATAAAAATGTCTTAAGCTTGCATTTTCACCAGATATCCAGCTTAAATTTATAAATCGCTGTTAAAATTTTTCTGTTAGTTATATCGAAAAACGAAAATATACGGTTCATTCTAAATACCATATAGATTTAATATATAAAATTACAGACAATAGTGATGCGTACTTTTTTATAAACTTAGAAAATGCTATTACTTAGTTTCATAAAATGACACCAAATAAAATAATCATATTTTCTAAGTTAAAAGAAACGCATTAGTATTGTCTGTAATTTATACAGTGGGCAAAAGTGCGTCCGACTTCGATATCTCTAGTTCTATGATAGTTAGAAACTTGATTTAAAAACAAAAGTAAACTAGACAAAAAAGTCTATAATTGGAAATTATTTTCGAATATACAGGGTGAGCCAAGACGATTCTATAGGGTCAAGTAAAATTTTTTTAATTGATATATCAGAATATCTTTTGGAACCTATTTGTGGTCTGCTTTCAGCCCTGTATTATTATTATTAACCACTTGGATGTAATGATTTTTTTTGTTGAAATTATACCATTTACACGTGTATATTATAAATATCACTACAATCACAACTATTGATTTTAAGAAAAAATATGTTAGTACCAGTTATGAGACATCTAAGTGATGATATTCGGCCATTTTCATTTCTTAAAAGTATATAGGGTGGCCAAAAAGGATTTTTAAATTTACAACTTTTTTAACTGAATTTTCTCAATATTTTTAAATGGAACACCCTGTATATTTTTGGAAGATGTGATGTAGAACTGAAAAACGGACATTTTTTGTACGTACATTCCTATGGCTATTTGTGACCATTTTTCAATTTATTGAACAACTGCAAAATTCAGCAGTAAAAATTAAAAATTAGGGTTTTTTTCAAATGATTCAAGAGAAGGTATTATAATAAGCGTGTTACATGATGCCCATAAAAACATCACACCAACAATAATCCAAAATTTGAGGGAAAGAATAATAAATGCTTTTAGAAGTATCACTCAGGCAATTTTATGAACCGTAGAAACCTCATTCCAAAGACGCATAGAAATGTGTGTCAATCAAAATGGGCAACATATTGAGCACTTTTTATAATATTTTCTCTAGAATTACAAAAAAAATATTTTTATTGCTGAATTTTGCAGTTACTGTTCAATAAATCGAAAATTGTTACAAATAGCTATAGGAATGTACGTACAAAAAATGTTCGGTCTTCAATTCTGCATCACAGCGTCCAAAAATATACAGTTTCTTCATTTGAAGAAATTGAAAAATTCAGTTCAAATAGTTGTAAATTTAAAAATTATTTTTGGACACCCTGTATACTTTTAGAAAGTGAAAATGGCTGAGTGTCATCACACAGATGTCTCATAACTGGTACTAACATATTTTTTTCTAAAAATCGATAATTGTGACTGTAGTGATTTTTTTAATATACAGTTGTAAATGGCATAATTTCAACAACAAAAATCATTACATCCAAGTGGTTGGGAGAGTGTCAATAATAATAGAGGAGTAGAAGGAAGCCACAAAGAGTTTTCAAAAAATGTTCTGATATACATGGCATTCCATTTAAAAAAATGTTAGTTGACCCTGTAGAATCGTCTTGGCTCACCTTGTATATTCGAAAATAATTTCAGGTTTTAGACTTTTTTGTCTAGTTTATTTATGTTTTTAATTCAAGTTTCTAGCTATCATAGAACTCGACATATCAAAGTCGGCGCACTACTGCTCCACCCTGTATATTAAATCTATATAGTATTTAGAATGAACCGTATATTTTCGTTTCTCGATATTACTAAGAGAAAAATTTTAACAGCGATTAGTGCGAAGGTCACCTTAAACCATACTCCCAAATATGGCTATTTGCAACCCTTAATTTAATGTCTATTATCTGCTTAAAAAGTATTTTTACATATATCCGAGCGTAGTATATGTAAACTAATGTTATTTGAAAGTTAATTAATTACAATGTAGATATAATTTTTGCATAATTTTCTAATGTTAAAAAAAAACAAAAAAATTATACACGATATAAAAAAATATAACATGCATCTGTTGACTAACTTGGTTAACATATCCCAAATATGCTAATTAATGGGCCAATGGAGACACACATATTCATAATATTTCAACATTATATTTTTTAGAATTTATCGATTTCTACATAGAAGCATCAAAAAAAAGAAAAATTATTTTATCTCTTCCAAGTTGAAAATGTTTGATAAATATTCTAAAATGCCTCACAACTAGGAGATTTCAGTAAAACATAGGGCGACTAATTTCAGTATTTAATAGGATAAGAATTGTTATCTTGTACAGGGATCTATAAAAAAAACGGTTATATCTAACTCTTTGAAGATTTGCAAAGTCAGTTTATAAAATATACTCTACAATTTGTGGGACATAGATATCAAACTGATACAAATTCAATCAGTTAAAAACAATCAATTAGTAACACGGTGGTGTTTCCATAAGAAACACACTGTATAATCGATTTTGGTCATTTGGTAAAATTTGAGATACGAATTTTGTTGTCTGTTCAGTCACCGTTTAAGTAAGTAATTATTTATCCATTGTTAATCATGGAAAATAAAAAAAAATACTGAATTTCGTTAAAATCAAATTAGCTATTTCATATATTATTAAAAAATTATAACTTACTGCAAATATAAGTAAATAAACAATTTTTAAAATTTGACCCAGATATTTAAATACAGAAATAAGAACTTAAAATATCTGATTATTCTCGTATTTGGTATATCAATGTGCAAAATTCAATCAAAGTTCCGTTAGCCTCTTCTAAAATTAATTAATATCAGTAAAATAAGTTAAAAGTGGTAATTGTGAAACTTCCTTTGTTATAGAAAATCATCGACTAGTAAATGAAATGAACATATCAATTACTATAACCATAAAGGGTGATTAAACGGAACTTAAAACTTGGAGACTTCAATGATAAATAAGACGACGAACCCTGTTTTTATAATACCTAACGGAAATGACTTACCATCTTACGTGTAGGCATCACTAAAAACCTCTGTTTAAAAAACACAGTTATATTTAATTTTATGAACTTTTAAAAGACAATTTACAAGAAGATAGTGTTTTATTCTCAGTTATTAATATTTAAAGACATTTTCCAGAATAAAATGCTTTTAATGTTTTTTGATTTGTGTATAGAATTCAATAATTTTTAACTAGTAATTTTTATATTTGTATATAATACAAAAACAAAAAATTGATTGATCTAATCGGCAAAAAGAAATATTATTAACTTGTGCCATATTAACTTTTGTAACCTTACACTGTATTAATTAAATTTGTAATTAAATATGTTCCTTAATTAATAAAATATTTCATTATATTTTTCCCCTTTACCATCACATATAAGTGTAAATTTTTTAAAAAATTCGCATGCTTTAGTGAATCTGATTTGTTTTTAGATAAATGAGTTTCCTAGAGGAAACATGTAAAAAATGTATTGAGGAAAATTAATCAAAATCAAGAGTCAGTCTCTGGATGATCATTTTATCTGATTCTTTCGATTTCATGGCTTTATTTTTGATGTAGGAAAAAATTCCAAACGTTGGTTCCCTGGAGAGTGCGAATTAAAAAACAAAAAACAACTGAACGTGAACTACAGCAAATTCTAAAATGTCTCATGCTTAGGAGATTTCAATGAGAAATAAAACGACGAACCTGGATGTTAAATAGGAAATAGTTCTACTAGGTTTAAAGGTTTAAAAATTCTCTTGATTTGTTAAAACTGGAATTTTGCACGATTCAACTATTTCTTTATTCTAACTTAATTGATGAAATTAACTAAGGAATTTTTCAATGAAATAAATTCATTTTTATTTGTTATGCGTCTTGATCAATATAATTGAACAACTTTACGTGCCTAGGTGCCTACTGATTGTTAGTAATTTGGAAAAGAATTTAGATTGTTTAAAAACAAAAGTAATTGTTATTTATTATCAAAACGGTACAATAAATTTCTATTGGAAAAAGGTACCTAGTGTACAAAATTTTAAGAAATAAAATAAGCAGTGAATTTCAGGAAATTTTCATAAATATTCATTGAAACATTGCAACTTGTAACAATTAATTACTCGAAACGTATTCAGCAAATGTTAGGTGCTAAAACTTTACTTTACAAAATAAAAAATTGACACAAAAAAAGTTTCTAAATATTCTTTTTATTTATAATTTTCATAGCATCTTATATTTGTTGTCTATTTATCAAGCCTATTAGGATCTCGCAAAAAAAAATTGTATATACGTATGTAAAGATGAGGGATCTTTACATGTAATCCTTTCTATTTTTTATTATCCGTACGTTAAATTTTCGATACCAGCCAGCATTGGCAATCACATTTTTTAAAACTGTGTTTCAATATTAATAACTAATATCCTAAATTAAATATTATCTGATAAACTTGGAATTTTTTAAATAATTATTCACAGTTGAGGATCCTTGATAAAAAGACAATTAATAAAGGTAAGTGGCTTTTGGATAAGGATGCGCTGCATGACGTAACCGAACAAGAAAAAAGCAAGTAAAGATGGAGACCGTGACCTATTGAAAACTATTGTGAGAGGTAGATATCTCTATATTCTATAGGTCGCCAGGCCTTCTACAATTCGCAAGAAACACACCGAAAAATTTATAGCGTTCATATTTATGCATTACCTCATTTAAGTATTAGCATTTTAGCATATTGTTTAGTTTCTCTGTGGCAAAAAACTAAGTGATAACATTTTATTTTGCAGAGATAATGCCCTACATTTAAAAACATGAATAAGATAATAGTCAAATATGTGACAAGTTTAAAAATGTGGTTTTTTAAAACACTCATTTTATATTTTTTTCCGAATTATCATAATTTACATTAGCTTCACATAAACAGGGTTCGGAAACTCGATAGGAAACTACTCTAGGTAAAAAAAAGCATCAAGATTAAACTTTCTTTAATTTTTTGTAGAGAATTCAAAAATGTAGTTTACAGGTTGGCATTCTCACACAAAATCAATTTAACGGAGCTTAATGTTACATTTTTCATATTTTACCTATTTTCGAAGTTTTCAAATATTTTACTATTAAATCCGATAAAATTCATTTCTGGATCTGTATTCTGCAGTATTTTAGTATTAATTTGTGTTTCCTCCTCGCAACATTTGAATTTTAATAATTTTGTGGAAAAAAATAAAGGTACTATAAATTTGTCTGTCTGATATGATCTGTCAAATAAATTTCTGTTTAGTGAGTGTCACATAATTTTCAACTTTCAACAGTGGTGGTTCGTGATAATTTTATTTGGGGGGCTCTAGTTTTTTAAAAAATATGAACAACATAATAAAGACTCACCTTCAGTCCCTCAGTAATTTCATCCAAATAGAACTACGATTTTTGATTACAAAAGAAAAAAGTTTTATACACAGGGTTATCCATTACACATTACCCACCCCTTATCATCGTTATTATTGCCTACAGAAAAAGTTTTAAATAAAAGTTGTATGGTTATGACTGAATTTTATTAAAATGCTATCAAAAGTACAGGAGCGTGCAGATTTCAGGGGAAACAAAAAATAATATTTTTTTTAAATGTGATACCCTGTATATTTTTAAATTTTTGGAATGATCCTTTACTCCTGATTTCAAGAATATACCATATGTTACCCCTACCATATACCGTTTTTGAGTTAATAAACGTCGAATATTTTAGTTAAACTAGTTACTGTAAATATGAAAAAAGTTAACATTATTAAAGTGAGCTATGAAAATGACAACTACTATGTTTGATAAGTAACATTTCTTTAATGAAATAATCAAAATGGTTTACAGTGAGGAGGAAAAAGTCCAAATATATACTTGTTATATACAAAATAACAAAAATAAACGTGTAGCAAAAAGGGCATATAGGGTGTTTAATCCAAATCGTCCAACACCATCAGAAAATACGAAAAAAAATATTTACCGAAAGGTTAATAATACCTCCAGTTTTAGTAAAAAAAAGCGTGTAGTTCAAGCAAACCAGGAAGAACAGCTAGATATACTTCTTCATTTCGAAGGTAAGCCCATCCATAGTTATTTGCGAATAGACTTTTTTGAAACATTGTATTTTAGAAAATTCTGAATGTAGTATAAATAATGCAGTCGATCAATTAGGTAAAAGTTATTCCAAAATCCAATGTACGTTAAAAAATAACAGCTACTGACCATATAAAATTTTACCCATACAAGTTTTAACAGAGGCTCATAAAAGGAAAAGGCTGGACTTTTGCCGCCAGATGATTCAAAATTTGGATGAAGATCCCGAATTTCTTTATTAAAATATTATGGGCTGATAAATCATCCTTTTTTACGGCAGGAGTTTTTAATAGGAAAAATCGGATATCGTGGGAAAACAAGCACAACAGAAAAAGATTGGTAAAACAAATAAAAAAAATCAGGAAGAAAAAACTGTTAGCGTTTGGTGTGGAATTTTCAGAAACAAAATTGTTGGGCCTATATTTTATGATTATACTTTAACTGGAGTTACCTATCTGGAAATAATTATCCCAGAAGCAGAAAATATCCTTTTGCAGAATTCTTCGGAAGCCGAATTTGATGATATGATTTGGATGCAGGATGGGGGAATTCCGCATAGTGTCCTACTCGTTCGAGATCATTTGAATAATGTATTCCCAATATGGATAGGGAATAATGAACCTATTAAATGGCCTCCTAACAGTCCAGATTTGACCCATATGGATTCATTTTTTTGGGTATTTCTAAAAGACATTGTCAATAATAATAATAATAATAGCATTCAAGTCATTAAAGACAGGAATCGACTTGAAATAAAGAATCTGAATGTAAATAATGAAGCCATTTTCGGTGTAATTATAAATATAAGAAGACGTTATCAATTATGCATTGACAATAATGGTGGACAAATCGAACATCTTTTATGAGTTATCATTTATTTATATTTAAATTTCCTAAATAAATCTTTGTTATCTATTTTGTATAAATATTTCGTTTTTTCTTCCTCACTATAAATGATTTTGATTATATCATTAAAGAAATGTCACTGATCAAACATAATAGTTGTCATTTTCATAGCTCACTATAATAATGTTAACTTTTCCATATTTACAGTAACTAGTTTAACTAAAATATTCGACGTTTAATAACTCAAAAACGGTATATGGTAGGGGTAACATGTGGTATATTTTTGAAATCAGAAACAAAAGGATCATTCCAAAAATTTAATAATATACACATTTAAAAAAACATATTATTATTTTTTGTATCCCCTGAAATCTTCACGCTACTGTTCTTTTGATTTTAACAAAATTCAGTCATAACCACACATCTTTTATCTAAAACTTTTTTTTTCTATAGGCAATAATAACGATGATAAGGGGTGGGTAATTTATAATGAATAACCCTGTACATATGTACAAAAAAAATTCACAATATAATAATCACTTAAAAATGCGAGTAAAAATGTTATTGCTTATACACAAAATCAAGTCTTCTGTCTTTCTATCATTGCTAGGGAATTAAGGCGTTCTTCATTCAAGTTCTTTACTGTCTGTATTTCTGGCTCGAAATTGATTAAACAATATGTCTACATGTGGAAAGATTTTGTGAAATATTTTCTTTAAAATATGCCTATTTTTAGTCACCTGCTTGTTGTGTTTTATAATATTTTGTCTATAAACTGAATCTAACTGAAAAGCAATATTTACCGAGCCTAACAAAGCCAAATCCGTACTGCATTTTATACGATATGAAGAAATTTCGTGCTTTTTTTATTTTCTGATTTAAATGGTTTAGATCTTTAAATCCTGTTACCGACCATATCTTGTCCATTTCGATAGAATCGGAATAAAATAGAACACATGGAAAACAAAACAGAGCATTTACCCTATCACATCCACAAATCTACTGAAATTTTTTTGTAAATTTCCTTAGAAAAATGCCTCGTGAAAGTACGTGTCCCTACTTGCCTGGTTGGTTAAGAGACAATTCTGGTGTTGGTTGTTCGAGTTTCTTGATTTTTACTTTTTCTGCTAACGGCAGAGTTTTAAAATTCACTTTTAGAATATTATTTATTATATTCTCAGTAATTTTGGCATCAACCAACTTAAAATAACACAAAAAACACTCAAAACAGTGAAACCACAGATAAATATTGAAAGCGAAACTGGCGAAACGATATAAGCACTACTACACTACACAAACATTAAAGACGCACTGCGGCTCGGATAACTTGAGCCTTCTATCGCGTTCTAAAAACCATTCTCCGCGATCGGCAATTTTCGCGTTCGGTTCGTTTCCTCATATATTTCCTTATGCAAGGAATGGCTCATATGAGCTGCATTTAATTACTGTTACACTTTCCTAATAGTAACTTGGGAGGCTCGAGCCCAAGCCTCTATGGAGCAGCCACCACTGACTTTTAACTTGTTTTCTAACAATTTGTCAACTTATAATACCTAAATATTTTTCTAATATGAAATTAGCTAATATTCACTGTGTTTGCAGTTTCTATAACAGTAATTCAGCCCCGGCTGTCCTGAAATATCAAGGACGTTTCCTAACAGGAGAGTTCCACATAGAAAAGTTTTTATTGAAACTCACCATCATTTTCGTGAGATTGGTTTGCGTCCTGATAATTAACGAAATGAAAATCGAAGGAATAAGATCGCCGGATTGAATCCTTTGGATTACTTCATTTGGGGTTAACATCTTCAATAAATTGTTTGATAAAGCGGTGCAGAAATACATTGAAGCGAATGGGTGATATGTTGAACAACTTTAAAACATTTATTCAAGCTATGAGTTAGCGTTTTTGTTTATATTTGTACTGCACTTAGTTTGTTTGTAAACAAATGATTAGTATCTATTTTAATATTTTGTTCAAAAGTGGTGTTCTGTATTCACGTTAATTTGTCAAGTTTTATTATTAACATATTTTATGATTCTTAGCAATAATATCAGTATCATTCATATTTTCTCATTTCATTAATATCAAAATAATGGTTAAGATTATTTTTGGGATAGAAGCTTCCATTAAACTGGGTTGATGTGAGAATCTACCTATTTGGATTATTCTCATAGTAATTTTAAGAAATATTTCATTATTCCTCTTCTGATACACCAAATAACCCAGAAATTTAATATTTTAGTGACTTTTACTAGCATTTGTCGCTTAGTTAAGAATCTAGAATCCGCATCAGTATGTGCATAAAATTAAATTTTTCTCTGTAACTTTAAAAAGAAGCAATAAATTGAGGATAAAATAAGTTTGGTAAGATAGTAGCGGTTTCAGTTAGCTTAGTAATAATAATCAGTATCGTAGCGACAAGAAGATTACATAAGTAAAATGGTCTATGGCACAAAAAAAAACAATTGCCCAATACATCTAGCTCGATAATTTCAGACTAAAATATTGATCTTGGCAAACTAAATATTTGTAGCAAATTTAAAGTTGACATTGTACTTCGTTCAGGAATTAAGTAAGAAAAACTGTAACTTTTAATTTCCGCAATTTCAAAAACATGCCACCACAAAAATTTCAATATCTTCAAAGTGCTGAACCGAATAGGAGGTCTAAGGACTGGTTTTTTCAAAGAACATACTCATAGGATAAATATGTTAGTTTGAAATAAAAATATATACTTTAAGTTCCAGTTAAATTTTCTTTAAGAAAAAAATTTAATTAAAAAAAGTTCCGGTTTTTTTTGGATCACCTGATATATACAGGAAATTGATCATTTAAACAACAGCAATTATGGGTTCTTATAGATGCGTAAAGGAACACGGCCAAAAAGGACAAATAAAAAAATCCTATTCTAAAGGGAATTTATAAACATTTTCAACTGTCAATCCAAGAAATAACTTAACAGCTTTTGACATCACATGACATAGTCTAGACCAGAGATAGTTTTGAGACCGACATAATCTCATACAAATCCCCAAATTTTGTAATATTTGTGTATTTTAATTTAAAATTAAAGGGGGTGTCATTTGATCGCAATGTTATGCATATGAAAGTGACAAAATTGTTCATAATTTTCTTTTCAAAATTTGTATTTAACTACGACTTATGATTTAGTACAATATTGTCGTTTTTCTGTTACATCTTCGTTACTAATATCAGTTTATTTTTTCGGTAAATTAATTTTTCGCGTCATACAGATGTCCCTAACTTTTTTTTTAGAAATCTATACGTTTAAAAGATGCATACACATTTCAATCTTCATAAAGTAGAACCAAATTTAAAAATATTCATTCTCATTTAGTAATATTGCTGATATATTTTAATTTTTGTTGTTTGCTGTATATTATTAAAAGATGATACCAAAATGCATTTTTCGGGTACAGGTTTTCAAAGGAGATAATAAGGCTTAGCAAGTGCTTCAGCACATACACAAATATTTGATAATTCTTCACCGATAAAATAGATGATAAAACCCACACTGGTGTCAACTTTTTTAATTATTCTCATTAAATGTTCTTCCAGCGATACCACACATATTTAAAGTCCTGATAAGACTACTTATACAGTGAAGTCACAAATAAAAGAATTTCTAACACCTACATAACATTATAAACATGCTTGAATTTACTTTAAACGAATTTATAATTTACAATATGTTTTAAGGTCAGATAACAATTTTCTTTTAACACTCTCATGCTCCCAATCTCACAAATGGTTTTCCTGCTTTTATTATATTTTAATATGTATTTATTGTAGGTAAATTGTGATATAAATATGCTATACTTTTTATATGTAGAATAATATGATTCTATAAAATATCTCGTTTCTGAGAAAAAAAGTAAATGCATAGGATTCTTCTATGCATTAATAACAATAAAAGTAACTGTAAAATGAGTATGGTTATTTGCAAATAAGTAAATAGTCGTAGGTAGTGTTAAATATATTTGACAAAGTTAATTAAATAACGTTATATTGTTATAAATATTGATAATAATAAAAGTTTTATCATATTTCAATAAACGTGTATATTTTTCCATGTTACATTTTTATTTTGCACAGATTTTTGTTACAATTATTACTTTGGGTATTTAAAAGATATCAACAGAATCGTGAATTGAAGATTTTAATGCAATATTTTTTCAGCTGTGGTTTTATTGTTATTCTTTAAAATATTAATTGATTTTTTTAGGTTTTGTACAGTTCAATGTTGAAATAATGGTTTACTTTTTTATATTAGAAGAAAACTACAAATGAAAACTTATCAAATATTGACATAAACACATGTTTTGTTTCACTTACCAAATGATGTTTTTAAAATATTTTAATATTATCCTCTAGGACACTAAAAATCACTAAAACACACACAAATCACAGAACTGTCTATAAAAAAGTTCTATGAATGAAATTTTCACCGAAAAGTCACTCAAAACTATTCAGAAACAACAAAAGCCTCGGTATTTTGTATTAAAAGATTGTTTATTTGGCAGTTGTTTTTATTTTATCCACCGTACGGAACTTAGTTGACGTTGCACTGTACTTTCATGTCTTTCAACCAACTCACTATGATATTCAACAGGTAGGTTGTTTAAAATCAAGTTGGCTTTGGCTAGAAGACAGGTATATTGCGGCAGTTGTTTTTTGAAGCGGAACCAGGCTGCGGTATAACTGGGTTAGATGCTATTTCAAATTTGCCGCTTCATTTTCTAGTGGCGCAGCTTAGGGAAAGGGAAAATAATCATGTATCTTTAGTTTGATCGAATTTTTTTAACTATGAAAGTTATTTTAATAACATGGTTACAACAGTTCATATACCTTGTAACATTTGAACTGTATTTTTTTACAAATTTGAATAGGTACCTGTATTGAATATTTATAAGATAAATATTTTGAGGACAACAGGTAAAAAATGATTTGAAAATGAAAAAAATTTAAAATAATATTTTCTACAGTTACTATCAAGGTATAATAAGTAAACATTTATTTAGTTTGAAAATATAAAAAATATTTTAAAAAGGCAATAAATACGAATAAATGTTTACTTTGAATTGTTTCGTTTCCTTGCAGTTTTTAAGGATAACGATTACCTTTGTGCTTAAGAGAGCAATCCTAAACTTATTTACGAACCTTGTAGTACTCTAGGTGTTCGGATCCGTTTAATATATCAACAGCCTAGTTAATTATTGTAAAAGACACAAACATAGTTACGTTGATGATATAGGTACCAGATATGATGTAGATTTTTGGCAATATTTTTAAATCTATAGAATAAGAACACCCTGCACTGTGCCTCAGATATTTAATTTAGCCATTATTCCCAGAGACATATAGGGTGCACAGAAGCGATAGTAAATTACATCTGACCGAGTCCACAACAGGCGGAGGGATGCTTTTAACATGTAAACAACATCTAAGGTCAGAAAAAATTGAACTTCCATTCTTTTCAGCTTAATTTCCTACTATTGATGTTCTGTGTTGTAAATGTCAATTTCATTTTACAATAGTATACATTTTTGTTATGTATATACCACCTAGTACTAGTTTAGAACAATACGAACTGTTTTTTGAATCATTAGAACAATTAAGCTTTATCTTAGATAAAAAAATACTTGTTTTTGGAAACTTTAATGTACCACTCTATGTTAACAATGAAAATAATGATAGGAAGACCAATATAATTACTAACTTTGCAACTTTCTTCGATATTCATCAACATAACAAAATACTCAATAATTCAGGCCGTCTGCACAATCTTGTTTTCTAGAATCTAAAGTGTGAGATTCTACACAATAATGTGCCACTTGTAAAAGAGGATATTTTTCACCCAGCTCTTCTCTTAAAATGCACAAACTTTGCATCCCCTAATAATCAGAAAGCCTACAATTTTAGGAAAGCCAATTACCCAGATCTATATAAAGCTATCTCTGAAACCAATTGGTATAATCTACAACAGGCTACATCATAGATCGACACGTTCCTCAATATAGAACATATAAAAGGATTTATCCAAAATGGTATACCAGTGAAATAATCAATAACATCAAACAGAAAGGCAAATATTTTAGCAAATTCAAAAAAACAAAATTCAGCTATTATCAACAATATATCTCTAGTATACAGACCTCAATATCTCCCGATTCAAAACACTTGTAGTCCTTCATACAATCGAATAGACAACAAAAAAGAATACCTGAAAAAATTTCATATAAGGATAAAGAATATGATAATCCACAAGAAATTATAAACGTATTTGCCGAATTCTTTAGTTCATTGTATAGTGCTCCAAGTAGTAGCACGCAAAATAACGATGTGACCCGATACAACAACAATTTCGAAACAGTATAAACAACATTTCTGTCAGAAATAAAAGATGCTATAAAAAAATTAAAAGAATAAAATGACATCCGGTATGCACTCTCCATGCCATTATTCATCCTGTTTAACCTTTCCATTAAAACGTCAGTCTTTCCCAACCAATGGAAAGTAGCAAAAGCTTTTCCAATTTTTAAATCAGTCGATACGGCCTGTGTAAGCAATTATAGGCAAATTTCTCTTCTGTGCAATTTTGCCAAGGTGCTGGAAATTATTTTATATATTCTAATATATTTGTCCACAAAGAAGATATTATCACCATGTCAGCATGGTTTCATGTCTAACAGATCTACTGTTACGAACCTAGTGTCATTCAGTCAAACCGTGTCTAAAGTCATAGACGAACAAGGTCAAGTAGATACTTTATATACGGATATTACCAAAGCTTTCGACCGCATTGATCATCAGCTACTGCTACAAAAGTTGAGGTTCGGATTTAACTTAAACCTACTAAAATTTTTTCGATCATACCTAACAGAGAGAAAGCAATTTGTATTTTACAACGGACATAAATCATCGACATACTTGGCACCATCCGGAGTACCACAAGGCTCCAATCTTGGGCCCTTATTATTTCTGTTATTTATAGATGATCTGTGTATTGAACTACAATGCGATTCCCTGATATTTGCAGATGATTTAAAAACTTTCAAGCGCATAAGTTCCGTAAATGATTGTATGTCTTTAAAGTAACCTCGACGCAGTCAACAATTGGTGTATTCTTAATAAAGTTGACATCAATGCCACCAAATATAATGTAGTAACTTACACAAAAAAGATAAATCATATTATCTACAACTACAGAATCAATGATACTGTCCTAGAACTCAGAAATACAATCAAAGATTTAGGCATATATTTCGATCCTGAACTTAGCTTTTCCGAGCATACGAACATTAAGTTTAAAGAAACAATCAAAATGCTAGGCTTTATCATAAGAAATTGTAAATCATTTACTAATTCAACATGTCTAAAATTATTATACTACTCTTACGTAAGATCAAAGATCGAGTATAGAAGCGTAATCTGGAACCCCTATTACCTTATCCACAAAAATACGCTAGAATAAGTTCAAAGAGAATTTCTAAAATTTTTATCTTTTAGAGATACAGGTAATTATCCCGAGAGAGGGGTAGACAATAGGTATCTACTGGCTAGCTTTAATTTTGAGAGTCTGGAATTTCGACGAATCTGTTCTATGCTAATTTTTCTCCGTTAACTACTACATAATAAAACTGATTGCCCTAAAATTTTTTCACAAATTAATCTACTGATTCCTAGAGCGGCAAAATCTCACATTTTACAATATTCGAGCTAACAGCAACGTGATATTAAAATCACCTATATATTGTATGTGTTATAATTTTAACAAAATAAGTCAATACTGTGATATAAACACTTGTACACAAAAAGAGCTATTGAAATATGCTAGACAAGCTTTTGAAATATAATCTTAATCTTTAGAACCAAAATCTTCTTTATACCTCTGCCTTTTTTATTTTATTTATTTACCTTCTTCAAAATGCTCAAACATCACCATACACGAATTAATTATTGTCTTATATTATTTACCTGTCTTAATTATTATTATTGTTATCTCCTTCCTTCTCAACTATATCTGAAATACTTTAATGATTAGTGAGATTAATGTTCACTATACGATTTACCATATTATATATCATGTAGGTACTTTTACTATTACTATACTCAGCTCATTTTATATATTTTTTTATAGGCAGCATTATGAATTTAAGTTTATTACCTTAGTTGATAAGTTTATAGTTTAATATAAGTATAATATTTTACACATATTTTGTACTGAAACTTTGTCCTGTAAGTGGGGTTACCTGTTGGGCAAATAAAGCATCTTATTATTATTATTATTATTATATTATTATTATTATTATATTATTATTATTATTATATTATTATTATTATTATATTATTATTATTATCATTATTATCTACCTTTATGAACTATACTACCTGCTCAGAAGTACTTTATATTATATCAATACCATAAGATCTGATGTACTATTGTCCTTAGTGACATATTAGTGTTATATTTAATTGATAAGTAAAGAAATTACGGAAGCGTATTGAAGCCACGACGAAAAAAAAAAGTTGAAATTTCAACATAATAAATCGAAATTTCAACTTATTAAGTTGAAATTTTAACTTAACATGTCGAAAATTAGTCGTAATTTCAACAAAATAAGTCGAAATATTAATAAGAATTTAAATTATAAATAATGAATAGCAATAGTAAATCAATAACAGAATCTTTTTTTTTGCAAATCATTAAGTGGGATATAAATCTTAATAAAAACGACCAATAAAAGCATAATTATTGAAAATGCCCATTAAGTTCAAAAATGTGTAAATACTTACTTTTTTATTTTATATATTTATTTGCTAACAATGTATTTTGTATTACTGTATTATTTATGCTTATCATATGTGTGTATATATGTATATGCTTGTATATGTGTAGGTATATAAGTGTATAGGTGTGTATGTGTATGTATATGTATATGTATCTGTATATATACTTCATATTATTCAATTGTACTATCCCAATCTCAGATATCTTTGATATTTTGTGATGTACCATGTTATTTATATAACACATTTGTAGATCCTTTTTATGTATTGATGTATATATTATATAAACATTATTACTATCTTTTTTTTCGGATTATCAGATGCCGGACAGTCCTCCCGTGGCCTCCTACGCCTCACGGGAGTCGCGCCGGCGCATTAACTACAGTCACTCACCACTTCCTGCAGGGTTAGCGACTGTAGATACCAGAATCATGTGCCTTAAGCAGACGGAGAGAACCCAGAATGACCGCCTTCTGCATTTGGCCTGCCAGCCACTCGGCTGATTTTTGGCAGGCCGGTATGATCTTCAATTCCGAGAGAAACGTAGGCTTTATCCCTTCGAGTACACCGATTATTAGGACGACCATTTTGACTGAGTAGCCTGGGTACAGCACTTGGAGCTCGTATCGGAGATCACGGTATTTGGTCCGTTTCTCCTCCTCTTTCAAGATGTTTTTCTCCGCAGGTGCCGAGAACTCGATGACATACATCACCTTGAATTGATGGTCGAGGAGGACTATGTCAGGCTTGTTGGCTTGGATTAACCTGACCGTCGGGAACGAGTAGTTCCAGTAAATCCGGCATTTCTCGTTCTCGACAACGGACTCCAATATCTCCGGGGAAGTAAGGCAGCACTGGTGTCTGGTCTACCCCGTACGAGTACCTTAGATGGTAGTACAGCACTCGTAAAGCCGCGTTATGTCGGTGGATGTAGGCCGAAATCGCGTATATAGAGCATGCAGATAGTATGTGCATGAGCGATTCCGGCGCCTGACGGCAGGTCCTGCGATTGATATCAGGAACTTCTACACGCC
The DNA here is from genome assembly GCA_029963845.1 of Rhamnusium bicolor. Taxonomy (NCBI): domain Eukaryota; kingdom Metazoa; phylum Arthropoda; class Insecta; order Coleoptera; family Cerambycidae; genus Rhamnusium; species Rhamnusium bicolor. The sequence goes on from JANEYF010002760.1 coordinate 202,543, forward strand.
ACACGCGGCTACAGTAGACCAAGGTGTTGATAACACCATCTTGGCAGGCCATAATGAATCCCTCGGTCTCCGACTTAAGCCCGGCTGACCTTATAAAGGCGAATGTCAGTCTGGTCGATAAACCCAGTGTTTCTATATTCTAATAGAAGACATAATGCTGGGGTTTATCGACATGCTGCCGAAACAGTTTTTCCTATTCAGCAGCTCTGAATCGGGCTCTCAGACGATTTGGCTGAAGTTCGGTGACTCACTCTACATCAGCACCTCGCTGGCCTCCTCGCCTGATGTCAAATGCGAAACCGAGTTCATCTGCGGCTCTTTTTGCTGTCTTGAACAATCCTGCTCTTACTCCTACAGTTTCGTGATGTTTCACAAATCGTAAGAGGGGATCTGAGTTCTTAAGGATGTTACATAACGTACTCAGTACTACTCTGCCATGCGTACACTCCAGGCTCAAGAAAAACCAGAAGCGATTTTAAAATTCAGTTACTACAGATGATTTTTGTACACAGATAAAAAAAAATTAGATCAATATCGCAAACAGTTAATTTTTTAACGAGATAAACGTTTAAAGACACGAAATCTTGAAGTACCATTCCGCCATCTTTTTTTTTGAGAAGTTGTGCAAGAGCCAACAAAAGTCGAACGAGCCATGTCTGATGCCCCTAAAGACCATCTTTCGATATGCCAGCTCAAAATTATTTACCTTCCTGGAATGGGTACTTGCCGATTTTGACGGCTTTTGAGGTCGTAGGCTCTCTAACTAGCACTAACGTGACAGGAACTGGCATCGGAACTTTAATATGTAGGCATTACATAACTGTCACTAAATTTGCGATTTTAGTGTAAAATTCACCTTGTGGTATGCCCGTGTAGTAACAATTACGTAAATTTTACTGAATTCAGGTACTGCATAGTTATTACACTTTCAAGTAACTGCTGCAGTATGTGCAACGTTGCGGAAACTACTCTGCATTACTTTAAAGCATTTTCAACTTCAAAAGTGAGAATTGGTAGTAATGCCGACTGCACAGTTTTACCAAAGAATCACTTCAAAGTAATGATAACTGATTCTATTTAAAGTTCCTGTAACGTTGCCGGGACATTTTCTGGAGCTTTAAAGTTGTTGTAACTTATTAGCGACATTCTTATTCGGAACTAATCGAACATGGCGCCGAAGAGCAGTAAAACAGCAATAAAGATTTTCCGGCATTCGTCAACCTTTTATAGAAAAGTTATGTTACAGTTAAGTGAAGTTAACAATTTAGCAAATTATTTGACTCCTTCGGAACCGAACCTTATTCGTTGAAATAGATAAATAACCAGGTTAGGAAAACTGTCGGGAAAATCGGACATTACAGTGAAAAACCAACAAATGTTGAAGTAAACAATATAATTGATTGTGATTGTTTGTGATTTACCATAAATTGTTATTAATTAAAATTTCGCCAATTGAACAAATTCGCAAAATTCAAACAAATGAATAATGTAGGGAAGTTACAAAATTTACGAATACGTAAATGAACAGATGCCAGAAAATATGGATAATAGTGTCAATTTTGGGCAATTGATATTTTGAATATTGTTGCTATTCAAGGTAAATCCTCGAGTTAATCATTTGTTTCATTTTCGCTAATAACACTTCCACCTGTCACCTGTTGTTCATGTTTACAGTTATTAACGTGTTGCCAATCCCAAACAATAAAATTGTTTTTACCTATACTCCATTCATTTTATATAAGTACATAAAAATTCTAGCACGGTATTACATAAATATATTTTGTGAATTTATTTATTGCACCGCGCGCCTATACTAGAGAACTATACACGACTGAGGGTCGACAAAAGACCGCTCTATGAACCTAGGTAAAAAAGTTATGTGCTCATATGAAATGAATGATATACTCCATTCATTTCATATGAGCACATAATTTTCGGATCAGTCGTAAAGTAAGTGGGAACTTTGCAGTAACCTTTTCGTAGTAGAGACCAGTTTAACGCTACCAAGAAAATGACGTCATTCGTTGCATTTGCTACTTTTTGGTAAACTATTATTGAATGATAACGCCATATTGACAGATAAAAACGTAATTCTGAAAACCATTTTTCTATTAAATATGGTCATTTGCAAACATGAGTGGCCAGAGTTGTCCTCTCTTCCAGGAGCCAGCGCCTAGAGGTTTCATCCTCAGCAGATCTCAGGAACCAGTCTGACTCTACTTGACCCGAGTTCCTGAAGTGGAGTATCGGATCCTGAGGACCCCTTTTGGGGCCCGCCATAGTCTGCAATATCCTCTCCAGAATATGGCCTCTCAGGCGCTCTGCCTCTTCAGGTGTAATAATACCGGCCTCGCGGCTGGACATTATGACAATTTTTCTCTCCTGGCAGCAGAACTATAGTTGGCCAGCTGTGGCTCGACTCTTGAAATCAGCTGGTTTGTCGTTCCTGGGTCTCATCGCTCGCTGGCCTTGAGGGCGTTTGGACCCCCCTGGCTTGCTTATTCCGCTGCTCTGAGGGGGTGGTTTTCTCCGGTACCCTCTCCCACGGCAAGCCCAGAGCTCGTGGTCGGCTGGCTGGCGTTCGTCGAAGCAGAGGCGACCGGAACATAGCCCACCAGCTCTACCAGTCGAAGGGAATCGTCCGGCACTGAATTGTTGGCCTCTCTGCGTCCTTCCTTCCAAAAAATAAATCTTTGATTTTGATATAATAAAATATAATTGCATAATAAAAAAACAAAAACATAATCTTTGTAAAAGTTAAAAATAATTAAATAAATAAATAAATCTCTAAAACTTAAAAAAATATACAGAGGTGGTATATGCACCGAATGCAATGGTTTTTGCACCTTCGCACTGAATTCATTCTTTTGTTTCTCAACTGAAACTAAAAGTTTTCCCTCTTGGTTTTGACATTTTTCACTAACAAATTTTGAATCTCTCAATTTTAATATTAAATTTCTTTCAACACATAACACCATATAATAAAAGAAATAATTTTTGAGGTTATGACGCAACCGTTGAGAAAAATATTAAATTTAAAATTGTTTATCACGAGTGCGGAAAATGATATTTGCACCCGGTTTTTTTTGCACCGGTGCATATCCACTTGCCATCTTTGCCTAATAATCAGCGAGGTTTTCCTTTGAATTTAATGCAACAGCTCATTTTATAGAAAAAATTTCGCCCCCCATGTATTTTTTTCTAGCGATGTCCATGAAGAGTACTACAACATACATACAGGGTGTTCGCAAAAAGGAGGCCAATCCGGTAACCATGGATTCCTTGAGCAAAGGTAATAGGACTTTCACAATGCCATTTTTCATTTTAGACCCCCCATGTTCCATACAGGTTGTCAGAGTTTGAAGTTTAAAAATAATATTTTTAATTAACTTGAGTATTTCGTAAGATATTTATTTAAAATTTGGTACAGTGCTTTAATTTAGTCACATCTTTTGTTGAAAAAAAAAAAACAAAATTAATTGTCAAATATTCAATATAGAGGGGTTCCCGTACCCACTGACCCCTCCAGTTTTTTAGTACCTGCGTCAATGACTCCCAAACTATATTTTTTATGTTAACCATCCATTTTGGATTATTTTGTTTCTTAACAGATTTTGAGAAAATGTTTCATTTTAGAGATGTGGAAAAAATGCCTACACGGCTTACAGTAATCTCATAATTTTCAAATACTAAAACTATACAATTTATTCAAATTTTGCAAACGGGTATAAAAATACTAATAATAAAGGACAATCCAAAAATAACTGTTTCTAAAATCAATGGCACCCAGACAAAAAATTGGTAGGTGCAAGAGATTCAACAATCTAGTTATTTATTAGAATCATTATAACAAGATAACAAATTTAATACACCTTATTTTCTTAAATTATTCATAATTCGTTAGTAACAAAAAAACAGTAGAAATAAAAAAATAGCCAGTCTAAAGAAATTATTCGATATGAACTCCATATGTTTTTGTAAACACATACGAGCTCTCTTTATTAAAGAAAATCTTATTTTAAAAAATATTTGGCTTCAACCTGAACTGCCCTCCAGCTTGAAGAATTCTTTCTCTTAAATGATTCTCGCTTAAAATCGGAACCATATACTCAAAATCTTTCATAAATTCCCAGACTGAGTAGTCCAAGGAAGCATGGTCTGGGGAATGGGGTGACTACTGAATAGGAGCATCTCGACCCCGAGCAATCCAGCGATCAGGAAAGATTTGATTCAAATAGTTTCTAATATTTATAACAAAATGAGGAGGAGCACCGTCTAGTTGAAACCAAATATTTTGTGTTACATGTAAAGACAATTCATTTAGTAAATTGGGCAGTGTATTTTGAAGAAATTGCAAAAATGAATGACCAGTCATTTCCTGGTAAAAATACAGGACCCAAAAGAAAATTATCTATGACACCTGCCCAAACATTGACTTTAAAGTTTACTTGATGATGCATCTCTACTATGGCTGTAGGATTTTCTTCAGCCCATATATGTGTGTTATGAATATTTGTCGTATCGTTTCTCGTAAATGTAACTTCATCGATAAACAAAATGTTTTTGATAAAACATAGATCTCGGTTATTCATTTCACATAACCATCTACATAATACAAGTCTTGTTTTCGAAGTCTTGAGGCAAAGAGCCTCTACTACTACTGCTGACTATGTAAAATAGTGTGTACCTGAGTTTTCCCTATGTTTTCTACTTACATAGCCAACACCCTGGTACTAATATTCGGTGTTTCCTCAACAAGTCTTAAAATTAATCTTGTTCAGGTTGATCCCACGGAGTAGGCCGCAATTACCTCTCCGTCTTTCCCTTAAATTTCCAGCCTTCCTTAAATGGTTAACCATATTTCAAAAATATTTTCTTTTAGGATGACATCCATTGGGAAATTTTTCGGCATAGCGCCTAGCAACTAAACCAGCAGAAATATTTAAATTTTACCCATGATTAAAATCATATCCGTCATTTCAGACAATTCCTTGTCTACAAGCCATGTAGGTTTTTCTTACTTACAAGAACACTTCTAGCTTACAAAAAACTTTTAACTTGTAAAAAATAAGGATTTACTTTGATAGTAAACAAACAATTCTACCGTAACCAGGGTATTGTCATTTGTTCTACGAAAGCGGCTGACTTGATGGAGAGAGAGATTTGAAAATTATGAGATTACTGTAAGCCCCGTAGGCACCAATATATTTCAACTTATCTTTAAAATGAAACATTTTCTCGAAATTTGTTAAGAGATATAGAATAATCTAAACTGTCTAGTTAACTTAAGAAAGATAGTTTGGGAGTCATTAGAACAGGTACTAAAAAACTGGGGAGTCAGTCGGTACTGAAACCCCTCTATTTTGATTATTTGACAATTTTTTTTTTTTTGCTTCAAAATATATGACTAAGTTGAAGCACTCTACTAAATTTTAAATAAATATCTTACGAAATACTCGAGTTATTTAAAAAATATATTTTTAAACTTTAAACTTTGACACCCTGTATGTCTAAAATGAAAAATTGAAAAACGGCATTGTGAAAGTCCTATTATTTTTGCTCAAGGAATCCATGGTTACCAGATTGGCCACCTTTTTCCAGACACCCTGTATATGATGTACAGCTTCATTGCTTTTAATTGATCATAGGGTGCTGACACCATGTGTTACTTGTGGGAGTGTGGGACTAAACTTATTATTGAAACAGGATAGCTCAATGATATTAAATCACTTTAATTTTCTTTGAGTTAACTTGTTTCGATAATAAGCTTGCTTCGTCGCTGAAAACAGACATAGATATCAGCACCCTTCAGTAATTTAAAAGCAGTGAGGCTGTACATATAGAGGTCATACTATTGTATGGCATTTTATATGTAAACACATAAACCAGAAATACCTTATACAACGGACAGGAATGACTTGAGAAAATTAATTCAGAACACGAATACTTTTTATTCATTACAGAATATACATACAGAAGAATTCTTTGTATGTTAAAGTATTAGAAATATCTATAGAATCTGTTAAAAACCTACCGAGATTCATATTTTTGTACCAACAGGCGTTGACATGTTCCAATTCTGATTATGTCAAACATATGCTTCCGTACAATATTCATTAGGCAATCAGTGCTAACATTCACCATGGGAATATATACTGTGTGTGTTAAAGTATTAGACATAGTACATTGAAAGAAGGCTGAAATTTGGCATTGTGCACAGCTAGATGGAAAATGAATTCGCTGACTAGTGACGGGTCATCTGCTCTGGTTTACATTGCAACATTGTCATTTAAGAAACCCATGCCTAATAATTCAGTACACATACTGTATACATATTTATTACTTACTTGTACAGGGTGGGCAAATTTCGATATTTGTATAGGGTAACTAGGCAACTGTAAGAGATACAAAAAAATGGAAGACACATTCTCGATCTCTTTTTTTTTGAGACAAATTCACTGGCGAAAAGAAAATTGTTATCTTGTTTTCGAGTTATAAACAAAAGTTCGATTTTTCGACTTTTAGACACATGTCAATATCTTGGTTGTTTGTAAGTTATGAAAAAACAACTTTTACATTCTTCAGGCACTTTTTTTCTGTATAATACTGTGGCGTCGAGAAAATCAAAAAAAAGGTGCAGTTTCGAGTTAAGGCATGAAGTTGTATTTTTAAAATGTGAATCATAGTTGACTATGGTTTAGTTAAAAAAGGATATTTTTTTCTCTTTCAAACTATATATCATATGTGGGGTTGCTTTTGATGTGTAAGTATTTAATAGCGTAAATAATCTTTTAGTAGATTACTTTTGCGTTTTTTTTATATTCCAACTAGGCATGTGTTATCTATGACAGTGTTTATCCGTTTGTCAGTAAATTGCATATTAATAATTTTGTTTCCGTCATAAATACACCCAATTTAATCGTAAACGTGAAGATGTCTTATGAAAATTACAAGAAATATGATATGCTAGAATTCTTTATTCAAAGTTGTAACAATTGCGATATTGCATCCGAAATATATTTCAATCATTATCTAGAAACGAGACAACCTAATAAGGCTATTTTTAAAGAGATTAAAAGAAAATCTCATTAATTGTGGGTCCTTCAACAAGCCAAGACCAAGAAATTACATTGATGATGCTGAAGAAAGTTTCTATAACTGTAATTGGAATGGCAGTTGCAAATCCTTCAATTTCAAGTCGTTAAATTGAAGCTGATTCTGGGATTTCAAGACGTCGAGCTTTGGGTATTTTAAAGATACAAATTCAGGCCTTATACAATAAGGAAACAACATCACCTGCAACCAACAGATCTTCAGCGATGATTGGAGTTTTGCACATGGTATCAAAAAGTCAACAAGATCCATTTTTCTCTAAAAATGTAGTTTGGACAGATGAAGCATACTATTCTGCAATGTAAGAATTTTCAACAGGTATAACGAGCACTATTAGTCTGATATGAACCCCACCATACCGTTGACATGCGATCTCAGGTACACTTTGATTTTAGTGTTTGGTATACTCTACGTGGCAATCTTGTTTTAACATATCAGATATATCAAGAAAATCTTAACCAACGGTACTACAAAATCTTAAACCAGAAAATTATTGAGGAATTTATGGACAATCTACCCTTAATTGAGGCAAGAAATCAGTTCTTCCAACAAGATGGTGCACTACCTCATAATATCAGGACCGTTTCAGAATTATTAAATACCAATTTTGAAAATAACTGGATGGGAAATAACGAACCAGTGAGGTGGCCACCACGATCACCTGACAATGCAGCTGGATTTTTTCTTTTGGAGCCACATTAAAGACAAATTATACAAGAAAACCAGTACCGACATATATGAACTAGACAAAATTTTATAGACTGTGAATTCAGTTTCAAATCTTCATATTTATAATGCAGTTCAGAGTGTTATGAAGAGGTTTAATTTATGTATCGAATATAAAGGACGTCAGTTTGAACATTTACTTTAATTTGAATTTTTATTTTGTAATTGTAATGTATTATAAAAACCGCTGCCAATTACTTGGGGATCAGAACTTCCTCACCATAGTAAAACTCGATGTGTGGTGGAGTTTATAATAAAAATAATTTTTGATGTTTCAAGAAAGTCACATTTTTTGACATTTCAAAAAAGTCACATTTTGACGTTTCAAAAAAGTCACATTGGTGGAATGTCACTAATATTTTTTTTAGACATTGGGACCGATTTTGCTCATCAAAGAACTCAATCTCTTCCTTGACCTCTAGAATGTGTGTACCAAATTTGAAAGCTTTCTCTCAAAAACTGTAGCTGCTATCACGAACCACACACACACAGACAGAAAATTTTAGCGATTGAAATATATTTCGGATGTAATATCACAATTGTTATAACTTTGAATAAGGCATTCTAGCATATCATATTTCTCGTAATTTTCGTATGACATCTTCACTTCTACGATTAAATGGGGTTGTATTTATGACAGAAACAAAATTATTAATATGCAATTTACTGACAAACGGATAAACACTGTCATAGATGACACACGCCTGCTTGGATTAAATATAAAAAAATGCAAAAAGTAATCTACTAAAAGATTATTTTCACTATTAAATACTTACACATCAAAAGTGACCCCACATATGATATACAGTTTGAAAAAGAGAATTTCTTTTTTAACGAAGGTGCTTCAAAAAATATGCAGCAATACTCAATACTGGAGATTCACAACCCAAAAATAATACAAAAATTTCCTATAAACATGAGCCCGGAGCTTTGTTACTGAGATGGATATTAAAGTTATTTATCAGTCAATTGATGTCAATTTTGGTTCAATAAAAAAAATTAACCTGTACCAATCAATCAATGCTAATTTAAAAAAAATAAATTCATTATTAAAAATGCACTTTAATTTAAAAATATTTATTAATATTTGATGTCTTATTGTCATATAAATATAACTTGTAAATAAAATATCTATATTATAATTCCTCAAAAAATGCAACTCTGCTTTTTGTAGAACCAGACTTGCTTTTTTTTAATGTTGAATATTTGTTTTCGCCTAACTTTACTTGTTCATCATGTAGCTGATCATAATCAGTTTGTTTATCACCTACTTTTAACACTGCGATCTCACTACGTAACTCCCGTAACTGATTTTGCAGATGTTTTGACTTTTCTAAATAATCCACCCTAAAAATAAAAACAAGGGTAATATTAAGAAAGCAGATAAGGTACCGCTAAACTCACCGTTCTTTTTCTATCTCTAAAGAGAGCTGATCAGCATCCCCATGTGCTATTAGATCATAAGAGGTTAGATTTAAATTTAAATCTGGAGAAGTGGACGCCTCGCTGTCTAACAGTGATAACTCTGTACCATAGCCGGAACTCAAAGGGGGTAGAGTGTTGTAACAGACTGAAATGTAGTAAGATAATTTTGTAAATTTTTTTGTCTTAGTTGTTAAACAAAATTTAACTTTAAAATACATTCTAATTTCAAGGTTACACTAGTAAAAGCGTTCGTAACCAAAAATTTAAAACTTTGTTTAAATAACTCATCCCTAAATGAAAATAGTGACCAAAATAAGTGATCAAAAGTGACTGGTCACATTCACTATTGTCCGGTCATTTTCAAAGAGACCAGGTTCTGCTGATTTTGTAAAATGTTTAAATATTCAAAATATTTTGCTGGCATCTAATGTCTATAAAATTGTTGTTGGGTGTTTGACACTTAACTATTTAGTTAAAAAAAAAAAAGTGAAATGGGTAAAGTTTGGAGTTTTTCAGAAAGTACGAAAAAAAACATCCGGGATGCATATTTTGTCAAACAATAATTATTTGGGATATGCCCCAAGAATGAAGAGGCACTTATTAAAATGTAAAAATAGCCCAGATAAAGTAAGGAAATATTTTAAAAAGAAGAAAGTTAACCTCTCCATGAAAAACTTTTTGTGGGGATTCAGTTTTATATTAGGATTAGGGTTTCCAAGTCCTGGGACCAAAAATATTTTCGACACTTCGGGATTAGTCCCGAAGGTCCCGAAATCGGAATAATTTATTTATTTAATTACTTATTCATTTCTTATTGCAGATCGTGTTTAGCGATAACTTACATACCAACAGAAAATGAATGAAACTTGGTTAAAATAACAGAAACAAACACTACACTACACAACATCATAAAATTGACAGGAAAATACAAAAGGATGTCACTTGTATATTATATATAAAAAAAGGAAAAAAATGGCTATAATATACATGTATTAAAAATTGAATAATTAGTTATTTATGCAGGGTGGGCCAGATTTTAATCGGGAAACTTAGAGATGCAATAGACATATAACTTATAGCTAAAAATGCTTCATTTTCGAGATAGAGGGCGCTTTTATTTGGAAACAGGGTTGGAAAAAATCATGATTTTTAAAAAATCTAAAATCAATGATTTTTATTTAAAAAATCAAAAAATCAGGTTTTTGATTTTTTTTGATTTTTTTTTCAGTTCTACTCTAATTTTTTGAAAACAAATACGATTTTTCCATACACTATTTTTTTTGTATCCTCTAACTACCAATTTGCACATATAAATTATTCACGTCACTGGAAAAATTCTCTATATGGTCTATATTTTCATACAAACAATAAAAATCAGCATTTTCCTGTTCTGAAAAGCTTGGTGGTCGGTTTCATTAATTTCATAGATGCCGAGGCGACGCGCGACTGAAGTGTAAAATAAAAATGAGCGGAAGGAAGAAAGAAATTTGGGATTATTTTATAAAAAAAAAACAGAAAAAGGAAAACCAGTAATAGAGGGGTGTGTAAAAAATGTAAAAAAGAAATGCCAGGACTTGTTCAAAGATTAAAAGGCCATCATGAAAAGTGCAGGAAGTTGATTTAACTGTAGGTATTCTAAATCTAAATAACTATGTATTTTATTTAAGGGGATCTTGAACGTTTAGGGAGCGAAAAAAGCAGTTAAATTAGTTTTTTGTACAAACTTTACAATAATTAACCTAATTTAAAATTTTTTGGAGTAAATCATGTTTTATTTTCTTTTACAGTTGGTTCTGTTTAATTTGTTTACTTTATGTTTCTGCTTTTAAGTAGGCACCTAATTTATAATGTACATTTAAGAAGGTAACTTTTGTTTTATATGTGTAACCTAACTGTTCTTTTCTTTTTTTTTTATTGGTATCTAGCTTTTAAATAAACTATACTTTTTATTTGAATTTTCTGAAGTTCGATTTACTGGCGTTACACAACTTGATTTAAATCATGATTTAAATTTAAAAAATCAGTTGATTTAAATCATGATTTAAATCACGATTTAAATAAAATTGATTTAAATCGTCGAAACCCTGTCTGGAAATAATTGAGACATTGTTATGAAATTCAGAAGGGGCAAGTTGCGTATACCTTGAACCACAGTTTCGGTCTCTCCATTCGAAATTATGTTAACTAAAAAAATGCAAAATCCTGTATTTTTTTTTAAATGATTTTCACGTAATAGACCAATCAAATTAAGCAAAAATCAGGCCCACTTTCACGATAATTTCCAACCATTCCCGACCAATACCATTCGATTCAGTATGTTTTTGAATTCTCATGGTCAATTTTGCCGTACGTTATATGAGCAAGAATTTAATTTAGAAACAATTAAAGTTGTGAAAATGATGAAAATCGATGTTTCTGAATGTTCAACTTCAAACGCTGCGAAAACGGCAACAGATAGAGAAAAATTGCTCAGAACATTTTTTATAGAGCGTTAAATTTCCTTCAAAAAAATCCGCGACGGCATATCTCTACGATGAATAGTTAAGGCGTTACAATGAGTTAAATGTTTATTATTATAGATTTATTGGGGTCAAAATAAAATAAAAGAAGGTTTAGTGCTATATCCCCAAAAAAACAACTATGCAGCTACGGACACATGTTTCGGAGTTATTGCCCCTCATCAGCGTATCGTAGCTAAAGAATTGGATCTAGGATGGGATAGATCAGGAACAAGAACTAAAATAAAGCTGGAAAGTACAGTACACAGTACTCAATTAGTGCATTCATGTTCCCATGTGCCACAATTGGGGCCTCAATGATCACAGTCAACACACAGAGCTCTATGTGTACTGCCCGTTTCCACCTGGCAAATACAAACAAAATAATATAGATTTATTGGGGTCAAACTAAAATAAGAAGGTTTAGTGCCATATCCCCAAAAAAACAACTTAGATCCTAGATCCAATTCTTTAGCTACGCTACGCTGATAAGGGGCAATAACTCCGAAACACGTGTCCGTAGCTGCATAGTTGTTTTTTTTGGGGATATGGCACTAAACCTTCTTATGTTTATTATTTTTCTACTGCGTCCTGGTCAGCTGTATACGCAACGCGTATCCACTTTTTTCCACATAAGAAACAATTTTCTTCGAAATTAAATTGCGACACACTTAAACGACGTGGGTATCGCTCTTTTGGAATTCCAGAGCCAGGCTTCAAATTATCTTTTGAGGAATACGCTTTTCTACACTTATCATGAACAGTAACTTCATTAACATTTTCTATTTGATTCCATTTCTTATCCTCACGTTTCTTGCTGTTTTCTATAAACGATTCGATTCCCTTTTGTTTTACTGTTACAGTCTTGCCCATTTGCAGAGCTCCTTCACATATAAAACAATTTTCTTCTAGCGACATTTTTGATCGGTTTATTTTATATTAATCAACAGCACAACCACAATGATAATGTAAAAATTGCTCACAACCAGTACACTGTACAACTGCGTTATAACTGCGACGACTATTAGCATCAAACTGAACAGCTCATAACTTAATAATAATTTATCTTATAACTTAATAATAATTTTCCAGGTCTTTGAGTATGCATAAAAGTATATAATAATTATATCTAGACCAAAAAAGTGATAAATACATTTGCTAACGTTGTAAAAATAAGAAAATTATGAAAGATTTACAGCAAGTCTACTTTCAAATGTCGCGGCATACGAGTCTGTTGATCGCGCATGCGCGTTACTTGTACAGCTGACTGATATACAGCAGAAAAATAATAAATATTTAACTCATTGTAACGCCTTAACTATTCATCGTAGAGATATGCCGTCGCGGACTTTTTTGAAGGGAATTTAACGCTCTATAAAAAATGTTGTGAGCAATTTTTCTCTATCTGTTGCCGTTTTCGCAGCGTTTGAAGTTGAACATTCAGAAACATCGATTTTCATCATTTTCACAACTTTAATTGTTTATAAATTAAATTCTTGCTCATATAACGTACGGCAAAATTGACCATGAGAATTCAAAAACATACTGAATCGAATGGTATTGGTCGGGAATGGTAGGAAATTACCGTTTCGAAAAACCCTTAATTTTACTGGTCTATAACAGCTAACTGATAAATAAGGGATGAATGATTTTGAAACGAGTTTAACTCAAAGACGTTGCCTCCTATCAAAAAATTATAAGAAATCTTTTTTGTGCATCAATAACAATGAATGTCAAAAAAGAATGAAAAAATAGCTTAGATCAATGCGTCCTGTTTTTGGGGAAGAATATCCTCGACACCCCCACCGTCACGCCTCTGTTTAAAATGGAGATATGAAATCTATGGCGAGAAGTGCACTGCCTAACTAGCACTAAAAGGACAGAAACTGGCATCGGAACTTTAATATAGTAGGAATTACATAACTGTTACTAAATTTGCGATTTTAGTGTAAAATTCACCTTGTATACCCATGTAGTAACAGTTACGTAAAATCTACTGAATTCAGGTATTGTATAGGTATTACACTTTCAAGTAACTGCTGCAGTATGTGCAACGTCGCGGATACTGTTCTGCATCACTTTAAAGCATTTTCAACTTTAAAGTGAGAATTAGTAGTAATGCCGACTGCACAGCGTTACCAAAGCATCACTTCAAAGTAATAATAACTGAAAGTGTTCTATTTAAAGTTCCCGTAACGTGGTCGGGACATTTTTTTGGAGCTTTAAAGTTGTGTAACTTATTAGCAACATTAAGGTAACACTTTCTTATTCGGAACTAATCGAACATGGCGCCGAAAAGCAGTAAAGCAACAATAAAGATTTTCTGGCATTCATTGACCTTTTATAGAAAAGTTATGTTACAGTTAAGTGAAGTTAACAATTTAACAAATTATTTGATTGATGCGGAACCAACCCATATTCGTTGAAATAGATAAATAACCAGGTTAGGAAAATTGTCGGGAAAATCGGGCATTGCAGTGAAGAACCAACAAATGTTGAAGTAAAGAATGGAATTGATTTTGTGATTTACCATTAATTATTAATTAAAATTTCGCTAATTGAACAAATTCGCAAAATTTAAACAAATGAATAATTTAGGGAAGTTACAAAATTTATGAATACGTGAATGATCAGATAACAAAAAATATGGATAATAGAAAATAGTTTGGATCAGGCCTACTCTGAAGTGTTGAAATTGTGTGAGTTAGTGTTGACAATACCTGCAACTAGTGCTTCGGTTGGACGCAGTTTTTCGACCTTAAAAAGAATAAAAACTTTTCCAAGAAATTCAACCAGGGAAGAGCGGCTTTCAGAATTGTCCCTGTTGACAATAGAAATTGACTTTGTGAAGGAGATGTCCCAAAATTCAAACTTATACGACGAAGTTACTTCCGACTTCGCAAAAAAGGAGAGACGGATTAAATTACATTATAAATAGGTAGGTATGTGCATGTTAACTACTTAACTAGCCGGCTCGATTTATAGTTGGCTAGAGAGTGCACGATGGCAAGTGTGACTGAACAAACTCTCTATTTCGCTGCGGGTTCGATCCACGCCACCGGCACTGGCAATGTCGGTGGATATGATTGTGTGTCTGCGTTTTTTTCATAAGTGTAACCCTTGCCCGTGCAGCTTCGGCTTTGGAATCGGGGGTTGTCTAATTTTTGTGGTGTTTTTATGTTTTATGTTTATTGAGGAGTGGCGGTCCTACAAGTGTACTTTTTTTCTAGATATCATAACTTTGCGACTTTCGACATTTGCTTTGAAATGAGTAAACGGAAGCCACGCCCCTTTCCTTAAAAAAAATGTTGCCTCGCTTCGCTCGGGGCTTGGCACTACACTACCCATCACCCTATATCACAGACTGCTTCCCCTGTATCAAAACTCACCGCACGCCCCTGGTTTTTGGTCTTGTTTTAAAAGGCATGTAAAATTCGATGATGGCAATAAACACTTTTAAATGTTAAAAACGACCACAAGATCAATACCTAGTCACTTATGGATTTTTAAATGACTAGTCACTTTTCGTCTCGACTTTTAATTAATGAATTAAGAAATATTATGCACCAAGTTCGTCTGACTATCACTTAAAAATACCAATGTAACAAGTTTATTTAATATTTGTATTAACTTACAGATATGGGAGAAGCTGTATTCGATCCAACATAGGATGTAGTACGACTTAAAAAATCTAAAAGTTTCTCTTTGGCTTGTTTTTCCGCCGCTCGTGCTTTTAGAAGTTCGTCTTTTAATTTATTCGCTTCTGCCACCCTTTTCTCCGATTCTTCCACCAGTCTCGCTGTTAACATTTCGGCTTCCCTTGTTTTTTCTTTCCAGGGAGACCTGCAAATATATATGTTATTAATGAAAATGAGTTCAAAAGAAAAAAAGCATGTAAAATAAATTTCGGCAGATAATCGAAATTTTAATTTATTTAAACATATTAAGTGGTCTATTCTGTAAAATGTCGTTGCATAACGTATCGTATAATAATGATTGTTATTTACTAGTCTTCTAATGATATTTTCAACGATCTTGTAAAAATTCAAATTCAGTGACCAGTTCGTTTAAATGATTGACGTTACTAAGTAGCTATGTTCGCAGGATTCTTTTTGTATCTATTCTGCCAAATTCCTGCTTTACTTGTTGACATTTGATTTTAATTAAGGTATCAAATCGATAATTTTGTGTCAAAGTTGACAGTTTGTGATTTACTATATTTTTGTTTGGAGAAAATAAGTACGAACACCGACAATACGATGTAAACCAACAATAAAATAAAACCACTAAGCAGCAACTTTCAATATACTTCAGAAGATAGAAAATTAATATTTCATTCTGTATTAATAAATATGAATCAGCGAAACTGGATATTTTAAAGGAATCTTGGGCACAAATTGTAATGAAATTGAATAGTTCTGGTGGCCCTTCAAGGACAATACGCGGGTGATTTGGCAAAACCTTATATTTTACAATTTTTTGAATTTCAAATTAAATATGGTTTTACATACAATTAGTTACTACGCAGGCGTATGTAACTTTCTATGCAGGGTGTACACTATTTTAGAGACACCCTGTTTAGTCCTTTATATGTGCTGTACTTTCGGGTACTGTTTTATCTTTTACCAAGGTTTTACCACTAGCGGTTCTTCTATAGAGTAATTTGGTCAATGACTTCCCACATACAAATAAAAAAATAGAGCTATTCATTTTCTGAAGTTTAAAAATATATATAATATAATATATATATATATATATATATATATATATATATATATATATATATATATATATATATGCAAGTCGCTATCTGCCACAGAGACATCTAGGATGTCGGTCGGATAGTAGCATTCAGACCATATGAGAAGTTTCATACCTCTCACCACTATTCACTTCATCTTAGTAAGTATATAACTAGCAGGTTGGCCACTATCATTTGTCTGTTCCATAACCTATGGCATACTGAAGAGAACAAATAAGTTCAAAATCGATCTATGTCTGGTTAGGAATTGACAAATGATATTGGCTATCGATCTATCATGATTTGAATGTATAATTCAATGTAGGTCGGGGTATTTGCCCGCTGAGTAGTTGTTTCCTTCAAATCATATTTAATAACACATTTGTTTAGTCCACCTGGGCTAGGGGTCGCCGCATATATATATATATATAAAATATATATATATATATATATATATATATATATATATATATATATATATATATATATATATATATATATATAGATTTTCTTACCAAGTAGAGATCCGGATAAAACTAGGACAACCAGAGATCCACCTTTAAAATTACAAATTTCGAAGTATATATTTCATAAATAAGCTGGGAACAGATTTACTTAAGTTTACTGCCGCAGAGGGGAAAGAAATTATGATTTTAATTTTTTTTTTGATAAAAGTTAAGTAACATGAGATCCGGTAATAAAAATGCACCAGTTGAGATCCATCTGTGTATAAAATGATGAATATGCATAAATATAGGATAAGGCGAGATCCTGCGCTGTTGCCAAATATAACGTAACGACATAACCAAGGTCAGTACCGAGGATTTAACAATCTAAAGATGAACTAAGTGATCAATGGCGAATGATGAAATTTAGATTGGCCATATCTCAGTGTTGAGGCGTGGGACTTGAGCCATACTTTATGACATAACTACCGAGAGCAAATAAAGCAAATTTTTTTGGACAAAAAACATTTTGAGAAAAATATTTTCAAAATATTTTTTTTTCGCAAGAAAATTTATTGACATTTCAGGTTTCACTAAGAAATTTTAAAAATTTCTTTTAAATTGGTTTTTGATTTATAAAAATAAAACGGTGTAACTTAAAAAAAATTAAAATTGAGATGTTTGAAACCTGTTGATAAATTTCCTTATCTTATTTTGAAAATTAATAATTTGTATTGACAATATTTTTCGCAAATTTTGGTCTCAATTTTTTTTTCCGAAAAACTGGTTTATTTGGTCTTGATAATCATGCCAAAAAGTATAGCTTATTGGATCTCATGCTTCAATACTGAGAAAATATGGTCAATCTAAATTTCACCATTCTCGCCACTGGAACTTATACAGGGTGTCCGGAAACAAAGTAGAAAAAAATAACTGTAGATTCCTTAGCCCAAATTAATTGGGGTTCTTCATATAACATTTTTCAAAATACTCCTTCGTTGTCAAGTTACAGCCCTTTTTAAAGGGGTACGTTTTAATTTTTTTTACTCAAAAAATAAAATTCCAAAAAACAAAATATTTGGCATATCTACTACACTTATTGAATCTTGTGAATTTTTTTCATCCCATTGAATGCTCCACCAAGGAGTGGAATTCCCATTCCACCCCTAATATATTTTTAAAAATATTTTTAAAATCCATTGATTTTACATTTCAGAATTAAATATTTTTGATTCCCTTGTTAATTCTAGAAGAAAATTCACTAGATTCAATAAGTGTATTAGATATGCCAAATATTTTTTTTTTGGAGTTTTATTTTTTGTGTAAAAAAATGAAAACGATTTTTAACGTACCCCTTTAAAGGGGCTGTAACTTGACAACGAAGAGGTATTTTAAAAAATGTCATATGAAGAACCCCAATTAATTTGGGCTAAGGAATCTACAGTTAATTTTTTTCTACTTTGTTTCCGGACACCCTGTATGTACTGTTGCGCCACTGGACTGTGTAGACTGATTAGATGAGACTGGAATTGTACACTAACGGCCGGGAATATTCTGGAATGCCCTAGACCGTGTGAATGGATGTATAAATAAGACATACGGTGGGCCGAGCCTCAGTCTGAAGTCGAACGTGAACGAGTAAAGAAGAAATAAGAAAGAGACTTATAAGTGTTCAAGGGTAATTATCATTAAGACAGTTATTAATCTATTGTTGTTAATTGTTAATTAGTAAATAAAGTAGTGAGTAAGTGTTACTTGGACTTTCAATCAACGAATCTACGAGTAGAGGTGTTTGTGTGGATACCAAACACGTAACAATTTGGTGTCGGAAGTGGATTGGAAGAGAAATTTCTGGAATATTCGAAAAGGTTCTACAGTGTTCTTCTCTGAAATTAGTGGTAACACGGAGAATTAAGCTACTGAACAGTGTTTGGGGGACTATTTCTGGACTGAATAGTGACTTTAAAGTGGATTTTCGAGTAGTTTCTAGAACATCCGATTTAGAAATAGTTGCAAATACGCGAGTGCTGCTAGTAATAACGTGTTGTAGACTGAGAAAAAGGACTACTAGTGCAATTTCGGGAAAATTCTAGAACATTCTATTTGAAACCTACAGGAGATACGTGAATTGTGTCGACGGGAAAGTGTTGTAGACTTAAAAACAAGATTATAAGTGACTTTTAGTGACAATTCTAGAACATTCGATTTGGAAACCACAGAAGATACGTAAACTGTGTTAACGGAAACGTGTTATACTCAAAACAAGACTAAGTGTTCAAGGGTGATTATCATTAAGACAGTTATTAATCTATTGTTGTTAATTGTTAATTAGTAAATAAAGTAGTGAGTAAGTGTTACCTGGACTTTCAATCAACGAATCTACGAGTAGAGGTGTTTGTGTGGATACCAAACACGTAACAGTACTGATGAATACTTACCCCATTTCAAATAAATACATTAAAATTATCAGGTTAACTAAAGCTATACAGTGCGGTCCATACAGACAAATTCGTTTATTGCTTTATTAGCAATTTAAAAAAAAAATCCTGAAACACGTCGATTTTGCAAGCTGAACTAACCTGAACGACTAACCCCCGTATCGATTTCTGTTATGTGCATACGTTAAGCGTGCGCTACTCGCACACTTGGCGCGTTGCAAGGCATCCTCCTCTGTCGCAACAAAAATTTGTATATTATTGGCCGCCACGCCGTTACGATGCGTCGGATCGAATTCGGTCGTAAGGCTTTTTTGCGTCGTTCGCGACGTAGAACGATACGCCCCCCGCGATTTTGCCGAAAAGGCGTGTTCCGAAATTAGCCCCCCTCCCCGACCCCCACACCCCCTCCAATTTTTTTCACGAAAACATCTCCAATAATATTCGCCCACGGGAGCGCGCTCCTTAATCTGCGGAGGAAGTATTTTTTTCGGACGATCGAAAATTTTCGGCGCGCCGACGGCCGCCACGCCGATGCGTCGGATCGAATTCGGTCATAAGACTTTTTTGCGTCGTTCATGACGTAGAACGACACGCCCTCCGCGAATTTGCCGAAAAGGCGTTTTCCAAAATTAGACCCCCCTCCCCGACTCCTCACCCCCCTCGATTTTTTTTCGAAATCCTTCCATCGAACGACGGCCCCCCACGAAAGCGCGTTCCTTAATCTGCATATTTACTGTAATTCCCATCCGTTTGAAAAAAAACGCGAAAACGCGATCGATTTGATCCGCCTGCAGGCGAAATTAAGCGTCATACGCGTTTTGGCACTAATATACCTTTTTGTAAGCCCGGACATTTGCCTTTTTTATAGGGGGGTCGCGACCCCCCTCGTCTGAACTCGGGGTATGTAGCACCCCCCTCCACGCACACCAATGGTGGGGGTGCCTCGAGATGGAAGTTTTTTCATCTCGTATCGCCCCCATCGCCACCTACGGGGTCAAAACGGAGCTCGAAAAGTCGTTGCACGAGATAACGGTTGCTCATTGGGCGGCAAGGGGAGGGAAAATTTTCCGGGGCTTATATCTCGGCGACGGGAAGAGTTATCGAAGCGATCTCTACGGCGTTGTACTCGTATAGTCGTCCCACGCGGACATTGAGAGAACCATTTTTTTCGAAAAACGATTATTTCAAAATTCACCCCCCACCCGGCACCCACGCGATAACGCGTGGACAAACCATCTAACTTTATAAGGGCAAAATGTGCGCAAAAGCACCTCTTTTACGTAAAAAAATCGTCGCGCCCGCGAGAGCTGTTTAGACCGAGGTCACTTTCCCCATTAGCGGATATTTACGTGAAAATAAGGAAATAAAAGAATTCATTAGTCTGTAGTGTTGTTTATACAGGGTGTTTCATTACTGTGTAATCTATTGATATCTTCTTTTCAAATAGAATAAGTTTTACCTACAGTGTGGTCCATTTAATGTGTTTTTGATTTTCTGACTATTTTTAAGATAGACGAAAATTTCAAAAACTATCGAAATGCTAAGTAGATGGCTAATGGAATTAATTCAAAATATACAAGGTGTTCCATTTTAAAAAGGTAACTTTGGCCTGCCACGGATAAACAAATCGCACTGTATTGCTACACATAGTTTAGGAATGTGATTTTCTTTAGTATGTAGAACTTTTCTATATGAGACATTTTTGTATCTCTGTCATAAAAGAAGATATTAAGCAATTTTACACTTATGGAGCATTCTGTATAAACACATACAATAAAACAGATAGTTTTTGTGAGTTATATTTTTTAGACATCCTGGAAAGCTAATGAGAATGAAAAAAGTGATAGCAAACAAAATTATTTTTTTTCTTGTATAAAAACAATTCGTTGATAATTTGGCCATTATTTGTTATGTTACTCAATATATGATTAGTAGTTTCAATTTTCTAATAAAATGATAAAAATAATAAGATATTGTTATGTAACAACAAACATTGGAATAAATGATAGACTTATATTTCAAAATGTTTATCTTAATTTAATCAAAATACTCTGGGAACCTTAATTATCCACCGAAGAAAACAGAAAGGGAAAGAGCTTTTGTAAAAGACATAATCCACTTGCGTAAGTTATTAGGTTTAATTTTCATCTTATTTTTTTTTTGCTTGAACACAATATACCAACGTATCTGGCTTTTTCCATTAATAAGCTCATCTTCTAGCAATGCTGTGCAATATTCTCAGCACTTCCAGAATTTTGAGCGGAAAACTCGAAAAAGCTATTTTATTTTGCTAGAAAGATACCAAATTTTGAATATCCATACAACAGTAAAATAATTAACACCCTTTTTTTATCGCAACGCACGACTCTACAACACGCTAAAACTCAAATTATTATGTTGATTTGAAATAACATATAACTTATTTCAAACTTCCCGGGCAATGGAGCGATGTATTTGCAGATCACCCAAAGAATAATTTCTGTATGTAGGTACGTATAATTCTTTGCTAGAGATTTACTAACAAAGATGAGATCCGCCACGTTGCCAAATTTAAGGATCTCGTCTTGTTTAGAAACGTGAGAGTATATACACATATACAACTTGCTTGTCAGCGCACTCTGGTGTACAAATCCGGAACTACTGGTGTATATAAATAGATAAAAATAGGCAAGGTGGGATCCAGCAAAAATTTTGAATTTGGAATCTACGTTATCGGCTTTACCGAATAAACTCGATATACACGCTAAAAAAGGCGAGATCCGAAATCGGATCTCGCCTTTCAAAAATGATCTCGACTTGGTAACAATATATCACAAAATGATCTCACCTTTCCCCTTTTTACATCTATATATATATATATATATATATATATATATATATATATATATACAGGGTGAGTCACCAAGGGCGCCTCGGTCGATATCTCCATTAATATTTATGATACAGAAAAAAGTTTCAAATAAAATTTATAGGAGACCAAGAGTACCATATCCTAAAATTATTTCTAATCACACAGGGTGTTTGATGTTAGAGTGGCATATCAAAAGTATGTTTTTTTAAATGGGACACCCTATATATTTTTGCAAATTCTTATTCTTTCTTTAATTGCCTTTTCGAATATGTCATGTTTTTTGAAATTCCTTTGCGACGTTGTCGAATTATTCAACTTTTTTCAAGAAAATTGTCATTTGAAGACCTCACTAATAAATTCTGCAGGAGCGGTATTTTCACAGATTAAGCAAACTTCTTTTGTTAAATGTTAAGCAATGCCATGGCCTAGCATCCAGATATTTTAAAGTTGAAATTATTTGTACAGGGTGTTTATTACGATGATACAAAAACAGCCAAATTTAATCTATCATAACTTCATTTTTTTAAATGGAACACCCCGTATATTTTAACATATTTGGATAGAGTTTTTGTCGCTCTATAATTTTTGTTAACCTATAGTTATACCTAAAACCAACGGTTTCCAGTGAAACTGCATTCTAATAAAAACATCAGGTAATTTCTAGAAATTCGGATATCATAGGAGGCATTGGCACATGTTTTTTTTGTTTTTGCAAGAAGGAACTACGAACATGAAACAATTTATTTATAACAAAACGGTAAATACAATTTTTTTAGTTGTATCTAGTTCATAAGAGGTTCAATCTGTCCTCCACTTTCTTGCACGCACAATCTTAGACGACTCAAAAAAGATTGGCTAACATTTCTTAATTTCTGAACATAAACGGTCTCTTTTACATAACTCCACATAAAATAATCTAATTTTGTTAGGTCTGGTGACCTAGGTGGCCAACAAATTCGCCCACCTCTACCAATCCACTTATCTGGATATTCATTATTCAAATAGTTGCGTACTTGCGCACTATAGTGGGCTGGCGCCCCGTCATGCTGCAGCCATAACCTTCGTATTATAGCTAATGGTAAATTTTCCAACAAATCTGGTAGACTATTTCTTAAAAAGTGTAGATATGTTTCTCCATTTATTCTGCCTTCAAAAAAATATGGCCCAATTACATATCCTCCTATAATTCCACCCCAAACGTTTAATGACCACCTATGTCGATGGTCAATACTCCGTCGGAAATGGGAATTTTCTGTAGAATAATAGTGCAGATTGTGCCTATTAACATTTCCGTTTTTATGGAACGTAGCCTCGTCGGAAAACAATACGTATTCGTAAAAATCCGGTTGTTCTCGCACTTTCTGAATTATCCATTCACAAAATTCTCGTCTCTTAATAAAATCATTAGCTTCTACTTCTTGCAAAAATTGGATATGATAAGGGTGAAACTTATTTTCTTTCATAATCCTTGCAATACTGGACTGACTAATATCCAATTCCCTACTTAAAATTCTTGAACTTACATGTGGATTTTCTACGAGGCTTAGCACAACAGATAATGTGTTTTCTTCATTTACGACCGGTTTAATTCGTTTTGGCTTCTTAAACATAACTTTTCCACTTTCATCGAATTTAGTTTTTAATTTTGTAAAAGCGCGACAATTCGGATGTCTTTGGTCTGGATATTTTTGACCATACAATCTAGATTCCAACAAACAATTACCATAACTCTCCCCGATACAGTAAATCATATTAATTCTTTATTGCTTAGAAAAATTCACTTTAAATACTTATTTAAATCGAAATTAACGTAACAATAAAGTCTGCAAATTAAAAGCGTTTCAAATTAGTTTCAAACAAATGTCAGTGATAAATGCCATCTAGATATTTGGAAAATTCACACAGTTCAAGTATTTAAATGTAGAATAATAAGACAACTTTCTTTTCATTTATAAAAGATGAAACTTACATTAATTGAAACAATAATGCTCATAGTTGTTTCTTGCAAAAACAAAAAAAAACATGTACCAATGCCTCCTATGATATTCGAATTTCTAGAAATTACCTGATGTTTTTATTAGAATGCAGTTTCACTGGAAACTGTTGGTTTTAGGTATAACTATAGGTTAATAAAAATTGTAGAGCGACAAAAACTCTATCCAAATATGTAAAAATATACGGAGTGTTCCATTTAAAAAAATGAAGTTATGATAGATTAAAGTTAGCCATTTTTGTATCATCGTAATAAACACCCTGTACAAATAATTTCAACTTTAAAATATCTGAATGCTAGGCCATAGCATTGCTTAACAATTAACAAAAAAAGTTTGCTTAATCTGTGAAAATACCGCTCATGCAGAATTTATTAGTGAGGTCTGCAAGTGACAATTTTCTTGAAAAATGTTGAATAATTCAACAACGCCGCAACGGAATTTCAAATACAAGACACACCCGAAAAGGCAATTAAACAAAGAATAAGAATTTGCAAAAATATATAGGGTATCACATTTAAAAAACCATACTTCTCATATGCCACTCTAACATCAAACACCCTGTGTGATTAGAAATAATTTTAAAATATGGTACTCTTGGTCTCCTACAACTTTTATTTGAAACTTTTTTTCTGTATAATAAATATTAGAAGAGATATCGACCGAGGCGCCCTTGGTGACTCACCCTGTATATATATATACACATTTTTTTTTTTTAAACTTCAGAAAATGAATAGCTCTATTTTTTATTTGTATGTGGGAGGTCATTGACCAAATAACCCTATAAAAGAACCACCAGTGGGGTTTACATTAGGATTTCGGTTTGGCTTTGTCAATAAAAAACATTTGTATTTTTCTGACAATAAAGCATTTTTAATTGATTGATTGATTGATATATTAATTATTTCTTCAGTTCGTCCCGTTTCGGTATTTGTTTATATTATAATCAATGAGTAGGATAATTGAAAAATAATTTATAAATACCTTTTCTTCATCTTTCCTCATGGCAGTTAGCCTTAACCTAGTTATTTCCTGCTCCGCTTCTGCAGCTTTTTGACTTAGGAGTCTGGCTTCTTCTTCAGCTACCCTACTTTTCTCAGCCAAGAGATCGGCACTTTCTTCTGACCGCCTCTAAAAATATCACAAAATCAGACAAAATTATCTAATTACGAGGAAAAGTTATTTTAAGACGTTTACAACTGATCGAATATTTACCAATGCTTCATTGGCCAATCGAATTTCCTCCTGGTACTGCAGTAATCTTTGTTCCATAGTAGCCCTTTCCCTTTCGGCTTCCTCCCTCAATTGTTTTTCTCTAGCTAATCGATTTCGTTGGACCTGCCTTCTTTGTTTTTCTTCCTTCGCTGCTGCTTTCATTTGCTGCAATTCCATCGAGTCAGGTTTTCGTCTCCTCATAAATAAATCATGATTTCCCATACATAAGTCTAATATCTTTAAACAAATCGGTTATCATTTCTGTTACATAAATGTTGTTTTACTTACCAGTTTGTTCATTCTCAATTTGTGGCTGAAGAACACAAAATTTGGTGCGTTTTTGTCCACCGGTTTTATTATAAATTTCTTATCATCAAAACTGATGTGCCTAATTTCAGACCAAGTAAATGTAGTTTTTGGTTGCAGCTTGTTTTCTTTTTCATAAATATTTAGGCCCAAGGCTGTCACACCTAGCCAAAGTTCAGTCTCTTTTTTATTCTAAAACAATATTTCAGAATAGTAACACATACTAGAAAAAACTATAAAACTGTTGTAACAAAGAATTATTTAGATATAATATAACTGTTGTCATTCGAGGGGGGTCAACTCTCTGTTTGAATTAGTGGTAATTCATTAATAGTGGTTGGGAGGCAGCGATAAATTTCAGACGACTTTTACGTAGATATAATAATAATAATAATGTCTTCATTGTGTAAAATAAAAGCAATTTAACAAAAGGTTAGTGGTACAGTATATGCTGATATCAAAACTATTAACCTAGGATAGCATTGGTATAGTATTATAGTGTTTTCATAAATTCTCTAGAATAAAGAAATACGAATTCAATGACCTGCATTCGTATGAAATAATAATATAATAATAAAGATTAAATGATTTGATTAAGAATTTGTATTTGTATTTAAATAGCCCTTTTGTATTTAAATAAATGCTCTTTCACATTGATAAATATCCAACAAATTTTTTGTTTTACTCTACAGATTTTACGAAAACACTATAGTACGGTACATAATATCTAACATATGATTTTATCTAGTATATGACAGTACAGTATATAATATCTAATATTACAATAGTATATCTAACGTATCTCTATAGTATATGTATGTATATATAATATCTAACACAACAGTATGATGGGTTACGTATGTTTTTATCACGTATGTTTTTATCACGGTCTAAAACAATTTTAAATTCGTCGTTCAAAATAAAAATCTTAAGTTGACGTTTTAATACATTTGTTGATTTGTTGTGTAACTGTGGAGGTAGATTATTATAGACATAAGTCGATAGGTAAGTAAACGATGATCTCAATGTTTCATATTTAGACTTATTGTATGCAATTGGTCATTTGTATCTCTCAAATTTCGGTTATGCATAACATTTCTCACAATTAGTTTATCAAAGAGATAAATAAGATGAAATTTAGGAAGCACTTCTCATTTACTTTTAATAGTTTTAACTCCCTGATATGTGGTGTTATATGCTCGTGGATAGAAGTATTTGTAACAAATCTAACACAGATATTCTGGATCTTTTGAAGTTTGTTTGCCTCTGACAAATTTAAGCAAGGCCCATAAACATAATCACAGTAGTTGACATATGATATGACTAAGGACTGTAACAGAAGTTTAGTGGCCCTATCAGGGATATTTCTAAAGATTGAAATCTGTTTAAAAACGCAAAAACATTTTCTAAGGACTTGCAATATATGAGGAATAAAGTTTAAAATTTTATCAAAGGTTAACCACAAATTGTTCACCTTGTCAACTTGTTCTATAATTATATTGTCAATTGACAGTTGATAGTGAGTGAGAATTCTTAATTTATTTGCAGTGCCAAAAACTATATTTTTACTTTTATTTGGATTTAATAGGAGTGAATTCTGAAGAGTCCAATTTTTTATTTCATTTAAATCATGATTAACTTTGGTTTGGGGTTCTACAGACTTCATCACATCAATAGCAAAGTAAAGTTGTATATCATCAGCATACATATGCAGGGAATAATATTTCGTGACTTGAGGCAAGTCTAAGGTGTAGATGTTAAAAAGTAAGGGCCCCAAAATCGAGCCTTGGGACACTCCCGAGCGTAAGAAGCATTTGTCAGAGTCTTCTTCCACTTATGGTGTCAAGACAAGTATATTGAACACGATTTAGTAAGTAAGACATGAGTCACATTAAGATCTCCATCCCGTAGAATTTTAACTTTTTTTATTGGCAATTCAGTGTTTAAGGAGTCAAAACCTTTTGACATATCTAATAAGGTCAAGGAAGTTACTTTATCAGAATTAATTGAAATCAAAACATTATCGAGAATAGTGATCAAGACTGTGAACTTTCTATGATTCTCTCGAAAACCCAACTGTTTTTTGGGAATTCCATTATAGTCTAACACATAAGTGTTAGTTGACCATGAATAAGGGACTCCGCTAATTTTGAGGGAACTGAAAGTAAACTAATGGGTCTAAGTTCCGTGATGGTGCTTATCCTGCTATTTTTAGGTATTGGTTTAACTAATACCTGTTTCCAGATTAGGGGGACTGTTCTGGTTTCAAATGAAAAATTTATAATATGTGTTAGAGGTTCCGCTATGTATAGTAAGCTTAATTGTAGCATTTTGCCTGAGATACCGTCATATCTAACTGTGTAAGGTTTTTGTTTTAAAATTAAATTGTGAATAACTTCTACTGATATTGTAATTCGAAGCAGCTATGTGAGTAGCGGTTACACTCGAATTGTGACAGATAATTTTGAGGAATGCTATTACGTGATATAGAATCAATAAAGAAATTGTTGATATTGTTTTCATCGCAGAGGTTTTCAGGAAGTGGTGCAAAATCTTCTCAGATTTAATGACTTCGTTAAATTTTAAAGTAAACCATAAATTTTTTGGATTTTTGATATTTTGATTAATATGGAAATTAAGAAAGGATTTTTGTTCATTTTTCAATGGTGTCGTAGATTTTTAGCATTTCACAGTAGTATTTTCCAGTGGCGGCTCGTGGTTAATTTTATAGGGGGGCACACATTTGACATTTTGAAATTGTATATTAAAATTAACTTAACGTCATTACTCGGGAAATTATCCAATTGGTGAATTTCTAAATCATTAAAAATATTTGAATTTTGAAACTTTTTTAAAACACTACACATAATTTTAATTTTTAGCTTCAAATCTATTTGAATATTTTTTTCAATTTTAAAATGTCTTAAATGTTTTTCTGTTTCCTTACATATTTGTATGACATCAGATGACGGATAAATAAGACCACCGCGGTCTTTTACAAATATTAGTTCATGGAAATTTTCCCTGTTTATTGAAAATAAAGCGTTTATACATTCTTCACATTTTAACGATTTTAAAATTGATTTTACCACAAAGCCACTATACACCATAATATATTCGGTGTACTCCGACAACTCCAAAGAAAAATTAAAGTTATATTCAGTTTCAGATATATCATGGGCTCTAAATTTATTGCAAGTTAAATATATTTTGTCTATTGCAGAACTACAATTTAAAATAGAAATATTTTCCAAAGGAATGCAATTTCCAGAGAATGTTTCTTTAATTTGCATATGAATCAATAATTTTTTATATGCAGATTTAAATTGGCGGCTAGTTGGATTATTATTCCATCCCCCATGCTGTCTGATATTACAGAAAAAAAGAGAGACTATTTAAAATAAGTTACTTTACACATAAGATTAAATATTCTTCCTAATAAAATATTAAGTAAGTATTTTAATTTTTATTATGTAGTAAAATAAATATAATAAAATCAGTATGAAAATATTCGAGGTATTTTTTTAAATCAAATGTATTATAATAACATGCATAAAAATAAATATAATAAAATTCGTATAGGTAAAAAAAATGGCATTAAAATACCATTTTATACAAATGTCGAATTAGTTTTATGTTTGTAAACCACTGAGTTGTAAACTAAATAATTTGACACAATTTACTACTCCAGTCCTGCAAACATGCTGGAGCGCAGGTACACATGGCGTAGGCAGATTGCTTAAAATTTAAATTAAATAACAAATAACTCGTAATTACTACTTACTGAAAAAAAGGAAAAATTTTCATTTACACTGGTACCGGTGTCACTTCGGTTAGGACACACTTCAACAACACATTTACCCTTTATTACATACAAATATCTCATTAACAATAGATCTTTACAGCTCGATTGCATAAATCATACTGATCGCCATGCGACTGCTAGGCACCGGCCAGGCTCCGCGATGGCTTCATGCCTTGATTCCTTGCAACAAGTCTATGTGGTCTGTGGATGTACACAAGTGAACTGTGCCCGCATTAGAGCATAAGGGGGGGTCGTTGCCATAGCAATGCCGTAAACAAAATCTAGCCTGATGCAGAAACATGACGCGGTCTCCGTACACGACTCATCTTGTGCCCTTTGGGAAGTAGATATTGGCAAACTCAAGTTGTAACGCAGCGATAGCGTCGGAAATTAGTTTTGGGGTTTATTATGTTGATAAAAATGTTAAAATGGATAAAAATAAATAGAAATTAGAAATTGACTAATTAACTAGCTAAGCTGAATTTGCATTGGGGGGCACGTGCTCCTGTGCCCCTTAGGAGCAGCCGCCACTGGTATTTTCTATCTACAGGTCTTTTACTGCTTTTATACCTATTCCAAACCTTTTGATTTTTTTCATGGCCTGTAGAGTGTTAGCGAACCAAGGTTCATGGAGCTTTTTGTTGCTAATAGTTTTAGTTATGAGTTGGGCATGGATGTCAAAAAGTTCTATAAGTTGAGCATTGAAAAAAGATAACTTTTCATTTACATCAGTCATTGATGTATAATCAGGGGTGTATGTGACTTGGTTTACGGATCTCGCAACAACTCCAGAGATGAGCGCGTTTCCAATAGCATTTTATAAATTTCTTAATAGACAATGGAATAGTTGAAATTAGATAACAATGCCAACTTTCAACAATAAAGGGGATTTTTAAAACAATTGTGACAAACATTACAAAATTATAATTATTCCAACTAAATAAACTTTGTAATTTTTTTTGTGCCGCTCAGGAACTCTAAATCGGGAGGCAGAACCAATCAGAAACTAGGTGTCTAGTCATGTGAACATGATGTGACACAACCAATCACAGAATTCTATTAAGAAGCCATTTTAAAGCAGTTGTTATGATTGTACTTATGTAAAATTTTAATGCTTTTCCTTATTGCTGTTAGTTTATTATGCCAAATAAGTGTTTATTATATCTGTAAGTAAAAATGTTTTTGTGGTACTTGATAATTTAAGAATGTAATATAAAAATTCTAAATTCGACAAAACTTTCAGTTCGGCCGTTAATTTTTGGAAATACGAATATTAAAGTATACTTTAGTCCATAGAATTAAATAATTTCCATATTTATATAAGGCGACTTCTAATCGAAATAGTCTTATATATTTTTGGTTATGATGCCAGTGCCGGCAGTGAGTTTTTCAAGATTCTATCAGGATGTCTTTTATCTGTATTTATGGGGTAAGTTGTAATTTGTAATATATTTTTGTATGTGAAACTGTGTGACGAGGAAACCATATATTCACATATGCAATAAATATAATATTTAGTTAGATTTATGTTAGATAGGTAATTTTAATGTTGTTCTAAAATTCATCGTAGTTTCAGTGTTGTTAATATTTTGAAATCAACATTATATACAAACTCGATGAGTAATAGATGAACTCAGCTACAACAATTCATAATACATTATTTTTTATTTTTTGACTATTAAATTGAGTAAATACTGTCAATTAATTTATCGATTAAAATGGTAAAGTGACCGATAGTATGTTTATCTTGTTACCTCTGTGTTAGTTGCAGTTAGGGAATGGCGGGGGGAACCTAACCCAGACAAAACCACCTCCAGGAAGTGAGAAACATTCACCTTCCGGGAGGAGGAGAAAAAAATCACACTCCCCCTTAATTTACTTTAAACCCACAAACCTAACCCAACCGTTTCTCAACACTTTCACAACTAGTACCCTTATCTTTAATCCTTATCCTCAAATCAACTACCCAATGACATATTATATTAGGTGTCTACAGGCGAATCTACAAAAAGCCAGGGCGGCCACATACGTCCTCGGCAAAAGATTTAAGGAAGAGCAAATCGACATCGCTCTCCTCCAGGAACCCTGGACAAGTAACACAGGCCGAGTAAGCGGCCTGGGAAATACTTCTGGCAAGGTAATAGAAATCGGCTCTGATGAAAGACCCAAGGCATGTATCTTGATCAGAAATAACATTAACCATTTTGTACTTACAGGTTACTGCACCCAGGACGTTGTAACCGTCCAGGTATCGATCTCGGAGGGAGGAAGCAAGACGGAAATAATCGTCTGCTCAGCCTACTTCCCGGGTGATAGAGATGCAGACCAACCTCCTCCAGCTGTAGTGCGGGATTTAATCGCCTACAGCAAAAGGAACAATATCCACCTGGTTATTGGATGTGACGCGAATTCCCACCATACAGCGTGGGGAAGCACAAACATTAACCAAAGAGGTGAGTCACTTTTTGAATATTTATTAGGTGAATAACTGTGAATAACATTGGTTCCGAATCAACCTTTGTCACCAGAAATAGGAAGGAGGTATTAGATATCACAATCAGCTCAAACTACTTGAGCAACAAGATATCCGATTGGAAAGTATCTTCTGAACCCTCGTGTTCAGATCATAAACATATTCTATTCAATATAGAAGTTGGTCCAAGACCTGTGGTGACTTATCGGGATCCAAAGTGCACGGACTGGGAAGGGTATAAACATTACCTCACCTTCAATCCTCTATCACCACAATCAGGAATCGTGATGAGACTGAAATTGCGGCGGAACAGATCCGCAACGCAATTGTCCTCACTCAGCATATAACGAAAACTGTCCACTGAAGACAAAAAGGGACAATAGAGGCACGTCTTGGTGGAACAAAAATTTGGATAAAATGAGAAAAGAAGTTCGACGCCTCTTTAATCGAGCTAAAGCTTCGGGCGACTGGGACCAATATAGATCTGCTCTACCGGACTATAACAAAAAAATAAGGAAAGCAAAAAGGGGATCTTGGAGGAAATTTTGTGAGAGTATACCTGACCTACCTCACAGTACTAGAATCCACAAGATTCTTTCCAGAGAGCCGACAAGGGAATTCGGTTCGTTAAGGCAACCGGATGGCTCATATACGGACTCTGGAAAAGAAACCTTACAGCTCCTAGCACAAAAACCACTTCCCAGGGTGCTTGACTGCAGATGACCAACAGCCGTCACCATCAGAAGGCCGATTAAAACGACCTGATAAAAATGATTGGCTGATGGCTAAAAAGGTGATCACAATACCGGCAATTGAGTGGGCCATCAGATCATTCCAACCATTCAAATAGCCAGGAGAGGATGGAGTTTTTCTAGATATCATAACTTTGCGTATTTCGACATTTGCTTTAAAATGATTATACCGAAGCCACGCCCCTTTCTTAAAAAAAAATTGCCTCGCTCGCTTGGGGCTTCACACTACCCATCACCCTATATCACAAACTGCTTCCCCTGTATCAAAACTCACCACACGCCCCTGTGTGTATGTTGATTGGGGTTAATAAAGTATTGTATTATATTGTATTGTATTATATGGATGATTTAAGCGATAACATCACCTAGCATCAACGTCATTTATCGCTACTTCCCCGATCTCTATTCATTAATTACTGTTATGAGTGTTTGATATAGTCTATTGTCATGGTTACCAACATAGAAAAGAGTACAAATCAAAAAGTTATACATTATGAAAAGAAAATTTTTTTATAACAAAATACCTTTACTAGGTGTAAATAAACTCAAATAAAAATGTCACCAACTGAAAGGAAAAAATTCAACAAAAACTCAATCTCTCAGGAGGTGCAACATTACTGTGAGAGTTCTGAGACCAAATTAAAAAATATTAAAATTAATTCCACCCTGTTCGGAATTATTCCTGCCAAATTAGTCAGTTTATTATAAATATTAATTTCTAGAAAGTTTACGTATATAAACATAAACAAAGTATTGTTTGTTCACTGTTATTGTTTCTGTTAATTGTTATATCTTGTTTATATTTATATATATTAAAATTATCAATTTACAAGGAAAACCTACATTAAATAGTCCTGAGAATTTTTTTAAATAAAGATGAAATGTCGACCATTTGAAATCTGGTTCTTTTTTTTGGATCACTGGACAATTTACAAAAAAAAACAGATATTAACATTGTTGAACGAATTCCACAGGTCAACTGATGTATATTCTATTAAAATAATGATTTTCCTCATTGACACTTACTAATATCGGGAAATAATTTACACCATACATATCAAGATCCTGTGCAATTTTTAAATATTCCATTTCAGCTTCATCTCGAGACATGCCTCTGTGATCTGCGTACCAAACTCTGATACGTTCCTCCCACATCTCCAGCGTCATCTGGTACTGATCGATGACTCTCTGAGGTAACAAATCTTCACTCGCTAACATACCGGGCTTATAAGTATCTTCATCAAAATCACCAAACTAAAATAGATATACACAGTAGGTTTGTCAAGTTGTCAAAATATAAATATAAAACAGAAAAAGATTTCTAAGTAATATTAGCTGAAAAACGAAAAAAATTTAATATTAGGTCTATTGGACAAATTTTATTGATTATGTATAGTAGTTTTGTTTTACACAAATAAGCTTTTTAAACATATCACACAGAGTCGGTATAATTTGTACTACAAACTAGTTCTACCGCCATTTGAACAAACCTATTAAAATATTAAAATACCATGGAAAATAAGAGGTAATTTGCATTTTTTTTTTAATCTATTGAAGTACCTTTATGGTCAATTTGTGATGTGTTGCCAGTGTTTTAACTTACATAATGGATATTACGTTTCTCTGGATCTAAAAACTCACTATACAATCTATTACTTTTTTAACTGACATTAAACATTAACGCTTCAGTGCACTAATGAAATTTTTTAACACCAATGCATGAATCGAGTATGATAGACCACAAGTTTAAAAAAACTATATACAAAGAAAATAAATACACTGGAACTGTATTTTGTGTTACATTATATGAAAATACGGTCATTTCTGATGTCAACACAAGTTACAGTTCCAGCTCAATTTGTTCATTTGTAGAGGGCCTCTACTCATATTACAGCTGAATAGTCGAGACAATTAATCAAACCTTTGCTTGTACAGCATAACTTGCTAGTAATACTGAGGCCTCTGGGGGGGCAGTAAACATCCATGGATAATATCGCCTGTTTTACTTGTAAGAAAAATAAATGTTGTGTGACTTCTTGTACAAGTTCTTCTGCTACTTCTTGGGGTAAAACTTACCCAGAAACATAAAGGAAGCTGTCTGGTGATTTTTTTGTATACTTTGATCTTGAACTAGAAAAGGGGAAAATTAGTCATAATATAGAGCATCTTGACTGTTTGAAACCTTTTTTGTCTAGCTTTAGCCATGATATAAAGCCCTTAGAATCTTCATATTGTAGTCCAAAATACCAAGTTTCTCGTAAGCCTATGGTTCTACATACTAATTCAAAAAGATCCCTTCCTGTGGCACGCCACTAAAAATATTAAAACCTATCTATTTTTGAGGTCCAGCATAATATTTTATACAATTGAAGAATTATTTTATAAAAGCATAACTTTACAATAGTACAAGTATATAATTTAATAATAAACTGTATATTCTAAAGAGAACCTGATGGAATAAACAAATGACAAATGTATAAACATACTTCAAGATTAAATTCCAGTTCTGCATCTAACGTGCAGACTTTCACTGGGAAACTTTTCCCCCGATTTTTTTCGTCGAAATGGAGGCATATTATCCAACATTATTCATTAAAACAACATTTATCACAAATAAAAATACATTTTCTTGTTATTAAGATACTGTCAAAATCAGTTATGTCATGTCATTTTTGACAACTAGGTGTACCAACTGATAGAACTTTTTACCAGAGACAGCCTACCAACTAAACAAAAATCTATAAAAACAACCATTTTCTTATGTTATTTAATGTTTTATTTTATTATTTTGACATTACAGTTTACAATATTCCAAGAAAATAAATAAAATAATGTTTTATAATAATTTAAAATTTTAATGGTGAATTTTGTCTGATAATCTTGAGAAATAATAATCAGAATTATTTCAGATGTAGAGAAAATACGCATTTATAAATCATGTTCATAAAAACGAGACTAAAATTTCATACATTTTATTTCAAATTATTTACTTTATTGCTGGTAAAAGATCTTCTGTTTATAAAAAGTATCGAAGGTGCTGTGGCTTAATTGGTTAAAGCGCCTGTCTAATAAATAGGAGATCGAGGGTTCAAATCCATCGGGGGTTTCGATGTGGTCATATTTCCGACATCTATTTTACTTCATCAAAAGTTTTATGAACACACCTTCGACTACGGTCGAATGAACACACATAAGTACACAATTCTGAAAATAAATAAAAAACGTAATCAAATAATAAGAAAGTAGTTTCCACAAACACTAAAACACTCGGTATTAGTTATATGCGTATGACGTCACACAGTAAACTGCGTGAACTAAATTCACCACTGCGCACACATGGCGCTGTGATCAGGCGAGTACTTGTCAGCTATTTCTTATTTCTTGGTTTCTTTGCATTCGAGTTAATGGGTTACCGCGCTTGAATTCACCGCAAGAGCGGCTGCACAGCAGCTAAACAAATCCCGCGTCTTTCTTGGGAAAATAGTGATTGGATTATCCTATCCACATTTTTCCTTGAAATATACAACATTTCGCATTATCACTGTTTTCTTTGGCATATTGTGGAATAAACACTGATGAAACAAAAAACGGTTTAAGAGCCCGGATCTGAGGGACACATGACGATATTTTCTCACAAATATTGCACCGAACTTTTGTGCCATCAGACTCTAACTCGGGGAAATCGTTTATCCATTGTTCTACAGTACTTCGAGAAGGAAGTGACATTTTTAAAATATACTACAATATTATCAATGTATACCAAGCTCTACATATAGTTATTTATTAACTGCAACAAACACACTGCGACGTTCCTTGCAGCGATACCATGGTCGTCGACGAGCAGGCTAGCTTATTAGTCGAGAGCGGGAGTGGCTAAATGGGTATCTTTAACATGACGTTTTATTATATAGAAATTAAGGCTGCACTAATCTAAACTGACCCAAGTCGCCAGCCAATCATTAAAAACTACTAGTAACTAATAATAATTGACAAAATAGAGGGAGGCAAAATAATGTGTTATAAAAATAAAGAAACAAGTTTTTAACTGTTAACAAGTTTATTTAAGTAAATTTTAAATTAGCAGACCTAAATAGACAATAATAATGGACCAGTAAACTGTATAAAACACAAATATATTAACTAAGGCTGGGAATTTTCCAGATTTTAGTATTCGAATATTCGTTCGAAAAAATATTCGAATAATCGAATAATTCGAATTATTCGAATACTTAGTCGAATATTCGAATACTCGAATAATCCGAATTATTCGAATAGGTATCCGAATAATCTGGATCCTCGAATATTCATTATTAATAGGTATAGCACTGAATACTAGTGAATAGTGAATACTCTATTTGAGTATTTGGTTGGATAGACCACAATAATAGTCGTGACGTAAACCACTAAGCAGGCAATTTGATTTGCTTTCCATACCCACAATAGGGTATGTCTCCTGTACATGTGCTTTAAGGGTCAGAATTATTCAGTTAGTATTTTATTTTAGGATTGAGGCGCTATTGTTCACATTTAACTATTGAAGCTTAAATAAAACAAAAATAGATCTAGTTTATTATACTTCTGTGTCATAACTATTTTTCCTTTTCGAAGAAAATAAAAGTGCTCTAAAATTAGAATGTTTTTAAAAAAGACGCAGATTGTGAAGGTAAAACAAATACATGAAAAGTCAATAGTTAAAAATTTACAGGTTTTCTAAAATTTAAAATTTAATTTTCACCCCTGCCTTAGTACAGTGAGAATAAGGTCGAGGCGAGAAAGATATGGAATAGTTTGACTGGGAGTAAAACGTGCCACTAATGTGGTCTATTTATATATTTGGATTTTAGACTAGGTACCTACCTATACCTACTATCTACCTACTTTGCTTGGATGCAAACTGCATACCTATTCGTACATAACTTAATAATATATTTTAATATTCAAATTTACTCAGATATAATCGAATATTCGAATACTCGAATATATTCGAGTACCTATTCGAATATTCGAATAATTTCCCTTTAGAATAATTCGTATTCGAATACTCGAATATTCGAATACTCGATTTATTCGTATTCGATTTCCAGCCCTAATATTAACCACTATGATGCTTAAAAATATATATAAACTGTATAGAGTAGTGTACCTATAACTTAGAGATTAGGGCATTAATAAATGTATCACAAGTGTAAACAATATTATATGTACAAAACAATATTTAAACGAGGAACATTAAAAGCACATGTAAGGTATGTAGTAAGTAAATTCGATAGGATGTTATTATTACATGACAAACGTTATATAAAAAAATGTTGAAACATCAACACAGAATTTCACCAATTTAACAATTTCTAGTACGTCCCTGTACTATTAGACAGCGACAAGGTTGAATTCGATAAGTGTCGATAAGACCTAACCCTATATTTAGTTTCAAAATATAAGAAAATTGTGTAACTTATTTGTGCTCCATGAATTTAATAAATGAACAAAATTTAAAGACACCGACTATTCAGAGTGTAATATAGATATGGTATACCTTCATATGCAGCTGGATACGAGGTAAGTACTTATCACAGTTAATTTATATAATTAATCTTATTGGAATATATGTGTATTTATTTTATTATTTGTTTAATAGCTATCCTGAAAACGTTACTTCTTTCTCAAAATGAATCTCCTGATTGGGCGAACGTACCAACAGGTTCGGCTAAAGCCCTAGATAATTATTATGCTAGAGGTCCTATCTCTGTCAAATCCTGTACTGGTTGATGATCCAATGTAAAACCAAGTAAATTTTTCGGTAAGCACCCAAATGTCAATATTAAATTTCCTTCTCCAGTAGTTAATAAGTAGCAATTTAGATTATAATATAAGTTATCATCAAGGTACAAACTTTTACAGTATCTAAAGATTACTGTTCCAAAAGGGTACGGCGGAAGAGCCTGAAGTAATAGATACGTGTAAGTTTTGTAACATAATACCTATGCATGTTTTTTATATCAATATATATATAGTGACTGTTAAATTGAATATTTACCTCAGTTGTTCTGAGGCTCTCTCATAATAATACAGCCAAATTACTCTATAAAGTTTTAACTACTAATTTGCTTCATGGCTGCTTTTGTTCTAAAAACTTCTTTCCTTTTTTTTATACAAAAAAACTCAAGACTGCCAATTTAATTCCACTAAATAAAATAACTACAATTTGTTTCAGGAAGAATAATATCGGCATTTTATGGATAAGAGATAAAATTAATTTAGTAAATGTAATTTAAGAATATCAAATATTTACTACATTATTTATACCTTATTTCTCTAACCTAAGGACAAGAGGGTGAACGAAAGTCAGCTAGCCCCTCTCTATAGTGACCACAACTAATTTATTAGCTAGGAGAAAATAATAAATTACTGGACATAATGTAAATCAATTATTTCCTTTTTTTTATAATAAAATGTTATTATCTTTTATTTATTCATTAATAAATAGTAATTTAGAACTTCTATTTATTACTACCACTAGACGTACAAAGAGAAAGATATTAGATAGATAGATATAAATAAAATAAAATACAAGTGATTAATGATATTGTATGTTGATGCAAGGGTCTCACTCCCACCGAACAACGACATCAACCAGATAACTGAATCCTTAAGACTTGCTGACCACTTGCCAAATTATACCAAACCAATTTTTGTTATGCAATTCAAATATTTAGCATACGGTAAACCTTTCGTTAATGTATCTGCTGCCATTTTGTTTGTACCAATTTGTTTCATAATGGCATCTCCATTTTCTATCCTCCCCTGTACAAAACGATGGTGTATATCAATGTTTGGTTTGAGGACAAAAGTTGCTTATACATATTTGCCAAATCTATAGCACTTTACAACTAATTCTCCCGGATCTTCTGAAGTTCCTCATTTAAATTCCTTAACATTACCACCTCCTGCACTGATGCTGAAAGTGCCATGTATTCTGCTTCACTAGAAGACAATGCTACAGTTTGTTGTTTTCTAGAATTTCATGAAACTGGTCCACCATGTGACATTTTTGTTAATGATCACAAAAAAATAAAAAAATTTCATCAATTGTTTAAAAAAAAAAATTTTCTACGCTAACTTTAGAAATTGATCTACTGGGACGATTCTCAAAAAACTTTTAATTTTATCAAAAAGAAAAAAATATATATTTTATTTTGCAACTGTTTTGACGAATTTTTTTATTTTTAACCAAATTTTAAATTTGGCCTTTTGGGATAATTCTGAAAAATTTTTCGTAATAAATTTTTTTCATAAAAAATGCATGTTTTTGCATTTTTGTCATTCAATCTTGCATCGTAGGTGACTGCATTTGACGAGGGTAAATAATTTTGTGGTCATAACTCATAAGTAGATCTTAATAACCTCTCTATCTTTGGTTTAAAATGGATAAAAACTAAAAAAGTTATAGGGGTGTTACAGTCCTAAGTGAGACACACTGTATACCGTAATAATGTTTACAATATTTTATTAACCATTTTCATATTTAAAGAAAGCAACGTTATTATGACCTTTTTTATTGGTGATTATAATACGATTTGGTTATATGACCATATTTTGTTTTTTTAAAAATATTTTTCTTGATCCACACTTCACCCATTATTTGTAAAACGCGGAGTTTGGGCAAAATTCACCCCAATTTGTGGGGTGAAGCGGATCAACTTTTAACAAAAAAAAACTACGAGTTGTGGCTTAATTTTTTCGAAAAATTTCTGTCATATAGCTGAATAGCGAGGCTATAACATATATTTTTTCCAGATTTCTTATTTATACTATATTTAGGACAAACTCAAAATATTGATCTGCTTCATCCCGTTTGACGGTAACACATTAATATGAAATAAATTCATACTTAATCCCATACAAACAAGAGCTAAGGTACTAAAAGGCGCTCCATATCAAACAATTCCTATCTACAATGGATTACCCAATTTTGTATGAAACAGATGCCACTTAGATGCTTTAAAAAAGTTCGCCTCCACATTACTGATTCTTGATAGTTTGTGAACTGATGCTGATGCTTGAAACATGTTTTTTGAAAATGTCTAACTATTTGCCAACACCAGTGTTATTATCAATAATATTAATTATAAATAAAAAGTCAACGCCAAATTGGCTGATGGGAATTTTCCTTACATTTTTTTGATAAGATTTTTATATGCTTTTTTCTTAAATTATTGTCTGAATATACTTTACTTTTAATATTCCATAAACATGGGTTTAGACTATATACCTATTTATA
Organism: Rhamnusium bicolor; assembly: GCA_029963845.1. NCBI lineage: Eukaryota > Metazoa > Arthropoda > Insecta > Coleoptera > Cerambycidae > Rhamnusium > Rhamnusium bicolor. Next base: position 243,601 of record JANEYF010002760.1, read on the forward strand.
AATTCTTTCCAATAATCTCTTCATGTTCATAGTTAATATATTCAGTACATATTATACTGTCTATAATCGACATCGACACAAGCCTCTACACAATGAAACCTGCCTCAGAATCAGGCTATGATCGAACCAGAATGGTATACTGGTTCCTGCATCGATGCAAGCCGATGCCAGTCTACACACACTGCAACTTGCATCATGAAACCTAGGAGTCAATGCATGCATCGCAACATATTTCTGTGTGTACGCTGCTTAAAGGACTTTCTGTGTGAACATGTCCTCTACAAAATTGAAGACTTCTGCATTATAAATTTTAACAAAATTTAATTTAATGACTAATTTGTAAGTAAATTTTATTATCAAAATTTTAAATGAATAAGCATTTTTTTTCCTATTTTATTGATCATGTTTCAAATTTAGTAGTGACATTTTATTATTTATTATACAATAACAAGTATATTGAATTAATACTCACAAATATAATATGATATCAGTGGCAGCTGGTGGATTTAAGTTATATAATATCTCAATTGGAGAGCATGGAACCCAAGCAATATTTTAAGGCATGACTATCAGTACCGAATGAAGAAGTTTTGCAGAAAAAAATTTGAGGAAAAAAAGTCACAAAAATGCGCTGGCCCTACAGATTACTTCTAGACTATTAAATAAAATATTTGCAAACTATTTTTCTTCATAATCGGAAGGAAAATTTATCACCCCGATTTTTTTTATTTCGAAACTTTGACATTTTGAAATTTAAGAGGGCTAATCGAACCAGTGTTTGTAAGGTACTTTTTCAAAATTTATTTCTTCCATACGGTTTGGTCAAATTACACCAAATTTGGAGGATCAGTAATTGAAAATGTACTAGAGGGTACATGTATATTTATTTTAATTAATTTTCACTTTATGTAGGGAAAATTTATACTGTAACTATAAGTGAAATTTGAACGTGATTATCTCCTGAATTATGATATCGCTCGGTAAAATTCTAGGTAAAATTCATACATGTCTTCTAGAATGAATCTCCATAATTATGCTCAGCAAGTTTCAAACTTTTATTCTGTACTATTTGGTTAAAATGAATTTTCTGAATAAGTATCACTTGTCACTACAAATGCAGCAAGAAACGTTACCTCTATCGGGAATCGCACCCCAATGAAGTCAGTGAATAAAACGTCCAGTGAAGGTATAGTCAAGAGCAAAATTATTCAGAGGCACATGTATAAAAACTTTCTAGAGTGTCACAGCTATCCGAAGCTTTTTTCCGACTAGGCCCCTTAAGTTCTTCATTGTGTAAATTTCAAAATCTAAATTTTCGAAAACAAAAAAAAAACGGGGTGGTGAATTTCCCTACCGATTACAAAAAAAAAAATTGTTTACAAATATTTTACTAATAGTCTAGAAGTAATCTGGCGTGAAAACGCATTTTTGTACCTTGTTTTTTTTTTTCAATTTTTTTCTGTAAAATTTCATTCAGTACTGATAATCGTGCCTTCAAATATTGCTTGGATTCCAGCTCCAATACTGAGATATGGTATAAACCTAAATCCACCAACCGCCACTGTGTTATATACAATTTGTATTATTATTGATAAACTTATTCTATTCTATTTTATTCCATATTCCTCGATCATAGTTTGCTTCCAATTTTCTGCATCTGATCTATCCAAAACTTCATTTAGTGATAATAGATCATCGGAATCACAATGCCTTATATTATATAAGTTATATTGATCCATTTTCTTTGATTTTGGCATTCTTTCAGATCTACAAACATTTTGCGGGACATAAATATTATCTTCGACATTCAGATGATCTGAAATTTCATCCTTAAACGGAGCCTGTGTGTTCACCTCATCTTCATTAGCCGACGGTGCATCCTCCAAACCAGAGTTTATACTACTATCAAAATCAGCATCAATATTATCTCCGACTTCACCCAGAAGGTCTTCATTAAAAGTATAATCCAAACAGATACCATTATTTTTCTCCTTGGTATTAGTTTCATCAAATACAACAGCTCTACTGATATGTGTTTGTTTCACTGACGGTTGATACAAATAATACCCTTTACTTTGCAAACTGCAGCCCCAGAAATCTATTGATAAATTCGCTTCAAACAGCATACAACGAACTTTTTCTTCTATTCTATTTACTTTATGTGTGAAATCATCAATTGGAAAATAATATGCACCTCCTAAAGAAGTTGCTTCTATCGATCCACAAACATTGGAGTGGATAATATCAAATTCTTGTACTGTATGAGTACCAGTTTTTTTAAATGGTATTTTCGTTTGGTTATCTTTGATAAAAACGTCACCATTTTTTTTATTTTCATTTTTGAAGTTGAAATTGCTATTTGGAGCAACAATATCTTTCAAGTTGTTCATGCATACAAAATTGAAGTGTCCTAATCTGTGGTGCCATAAGTCGGAGTCAATCTTTGTAAATAACTTTTCATCTGTTGTGCAATTTAATTTAAACATGTTACCTTCCAGTGTGCCTTTTACAATCAACATCTTTTTTTTATTATAAATTTCACAACCTGATTGATTGAATATGACAGTATAACCATTTTTTACGATTTGACTGACTGACAGTAGATTCACTGATAAATTCGGCACATATAGAACATTTTTCATATTAACTATATTATTATTAATGTTTATACTTGTGTCACCAACTGCATCTACTAAAATTTGTTGATTGTTCGCAACTGTTATAAGTTTCTGTGAGGAAATTTTCAGATTTGACAAACAATTTATGTTCGGTGTCATATGTGCAGATGCTCCAGAGTCTATATACCATTCATTTATAGAATTTTCTGCATTTTCAAATGATCCCAAAAATGAAAAGAACGACTGATCTGGACGCTTCTTTTTTTCAGTACAGTCCTGAGATAAATGTCCATATTTATTACAATTGTAACACCTCGTTCGCTTAAATTTATTAGTCCTTTTACTCTTATAAATGTTAGATGAAGCGATAGTTGAGGAAGACGGTTTCGGTTTTATTTGTTGCAATAACGTCGTTTTTATATTATCGACAGATAATGATGAACCTGATTTCTCTATCGCCGTAATCACTGGTTTAAGTTCTTCAGTCAAACCGGTTAATAGGAATAATCCTAACCATTCATCTGTGACTTCAAAATTGACTTTGTGTAACTTTTGTGCTCTAGTCATAACTTGAGTTATGTACTCCTCAGTAGTTTGATAATGTTTCAGTTTGGTGTTTACTAAGCTTCTAATTAAGCTAATTTTCCTGTATAACCCAGAATCTTGAAATTTTGTTTTTAGTATATCCCAAACTTCTTTCGCATTTGTAGCATTCTGAATATGAATATAGTTGTAATCTTCAACGCATAATACAATCTTGGATTTCGCCTTCACATCTCTGTCGATTTTGGCATCTTTTGATGTAGTAGTATCTGTACCATCTACACATGACCACAATCCCTCGTGTTCCAAATACGCACGCATTGCAAACTGCCATGTGTTATAATTTACAGCGCCTCTTAATTTTTCTATTGACGGCAGAGAACCTGTCTCTGCTGACCACAGAACAGAAAAAGCTGGTGGCGATAAATTATTTGACATTATTTAGCATATATATTCACCACTTTATACACGATGTAGTTCTCAAATTACACAAACAGTATTCACTGGCACATACTATTTATTACAGGTCCGTAAATAAATCTTGCATATTATCAGAGACAACCATTGACATTGATTTTACCAGCTATAAACAAAAAATGTGAATCAGTGTTGCCATCCGAGTATAATAAACCCATGATACACTCAGTTATTGTATCATGTAATAAACCGTCCCTTACGCAGGCATAAAATATCCCATATTTTCTTTTAAAGTCCCGCCAAGTTTTAATTATCTTCCAATAAGTTTATTACTATTAGTATATTTGTTAGAAAAATATTATAATATAAAATAAGAATTTGGTAGTAAAATTTAAAAAAATATCAGACTTTATTCAAACAAACTATTGATAAAATTATAAAATTGAAAAATATGTAAAAGGACAATCAACCAGTGTAATATTTCTTGATTCTATAACCACAAGATGGCGGGGAGCAATGAAATAAAAATAAAACAGTGACCAATAACAAGAGAAATAGTATTTAAATGATATAATGCAGTTTTAAGAAATCCCTGAAAATTATGTGAATATCTCTTTGTCCCTTGTGGACCTCGAATAGGGATATATCCCACAAGATGGCAACACTGATGTGAATTATTTGTCACTGGCAAGTACTCAAATTAAGAATAGGTATGTTCGTCGGTATTACTATAAGTTGTGATTTTTACTCTAAGTATGACGTCGCAAACAAGTTAGTTCAACTTTGAACTCACTGGAAATGCCAACTAGCGAACAGCTTACCTCCTTCATATATACTCCTCGTCTGGAGCAAGAGTAAAAATGTTTAGTTCTGAGTAAAATATGATGACGTTGTTGTTCAGTAGCGAACAAAAATATCTTGTTTAGAGTATATATTGGCCAAGGACGAATAGACCTAATATAAAGGTAAAACACCTATAACCAGACCACAGAATAACCAATTATTCCGTGACGAGACTATAACCACAGAATTCGTATACGATTTCTGTGCTATAACCTTAGATAAGAAAATCTCTAGTCTAAGGCTATAACACTGTGTCAGTTCACTTGATCATATTTGATTTGGTTAGTGTGACCCGCACGAGTCGCAAATAAAACGTGCAGCAGCCTCGGATATCAGGCACACGTTTATTTTAGGACGTGGCTAGAGTCCCGCAAGTGGGACCAGGTTACAAAACTTAAAATCCCGCAAGGGAGGGGACTTCTGAAGTCCTGCCACATTCTAGGTATGTGAGTCCCGCCTACGACTTGCGGTATTCTGGAACAAAAATGACCAAATCACAGTATACGTATACTTACAGCACAATATACAAAACAATGTATACTGTGACCACTGGCGGTTCTTCTATAGGGTCATTTGGTCAATGACCTCCCACATACAAATAAAAAATAGAGCTATTCATTTTCTGAGGTTTAAAAATATATAATACATATATTTTTAATATTCTTAAAAAATATATTAAAGTTTCTAGTTCATTCTATGCACAATACTATTCCAATATCTAGATCATTACATTATTCATTTATAAAACTTAAAAATCTTGGGTCAATCCACAACGCGTCCTCAAAGCTTGCTACGGACCGAATTATAGTGAAAGAGACTTATGCGCGAATCGTCAGAAAGCAAAAAGAGACAGAAAACACTGGTGGGGGCAATGTCCCTGACGACCCTGATACGGTAACGCACGAAATTTAGTACAGCAGTCGCTAGTCAGCAGTCTTAAATGTTGACTAGGTAAGTACGCGTTGGTCGATAAATTCTATCGCGTTGTTTTTAATGTTTTTATTTGTGAACATTTTATTAGTAAATCTCTACTTGTCGTGAAATTAAGTAAAACAGCATTTTTGGTGTTTACTATTAAATTTGAGTGTTGTACAAAATACTATATTAAAACTGAAAGAAGGACATAAGTTGGGTTATGAAGACCGAGTGAAATTCAAAGGTGGTGGCCGTCCAAAACCTAATATGACGATAAAGCAAACATCTCTTGATGAGAAAAAAAGAAGTTAATAGGTATGTTTAATTAAAGAAAGTTATCCTTCAGCAAATTTTATTTATTGTTACGCTCATCAACTAAATTTAATTTTACAAAAAGCATCAAGTCAGGATAAAAGCATAAACATTTTTTTTGCTAATTTACATAGCTTTTCTTCATTCTTTGGAAAATCGCCAAAAAGAACAGCCGTGTTAGATAATGTTGTTAAGGTGATATTACCTAAAGCTGCTCCAACACGATGGAATTTTAGTACAAAGTGCATAGAGACTGTTTATACCTATCGAACAGAATGATTAGATTGTTTAGAAAAAATCATTGATAATGAATCAGAAAACAACACTCTAAACCAAGCTATTGGTTTAAAAAACTACTTACAAAATGAACATTTTCTTTCTGGTTAAATTTTTTTTTTCATTTAGTTATGCCTCATTGTGATATATTGTTCAATCAATTACAAAAAATATAATATCGATATCATAACAGTAAATAAGTGTATTGGCGTTTTTAATAGTAAAATTGAAGACATCAGAAATGAAATTTTGAATAACTATTTGGAGGAGACATCCATGCAGTCTGCCCAGAGATGTAAAACGGAAGAATCAAAAAGGAGAATTTCATTAGAAATTTGTGATATAATTACATCTGAGATCAAAAACAGGTTTGGCTTCAGTAATCATTTAGCAGTCTCAGTTATTTCACGCAGATCGATTTAAAGATTATAAAAAAAGCTTTCCTCAAGATATGTATAAATTAGTTGAAACGGAGTATCCAGTCATAAATCATTTGAAACTTAAAACTGAATTAGAAGTATTATATAGCCGAGAAGATTTTTCCAATAGTGAAGGTGCAGTTGCTTTGTTACAGCATTTTATTAACAATAATTTGTGCAATACTTTTTCTGAAAGTGTCAAATTGTTAAAAATCTTGTGTACTCTCCCCTATGACTACCGTCGAAAGTGAACGTTGTTTTTCCACCTTAAAAAGAATAGACATTTTTAAGAAATACCATGGGTCAGGAAAGGTTATCTTCTTTAGCTATGCTTACCATAGAAAGGGCATTAATAAAGAAGATAAAAGACTTTAATGAAAAAGTAATTGACCACTTTGCATCTCAAAAAGACCGGAGGATCGACTTGGAATTTAAATAACTTTAAAAGGTAGGTAATACAGTAAACTTTTCTAATTGACCTCCCCTATCTCTTGACCAGAGACAGTCTCTGCTCTTGACCCACGAACCGGCGTTGACTGTGACCACAGAACAGAAAAAGAACTGTGACTAAAGTCTGATAGAATCCAAAGGTCGATTGCCGAATCGTGAAGTCAGAGACACTCTGGTGAAGTGAGGTTAAGTAAATTTGAATTAGGGTATCATGGAGCTTAATAAAACATTTAATAGTTACGATGATCTACAAAGTGCAATCAATTCTTTTGAAAAAGAAAATCGTGTCTAGTTTTAGAAAAGAGATGCAAAAACCCTTAAAAGTGCTGAACATCCACCCAATTTGTTTATGAGCCCCTGAAGAGCTGCGCGTTATTACAAATTATAATATGCATGCATACATGGTGGACAAGAGTTTAGACCAAAGAAGAATGAAAATGGACTTCAACAAATCCACCAAGGATATGTTAGCATTTTGTTAATTTTTTAAAAATTACCATCCCTACACAATAAATATTTTGAAAAATTTAATATTTATATAGTGCCTAACTTATCCTTTGTTACCAGAACTTTGAAGAACGACTGCAAGGCACACATTACCGTTGGTGAATACAGATGGTAAATCCCTCAATGTGAAAAGCATGAATAATGATCACAATCATGAAATTCCATCCGAGTAAGCTTGAGAGTTTAAATTCAAAATAAAAGTCCGTTATTTCAACCCATAGTACTTTCGATGAATTTATTGAAAAGCTCTTTGTACTACTAAACATTAAAAGAATGCAGTTTCAACATGAATTAAGTAAAATGATTTTGAAAAGTTTGTACAAAGGTGACCAGACAGGTACAGAAGTAAAATATTACAAACATATTACACCCTTTGCATTTAAAAAAATTGAAGGAAACCTGAAGCCTATTAGGTAGGCTCAGCTGCTACTTCTACCCTATATAATTTTATAAATGAGGACAACAAAGTAATATGTTGCACCAACAATAAAAACATTGAGAAGAACAATGGATGTGAGGTACTGATCTAACTTGTGATTGCGGTTTTTTCATCTCGATGAAACTTCCATGTAAGCACATACTTGCTTACAGAAAACATCTTGGGTTTGAGTTGTTTGATGAAAACTTATTTTCACAGCATTGAGCCAGAAATTATATTGATTCCCATAACAATAATATAATTAGCAACCCTGATACTCCAGAGCTACTACCGATAATAGAAACCAAGATATCTACGTCTGTATCAAAAACAAAAAACCCATTAACATCTCATCGAAAATTTAAAAATCGGAAGCTGTTTGTCTAAATCTTGCAACACTATGTAGTGAAGTATCTACAGAAGAATTTCATAAGAGAATGAAATTATTGATGGATTTGCAAAATAAATAGTAAAATCATGAACATGTATCTCTCGAGTCTAGCAATAATCAAGGAAATCTCTTTGTACACAATAGTCATATTGAAGCTAATCATGATAGAGGAATGTCTAGTCCTACACTGAATGAATACATTGATGAACATTTTTATGAAAATGAATTAAGCTTAGAACACAGTTGCTTTCTCAATAGAAGGATTCCCCATAATGATGTCGATAATACAAACACACAAATGTAAAATGATAACTATGGTTTGGAAGCGATTACTGAAATAATTCGTTCAGTTGAACACGAGGACGAATGTGAGGTGGTTGAAATTATTAATCCAGAAGATTCATGTCAGGAAATAATTGAAACTGCTAATGCTGAAATCAACTTTACAAAGGTTTCATTGTCCGTATGTATTTTTGTCCTTGATCTTAATTTGTTGCAATTTAATTTTACTATGATTTTAGCACCCAATTAAATGTCGCGGTAGACCAAAAGGCTAACATTTAACCGTTATTGGTTTACCTAAAAAAGGCCCCTGTCACAAGGACAAGGTATGAGGAAAAAGAAGAAAATTTAAAAGTATAAAATTTGCAACTTATATTTCCATATTTTTGAAATTTTTTATTTATTATCTTCAAAAATAAAATGATTATAGGATGTGCCTACAAATTATAACTAGCTATTTTTTTATAAGTTAGGTTTTCAGTTAAATGTGAAGAATACCAAGTTAATTATTAAATAAGTATAATGAAACTAATTTTAACCTTAGAACCCATGTATACAAGGTATACTCGCTGTAAAAACATGGTTGACATACTATTCATACTATGAACAGTACGTAAATCAAATTTACCGCTACAGGATGGCATCATAACTATTCATTAATTGGCACATTAATTTTCATTAAATCAACAAAACCTTGAGGGATTTGGTTAATTTTTGTACAATCCCGCACGTTGCAGGCTGAGCATCAGAAGCCCCTCCCTTGTGGGATTTTAAGTTTTGTAACCTGGTCCCACTTGTGGGACTCTAGCCACGCCCTAAAAATCCCCCCACGTTGTAGGCAGAGCATCAGAAGCCCCTCCCTTGCGGGATTTTAACTTTTGTAACCTGGTCCCATTTGCGGGACTCTAGCCATGTCCTTTATTTTATATGTTTATGTTACATCGGATTTACATATTCAATTTTTTTTTTTTCAATTCAAACAATTTATTAACATTAAAAAATACAACAGTGTCCTAGCCAGATACTCATGCCCGTAACCAGCCGAACATCCACGTCGCCTAGGCGCCGTGGTAATTGAGGGGCTGGGCGGAGATGAGGCCGGTTCAGATTAAGACATTGACAATAAAATATATCTATTTCTATAAATACAAATATGTATATAAATAAAACAAACAGAATAAATTACCCACTTAAAAGAGGTGTAAGTGGTGTTCTTATAAAAAATCCTGAAAAAATGGAAACAGATGATCCAGAAACCAACTTGACATTTTCCTTTCCTAAGACCTCCATTATTATTAGTCGGAGAGCTGGCGTCCAAAATGTGCAAGAGTTTTCTCAAAGCTAATTTTTTGAGATTAGGTTACTTTTTAGTGATGGAAAGTAACTGTAGAGTCAGCACTTCCGGTACCGGGACACCTGGCGCTGGGACGCTCGCATAGGTGTAATATTAATTAACGTCTCTAAACTGTTTTCTCAAAGCTCAAAATTTATAGAGAACGAGCAAATATAATATAAAACAAGAATCCAACAGTCAGACAGCATAATATAGGGACACGTGGCGTCAGCGCTACTTCATACCTGTCAAAAAAATGACGTGTGTCAAAGTGATTTCTCAAAGCTGAAATTCTCCAAAACATTAATTAAAACTATAAAGTTAATAAAGAAGACAGTCAGACTCATTTATGATAGGACCACGGCAGTCAGCAGTCGATAGATGTGAGAACGGTAACTGCGTGCATTAGTACGCCTTTTCTCAATACATATCGTTTATTTTATAACTCAATGGAATGTGGGTTACCAGGGCCGGCCCGATGGGCAGGCGAGCCAGGCGGTCGCCTGGGTCGCCGAATCTTGGGGGCGCTGACTTGCCGCAAATCGGTTGTAGTTTCTGAATAATTAAATTTTAATCAAAAGCACGCACTCCAAATAAGTCCGCACCTGCCCGCCTATCGGTAAGCGTGCTGTATGATAACAAAAAATCAAAGTAATACCGGCCGGCGGAGTACAGTGTTGGCGGCGTGGCCATGATGTTTACGTTTTATCGTTTTTATATAGAGCGCCGACTGCTTGTCTTCTTTGACCGAGTTCTGAATTTTCTGTATTTAATTTTATTATTTATTCTCTAACTAAAAACAAAGAATAAACTACTCTTTGCTAAAGAAGCGAATTGTTGAAATCAGTCTATTATATTAATATTATTACTATAACAGTATAGTACGGTACGCGTTTAAGTTTCCAGTGCTTCAGTTAGCATATTAATATATGTATAATAGATATAACATATCGTGTCATCTTTTGTTGCAGCTTGCCAGCTTGTACTAGCTTTCTTCCGACTTTGTATATTAGTTATTAAAAACTAAATTTGCGTTGTGTATTGTGTTTGTTGACGTTATAAAATTGAGAAATTTGTTTGTCAATTATATGGCTTGATAAATACTTGTGATGTAAAGAGGCTCGCTTTCTACTTTTCAATAAGACTTACGCATTCGAAGACACCAACGACCCTTTCAAAATTGCCACGAAAAACGTCGATGGTTCCAATTTACCGCCATGCAAGACGGAATTGAAAAAACAAATACAAAGGGCTGCGTATATATTGAACATTTGGAGTCATGCTGATGAAAAAATGCCCAATGCAATGATTCCAGAGGAAAACGGTTGGCAGTTGATCGATGGCCGATATGATTTTAGTTGGTACGAAGACGATCAGCTACCTAATTTCATTTCTGACGTTTTGATTCAACCGGATGATACACCTGCAGGTAATTTTTGCCAGTCGACTCGCAAATGTGATTCTAAACCTTACTTATTAATGTAATGTATTGCTTAACGCTGAATTTTTGATTTGTACACAGATTCGGAATCAACCACCACTGATGACGCCGAAGAATATGGTGCAATCGCGTTTCATTCTGATGAAGATAGTGGCGAAGAACACGACGACGGCAATGATTCTGACGATTAGATGTTTTTTTTTTCAATGAATCAATGATTCTTTTTTTTCTGTTATAGAATAATTAAAATTATTTTTTCTTGTATAAAATAACTGATATCTATATAATAACTGATATATAACAATTACAATTATTAAGAAACCATTAAAATTATTTTTTTTATATAAAATAAATGATATGTATTGAGAAAAGGCGTACTAATGCGCGCAGTTACCGTTCTCACATCTATCGACTGCTGACTGCCGTGGTCCTATCATAAATGAGTCTGACTGTCTCCTTTATTAACTTTATAGTTTTAATTAATGTTTTGGAGAATTTCAGCTTTGAGAAATCACTTTGACACACGTCATTTTTTTGACAGGTATGAAGTAGCGCTGACGCCACGTGTCCCTATATTATGCTGTCTGACTGTTGGATTCTTTTTATATTATATTTGCTCGTTCTCTATAAATTTTGAGATTTGAGAAAACAGTTTAGAGACGTTAATTAATATTACACCTTTGCGAGCGTCCCAGCGCCAGATGTCCCGGTACCTGAAGTGCTGACTCTACAGTTATTTTCCATCACTAAAAAGTAACCTAATATCAAAAAATTAGCTTTGAGAAAACTCTTGTACATTTTGGACGCCAGCTCTTGGACTATATGTTTTGAAATATAATAATTGCAAAAACGATATTTTTTTATGAAAAATATGCAAATTTATTGTGACATGCAAAACCCAGGGTTAGAAAAAATCATGATTTTTTTAAAGAAATCAAAAAACAATGATTTTTATTAAAAAAAAAATCAGGTTTTTTTGATTTTTTTGAGTTTTACTCTAATTTTTTGAAAACAAATACGATTTTTCCACACACTATATTTTTGTATTCTCTACTATCAATTTGCATATTTAAATTATTCACATCACTGGAAAAATTGTCTATGTGGTCTATATTTTCATACAAACAATAAAAAAATCAGCATTTTCCTGTTCTGACAACCTTGGTGGTCGGTTTCATTAATTTCATAGATGCCGAGGCGACGCGACGCGACGCGCGACGGTCGCTTTCAATTGGCGATACTTGTTATTGCAGAAATTTTTCTGTTATAAATTGCTGCATAATAGAATATAAAAGGGAGGATAATTCGTAAGGTGCTTCATTTGATAAATTGTATTGAGCCTGTGCCCAAGTTAATTAAAAGTGAATAAGTGAAGTGTAAAATAAAAATGAACGGAAGGAAGACGAAATTTGGGATTGTTTTATAAAAAAACAAACACAGAAAAGGAAAAATCAGTAGCAGAGCGGTGTGTAAATATTGCAAAAAAGAAATGCAAGGACTTGTTCAAAGATTAAAAGGCCATCATGAAAAGTGCAAGACCCAGACATTATCCGTTGATACAGAAGTCGCTGAACCAAGTATTGAAGTTGATCTAACTGTAGGTATTCTAAAACCTGATTATACGGTCAACCGTTTACCGCTTTTCTTACCCACTACATTACTAATATAAAGATCACGTGATTCTTTCATCCGTGGAGGGACAGTATCGGCAAGAGGAGAACTGACTTGGTCACTTTTGATTTCAGATCAGTTGTAAATAAAACATGTAAATAGCTCATTTAATTGATCTAGATCAGAAGCGACACATATCAACGTATCCAAAATAAACCAGGGGCGGCTCCAGGCTTCAGCGCTTCTTTTAATGCTTTTGCATAACCTAAAACTTAATGGGTATACAAAATTTGTTTGCTTGAATAATGCATTTTTTTTAATGCTATTCTGCTGTTGCTATTTTAATCTCTGTTGTTTTTAAAGTGATTTTAAAGATTTGTGTTATTGGGTACTGATTAATAATCAATTTTAAGTTATAAAGATTTATTTAGTAAATATTTATTGAGAAATAATGACCAAGTGTGTAGTGTGCGGCCAAAGAGAAAAACAACGGGGTTGTTTATCTTTTCACAGGCAAGTAAACAAAACAGATCAGGGTCGATATAATGCGTGAATACGAAAGTGTGAAGTCAAAAATGACTAAAATTAATGTTAGCTTTACAAAAAATAAAAAACAACCTGATTCCATTTGAACAGTAAAGAATCCACATTTTGTTAAAAAAAGATACTTATACAAAAATATTCATTTTAACTTGAATGGAAAATTCATTCTAAAGGTAGCTCACGAACTGTAAATGTTTTAAAGTCTGTGTAATGTACCATGCTAGGGTTCTTGTAAGTAATGATACACGTTTTTGATAAAACTCTGCTTGCTTTATTGTTAAAAATGCTTACTGACATGTACGACGATTACTCTTTCGAGTTGCATGTTACAATTTACAATGAATAATGAGTAAAAGTTTGGTGGAACGCCAAACAAAAGGCAAAAATGAGGCATGCGCAGTATGCACAATTTACGACTTTAGTTTGTTTACATGTTAGATTTAAATAGCTGACTAAGTACATAACATGCCGCCAGCCTTGAAATAATCTATTTCAAAAGAAAAAAAACTAATTTGACATTACAAAAGAAAAGTTTATGATTTTACGTCCTTTCGATTGTCATCATCGGGTAAAAGACACACCTTGTTTATAGCCCGTTTAACAACACTAGAAGAGGTACGCACTGTAACTACACGCACTGTACCATCACTGCCAGGATGTGTAGATACTATCCTGCCAAGCTGCCAATTGAGGGGAGCTGTGTTTTCATCTTTTAGTAGAACTAGGGATCCTACCAGGGATGTTGTTGGATGTTGAATTTGCCACTTGGATCTTTGTTGAAGTGAATGAAGGTAGTCCTTGCTCCACCATCGCCAAAACTGTTGGGTTAATTGTTGTAGCCTATGGTATGATTTTAGACGATTTGGATTGATTTCTGTTATGTTTTCTTGAGGAATGGCTGTTAAATTGCAGCCAATTAAAAAGTGGCCTGGGGTTAAAGGTTGTAAATCGGTGGGATCATTGGATAATGGAATTAAAGGTCTCGAGTTTAAAATTGCTTCTATCTGAGTAAGAATGGTGTACATATCTTCAAAATTTAATCTTGCATTACCAAGTATTCGTTTAAGATGATATTTAAATGATTTCACGGCAGATTCCCAAATGCCACCAAAATGAGGGGATCTGGCAGGGATAAAATGCCAAACTATCTGATTGTCGGTAAAATATGATTGATTGATTGATTCATTTGGAATATTTGTAATTATTTTATGTAATTTTTGAAGTTCGTTACTAGCACCAATGAAATTTGTTCCATTATCTGTATAAATATGCTTGCATAAGCCTCTTCTGGAGACAAAACGTTTAAATGCGTTCATAAATGCTTCAGACGTCAAATCAGTTACCAATTCAATATGTACTGCCTTGGTTGATAGGCAAACAAAAATGCATAAATAAGCCTTTATGAAAGATCGGCTACGAGCCTTTCCATCTTTGAGTAAGTATGGTCCGGCATAGTCAATGCCACAAAAATAAAAACAACGTATAGGTGTAACTCGCATCTTAGGTAAGTCACCCATTAGAGGATTGATACTTGATGGGTTTACCCGAAAGCAAGTCACGCAATTTCGGAGAACACTACGTACTGACGTTTTTCCATTAATAGGCCAAAATTGTGTTCGAAGCTGTGATAAAACAAATTGTGCACCAGCGTGCAAACTTTTATGGTGTTCATGTTTTATGATAAGACGAGTGAATGGGTGTTTAGATGGCAGTAGAATAGGGTGTTTTTGATCAAATGTTACAAGAGAATTTTTAATACGGCCACCCACACGTATGATACCATTTGAATCGATGAATGGATTTAAAGAAACGAGTTTACTTGTTTTTGATACCGATTTTGATTGTTTTAGTAATTTAATATCATGTTCAAATTCTTGTGCTTGGGCAAGTTGTGATAATTTTATGGTTGAATTATTTAACTCTTGTATTGTTAAGAAGCCTATGTTTTTATTATTTTTTGACTTGATATTGTGAATGAATCTTAATATATATGCCATAACCCGTTGTAACTTATTAAAAGTTGAATATTTCGAAAATATGTTTAAAGTTTCCGAAGTATGAAATGATAATGTTATGTTTTCCTTGCGTACTTCAGGTATGTTTGATATATTGATTGATTGAGAATTAGGCCAGAACTCAGGTGGCCTTGATAGCCATAGTGGGCCGTGCCACCAAAGTGCTGCATTTTTTAAATCCTTTGGATTAGTGCCACGTGAGACAAGATCTGCTGGGTTGTCCTGGGACCTTACATGTTGCCAGCTATGAGTCTCTGATAGATTTTGAATTTCTGCTATTCGATTGGCTACAAATGTTTTCCACTTATTTGGTGGTGCATTTAGCCATGATAAGACTATCGTAGAATCTGTCCAGTAAAATGTTTGATTAATGTTTAAGAATAAGGCATCTTTAGCCTTTCGCATTAACTGGGCTAATAATAACGCACCGCACAGCTCAAGACGGGGTAAAGATATGACCTTCAATGGGGCAATGCGGGACTTTGCGCATATTATCCGAGTTGCTATTTCACCATTTTTGTTTTGTGTACGTAGATATAAAGCTGATCCATAAGCTGATTCGGAGGAATCACAAAAACCGTGTATATCTATGATGATGGCGTCGAATAACATAATATGACGTGGAATTTTGATAGCGTTTATATTTTTAATTTGCTCGATAAATTCTAACCAGGCAGTTTGTAAACTACTAGGAATGGAATCATCCCAGTCTATATGCAATTGCCAAACTTGTTATAATATTAATTTTGCTGCAACCACTACGGGGCTGATGAGACCAAGTGGATCGAAAATTTTTGCTATAACTGATAAGATGGAACGTTTCGTGATATTGTTATTCGATAATGGTAAATCAATTGTATATTGGAAAACGTCTGTGTTCGAATCCCAGATTATACCAAGTGTTTTTGTTTCCCTTTTATCTTTAATATGATATTGAGCTAAGTCTGATTTTGATGTTGACATGCTAAAAACTCGAGAGTCATTTGAGACCCACTTATGAAGTTCAAAACCCGATTTTAACAATATTTTATTAATGTCTTCCTTTAACTGAAGAGCTTCTTGTAAATTGTTTGATCCTGTGATTAGATCGTCAACATAAAAATCGTTTAGTATAGCTTTACTAGCATGAGGAAATTCGATTTCATTATTAAGTCCGATTTGATGCAATGTTCTTGTTGCCAAGAATGATGCGCTGGCTGTACCATATGTGATCGTGTTTAATTTATAATGTGATATTGGCTGATCTGTGCTAGATCTCCAAATAATGCGTTGAAAGTTTCGATCATGTTCATGTATGTTTATTTGTCTGTACATTTTGGTAATGTCAGCCGTTATTACTATTTTGTGTGTGCGCATTCTTAAAACAATATCAAATAGATCACGTTGTACGGTTGGTCCTACCTTTAACACGTCATTTAATGAAATATTTGTTGAAGTTTTTGCTGAGCCGTCAAATACTACTCTTATGCCAGTGGTAGTAGAATTTTTAAACACTGCATGATGGGGCAGATAATATTTTACAATGCCAGGCGAGTCTTCTGTGCTATTTATTTTAGACATGTGACCTAAGCTTTCGTACTCCAATAAGAAATTTGTATATTGTTTTTGTAAGTGTGAATTCTTCGCAAATTTGTTTTCAAGAGATTTGAATCGATTGGTTGCTATCTCTAGAGAATTACCTAGATTTTGGTAGTTTTCTTTAAATGGTAATTTTACGGTACAACGACCTGTGTCGTCTTGCTCAAAATTTTCCCTAAAATGCATTTCGCACTCTAATTCTTCCTTTGATAATTTATTGTTAGGATTATTAATGCTTTCGATTTGCCAAAATCTTTCTAATTGATCGTTAATATTGTTTGTTGATAAAAAACATTGTGTTTGCGTGTTTTTACCTAAGGGTTGGAATGGCCCAGAAATAATCCATCCAAGTTTAGTGTTTTGCAAAATAGGGTTGCTATGCCCTAATGTGATTTTACCTACCTGCAGCAACTCAAAGAATATACTAGCACCTAGTAGTACATCAATTTTGTTAGAATGATTGAGGTCAGGATCTGATAAATAAATGTTATTTGGTATGTTTAAATGATGTGCATTAAATGAAAATTGAGGTATGTTACCAGTTATTGTGTTTATAACGAAAAATGAAAGTTTAGAGTTATATGATTTATCTGTTGCCTGTATACGGGCTTGGACTTGATAACTTATGTTTACCGATGCTTGATTGATGCCCGAAACCGGTATGTTAATTTTTGAACCCTTTATGTTAAGACGTTTGAATAACTCTGATGTCATAAAATTTGATTGGGATCCAGAGTCTAATAATGCTCTGCACCTAACGGGCTGATTGTTGACATCATACATATAGATAATAGCTGTTGAGAGAATGACTTGTTGATTTTGTTGCATACAATGAGAAACAATAGTGGTATTTTGAGATTCAATTTCATTTTGTTGGTTAACCGTAACCTCTGCAGTCCCTTGTGTAGTCGCTTCCTTTTCATTGTTATAATGTAAAATTGTATTGTGATGCTTATTACATATTTTGCAACCTCTAGCTACGCAATTGTCTTTAAAATGATTTGTTCTCAAACAATTGGTACATACTTTTAATTTTCTTATTTCTCTGTAACGAGAATTGACTGGTAATGATAATAATTTGTCACACTTGAAAAGATAATGTTGACCTTTGCAATATAAACAACTAAATTGATTGGCTTCAGTTGTCACATGTGATAAAGAATTTTCAGCATAGCTTTTGTTTTGTTTACTATGCATTTTGTTATCAAGAGTTTCTAATAATTGACATTTATTTGTTATAAAATCGATAAGATTGCTTAATGAGGGAATTACATCTTTTTTGATAGACATTTCCCAATCACGTTTGGTTTGTTGGTCTAATTTTGTACCTATTAAATATATCAACAGAGTGTCCCAATACTGAACTGGTTGCCCTAAATTATTTAGAGCTCGAGTGTGCTTTAAAACGTTGTCAACTAACTTACGCAGATGAATATGTGATTCCTTTGTTATGTTTGGCATATCAAAAATGCCCTTGACATGAGAATGAATGATAACACGTTTGTTTTCATAGCGTTCTTGAAGTAACTGCCATGCTACCAAATAATTTGCATTGTTAACCTCTAATGAATGTATTACACGAGATTCGTCACCTTTAATGCAAGATCTTAAATAATAAAATTTCTGAATATTATTGAGTGATGAATTGTTATGTATTAATGCGTTGAATGTTTCATAAAACTGTAGCCACCCTTCATAAGAGCCAGTAAATTCAGGTAAGTTGATTAAAGGTAGTTTTACGTTAAAATTATTTATGTCTGAATTTGACGTCTGAGGTGCGACACTGTTCGTGGTGCTATCTGGTAGGATAGCGTTTTGTATGCATTGTTTTGCTCTAGACACAACATCAAAATACTTGTTTTCGAATGATTCATGTTCGTTTAATTGTGCCTCTGAACTATCGATAGTTTCTATTGCTAACTGTGTTTTTTTAAATTCAGACCATGTTTCTTCTAATTTTGTTAAACGTAATCCCAATTCTGTGAAATTATTATTGTCTTCAAAGTTACTTACAAATTTTGCAAATCTAGTTAACTGTGATTTTAAAGAAGCACGCTTTGTAATCAAACTTTTTAATTCAGCCATTTCAGCCTCTGCCATGATGTATTTACTTTTTATGATTGATTTGATAACTTAAACCTAATGTTAATATTTATTTTCGTTTTTAATTGTGACTGAAATTTGGTATATTAAAATGTTACTTTTTATTTACGTAAAAAACTAAATAAAAAACCGTCTACCATTCAAAACAAAGATAGAAGTTTTGGTTATGATAAGTGTGAAAAGGATAGACCTACTTGTTTATGTCTGCAGCGTGATGCAATAATGATGCAATTGTTGGTGACTTTGTTCTTGACCTTGATGTTTTTGCGTCTTCTTGCTTGTTTGTAAATTACGATTTTTGTACTTCCTGAAATGTTTTTCGTGATGCCGATGATTTGATGAATATGTTGAATGTAATGCTTTACTTGCTTGTTATGCTTGATGTTTAACTTCTTGTTTGCTTGTTCTGTTCACTTTATTTCTTGATTAAAGTGTTGAAATTGTTATTTTATGTTTATGCACTGATTCTAACCGTATTTTTTGTTATTTTGCACGAAGGACCATGTAATGTACCATGCTAGGGTTCTTGTAAGTAATGATACACGTTTTTGATAAAACTCTGCTTGCTTTATTGTTAAAAATGCTTACTGACATGTACGACGATTACTCTTTCGAGTTGCATGTTACAATTTACAATGAATAATGAGTAAAAGTTTGGTGGAACGCCAAACAAAAGGCAAAAATGAGGCATGCGCAGTATGCACAATTTACGACTTTAGTTTGTTTACATGATAGATTTAAATAGCTGACTAAGTACATAACAGTCTGTTAATATATTTTTTTCAATTTTAAAGGTTGTTATTAAAAAATGTGATTATTTTCAGATTCCCCCGAGAATGTGGTGACAAGAGATAGTTAGCTGATAGCTCTCAATATGGAAAATGCCAATAAGTGAGCAACCTTAAGAATGAAATTTCCATTGAAGTTAAATATTTTATATCCGTACCATTTTGTGGTAAAACGCTATTGCTATATTATACAATTTCTGTGTAAGCTTGAAGGACAGCTGTTTTATCAAGTAGGCAAGAAAAAAAAAGAAAAAAATTTCTGAGTTACATACCTACCGATTTTAGTTTAAGTATTAGTAATTTAAGTGTAAATATATTGTTACTTTTGGTTTTTGATATAGTATGTATATATATTTGGGACCCTTTCAAATATCAATCCTCAAAACTCTAGTTACGTATAATTAATCAAAAGTTTGTTTTAATCTAAAGAATTAAACTTTTTTATAGATCTTTGAAATTTACTTTTCATATTGTTTTGTACTTCCCAATTTTCCCTTGTCAATTTTACACTAGGTGGCGCCCGCTGCTTGCTTACATAATAAATTCAGATCAAATAATCCACAATCTAAGCTCCTGACTATTAAAGCTGCCGATCGCTTATGTAGGCAAAGGTCACACACTTAGTCAATGACCTTTTCTACAGAACGTGAAAATTTCATTGACTCTTAATGTAGGGAACTAGAAAAACTTGATATTATAGCAAATGTCACAGTCCAGCAACGGGGAGGTGTGAGTAGTTTTTGCCAGGAAGGGAATGGGGAAGGTATATAATGTAAGGTAGGACGTTACAATAAACTTAACAAACCTGATAACAGTGATAACATTAATAACATAATTATAATATTTAAGTCTTGTTAAAAACGATAAAAATAAAATAAAACATAATTTTTAAAAACGATAAAAATAAAATAAAATATAATTCTCATTAAAATGCCGTCGTATCTCAAAGAAAATAGAATTAGTTATGTTATTTTACCTCAACTAAAATAAAACTTCTATTGAAGTAAGAAAGTTTAAATAATAATAAAAGAAATTCTGTTTCCGAAAAAAAAAAATGGTCACATGGTAACGGAGTCATCAGTAAGCTCACTACTAGAATCATTCCCTACATGAATCACAGTATGCTGTACAGGCGGCAAAATGGGATACTCTTTTTCTTTGTTTATAACGTGATCCATGGATTTTTTTCCATATGTCGGTTTTGTCTAAATCGGATATTACGGTTCTTATATATAGAATTACAGCACTTAAAGTCGGATTCTGATTACATTTTCTCAACTCGTATTTTACACTACCCCAAATCAATTCTGTTGGATTAAATATGCAGTAATAGGGAGGTAAACGTAACAGACTATGTAACAGATCCTGTCTATAAAGACCTTGATAGAGGAATGTACGTTACCTATATCACTAATGTTTGACCTCTCTCGCGCGTTTGATACTGTTAATATTGAGTTTTTAGTAAGCAAATTATACAATACTGGAATACGGGGAACTTTACTGAAGTGGCTAGAGTCCTATATCTCCAACAGAAAATTGCTGGTAAAATATAATAATGCTATGTCAGATATGAGGGATGTGTGCACATGAGAGTTCCTCAGGGTTCTGTGTTGGGACCATTACTGTTTGCATTATATGTGAATGACTTACCAAAGCACATCACAAAAGTTTGAGTTACAATGTTCGCAGATGACACTACCATTACAGTGTCAGCACAGACCCTGAGGAGTTAGCAGAAAATATAACTCATGTCTGCAATGAGCTTGATACCTGGTATCAGCGTAATCAACTTATATTGAATGATAAAAAAACCGTCTCCATAAATTTTCACAATAGAAGAGGACTTACTCCAAATTTTCTAGTGGCTAACAATATTAATGTGGTGTCAAATATAAAATTCTTAGGAACTTGGCTCGATGCTAAACTCTCTTGGGACAATCACATAGATTTTGTTGGCAACAAATTAAGTTCTGCGTTTTTTGTTATTCTTCAAATGAAAACTGTACTTGATATTAATGGTTTGTTAAATATTTACTATGCCTTAGTCTACAGCCATTTGTCTATGAATCTAGTCACATGGGGTGCAGGCGGAAATATAAACAGGGTATTAATTTCACAAAAAAGAATAATCAGACTCATTTTTAATTTAAAACCATTAGATAGCTGCAGAGGTGTTTTTAAGAAAAATAAAATATTAACTGTAATATGTATTTTTATTCTAAAATGTGTGTTATACATATAAAAATTTTACAAATTTTAATAAACTAGGAGATACACACTTTTACAATACTCGAAATAATAACAAATTGACAATACCGCCTCACTCTACCACTTTGTATAAACATTCGCCTAATTACAATGCCATCAGTCTGTTTAACAAACTTCCTGCCCATCTAAAAACTATAACAGGCTTTAATAAATTTAAGACAGCTACAAAAAATTACTTAATAGAAATGTCTTTTTTATAGTGTTTTAGAGTTTTTGGCACAATAATTAATTAATTAATTTTCATACATATTACTGTTTTGTTGTCTACTTTTCTTTTACTGTTCGTTTTATTTTTACTGTTTGTTTTATACACTGTACATAATTTATTTATGTATACATATATATATATATATATATATATATATATATATATATATATATATATATATATATATATATATATATATATATATATATATATATATATATATATATATATATATATATATATGTTGTTTTTCAGGTTTTCGCGGGTGGTGAATGTTAAATTCGTTTTCCGGGTATACTCCCGCGTAGGGTGATAGGCCCCGAGAGGGACCGTGGTTGTCTGAACGACGTTTCGGCAGAATCTCATCTGCCATCTTCAGGTTCTAACCGATAACTGCTTACTGCGGCTTCTGGTTACTCGAACTCGAACAGTTCGAGTAACCAGAAGCCGCAGTAAGCAGTTATCGGTTAGAACCTGAAGATGGCAGATGAGATTCTTGCCGAAACGTCGTTCAGACAACCACGGTCCCTCTCGGGGCCTATCACCTACGCGGGAGTATACCCGGAAAACGAATTTAACATATATATATATATATATATATATATATATATATATATATATATATATATATATATATATATATATATATATATATATATATATATATATATATATACATGTTATTATTATGGCCGTGTGTTTCACAGATATGGTCTACAACATATTCTTTTTTAAAATTATGTTCTTTGATAGTTTTCAATAAATCTTTACTGGAATTTTTTCAGGAATATTTATATTTTTAGATCTCATAACCTTTATTATATCGTCCTTTTTTGTATTATTATTTGGTATTTTATTTAATAATCGCGAATGATATCAAGCGTTATCCATAACGAGACCTGAATTTGGGGGAATATTAGGTAACAGCAGCTGTTCAGCAAGCCATTTTTCAAACAAATCCGCGGTCATATCTTTGTGATAGTCAGCAGAACACTGTTTTATATTTTTGGCTGACAAAAGCAATGCGTTGGGTACGAACCCATTTTTACTTCCGGCATGCAGAATTATAATATGTTTTCCCCTTGAACAAGGTGCGTTTAAAGTACAATTTTGAGTCGTGTCTACCCAACCGTAACTAACAGTATCATGCGTATCAAACCACGTTTCGTCAAGATATATTACCGTCCCTATTTGATTCGTGGTACTCTTTTATTTTACGTAAATATTCCTGTCAAATTTCCACAATTCGATCGACTCCGTCCACCTGCGTCTTCAACATTTTCATTATGTAAATTTTTTTTCTGTATCAAATGGTCTCCAAAAAGCCATTTTAAAAATATTTTTTGAAACAAATATTACAGTTAATAATAATTATTTTATGTAAATATAACAACTTACGTTTTTTTATTAAGAGAAAATCACCGCGTTAAATAAACGTACGGCACTGCCCGCTTCCACGAATACAATCTCGCACAGCACTTTTTTATTTTAGAACCGCCCATCAGCTTAAATTCTTTACCGGCCGCCCGCATCGGTGCAATTATACATCTGCTCGACTACATCTCATATACGAGGGGATAAATTATGTCGATAATGCGGCGCTGCCTGCTGAATACCATTGTAGAGAGGCATAGCAACAGACATTCCCGGTAGAGTCGCTCAATTTATAATATTTTAAACTAACATTGGATAAACTATATATTGCTTATTATAGGTACCTATAAGGTCCTAAAAGTCAAATGAACATTCAGATTATATTACTCCGAAAATTGGTAAGCATGAAGCACACAAATATTATTCTTCCTCCAAGTGGTACCAAATTATATCCTAACTTGCCACTTAAAATCTTAAAAAGTTTTACCTAAACCTATAACACGCTCGACATTGATCCGTTCGGATGATACTTTTGTTGATTTTCTTAGCTGGTCTGTTTCAAACTGATCACCACCTTTCTTCAGGAATTGTGGCATGTTAACTGTAATATCCATATGAGAAACTAGATCTTGTATATTAAAACCACGATCACCAAAAATAATGTCACCTCTTTGGAATAGATTAATAATACCACATTTTTCGAATAACTCTCTATCACTGATAGATCCACCATATGCATCGGAGACAAAAGTCACACACCCAGAGTTAGAAATGCCTACCAATACTTTTAGTGTATTTGCTGATTTGTAGGTTGAATAAGTAACTTGTTGAGAAGCTGGATTTAGAGGTTTTTCAATTTTAGTTTCTGTACAATCGATAATAACAGTGCAGGAATTGGTTTTTCTTTGAAACATTACAGTTTCATCAATCGTTTCCTTTGGTACCCATAAATTGAGATCTTTGAACTTGCAGTAAAGGTAATTAATCCAAGTTACGAAGTATTTATTCACAGAAGTTTTGTTAATTTGAAAATGAAAAGATAACTCTGTGTTACACATATTTCTCCGTAATTTGATCAGTGTTAAATAAAATTCATTACAAGGTGTCAATGGATGTTTTCCTCGAGATGGCTGCATTGATGGATAATATTTTAAATTGTTTACTTCATCTCCAAAGAGGTTAAACACAAACATGAAATGGCTGTAATTGTCAAAACCTGTGTAGAATTGCACTATTTCGGGTTTATCTTTAAGATTTTCAATACGAAACATATTTATTTTACATTTTTCTTTTCCCTCATGTTGTGGCATATCTGCATTGTTAGATAAGCTCTTTACATCACATTTACATAGAGAGCATTGAACTGTTACATCTTTATTTAAACTTTCAACATCCATTTCGTCAAAAGTCTGGAATTTAAAATGTTTTATATAATTATGCAATCACAATGCAATAGTCTAACAAGTACAAACAACACACACATAGTAATGAATAGACTTTATGTTGCAGTGGCATTTTTATTGTAGAAGGGGGATAGGGTCCTCTGCACTTGACAAAGACTATGTTGTGCTAAATGTACAGTATTAAGGATAACAATACCTAGGTATTCATATACTTACAAAATATTTTGCAGGTTTATTTTTGTCTGTATTCGAATAAAGGGTTGCTGTTTCTTTTTCCGTACGCCTTTTTTTGGCGTTGAAAAGCTCTCTCCGTACGTTTTTTTTTCATTTCCATCCTATCTTCGCTTTCACGATTCCAGGGAAATCGACTAGGCACTGCATCTTTTTTTAGCAAAGGTCTAGCTGAAAGATATTTAACAATGATGACAGAAGGGAAAAGTAGTAATTTACTTGCTCAATAGGAGAAATTATTGTACCTATCAGAGGTGTCTTTTCATAGGTTAGGTTATGCATGAGCATGATGAAAACAACGAATGTGCATGATTATTACTTACGAATTTCTGTAGTGGGCTCCTTTGGTAACGCATAATCGTCAGGATTAAAATGTTTCTTACAAATACGTGAATGTTTCGAAGGAGTAAAGTTATCCCAACGAATCGCTACTAACCACTGTTTTAGGCGAGTTTTGTCTTTCGGAAACATATGTCCGCCTTTTTTTTCTTTACAAAATGGAACTGCACAACTCTGAGGCATAATTAACAAGTCTTTTTATTTGCTGGTGTACGAAATAATTATAATAAAACCCTATCAGTTTATTCTGCGCCGAATAATAACTTTTGACAGAACCATACTCGCCAGTGGCGCCAACTGGTGATCCTAAAGACGTTAGCCCTTATCATCACGGTAGTTTTTTATTTGCACTGCAGATCAGGGTCATTTATGATCTAGTTCAGTTATTCTCATCTCTGATTGGGTTAGAAAGTTTCTTTTAAAATGTCAAACCAATCAAAAACAAAACTTAACTGAACTGATCTAAAACATAATGCAAATAAAAAACTACTACTGTTTATGAACCGTGAGCCCTCATTACGTACAACATACGTACTCTGTGTAGGTTACTCAGATTAATAATATAAAGATAAGTAACACCCATAAGAGATACGCTGATCTTAATAACCGATACATAAACAACAATTTGCATGTTTACATATCAAAGTATCCAAAACAAATCAGGGGCGGCTCGGGGCTTCAGCGTTTATTTTAATGCTTTTGTATAACTTAAAACTTAATAGGTATACAAACTTTGTTTGCTTGGGAATGTATTTTTCAATGGTATTTTGCTGTTGCTATTTTAATCTCTGTTGTTTTTAAGTTGTTTTAGAGTTTTGTGTTGCTGGGTACTGATTAATAATCGATTTTTAGTTACTTATAAATAGGGCTGTCAAAAATGTTCCGTGGGACAGTGGCGTACGCGAAATTAACTAATACAATAACAATAAACTGTTACAATTTATAACAATGTATGTAAAACTTATCCTCTTAACTAGCTTGATGAACTAGCTTGCTTATCACAAACTGGAGAAGATGTGTAGCCATTTTGCAGCATCAGGTATGTTTATATGGTTGTCTCCATGAGTAATGTTCGCTTTGGTGAAAATATATTCTACTGATGTAATACACGCATACGTAAAATAGTCTTTGAGCGCACTTAACGGATTTGGGGCTGCACCATCACATATTTGTCTTAATTTAGTAAAACCGGTGTCTTTATTTAACACACTTGCGAACTTTTCTTTAACGCGCTCATTTGTTGCGTCAGCTATAGCGTGTAGCAGTAGATTTACTTCGTCCATTATTTGCAGTGACCCCGCTAACGACAACGGACTGTTTTATATATAGCGTGTAGCAGTAGATTTACTTCGTCCATTATTTGCAGTGACCCCGCTAACGACAACGCACTGTTTTCTAATTTTTTTTATGCTTTCATGTAATGGTTTATAGTTCTTCGCAATATTTTTTAAAGCTGTTTCAACGGATATCTTCGAATTTTGTCTGGCTTTCCTTAATAGCTACAGCTTCATCTGGATTGAATTATATAGTATCACAGCTTTTATTTGTTGGAAATATTCAACATAATAAAAAGGTGCCTGCAACCATGTTCCCCAACGTGTAAGAATCGGCTGTGGTGGTTCAGGAATACCGGGACACTTGCTATGAAATGCAGGAGACGTTTAGGAGATTTAAGAAACACTTTTTTGTACTTGCTATTAATGCATCCACCTCTGGCAAACCTTTTCTAATAGTTTCTGCCACAAGATTTAAAGCATGCACTTTACACGTAACATGTATAAACGTACAACCTTGTTCTTGCAAAGAACGGCCTACCAAACGCATTGTCACGGCGCCATCAGTCACAAACATCAACACGACTTTTTGACAGTTCAAATTTTTCTAACGTCTCCAGCACCACCCTGGTAATTGTTTCGCTAGTACACTGACTTAGTCTTTTGCTAGCTATAGTAACAGTGGAACTGTCGGTTTAAGAGGGTCCAGTACTCGTAATATAACATTTAAAATAGATTTTTTTTTACAATATGTTGTCTCATCAACAGATAACCACAGCCGTGTGTTTTTTAATTCACATTTCATCTTATTTACCATGTCTACTTGTACAGTTGGTAGATAGTTACATAACGTTGTGCGACTTATTGGTAACTTCACCTGGGCCTTGTATTTATTCCAGAACTCTCGAAATGGTTGTTTATCGAGTATGTGCAGCGGAATTATCTTTGCGCCGGTTTTTGCGAGAGCCACAGAACATATCTGACTTTTTCTGTTCTGTGATATCTGAGCGCTGCCTCCACAGAATTGTTTAATCGCTTACAGATATGTTCTCACTGTATGTATATTAATACATATTCTTAAAGATGCGACACTCTGAAAAGTGACTTATTTTCAAGAGAGGTAAAGATATCTTACAAATTTAAAAGCATAGACAACATTTTTTTTGTCTATGTTTAAAAGCCATTAAAGGGTTAATTATGAGCCCTGCGAATGTGCAACAATGGGGTATGTTATTGCTAGTAAAATACTTCACTTAATTCCCACCATTTAATCACAAGGTCACTAACGTTTGCTTTTTCGCTTATGTCACGCTATTATTAAAGATTGCGACAAGTCTGCGTAATATCATATCTCTAGTTTCTTGCATCATGCGGATTGAGCATTACTTTCAATTTGGTATATTGTTTGGGATAGCGAGCGCGAGGAAGACACCACGATGCCACAATTGCAGGTATAAGATAAAGATAGAAACAATCAAGAAAGCACGACCCACGGACTTTTCAAATTGGCGGAGAGCGTGGTCGTTTCTAATCTTATTTTATGTTTCATTGTATCGTCTTCCCCGCCTTCATTGTTAGATGTTGAATACCAGAATTGAATTTTGCTCAGGCTGTGGATACTTAACTAACGTTTTCAATTTATATGCATGGCAATTGTATTTGTTTCGCACGAACAGGATATTTTTAAAATTTGATGTCTAGTGATCGTTTCGTGAGTTAACGTTTCGATCTTTGACAAAAAAAGCAAAGTTAATTCGCTATAAAACTTCATGAAAACTGCACTCGTTAAATTTTAATTTACAAATCGAACATACTGTATGACTGTCATGCGCATTAGAAATTATTAATTGAACAGATATATTCAAACGGTGGATGGCAGTGCAGTACTAATGCATATAAATTGAATTCGTTGTAAAATAAAATACAAGTTATATGTATGTTGATGGAACGTTATTCCAACATATTAATTTATATCCTATGAAACCATTTGACATAGTAA
Organism: Rhamnusium bicolor; assembly: GCA_029963845.1. Taxonomy (NCBI): domain Eukaryota; kingdom Metazoa; phylum Arthropoda; class Insecta; order Coleoptera; family Cerambycidae; genus Rhamnusium; species Rhamnusium bicolor. The sequence continues at coordinate 272,500 of JANEYF010002760.1, forward strand.
CTATAAATGACGTATACTCAGTTTTTCTAGTAAGAAGATTTTGAAAATGTTGGTTTGATTAACTATTTTGAAAGAGGATGCTAAATTTAAATCATACGAATTTCTCTAAATTTAATTGTACATTCATATGTGGTTGGTGACCATTATCACACAGGAAGATTTGTGAAGCAAATTCATTAAAAAGGAGAAGAAGAAGAATAGGATCCAGTGCTACTGTCAAGTTACATCACATCACTATTTTGGTCAGAGATCTTGTTTAACCAAGATCTGTGGTCTGGATTCGGTCAATCCAATCTCAATCTTTAAAATTTTTTAAAATGGTAGTTTGGTGCGGTGCGATTGGTTTATGAAGAAATTCAGTGGTAGAAAATTTAATTTTATTTATAGTGCCAAAGAATGGGGCAGCATGTGTCCAGAACTGATTTTGAATGGGTATACACAGAAGAACCTCATGCTAGTCGAAGAAAAATAATTTTAGGTTGGGAATATTAATCTTCACCTTTATTTATTTAATTAGTGATAAATTGGGAATTTTCCTCAACGCATTGATTTACATGTTGTAAAGTGAGAAATAGCTTTTAATTCAGTCAACACTTTATAATCAGTATTTTTTTCGATACCTAGATTAACAATTTTTTAAATTTGATACTATTTGAATCTGAAAAAATTTCATATCTTTATACTTTCTAAAAAACCTCTATAATTTTTGATATAACTACTGGAAACTGGAAAAACATAATAGGAATGTAAAATAACACAAAAGTGAAAGCAGTAAAGGCCAAAATTATGTAAATTTGAGTTTAAAAGGTGCCTATGGACATATGTACATGACCTAATACATGAACGCGCATTCATGAACGCCAGTGTGTAGACAAAATTTCAGTTAAAAGTCTGTCGAACATGTCTTTTGTTGCCGCTTGAATTTTTGCATATGCGGACATCAACGCGCGTACATGTAACCGTGTGTGGAAACTAAAATTATACATATACGGGGGTATCACACGAGACATGACCCCCTGTAATTTTTTTTATTTGTCGAGATAAAGAAAAATGTTTTAAATAAAAGTTATAGGGAATTTTATAATTTTCTTCATAGTGATCTCCTTGAATATACAGGGTTTCCATAAAAGTAGAACACAGGAAACTTGCATTTTTTTTTATATATATTTTCGGTTTTTTGAAATTTACGCATTTATTCAATGTTATATGTCTGCATCATTCGTTTGGAAGATGCAGGGTATTAAATTTTCGAATTCTATAACTATAAGCAAATATGTCTTGTACACTACTGGTCTCGATTTCAAGCAAAACCTGCGTTTAATGCGATAAAAAGTAAGAGAATTAGATTTTAAACATGCGGGAGAGAGTTGATATAGTACCTGCTATTTTTTTCAAGAAAACCCAAATGCATCCATTCCAGAAGCTTGTTTTAAGAAGAAATATTTTTTCGTTACAAGATTTGATCTGTTCAAGCATTTAGAGAGAAACACATCGAAAGTAGATTGGACCATACCACATATCGTCGGGTAAGAGTGTATATCTGCTAAGTCCACTTTTTGCGGGAATTGCGATAGTGGTATTATTGTTTTGTAAAAAAAAACCTTTATAATCTGATCAGATTATCTAACTCCAATGTATTGTAATATTCACAGTAATTTGATGCACGTAATTCTGCTAGATCCATGCGGTGCAAAACGAAAGGCGTAAACTTGCCAAGTCCGCATTGGTCAGCCATTCAATGTGGAAATGTCAAAGTAGCAACAAGTGTGTATAGAAAGAGGTTGGTTAATTGCCGATTTACATTAGTTGTGCATGTTTTACTTGAATAAAGAGTGTTAAATACATTAAAGGTAAGTGTGAGTTATTTAATTTACTAAGATTAAACTGTATTCATGGGTTTAGTTGTCAGTTTAAAGTTGTTACAGTATTTCACGTTCTTCTTCATGGAGTTAGCAGTTTTTCGTATTTACTTTAAATACTATTTTCGTACTTAGTCCATGTTACTACTTAACAATTTTACAATGTCTCTGTAACTTGTTTTCTGTTTAGATTAATCTTAAAATTTTTAATTTTCATAAAAGTAAGATGACTTTGTACATTTAATAAATAATTCATTGGGTTGTAGATGTCTCGTGCAAAAAAAATACTGGAGCTAGCCACTGCAAATTTTGAGAAAAATGAAAACTCTGTAAACATGGAACAGGAAACTAATTCTGACAATATATTGGCGTGTGAAGATTTGGATTTCTCCGAGAATTTCTCTGTTGTGGAAAATGTTGTTATAGAAATTACTAACGTGCCGAATCTGGTATTAAACAACAACGTGGAAAATTATTGTGGCCCAACCACAGACAGCTTATGTACTATAAATGATACAAGTGTCCATGAGGAAGATGTAACCTCTGTGTCTAGCGTGCAAAATAGTAAGACGGAGTCAGCTTGCCTGTCTCAGTATTTAAAGAATTCACAAATCGAAACAGCTGATCCTATCAGTGACGAAAGTGATGTGGTCATGAGGATAGTCGCATACTCAGAACATTCTGATTCTGATATGTCGTTAGATTATCCCAAAAAAAGTAAAATTCAAGGAAAAAGTTTCAAGTTAATAAAGAAACATGGGTTTCAGAAGAAAATAGAAAGCTTAGGGAACGGGGAGTTCGGTATTTAGGACGAGGAAAAAAAGAGAATAAATGGATATATGACATTAAAAAACAACCACGTTCAATGAAACAAAGATGTTCATGCAAAGAAACGAAGAATGGGCGCCTCAAATGTAGTTCGATTTCAGACTCAGACAGAAAAAAAATCTTTGATTATTTTTGGAGTTTATCATGGAGAGAGAAAAAACATTAATCGACAGTATCGTGTCAACAATTCCTATAAACAGACCAAGAAATCGAAAAGAACCGGATGCTTCAAGAAGGTCTCAGTCAATTTTGTATCATTTAAGGTTTAATGATAACAACATACGTGTCTGCCGTGTTATGTTTCTGAACACCTTATCTATAGGTAGAATGTCTGTGCTGGACTGGAAGCGTAAGTCAGGTCCAGGTAAAGAATTTACTAAGAAAACCAAAAAGCAAGATAAAGTGAAACCCTTTGAAAAAGAAAATAAAGAATTGACCAATTTTATAATGTCTCTTCCCACAATGGAGTCCCACTACTGCAGGGCTTCGACAAAAAAAGAAGTATCTCCTGCCAGAGTGGCAATCAAAAAATAGCCTCTACAGATTTTATATGAATGATTGGTGTAAATCAAGAAATATATCACCGCTTTCAATTACAACATTTAATCAGGCATTAGACACACACAACATTGGTTTATTCCACCCAAAAGAAAGATCAGTGCGAAAAATGTTCTGAATACAAAGTAGGACACGTATCTGAACATGATTACACTTTACATATAACTAAGAAGGAAGAGGCACGAAAAGAGAAAGAGAAGGACAAAGAAACGGAAAGGCTGGTGTTCACTATGGATTTACAAGCAGTGTTAATGGCTCCAAAATCAAAAATTTCTAGCTTGTACTACAAAACAAAATTGTGTGTGCACAATCTCTGTTTTTACAACCTAGGTAATAAGGACGGTTTTTGCTACATCTGGAATGAGACAGAGGGTGGTGTTAATGCGGAGGAATTCGCCACCATATGCGCTCGCTTCATAACTGATAAAGTTTTACCAGCAATTGACAGGGAAAATGATGAGGAACCGATAAAAATAATTTTGTATAGCGACGGTTGTACTTATCAGAATAGAAACGTTACTGTATCTAATGCTCTATTAAATGTTGCACTGAATGAGAAAATAACAATTGAACAAAAATACCTAGAAGTTGGGCATACACAAATGGAAGCCGACTCGATGCATTCAACGATCGAGAGATCTCTCAAGGACAAAATAATAAATGTGCCTGCAGAATATTATGGAATATGTCGTGAGGCTCGTAGAAATCCAAAGAAATATGATGTTACTTACCTAAATCACACTTTTTTTAAAAACTTCAAACAAGTGGAATTCTTTAAGAGTATTCGTCCTGGGAAAAAAAACGGGTGACGCAAAGGTAATAATCAAGTTTGCATTTATTTTTGAAAAGAAAAGAAAAATGTAGCAGAGATCTATTGCGATTTTATTTAGTTTTCTCTCTTATTTTAGGTTTTAGACATACGCGCTATCAGGTATAATGCAGAAGGTCAGATCTTTTACAAGCTAAGATTTTCTGAAGATTGGAAAATTTTACCACAAAGAAAATCCTTTGGCGTTAACCCTTGCCCATTGGATGTATTGGACCAGCTTCATCAACAGAGGCTAAAAATCAAACACAGAAAATTTGCCGACTTACAAATTTTGAAAAAGACTTTGGCTGATGATTATCACGCTTATTATGATGGATTGCCCCATGAAACCGAGTAATTCCTCAATGATTTATAACTAAAAATTAATAAACATCAAAATTGTACTCCTTTTTTTATTTAAAACGTTTTAAAATACACAATGGAATTCGTTTCAGAAAACCTGCTAAGTCAACAAACTTTTGTCAAAAGTATAAATTTTCAGAGTAGAAAAGCTGCTATCTCCAAAAAACCTAAATAAAAAACACACAATACGTAAAATATACATTTTACATAATTAGGGTCGTAAAATAGATCACAATGCACAATCGGGGTTTTTAAATTTTTGGAATTCTTATTTATACACATTTTACATAGTTTTTTTGTTCTCCTGTAAAATAGTTCAAAGTGGACTTAGCAGATCTACACTCTTACCCGACGATATGACAAATAGGTTTGGAAGAGAACGAAACTTTTTTGATATTATGGATAGATGAATCCACCTTTACCACGGCAGGATGTTTTAACAGACCAAACACGAGACATCGGTCGTTGGGAGATTCACACCAAATAAATGAAATACAATTCCAAGGAAAAACTTCTATCCCTGTTTGGTGTGGTATTTTACGCAACAAAGATTTAGGTCCCATTTTTTTTAAGGTAAATAGTCATTATACTATGATTTTCTCAGCAACCAAATTGAGAAGTTTTTAGATGAGCTCAACGAAGAGAAATTATATCGAATATGTTGCAGTTTAACATTTTTATTATTAGTCCATGGCAATCTCCACTGTGTTTGGTATACCTATGTATTATATTTAAAATTCAATAATTTAACACGCTACATCTTCCAAATGAATGATGCAAATATACAAAATATATACATCATTGGAATCAAATAAGTATGTAAATATCAAAAATGCAAGTTTGCTATATCCGGATTTTATAAGATACCCTATATATTAAAGAGATCATCATAAAGAAAGTCATAAAATTCCGTACAACTCTTATTTGAAACTTTTCTTTCACTTGAGAAATAAAAAAGTTACAAGGGGGATCAATTCTCGTGTGATACCCCTGTACCAGAGACATTGTCAGTGCTGCATTGTTAAAGTTTCGTTTATGTTGAAGATATTTTTTTATTATGCAAACTAGTGACGGGTAGTCGTTCGGTCACGATGTTAGATAGTTTCCTACCAGAAGTTATACGCCACTGATCCTAGCCACTAATTTTGATTTATTTTTGTATTCTATGATATTGTTTGCATAAAAAGTCTCTTGTATTTTTTAGTAGGATTTTTCGAGTTAATAGCATGTAAATATGTTTATGTTTTAAACAATTTTTGAACTACAGTTAAGAGAGAAAAACTTAAAAAAACTCAAAAATCTATCTCAAGCCTTCATAATTATTATTCGGCAGTTTTTTAAAGGATTCCTTAACAAAATTTATTGGAAGATCTTGCCCCATGTTCCATTTTTTTTTAAATTTATGTGTGTAATCATTTCCACACCACCATGAGGTAGAATATGCAGCACGTTTTTTTAAATAATAGTATCTCCGGTAAGCCCACTCCTGTACAAGAACAACAAAAAAACAACAATAGCAATAAAAAAACAACGATAACATAACAATAAAACCAACATTCTGAATTACTTTGTGGTTAGGTTTTTTGTATGGGAGAGCATAAGAGAAATGATATCTTAAAAACAAATGAGCAGTATAATTTTCTGTCAACTATAAAGATTAATTTACTAGCAACTAGTAACTGTGTGTCATTTAGTTAGTTGTGTAATAATTTGTGTTGTAATTATTGTTATTACTACTGCAATTGTTATTAGTGTTATTTTATTTTGAAAAATGCTTTTTAGTAACGAAGAATATCCAGATATTTATTTTTGTCACTGATTTGTGATTGAAATGTGGAGACGTGAATACCGAGTTATCCAAATAGGAGAATTCCAGATGCTCGTGTTTTCTTTAGAACACATCAGAATTTTCCTAACTTTGGTCTGCATGTTAATAATGAACATAACAGAAACTGTGGAAATAACAATCGGAATCATATTCTTTGTACTTTTGATAACAACCCGAGGCTCAGCTCTCGCAGAGCAGTTCAGCGACTACAAATATTACGAACATTACCAGATGACTACAGGCATACATATCATCTACAGCCCGTTCAACATTTATACCCTGGGGATGCTGAAAAGCGATTGAGGTTTTGCCAGTGGCTTTTAAATTCGACAGAAGAAAATCGCATAAAATCTTATGGACGAATGAATCCACATTCACTAGTGCTGGGGTAACGAATTTCCATAATATTCATGTTTGGCCACATGAGGAATTCGGCCCCGATCATATCAAAATGATTTTAGCGGCAATGCTTGGTTGGGAGTTTTTGAAAATAACATTTTCTACCTCCGAGTTTAAACTCGGAATTGTTCCTTGAATTTCTTACTAATAACCTGCAAGATAATATCGAGGATTTGCCCGCTATCTTAAGGTATGAAAGTTGGGTACAAATGGATGATGCTCCCTTGCATTTTGGAATAACTGTAAGAGATTGGCTAAATACTAATTATCCGCAACATTGGATTGGCCGGGTAGGGAGGAATGACAAATCATGACGCGATTAATGGTATTGGACTAGTGGCCACCTAGGTCACCGGATCTTAATCCACTGAACCTTTATGTTTGGACACATTTAAAAGAAAAAGTTAATGCTACACTAGTGTTAACAAGGGATGATTTAGTTTTAAGGATTCAACATGCGGCAAAATCAAAATTGAGATAGGTGGATTGCATTTTGAGCCATTTCTTAAATTTAAATTTTTATTTTGCTTTGTTGTTGTTGTTGCTGTTCTTATGGATTTGGCCTATAAGAGATACCACTTCAAAAAAGCGTGCCGCATACTCTCACCCCAGCAACACATAGTGATAGTGTAATATACGTTTATTATATTGGTAGAAAAAAGGGTCACTACCCCTCAGTTTGATGCCACTGGTGATGGTCGGAAACTTTTCTAATTAATGCCCCACGAGATATTTTAATTACCAAATATGTTTTTAATATTGTTCGTTTGAGAGATATTTAAAAAAAAAATCATTTAAAAACTAAAAATTCAACACCTTGTAACTCAAAAATGGTGCGTTTTAGAGGCAATGTTTATGTAGCAAACTCATATATTTTTTCAATAGTCTATCGTTCTCTGAAGTGTCAGACTTGGAAACTTGACCACCCTGTATTTTTCACCCGATTATAAAAAAAAAGGTTTACAAATATTTTACAACTTGTTTAAAAAATAACCTGGTGAGGCACAATTTTTTTCAGGTTTTTTCGCAAATTTCAATCGCATTAGTCTTTAATGACATACCTAATGTAAATTTCACCAGTCTCTTCATTCTACAGAACCGGCATTGTGCATGTTTTTTACCACCGTTATTTTTATTATTATTTTTTTTTTCAAAGAAATTCCAACTTTGGGCATTTTTTAAACAAAAAGAAAATTAAAAAGTCTTTTATACGTCAATTGTCAAGTGTCAAATTGACCGTGTCCGTTACCATCTCGGACACGTTGCTATTTGACCAGTCAACTTAATCGTGATCTGACTGGTAAATGACCGGTAATGGTGACTATGACTGAGTGACTGCCAACACTAATGCAAACACAGTTAATGTCAAATGTAAATATGAAATTTTATGTCAATAGCTTGTATTGTTTTGTTTGAGTGATAGAAAATGAAAACCTCAATTATGACAAATATTTTTCCATTAAAATCATAAAATCCATCTTTTTCATTTTCTTATTTGCTTAAAATAAAGGAATAATGTAATATGTTATGACTAGAGCCTGGAGCCGAATATTACATAACGATATTTTCTTGTTCGGTGGACTACTATGCCATCAGACTCTAACTCGGGAAAATCGTTTATCCATCAGTCTATTTATTTATTTATTTATGTTACAACTACCCAACAGACAAATCCAATTACAGGGCATGAAATTACAAAACATAATCGTTACTAATTAACTTAACAAAAAAAACTTAAATATTAACATAGTCCACAGAAAGAATATGATTTTTTATAACCCTAATACCTATTGCAATTAAAAATTTCAATGTTTCTTTGAACCGACGTACAGTTTGAACACATGGTGTAAGGTGAAAATTTTAACAAATTTGTTCTGGGAACTGGCAAATAAAATAAACTACTAGAACAAGTTTTAAAAGCTGGAACATGTAGAGAGCAATAACTAAGTAATTCTGGACGGTCAATTTGGTCATTTAAAATTTTATGTAAAGTTGCTATTGAATAATATTTCCATCAAGTTTCGAGTCATTTATGTGACATCTTTATAATAACATATTGTTGAAAATGCCTTAAGGGGGATAAACATCATCCGACTTATATCATACAAACTTTACAAATTTCTGCTGTATTTTCTCAATATGAAATTTATGAATTTCGTATCTCGGCAAGCATATTCCAATTTAGATCTAACGACAACATTATAGAGTAATTCTAGTGTAGCAGTTTCCACAAGCTGCTTGCTGTTTCTTATTATAAAATCAAGATGTCTATAAACACCCGCTATCTAATCATTGATGTAGTCAGTAAAAGTTAATCTGCAGTAAAAGATTATTCCCAAATCTTTAAACTTATAACATCTAGTTACATTAGCCTCGTTAATTGAATATGTGAATTCAATTGGCTGCAGTTTTCTCGTAAAGCTCATGCAATTGCGCTTAATAATATCGAGAGGATAATAAATTTCTTTCGCACCAAAGATTCAATTTATTTAAATCTTCATTTAAAAAGTAACACAGTCCTCAAAATTGGAAATCGGCGAATATGGTTTTAGATCTGCATATAATGAAGCATTACAACTAAGTTCACAGGCGATGTCATTTATGAAAAGAATGAACAAAAGAGGTCCTAGAACGGAGCCTTGCGGAACTCCTGACGTTGCTTTCATTTCAACATACTTAAAACCCTGGTGTTGCACGTATAGGCTTCTGTTGTTTAAATAGGAATAAAAAAAACTTGCGGAATCCATCCCTAAGGCCCACATCGTATAGTTTCATTCTACAATACTTCGAAAAAGAAAACGACGCGATATTTTCAAAATGTTCCACGACAATATTCTTAATGTAATATTTGGATCCGGGCTCTAGTTGTTATGACATTATTTCTAAAAATCAATAAAAACTGTTTTCATAATTCTTAATTTTAATAAAAAGTAATTTACAACGCATGCAATTTATAAATGCAAAAGAAGGCCAAACTCATTTAAATTAAGGTTCAATTTAAATCATATATGATTATGATTTTGATTTCTTTAGCTATTTACAACAGTTTACATTGATTTTTATGTGGTTTTTATTAAAACTGTTTTATAAAAAACAACTCTTCCAATCTTTACACAGTAAAGTGTGTCAATTAACAAATTCTAATTAATTGTAAATAATCAAAACCAAAGTTGATTCTTTTTCTCAGAACTTCAACAAAAACTTACGAAAAATGTTTTGCTTTTAATATTGTAACTAATGATTAAATAAAAATAGTAAAATTTATTTGCATTTTAAATTCATTCAACTCAACATTATTTATTTGTTTCAAATACATAATCATAATAATTTAGCATTTTCTTTTTATGCAGAGAAATATCCCCAAATCAAGAAATTGTTTGGTTATGACCCCAACTTCAAATGGGTTGTTACTGGTATGGTTCTAACACAATTTTTATTGATGTATATTCTTAAAGATAAGTCATGGCCAGTCTTGTTACTAGTCGCTTATTGTCTTGGAGGTGTTATAAACCACTCGCTTATGTTAGGTAAGTCATTTTCATATAAAATAAGGTTTAGTCAGGTTAATGAACATTTTATGAAAATCAACTCAAAATCAATTAATTTAATTTTGTTGTGGTAAATGTCACTGTCATCTAGAACTATGTAAGGCAAGAATTATTGGAATTGGAACCTGACCTGACAGTAGTCGGGCACCCACAAAATGTTGATATACACTTTGAAAATCTTATAGGGACCCCATAACGTGAAGATGTATGGAAAAATGTGATTATTCTCCGAGCAAGAAGTTAATGATAGCAGGCCTATTAATATAAATAAATTCAACAGTGTGAATCCATTTTGTGTTTATCTCTGTTGAGTTATGTTTTTTACAGTATCTGCTTGTGCATCTTTGACGACTGTAACTGTTATTACAGATTTTCTATATTTATTAGAAATAAACGGAAATATACTTTTTTAGTGAATAATAAATAGATAACCATTGCACCTATACAGGGTGGGGCAATAGTGCGGCCGACTTCGATATGTTGAGTTCTATAATAGCTGGAAACTTGATTTAAAAAGTCTATAACTGGAAATGATTTTCGAATATACAGGATGAGCCAAGACGATTCTACAGGGTCAACTGACATTTTTTTAAATGACTCCCTCCCAATCACTTGGATGTAATGATTTGTTGAAATTATGCAATTTACACGTGTATATTAAAAAAAATCGCTATAGTCACAATTATCGATTTTAAGACAAAATATGTTAACACCAGTTATGAGACATCTGTGTGATGACACTCAGCCATTTTCACTTTCTAAAAGTATACAGGTAAATTCTACGAGAAAAGTTGCTTTGAGAATGTTTTTACAGATTTAAAAAATATTGCACAATAAAGAAGTCATAGTTGATATTAGAAAATGCAATATTCAACTTTTTCGACATTTCAAAATTCCTGGAATATTTTGAAGGTGGCTATTAGTTGGTACCAAAATAGTGTAAAACTTTCCCTTTTTATCTGTTTTTCTGTCTCTTATAGTTTCCGAGACCCTAATACATGTATCACCAAAATGGACCACACTGTACATTGTGTGTGAATCAATGGAGTGTAGCGCTAAATTTACGTGCATTTATGTTTACTTCATTAAATACAAAACATCCGCTCAAAGCATTTGTGTGTGCCTTTTAAGTTTTAATGTAGTATTTATCCTAACCGTATGGTTTTATAATAGTCCTTAGAAATTCTACGAGTAAGGATTTGGATAATTCATTAAAATATTAAAGTTTTAATAGCCGTTTTAAAAAGATGGGCCTGTACTCTTTTATATGGATTTTAAATTCGTTTTATGGAGCCCTTCCAGACTATTTACACTTATAATTAGTCATAGAAGTAGACATTGAGGATATCTTACAACAAAGTATTTTAAAACTAACATTGTTACTTGGGCATTATCTTTGTTTCTAGTTTATTGGGTTTAGAATAAATTAACACTGACATAGTTTTCTAGAGAGCTGGATGCCTTTGAAAGCTTGGAAATTATAATGAATAGTGACTGAGGGCCTAGTTCGCTTTATTGGTTAGTGGGTCACAGTTTACCGAACCGTGACAATAGCATAGGTATGAATAGAGTAGATTGTTAGCATAAGTTTAGTTTTAATCATCTACAGATGATGCCAACTTGGTTGGCGAAACGCGCGTCGAGGGCAGTATATATGTTTTAGTGTTTTCTGAAAAACTACGTTAGTGTTATCTTCACATCAAAGGTTCCAGCCCACTCCAGGATTAAAATAAATTGTATTTTCACATAAGTATTCTGCCCTGTGATTTACAATACCACACATATTGATTCTGTGACATTACTTATATGTGTAAGATAACCTTGTTTGTGTGATATTTTTTAGACAGTAAATATTTTGAATGTTTCTTCAAGGTCATATTAACGGAAACTGCATCAATTTTATGTGTTAAGATTAAAAGAATGGGGCCATAAATTTTTATTGGTATATTCTGTTTACGAGTCTCATTAATTTAAAACATTTTAGTTTCATACCTAACTGATTAAAATATAGATAGATATATGTTTATTACTATTCTTGAGATATAATTGAGTAAATAAGTGAATCATTTTTGCATGTAGATTACAAGCTATCTATAATATGCTTTTTTTAATTCCATAGAAAAATATGACTTGTATTTCACAAAACAATTCAGGGTGTTTTCCATTTTACAATTTTCTACATACGAGGTGTGGCTATTAAATCCATGGCATATAATTTTAGTAGTCTACTTTAGCAATGTTAGAAAGTAATTATTATTGGTATGTTAATTAAAAAGCCATCTATCGATGGCCTGGATTGATTACCGCAAGGCATTTGATACAACATCGCACAAGCTATTGTTGTACTTGCTCGAATGTCTTGCGGTACCAGCACCACTAGTGAGATGCATAGAACAGCTGCTGCCGCTCTGGAAGACCCGCTTCACCATAACATCAGGTGCGCAGCGGGTCACGACAGAGCAGGTGGCATTTAGGAGAGGAGTTTTCCAGGGTGACTCCCTAAGTCCTCTCCTCTTCTGCATCTCACTGCTGCCGTTGTCTGTTGGGCTCCGCCAAACCCGCGGATATCAATGTGGGCCACCCAGCGACCGGAGGCATAAGGTCACCCATCTATTTTATATGGATGACCTTAAACTTTATGCCTCCGGAGAGCGCGAACTACAAAACGCTCTTAGGGTGGTCGAAGAATATACGCGGGCAATTGGTATGGAGTTCGGGTTGGACAAATGTGCAGTCGTCCACCTCAAGAGAGGACGATGCGGGGAATTCCCTGAGGATGCGCAGCTCGCAGACGGAAGCATCCTAAGACATCTGGATGCCGGAGAGACTTATACATACCTGGGTGTGCAACAAAGGCACATCCAAGATGTAACACAAATAAAGGATTCTCTCCGCGGCAAGTACAGACACCGCCTCCGAAAGATTTGGTCTTCCGAACTTTCGGGGAAGAACAAGGTGTCTGCAACTAATATGCTTGCCGTTCCGATTCTGCTCTACTCCTTCGGAGTAGTAAAGTGGAGGGTAGATGAGCTGCGCCAATTAGACAGAGATACCCGCAAGATGATGAATATTCACAGAAGTATTCATCCTAGATCGTCCATTCCTCGTGTGTACCTCCCACGTCAACGGGGGGGCCGAGGACTCTTGAGCCTGGAGTGTACGCATGGCAGAGTAGTACTGAGTATGGCATGTGACATACTCAGGAGCTCAGATCCCCTCCTGCGGTTCGTAAAACATCACGAAACTGTAGGAGTGGGAGCAGGATTGTTCAAGGCAGCAAGAAGAGCCGCAGATGAACTCGGTCTCGCATTTGACATCAGGCGAGGAGGCCGGCGAGGTGCTGATGTTGAGTCAGTCACCGAACTTCAGCCAAATCGTCTGAAAGCCCGAATTAGAGCTGCCGAACAGGAAAATCTGTTTCGGCAGCACGTCGATAAACCCCAGCATGGTGTCTTCTATAAGAACATAGAAACACTGGGTTTATCGACCAGGCTGACCTTCGCCTTTCTAAGGTCAGCAGGGCTTAAGTCGGAGACCGAGGGATTCATTATGGCTTGCCAAGATGGTGTTATCAACACCTTGGTCTACCGTAGCCGCGTGTGGCGTGTAGAGGTTCCTGATATCAACTGCAGGACCTGCCATCAGGCGCCGGAATCGCTCATGCACTTAGTTTCTGCATGCCCCATATATGCGATTTCGGCCTACATCCACCGACATAACGCGGCTTTACGAGTGCTATACTACCATCTAAGGCACTCGTACGGGGTAGACCAGACACCAGTGCTGCCTTACGTCCCCGGAGATATTGAGTCCGTTGTCGAGAACGAGAAATGCCGGATTTACTGGAACTACTCGTTCCCGACTGTCAGGCTAATCCAAGCCAACAAGCCTGACATAGTCCTCCTCGACCAACAACTCAAGGTGATGTATGTCATCGAGTTCTCGGCACCTGCGGAGAAAAACATCACCTTGAAGGAGGAGGAGAAACGGACCAAATATCGCGATCTCCGGTACGAGCTCCAAGAGCTGTACCCAGGCTACTCGGTCAAAATGGTCGTCCTTATTATCGGTGTACTCGGAGGGATAAAGCCTACGCTGCTCTCGGAACTGAAGATCATACCGGCCTGCCAAAAATCAGCTGAGTGGCTGGCAGGCCAAATGCAGAAGGCGGTCATTCTTGGTTCCCTCCGTCTGCTTAGGGCACACGATTCCGGAGCCTACAGTCACTAACCCTGCGGGATGTGGGGAGTGGCTGAGGTTAATGTGCTGGCGCGACTCCCGTGAGGCGTCGGAGGCCACGGGAGGACTGTCCAGCGTCGGGCAACCGAAAAAAAAAAATAAAAATAAGGGGTGCAAGGACCGGCAACCTCCGCGCGGTGCATCCTGGACAGGCAGAGGTAACTCTGCCTGACTAATGTCGGCCGGGGGTATCGAGGCTAACCACCTGGTACCCCTTCTATCTCTGGTTCCTTACGACCTAAGAAAAAGGTCCCCTCACGATCGACCCCAAGCGGATGGGGATCAGAGACAGGCGGGAGGGGCCTCATCGGATGGTCTCAACAATGACGACAATGGCAATGCACAAGGACGCTTTAAGTGGACGAGGGAACTTCGGGATGACTTGCTGACCTGCCGCGAGAGTAGCGAACCTGAGCGAAGGGGATACATGGCGCGATTGCATGCACTTTGGTGCGAAATGCATCCAGAGCATCGCGCCTTCTCTCAACAACACCTGAGAGATCAAGTATCCTTCTTGCGCAGGACAGGTTACGTAAGGGCACACCGTTAGCTGGAAGAACTGTCAGCCGCAGTCCCACCGCGACAATTACCAGCTGATTGGGAACATCCTTTAGAATTCACCTATGTAGACTTAAGGACGAGGGTTAGCCTTAACACCAGGGCTAACCTAAAGCCACAAGACCTGGCTAGAATGGACGCGGTCATCGGTGAGGAAATTCCAGAAGATGCCGACATGTGGCAAATCAACTATGCCGTGTACAACGCCGCGAAGCAATTTGTCCCCCGTGAGAGGTCAATCAATCACGTGGTCGAGAAAGTCAAGCGGCGTGTACAAAAAATCGAGGGCAAGATACAGTCGGCCAGACAACGCGCTTCTCGGATCCAGAGTGTGGTGAATATCAAGACGAGTGGTAGAGTTTTTACTCCCATAATCCGGCGCATAGCAGCCGGATTAAGACCTCAACACCATACTCTAAATCTGACAGCGATGCTTACCATCAAACAGCATTCTCTAGATAGGATCTGAGCGCTCATGGCTATAAAGAAAACGTTGAAGAGGCGAGTGAGGAGTATGGAGCAAAACAATTTGTTCCGTACGAATCCGTCACACCTTTTTCAAGAGCCACAGCATGTTGTGGATAATCCGCCGACTGTAGAAGATGTCGAAACTCTCTGGAAAGAAATCTACGAAACGACGCGTCCATTCAATAGCGACACTCCAGCAATTGCACACTTCGAGGCTCTGTGCCACAGACATCTTGAAGAGCCAGAAGAAGTGTGCCCGGCAATCAGTACGGAGGAGGTCCAACAAGCACTTGTTGGTACCAAGAACTTCGCTGCCCCGGGCCCAGACGACATTAACAACTGGTGGTGGAAGAAATTTCCTTCCATTCACCGCCATCTGGCGGTAAGAGGTAATACCCTTAATATACCTTGAAGTACCTTATCCTATATACTCATATTTTTCTATGCAATATCTGATATGTCAGATCACTAGGTAAATTTACGACCAATAAATAAATTTTAATAATAATAATAATAACAGGGCTTCTAGCGGGATCACTTGAGTCACCAAAAGTCACTTTATTTTCATAGTCACTAAAAGTCACTTTTGCTCCAAAAAGGTCACTTTTAGTCACTTAAAGTCTCATTCCTGGTAGTCCTTACCTAACAAGATTTAAATTTCCTACTTGTGCAATAAATTTTAATACGGCAAGGAATGACCCCTTATCAAGGAGAAACGAAACTTCAACTTCATGTCATAGGCTGTGTTGTTCAAACCGTTTAATGTAATTTTACAGATGTTCAATGCTTGTGTAATACCCTGCAATACCGTGTAATATTCTTGCAATCCACAGCGGTTGAAAGATGCACTTGCAACACTTCACTGGCTGCTCAACATAGACATCAACAAATTTTACGCTGTTTCTAATCAGCACAGGTAATATCTTCCGCTTCCTTCCAGGCCGTTCAACGAAATTATGCCTGTTAACAGTAATAATAACTATAAACAGGTTAAGCGCTAATTCTCATCAGTTGCATTTACTAAACGTGCCCAATGATAAATGATGAATTGTAGCCTTTCGCAACAAATTTTAAACATTTTACCCAATGTTTTCCCCACTCATAAAATATCTTAAAATGTTGGTTTTAAATGCTATTCATCAAATTTTTGGATCTTTCTAAGAAATAAAATATTTATTTGGAGTGCTTTGCACATTATAGTATATTATATTATGGTGACACAATTAATATATTATAAGTTACAGTGAATATGGCAAAGAAGGCAGTAATCCAACATCAAATTTTAAATCGGTGACCGTCTTTTCATGTGGCCAGATTAATATTAACGTACTTTCCATAATTCTTAGAAACAAACAGAAAGAGATCCATCTCAAATGACATACTACATGGAAAGAAAAGAATTGTTAAATCAAACAAATATTTGTTGTCAATTGAATTTATTTGTATTTAATTTATCCGAAAATGTTCACTTTTCGTTTGTTTTTAGTTACTTGAAGGTCACTTTTTTAGAAATATTTGGTCACAGTAATATTTTTTTTTAAAGTAAAATTAGCTAGAAGCCCTGTAATAACAATAAAGATTAGATAACAGACAGAATACAGATGATGCTATGATAATATCATTAGTTTTTAATAATTCATTATGAAGAGAACAAGGAATGCTTAATTTGTTTACGAAAGTTGCTTAAGGGAAGGTTTTTCAGAGTATCATTTATTTTAGCCTTTATATGTAAAGGATCTTGAAAACAAGGCTGAATAAAATCTAGGCAAGGATATCTGACAGCCATGTCGCGCCAATATCCATTTGGCATGATGACGGTCTCGGATGCTAGGGCCAGGCAGGACTATTGCCTTTTTACCCTAGTCATCGCTGTAGACCTGGACCGGCCTCGTGCAGGGCGGGTTAACTTACTTTACGAACGGCCTCACTCACAAATGTGAGCGGTGCCGAAGATTTCGGTCAACCTCCCTGGGTCCTGGCTGATGAACCCTGCTGGCTAGGGCCTCTTCTGGCGCTCTTCTGTCTTCGTCTTCTTTCTTCGCCAGCTTGTCACCCCCGGGGGTAGTCATCTGTCTGTCAGGGACTGTGTGGATATTCTGTGACTTGGGATTGACTGCCAGTACACAAAGTGTCAATTGACACATTGTCATCTGGATCATCGGACAAGGTGAAGATGAACTGTGTAGCTCTAGGAGGTGAAGGCCTAAGTGCTTTCTTAGCACTTTCGTCCTTCACGGAACCAGGGGGACAACGGGCACTGGTCGGTTTACTGACCGGCGCCCGCAAGGTTTGTGGGAGGGTGGTTGGTCGTGTCATGTCTTTTCAGTGGGTTTGGTCCATCTGTAAGGAAAGGATTAGTTATACTTACCCGTTATCCAGTAACTGTACCTTCGGCCTCTTGTGCCTCGGTGCGTCGGCCGGATCATAGGAGGTGGCCTCCCTGATCAGCGGGTTCCTGTGCTCCTCAGCTAAGGTGTACAGTTTCTTCGCTCTATCCCGGATGATTTCGGTGACTGGTGTGTACTCCAGGTCCCTGAAGATGTCAGCGTTTCTAACGTACCATGGCGCGCCCACCGCTGTCCTGATGGCCACGTTTTCCACGGCTTGGATCTTCTTCAGATAGGTCTTCGCTTGGTATCCCCATGCTACGGAGGCGTAGGTCAGCTGTGGTCTGATGAGTGCTTTGACTAGTAGAAGCTTGTTTCTCAGACTGAGCCTGCTCTGGTTCCCTACCATCGGGTAGATGAGAGCTCTCGTCCGCTTGGCCTTTACCACGATGGCTTCGGTGTTCTGTCTCCATGTCAGGCCTTTATCCATGATTACGCCAAGGTACTTGACGGAATCGTGCCATTGGATGTCCTCGCCGAACATGGAGACGTGTCCTGTGGGGGTTTCCTTGCGTCCTTTCCTGAAGAGAATCGTCTGGCTTTTCTCCGCGTTGACTGCGACTTTCCACTTAATACACCATTCTTCCAGAAGAGAGGCTGCCTCTTGGAGTCTTCTGGTGGCTGTTTCCGCTCTCCAGGATCTGGCCGTGACGGCCGTGTCGTCCGCGTAGAGTGCCATTGCGGTGCCTTCGGCCCTTGGGAGATCAGAGGTGAAGACAGCGAACAGATGGGGTGACAGCACAGAGCCTTGGGGGACTCCGGCTTCCATCGGTCGATACGTGGACACACAGTCCCTGATCTTCACTCGCATCTGTCTCCCGTGCAGGTATGATCTAACTAGTTTGACGAGTGCAATGGGATAACCCATACTCATCATTTTAGCTAGTAGACCATCGTGCCAGACCCTGTCGAAAGCCTTCGCAACGTCCAGGAGTAGTGCCGCCGTGACCTGTCTTTGGTTGAAACCTTTGGTGACTTCTTCGGTTGAAACCTTTGGTGACTTCTTCGGTGATCCTGAGCACTTGGAGTTCCGTACTATGTCCTGTCCTGTACGCGAACTGTTCATCCGGGATGATTTGGAGCTCTTCGGTTTCCTCTTCTATTCTTCTCAAGATGACGCGCTCGGGACAGCCATGTCGCACATTTACGTTGTGTAAATCATGCCTAAACAAAATTTTTGTATATGTTATCTAATTTGATCCATCTAATTACATGTTACTATTTAATAAAATAATAACGGTTTCTGTAAGTTTTTGAAGGGAGATACATCATATAAACAACATTAATGTTGTTAATGTTGTTGAAAGAATGCTACAAATATTATAATTTAACTCCAGGTTTATAATTCGTATTCATTTTTAGATGACTAATAATAAATTTTAAGTAGTAATAATTTAGTAAATTCTTAAAATTACATAATCTATTTAGAAAATCTTGTTAAGTGTGTCTGTATATAATTTAGATGTGTGTACATACTACAAGTGCTTTTGATGACTAGCTGATATATTTTATTATATTAGTAAACTTTTAATGATTAATAAAGTATATATCTATTTATGTTACGTAACGCATAAAATGTTAACATTGTTTTAATGAATTTACATCTACATTTGACAAAATCAGATAATTGCCTGTTATAAAAATTGTTTAGTGTGTTTTCCCACTAAAACTACTGATAGGATTCTTAAAGTTGCGTATTTAATCTATTAACTGAAGTACAAATATTTGTATAAATTGTGTCAATATACAGTATTAGTCAAAGGTACTGAAACAAACCATTTCCGCCGTTGTGGTGTGATTTTTTTTTTTTTTGTTTTGCCTTTGAATATCTGCAGACATTTTGTCCACCATTAGTAGGAAGTAGTACAGAATTTCTAACATCACCAAAATGGTCGCAGATAACGAATACATTCAGTCATAACAGCACAAAAACAAATTCTAGCATAACGGCTAAAATTGTTTCTATACTTTTAACTAACGCCCCATTTAAATTAATTTTACGAATGTAAATGAAAACTTATACAGGGTCTAACATAATGGAGTATCATAAATGAGAGTATTCCTTGTCCAAATTTAAGAATATTTTGTCATATAAGCATTTGTCTTCAGAGCCTTAAAATTAAAAAAAAAAGAAAGAAAAATTAATTATATCTTTTGAACAAATGAAGATATTGAAACGGAACTTTGTGTTCAGGGTGATTTTGTGGGATTTCTTCCCACCCCATATTTTGTGTATTTTTCGAGTTAGAAAAAAATGTTTTAAATAAAAGTTGTAGTGAATCTAATGAACTTTTTTAAAATCACAGCAAAGAATATACAAGTGGTCCCATAAACGTGGTACAAACCAAAGTTCCATTTTTTTAAATGGAACCCTATATTTTTACATTTTTGAAATATATCTTTTTTTGTGATTTCACATATGTAGATATGTTGTATCATATCTTTTACTGGTTTTTATTTATTGCAAATTTTGTACTACCGGTTATGAAAAACAATTAATTTGATACGTATGCCGTACAAAATAATTTAATAAATCCAAAAAGCAAACTGTGTGGTTTTGTGTGATATTACTTGTGAAAAAGTTATGTTCATTATTTATAAAAAATAACAAGAACTCTTCAGCGGATAACATATTATTTGGTATAGTATATACAGGGTGTCTCACCAGGAACTGCATCGATCGATATAGGGAAAAGTACGCACCAGAAAATTTTGAAAATTTACGGAATTACTAATGGCAGTGTGGTCAATCCAACTAAAATAATTACAAGCATCTGACACTTCCGGTTATACCGGAAGTCGATACCAACTTGCTTATTTTAAATAGAATACCCTATATATTTTAGGGTTTTTGAGCATAAAATTCTGAGTCAAAAACATGTTGAATACCCTATGCCTAAACCCAGCCATTTCAGAGATATTTGACATTTTAAAAAAAATTTGACAGGTGTAATGGTTTACAATAACCTTTATAACTTTCTTCGTATAAAAGATACTCATTTGCTTTTTGGCATGCAGAAAGGCCATAAGGTGAGCTATGTTCTAGAGTTTAAAGAAATTAATAATGGTATACCAAGTGTTCAATTTTTGACATTACATTTTGTAAACTTCAAACCGCGAAAACTTGCTTAAGTCAAATAGAACTCCCTATATTTTTTTACATCAAATTATGTATAATTAAATTTCCTTTTTTCTGATATAAGCAGTGGGGGTTTAAGATACAACTTTTTGAAATATTTGCGATTTTCTTAGAAATTCAAGAACTTTTAGTAAAAATTTTATCAAATTAGCCATGATTAGAAACAATCAGTAATGTCAGTCATTCTCTTATGTCAAAAAATTTATGGAGAATGTGATAAAGTAATATCAAGAACGTGTAGTATATACATTTGCTATTAGATATCCACAAAAACGGAAAATAACACTAAACACTGTAACATGCCTATTAATTGAATGAAGACACTTTGCATAAACTAAAACAGCTAAGATAGAATCAACTAAAAACATGATTCCATTTTAATTTAATAATTGTTCAAAATTCCGCCCTCGAACCACACATTTTTCGCACCTTCGGATTAGTTCTTCATGGGTAGCTCTTCTAATTGAATCCTGTGATAAGTTTTGTATTGCTGTCTTACTCTGCATACAATCTTCAATAGTTGTTGATGGGCTCTCATAAACTTTATTTTTAATAGTTCCCCAAATAAAATAATCTAAAATTGATAAATCGGGCGAGCGAAGAGTCCATTATTGGCGATCCATTGATCGTAAAAAAGTTTCTTGTAAAAAAATTATTTATTATTTATTTATTTATTTATTTTTCAAAACTGTGTTTCTGATATCCTGAAATTTGTACAAGAGGAGAATTTGTTAGACACCTGTGTTGAACTATACCGAGAAGAGGCCCACAATGAAGCTCGTTGCATAAGAAATAGAATCGCAGCTGTTTTATATGATAAACATTTTTGTTAGTAGTTGTTCAATAGCATTACCTCTGTTATATTGATGTAGATTATACATAGTCAAAACAAAAATTCAATTGATACATGATGTCCCACAGCTATTTTCTGTAAACAAATTATTTTTAACTTTTATGTAGTAACAAATGAAACATTTTGACAATATGAACATGATATGCTTCCATTGAATATATGCCTCAAATATAGTTAATGTTTAATACCGTTCTTTCTGCTATTTATCTGAACTAATTTTAAATAAAAAGGAAATATATTTTAATAAAGATGATAGGTTTGTATATATTTATTTATTCTTTAACATTAATATAAACTTATTAAAACGCAAACTGCTTTTCATTGCAAGATAAGTTTGATAGTAATAAATATACCTTTGAATAGTAGAAGTAAATAAATCATCGAAGCAACAAAACAAAAACATATTCTCATCAAAAATAAAACTACCTACATACAAAATATGCTGAAAGTCATCTTTCAATTTGTATCTCTTGGGATTTTTTCTATTGCGGGTGCTTATCTATCTAAAATAATATTTCGTTGTCTTTGCAGCTCACACAAATTATCCATTGTCTTCTGCAAATTAGTCATATTAGAGTCCATATTATTAAGTGAATCTGCTATGTTTATGCTTGACAGTCTTGTTTTTATTTGTTTTTTTCGAGTGTAACTAGGGTTATTAGTATTATCTACTATTTGTTGTTGTGTTCGGGCAGCTGCTGTGACAGGAGGAATATAAGCTGGAGCATTTGCTACTATTTCTGTCCTGATTATAAAATTCCCAAGCCACAGCTCCATTTCCAGACATATTTTTGATTAAAATATATAGAGTGACAATAACGCCAGTACATGGTTCAACAATTATGTATATAATAGAGTTCAGAGCGTTAAATATAAAGAGACTACGTGCAATTTGTTACAAACTAAAAGCGGTGTTCCACAAGGGAGCATCCTAGCACCTATCCTTTTTTCAGTATACACTTTTGATTTACCGCAATGTCTCAATTACTGCAAATATCACCTGTATGCTGATGACTTACAGATTTACAGGTCTTGCACAATAGATAATATGGCTGAAACAATTCACAAAATAAATGCTGATCTATGTAATATATATAACTGGTGTACAGACAATGGATTACGTATAAATCCAGAAAAAACAGTTGCGATGTGTATTGGTACTCGTCAAAATTACTCAAAAATAAATTTCAATGATATCAACACAATATTAAATAACATAAATATAGACTTGTCTGATACCACTAAAAGCCTAGGAGTAATATTTGATAATAATTTGAATTTTGAAAAACATGTAAATAAAATCATTAGCTTATCATTTATGAAACTAAAAATGCTCTATAGAATGAAGAAATCATTATCATCAAACACTAAACTTAAACTTATACAAAGTCTGATCTATCCTAATTTGGATGACTGTTCTTGTGTTTATTATGATTTTTTAACACAACAAAATAAATTTAGATTGCAAAAATTGCAAAATTCATGCATGAGATTTGTATTCGAAATACCCTATACCCATCATGTTACACTTTTTTTGAATAATTGTAAGGGACTAAAAATACATAATAGGTTCATGTATCTTTATTGTATTTTTCTTTATAAACTAATGAAGAGCACTATACCAAGTTATCTGTACAACAAATTACAATTAAGATCAAATGTTTATAGCATCAATGTACGTATGAATAATTTTGCAATGCCACAACATTCACTATCTAAATTTCAAGGATGTTTTTCATATAAAGCACCCACCTTATTAAATATCGTATTAAATTTTTTAGGATTAACGGAAAATAGTTTCAAAATTAAATTAAAAGAATTTTTATATCAAGATCAACTACAGACACAATAAATACTATTCGTATGTTGCTACCTATAATAAAGATAAATATTATACAATCACTATGTTCAATCTATTAATTTATTGCTATTATTTAATTTCATTTCATTAAAAAAAACAGGTGGTGTGGAAGATCGTAAGCTTATGCGAACACTGACCTATTTGTGTATAGTTTATTTATGTAATTAGTATGTACTCTATATTTTTAATATGAACTAATTTGCACAATAAACCATATTCTGTTCTATTCTATTATTCTATTCTATTCTATATTTTCTTTATTATCAATTTTCTTAAATGTTGCTTGTAAACCTCTCCACTTTCTTTCGCATGTCTCCCAAGTAACTTGAAAACCGACATTAATTAGTTTTTTGGCAATTCCTTCAAACAATATTCGTTATTTATGAGGTTACATCAACTTTATTTTACGTGCATTTAATTCTTCCAATAAATATAATACAGCTGTTCGTGGCCACACATATCGATCATTGTTTGATACTAAAAATCATTGACAAATAAATTAAAAGTGAAAAAACTAGAACGCAAAATCATATATATTAGTAATTATTGATATGGTTTATCGACTTACCCATATCATTATTTCCGAAACTTATTGAATCATGTACTTCTTCACTGCATTCGTCAGTAAAAGAATCTTCAGTTAAACTTTCTGTGCTTATAGCTTCTTTTGAAGCAGTAACAGTTACATGTTCTTGTTTATGCAGTTTATAATATTTCTCAAGTAATTCATTCAGAAATTTTGGATCTGAAAAATAAACCATTATATCTACACAATGTAAAAACAATTATTATTATATATTCAACTCTACAGTAATAGAGGTTAATGAAAATATGTCTCTCAATTTAGACTGTGGCACCTATAGGTAGGTATTGCATGCAGGATGGAGAATGGAAATCAGTTCATTCAAAAAGACCACGAGTCAAAAAGGGCCCCGAGTTCAAAATTGCAACAGGTGAAATAAAACAATCCTGTAAAATCATAGGTGCACCTAGGAGAAAGTGGATATATGTTGGACACGTGACAGGAAAAGACATAACTGAACAGGATATGAAGGAATACATAAAGGATGTTAAAGGGCATGAAGACATAATTGTGAAAAAACTTAATAACCAAGGTAATAACTCTGCGTTTAGTGTTGGACTACCAGAAGCTTTGTTGGATCAAATATATAATCTAAGTTATTGGCAGAAAGGAGTTTTCCTCAGAGAATTTGAATTAAAAAAAGCTTTTTTTAGTGACAGGAACGCTTGAAAAGAGTTCCGCTGGAGACGGAAAACATTGTGGAAGTATAACCAACCTCAAACTCCTGTTTCACCAAAATCTTCAATCCCTGGGAAACGGTTTTCACATGCTTGATATAATTACTGAAGAACTAGGCTGTTCAATTCTGTGCATAACTGAACACTGACAAACTAAAGATCAACTTGATAATTACAAAATTAATAACTACAAGAAAATTGCAGATTACTGTAGAGGACCAAATCTTCACGGGGGTTCAGCCGTCTATGTCTTACCGACAATTGCTAGTGTTGAATTCAAGGATTTGAAAGCTTTATCTGAAGATAACATATTTGAGTGTGCAAGTGCAATTTGCAGTTTTAAAAATATTAAATGTATTGTCATTAGTTTATACAGAAATTCCTCACCACTTTTGAGCGATATTTATGCATTTTTAGAAGTTTTCTTTGATGTTAACTATTTTACATGAAAAACAATTAGTATATTTTGTAACAGATGATTTTAATACTTTGAGTAACGATAGACCCTCTACAGATTTAAAAAAATATTTTAAGTAATTTCGGTGCCAGTCTGACAATTAAAGAACATACTAGGGTTACAAGTAGTACAAAAACTTGTCTAGATAATATAATTACAAATCTCAAAGGTAATTTCAAGGGTAAAGTGGTCGAAACGGGTATCTCAGATCATTCAGGGCAGGTACTAAATTTTGAGGTAGGGTCCCAAGTTCCGGCACAAAAAGCCGAAACTAGGGATTTTAATAGTGGATGTATTTTAAATTTCTGTAATAAACTTGGTGAAGAGACCTGGTCTGAAGTGTACCAAAGTCATGATATCAACTTCAGTTTTTCTTGGTTTTTATCAATTTTTTTACATTATTTTAATATTTACTTCCTGAAAATAAAACAATAAATTTTTTCTTAAAGATCATAAAATATTGGAGTTTAAACAACAAGTACTTATGTATCAAACTATAGCTAAGATTGACGATGCATATAGAGTCGCTTATAATGAATCAAAAATGCAGTATAATAAATTGATTGTAGACACTAAAAAGAGATATTATAGAAATAAAATTAGTTTAACTGAGAATAAATCTAAGGCTATGTGGCAGGCAATGAATGACATAACAAGACCTCCCAAGTCAAGAACTTTTTTACAGACAGATGATCCTGAAGATACTGCCAACAATTTTAACTATCTATTCGTTAATATGACACAGAACTTATTATCCCGACAACCTCTAAACGATACTTATTTCTATAATGGTCTTCATGATAAGGATAGGTCAATATATTTTAGTCCCATTACACCTTGCGAAATTTTATCAGTCATAAGAAACATGAAAAACAAAAGAAGTACTGGTATGGATGAGATTCCAGTTAGTGTTTTAAAAGCTTGTGCACATCAGATTGCAGAACCCTTAAGTCATTTAATAAATTTATCCCTTGAAATGGGTATTTTTCCTGATGAATTCAAGATTGCAATGTTATCGTCCCATAAGCCTTCTAACTTGCTTCTCAAAAATATTTGAATATGTAGTATCTACAATATTAACTTCCTTTTTTACCAAGTATGGCCTGGTTTCAGATAACCAGCATGGTTACCTAAAAAGAAAATTGATAGAACCGCCTTATTCGAATTCATCAATAGTGTGTTGCAAGAGTTAGAGGATGGAAATGTATCCTGTGACATTTTCCTGGACCTTTCTAAGGCATTTGATTGCATAAACCATGAGATATTACTGAGCAAGTTACACAAATATGATATTAGGGAAAATGTTCACAATTGGTTTCGTTCCTATATAACAGGGCGAACAGTTAGTTGAACTTGATCTGATCATAGAAAAGGAAAAGTTCGGTCAAGTGTCTTGGAATTGTCTGTGGGAGTTCCGCAGGGTAGTATTCTCGGTCCTCTATTATTCATAATTTTTTTTTAATGATATATCAAATATAGTATTGAATAAAGATCAGCAACTTATTATGAACTATGCAGACGATACAAATTTGCTGATTAAAGGTCAAGATTTTGTGGAAATTTTGGAAACAGGAAATTCATTATGGAAATCAATCAAACAATGGTTTTCCGAAAACAACTTAATTCTAAATGAAAGTAAAACAGATGCTATTTTATTTAAAACTAACAATTTAATCAGAACTCCCCAAGACATCATTTTAGACAGTAAAAAAATATGTTTTTCTACATCTGTAGAATTTTTAGGTGTTCACATTAATGATACCCTGACGTGGACAACTCATATTTTGCATTCCAAAAATTGCAAAAAAATATATTTTTTTCAGTGGTGTGCCATAATTCTTGGCGAAAACCTAACTGGTGTACCCCATATCTACGTCACTGGTTAAAGTAGGGGCTTATTTTTTTTCACGTTGAATGCCATTTAACTTATCTGTTGTACACATAAAATTTCGTTTCAATATCTTCATTTGTTCAAAAGGTATTTAAATAATTTTCTTTTTGGAAAATTTTAACGCCCTGTATCTGGGAAACGAAGACTCTAAGGGTAAATATTTATGACAAAATATTCTTAAAATGAAACAAATAATACACTTCCTCATTTATGACATTGCATTATGTTACACCCTAAGTTCTATGTTTAATGTAAATAGTATAATAATTGTCATGTTTATGTTGGAAGTTATGTTCAACAATATAAAATCTAATATTTTTTTCAGCAATACATGAAATAGCACACAACTTAGCGTTTGGACATGCCAGGCCTTTGCATAACAGACTTTTTGGGTTTTTTGCCAATTTACCAATTGGTATTCCTATTTCAATAAGTTTTAAGAAGTACCATCTTGAGCACCATCGAGTAAGTGTTTATAAAATATTTAGCTCTTTGTTTGTTGATACTTAACTGATGTTACACACATTTCTTTGATGCTGGTTGGTGGCGCTGGGTTCAGCAATAGTTTATTACTGGTGGACACGTCGTGAAAGTTTAGATCAGAGTAACAATTGAAAACTAATGTCACTTTACACATTAATAAATAGTTTGCTTATTAGCTTGCCAAAAAAACAGATTTAACAACTATCATAATCTAGAGGATCCAGAGATTCTGGAGATAATATTGTGTAAAGAGAAAAAAAAATAGGTAACATGGGTAATTACATTTCAGCAGCAGTGAAATCGAGAAAATGAGGATTTTTATTATTTAAAAAAATATAAATTCTACAGAAAATGATTTTTGAGGAAAATATGATTCATGATTAGTTTTTCACGTGGTGTGGTTAAATTTTGTGCACTTACAAATCTATGTCAATTTCCGTTAAAATAGACACGAGTTAATTTTTATAAATATCAGTTTCTTGCCTATACCTCATATATTTATCATTTAATTGTTTTTTCTGCACATTTTTTTCTGTAGGCAGGTGTCCGAATTACACGGGACACCCTGTATATATTTGAAAGGTAAAATGGGGGAAAATGGGGATAATTTAACAATGATTTTCCAAACATGCCAATAATTTCTAGGTGTTTCTTAAGATTCCCCAAATTTCTAGTACATGTGCTCATTTTAAGTGTGTCACTCAAATTCATTGTTTGATTTTTTACCTATGAAATAAAATTGCAAAAGTATAATTATGTATTTTTTTTCTGAAAAAAAAAATTGCACGTCAAATAAAAAGTTATGGCTGAAAAACTAAAAATACAAAATTGACACCCTGTTGTATATTAATGTGGAAAAGGACAGCGACATTCCACTGATTATATGTGCTTCACATACATGTTTTTACATCCAGTTGAACTGGAAATTACTTATTTTTTTTTTTTTTATTTTTTGTTTAAAATGGTACACCCTGTGCATTTAGCTCAGTTTAAAGAAAATTTTCTGCATTCACAAATATATAACATTAGCATTATGTTTCAAATTTAATTATGATATTGAGGTGTAAATTAAAAATTACACAAATATTTAAGTAATTTATTTATTTCAAAAACCAAAATAATTCTACATAATAATATTTATTTACAATGAATGTTCGTAAACATTAATGTATTAATTATAGACCTGGAATTAGTGATAAAGTCAGCAATAAATTAAGTAAATTAGATTGCAAAACAATATCTGTAAATAAAAATAACCTAGGAAAAATGTTAATAAACAATAGGGATAAAACAGAAAAACTACAAAAGACAGGAGTGTATGAGCTAAAATGTAGTGACTGCGACGCTATATACATTGGTCAGACTGAACGTAACATAAAAAAGCTACTTGAAGAGCATAAAAAGTCTATTGTAAACAACGTATATAGCACCGGCATGTCAACACACTGTATAGAAAACAATCACTTTATAAATATGGATAATGTAAAATTACTTCATTCCGAAAAGAAACGCAAAAAATTAGACTTATTAGAAATATTAGAAATTAATAAAGCTACCAAAAATAAAAAAACGATTACAAATGAACAACAAATATTCGCAGGTCACCACATTTTAGATAAAGTAATTTAACATTTCTAAAAAAATTCCACATCTTTCAAACCATTTTTATTAGTATAAGTTGCCAGATGTAACATTCAATATATACGCAAGGAATACAAATTATAATTTAGTACTTCTCAAATGTACTCTTGAAAAGGGCCTAAAAAGCGAAACACGTATAGAGTGAAAATATAATTTTGAAACATTTAAAAGCAAATTTTCTTTGTTTATTTAAAATATTTAATAATGTTTCACAAGGAGCCAACCGCAGAATCAGTACAATGTATAAGGAGTAAAGTTATCCCTGCGAATCGCTACCAACCACTGTTTTAGGCGAGTTTTGTCTCTCGGAAGCATATGTCCGCCTTTTGTTTCTGAACAAAATGGAACTGCACAATACTGAGGCATTATTAACATGTTTTTTTTATTTACTGGTGTACGAGATAATTATAATCAAACCCTATAAGCTTGTTTCGTGCCTAACAATAATAACTTTTGATAGCGACCTTACTCGCCAATGGCGCCAACTGGTGAGCCTAAAAACGGTAGCTCTCATTAGATGGCCGTCGAGGATCTCAGACCTAATTCCGTGTCATTATTTTCTATGGGGCCACTTAAAAACAAGTTTTTTAAAATAGATCACAAAATATTAACAACATTTGATCAAAGTCTTCGCCTCTGTAGCAAAATGGTAATGTTTTCGTACATTTGTTGTAAATAAAATATACAGAGTAACTATAATTTTTGAAATAAATAAATTATTTAACTGTATTTATTTATTTTCATAAATGACTTTTAAAAGATATTTGAATTTTAAATTTAAACCCCAATATCTTATTAACCCTAGAACGCTCAAGCTTTGTTTGATTCCAAGTTAGACGAGGTACTAGGGGAGGTACTACGTGCCTCGCTTTACATGTCATTATTTTTAATTGTATATGGATAATAATTTAATTAATTACTGAATTATTATCAGTAGGCATAACCTCAAAATCAGAAAGATTCTCCAATTTCTCATTTTTGCTATCTACTAAACTAGTTACACTATAAACTTTTAATAAATATTTAAACATACGAAAGTCTAGCCACTTTTGTTGCTGGTGACATGTACAGAGTGGGCAAATTTCGATGTTTGTATAGGGTAACTCGGTAACTGTAAGAGATACAAAAAAAATGGAACACACATTTTCGATCTCTTTTGAGACAAATTCACTGGCGAAAACAGAAAGTTGCTATCGTCTTTTTGTTTTCGAGTTATAAATAAAAGTTCTATTTGTCGACTTTTTGACACGTCAATATCTTAGTTGTTTGTAAAGTTATGAAAAAACAACTTTTACATTCTTGAGGCACTTTTTTCTGTATAATACAGTGGCGTCGAGAAAATTTTAAAAAAGGTGCAATTTCGAGTTATGGGAGTTATGGCATAAAGTTGTATTTTTTTAAATGGGAATCATAGTTGGCTATGGTTTAGTTAAAAGAAATTTTTTTCTCTTTCAAACTATATCATGTGTGGGGGTCGCTTTTGATGTGCAAGTATTTAATAGCGAAAATAATCTTTTAGTAGATTACTTTCTGCCATTCCAAGTGGGCGTGTGTCATCTATGACAGTGTTTATCTGTTTGTCAGTAAATTGCATCTTAATAATTTTGCTTCCGTCATGATTACACCCTATTTAATCGTAAAAGTGAAGATGTCTTTCAAAGGTACGAGAAATATGATATTTAAAGTAATAACAATTGTGATACTGCATCCGAAATATATTTCAATCAATAATAATAATAATAGTATTAATAATAATAATCTTTATTCATTTTAGAAAACAAGAGTAGCAATTACAATTGTTTGAAAAAATTTTGTCAATAGTTACATATTTATAATAAAAAACCAAATACATGCATAAAACAAACAGTCGATACAAAACTAATGTGGAAATACTATACATATAAATCAGATCTAATATATAAAAAACAATAACAATTATTTATAAAAAAAAAACAAAAGAAGAATCACAATAACTATAAATATTAAAAAATCTATGTATATACCTGAATAATATGTTCTAAAATGTCAACATAAATTTGTCCACTGTATTTTGAACTAACACTTTTTTTTTATTATTTTTTTTTTATTTTTTAATTGTATTTTTTTACTGCCTTCTAATATTTGGCAACATTTAATGTCAAAGCAAAAAAAAAATCTGAGGGACACTTGATACAGCACATCTCTAATTGTAATAACAATATTTTTATTTATTTCAGAAAACTGTACTGAAAGTATGTACATAAGTTTAAAAAACACATTCTAGATATAAATAAAAAATAAATATAAATGAATTAGAAACATTTTTTAAAAAGTTAATGGGATTATAAACCAAAAAGCTGTAAACTACAATTAAATAAGTAACAAATAAACAATTAAGATAAATACAGCACAAATACAAATAAAATACAAACTAATACCTTGAAATAAACTCTTCAATAGTGTAACGGTTTATTTCTAAATGAAATAATTTCACCGCAGTTTTGAATTTCCTAATTGTTGGGAGACATTCAATAGTTTCAGGCAAAAGGTTATATAATTTGTAACCGTTAAAAAAAAAATACTTTTTTTGATATAAAGCAGTGTCATGCTTTAGTGGTAAAAGATGATTTTGTTTCTAGTGTTGTGGTTATCCTGTGATCTAGTGTTTGAGAATTTTGTTTAGCTTTTATAAACAAAGCAAGTTATTATGTATACATATACAGAGGTCAAGGTCAAGACTTTAACGACTGAAAGGCTCTCAGCATGATTCGTTAAAACTTAATTTAGCCATTATACATATAGCTCGTTTTTGCAGTACAAAAATACTATGTACTTCAGTTGCTAATCTCCAATGCACTATGGAATATTAATATTTGAGTGGAAAGAGGCAAAATATAATTGTCTTAATATAGACAACTGCAGTGCTTTGATGCCACCGCTAAAGTAAAACAAATTTTACACAATTTTGTACAAATATCTTGTACATGATAAAGCCATTTTAGACTACACTATCCTTAATCCTAACAATTTGGAACAACTAGAATAGATAAGATTCTTTTTTATCGTCTAACATGATAGAATTATTAGGATTAATGTTAAATTGTGATATTTTAAATACTTTTATCGCCATTTATGCATATATATTTTTTTGTTTGGACCCACAAACACATTTTTTTGTACATTAATTTAGCACAGTTTTCAGCATCAGTTACGTTGCTAGACTATTAAAATATTCGTATCGTCAACATATACAACTGTCAAACATAATGGATGTTTCAGGCAGTTTAACATATCATTTATGTATATAAATAAATAATGTAGGTCCCAGTATAGATCCTTGAGGAACTCCACAACTGACAGTAGATAAGCTTGATACCACATTTTTGATTTTAACTTGTTGGGTACGATTAACTAAATATGATTTGAACCATCCATGAGCAATACCCCTAACACCATATTTTTCTAATTTGGTTAATAATATGGAGTGATTGACACATTTAAAAGCCTTATTGAAATCCATAAAAAGTCCCAGAGAAATCTGAGATTGGCTAAGTGCATTTACAATACCATTAACAAACTCACTGAGAGCACTGTAAACACTTTTTACATATGGAAAGTTACGATCACAAGTTGGAAAATGGAGAGATACTTAGTAGGTACCTACTATACAACATTCACCTTAGAACACAGATTTACTCTGCAGTTAAACAAACTATACAGTATACTGGAACAGAACTCAAATGTGACACATTATTTTGTTTCAGATTTTTGTAAAATTAAAAAGTTACTTATAGCGTATCATCGAAGAGGTACTTTATGCCTCATGTTGGACGTTGTAGGGTTAAATGTGAAATATAATGATATTATGCTTTATATTGCTAAATTCAGAAAGGATTTTCTTTAAACTGAGCCAAAGTATAGGGGCACTTAAAATAAAAAAGTTGAAGTAATTTACGGTCAAATCGGATATACACTATTGGTCTCGATTTCATGCAAAATCTTAGTTTATTGTAGCAAACAGTGATGGATAGAAAACTGATAGAAAATGTACTATCAGCCATTCCAGTAAAATGAGATATGTGAATGCCACTAAACCTAATTTTTCATTTAAATTATAGGATTACTATCTGATATTTATATTTTGTTTGTTTTCTGGTGACTAAAACTTCCTTTAAATTAAAGGGAAACTGTTGAAATATGGGGGGGTTATTGGATTTTGAATAAAATCGATACCAATAACTTTGCCATATTCTTATTTGTGTGAGAAGTGTAAACAGAATTCTTAACATTATTTT
Organism: Rhamnusium bicolor; assembly: GCA_029963845.1. NCBI lineage: Eukaryota > Metazoa > Arthropoda > Insecta > Coleoptera > Cerambycidae > Rhamnusium > Rhamnusium bicolor. Next base: position 306,202 of record JANEYF010002760.1, read on the forward strand.
TGAAATACCTTTTTTTAGTACCAAGGTGATGAAATTAAGGATACAGATATCCCAACCTACCTTGAAGCTAAACTGTTCTGCACAACGTTTGGGAAATTAATTTGGGTAATTCTTCAACCATTTTTTTACTCGTTTAGGCCTTTAATCACCTACCCAAAACCACCCACCACCATGGAACTAGTAAATACTGTGATACAACTGATCTTTGATGCCTTTGTTGTTTACTTTTTTTGGTAAGAATAATATAACTAATTTTACCGACATATTCATAAATCTAGGTCTCCGACATATTTATATTATCTGAAGAACTTACTAACCCAGACAGCACTAAATATTCTTAGAGAATATGAATTTAAGAATAAATGATTTTACTGGAATGATCTGTACATTAAATATTCTCAGAAGGTGGACATGAGAATAATATAGATAAACTGAGAATACTCTCTTTGGAATCTTCCAGACAGGTTATAAACATCCTAGAAATAGTCCTGAAATACTTATGAAAGAAAGAATACATATAATCTAGGAATATCCCTAGATTACTGTATAAATATGAAATGTATATGTATTCCTTCTATATGTATTCCAGGAATATTCTTAGGATAATAATATATATGTATTGTATACCTGAGTGGTATTTTTTTTAATGCAAAATTCAAAAATCGATAGAGCAAATCGAAATAATAATAATAATAATAATCGTCTTTATTTAAATTTCTTAAGTACAAAATAAAAAGTTCATAAAAAAATGTGAAAGTAAGCACAATTGGCGAAGTTTAGCTTAAAGCTACTCTTACAATTAATCACGTGCTAATTTATAAATTGGTGTTAAAAAGTTGAAAAACATAACAATAATAATAATATAAATAAGAATTTAATTTAATTTAAATACACAGCTTAATAAAATACAAAACCTGTAGAGTATAAATATGTAATTATAGGAAAAAAGAAAAAATAAAAAGTAAAATATTATATTGCTCTAGCTAAGATACGAGCTTTAATACTTAATCTAAAACGTTGTGAAGACATTTCTTTCAAATTGCTGTCAATATTATTATACAGAGTGGCAGCATTATATGTAAAACTACGACGAAATAAAGCTGTAGAATGTTGTGGTACAGTAATCAAAAAGGGGTTTCTAATATTCCAATCATGAACGTTATATCTGTGAATTAATTTTTAACACAGATATATTGGGGTTGATGACTGGAGAAGTTTATGAATAAATACAAGAAAATGGTACTCAACCAATTTGTGCATCTTTAACCACCTCAATTCCGATATTTTAATTGATATATTATTATACTTTTCGCACAATACATTAGTAACAAATCTAGCACATGTATTTTAAGACACCTGAATTCTGTTTTTGGTAGTCTGGTCTAAACATGGATAATACATTATATTACAATAATTAAATAAAGGAATAACTAAGGACTCGCATAGTTTTTTTCTCAGTTTAAAATTTAAGAGACACTTATTTGCGTAAAGAACTTTTAATTTTTTATTTATTTAACATACACTTTCTGCAGCAAATTTTTCACTTGGCTATCAAATCGTAATTTTTCATTGTTTATTCTAATATCAAGGTGTTTTTTAATAAAATCACGTTTATTATCTGAGCAAAATGACAATAATGTAGACTTTTTGGGATTTATGCTTAGATTATGGCCAACAGAAAATTTACAAATTGACTGTAAATCACTATTTATATTATCCTTAGCCTGCAATATTTCGTCAGATGCAAAGTAGTGGACGATCTGTGTGTTATCTGCATACAATTTAAGGCTTAAAGTTTGTACTACATTAGATATACAGGGTGGGGCAATAGTGCGTCGGACCTCGATATCTCGAGTTCTACGATAGCTAGAAATTTTTTAAAAAAATTACAGGACCAAGTGCCTTTTTTTTTAAATGGAATGCTATGTATATCAGTACATTTTTTGAAGCCTCTTTCTAGGCTCTATTCATTCCTATATTATTATTGGCTATCTCCCAACCACTTTAATGTACTGAATTTTTTTTGTTGAAATAATGCCATCTGCAGATGGATATTAAAAAAATCACCACAGTCACAATTATGGGTTTTAAGAAAAACTTATGTGAATACCAGTTACGAGACATCTAATTCATGTTTTTGAATCATTTTCATTTCCTAAAAATGTACAGGGTGGCCAAAAATTAGTATTCAATTAAGAACTTTTTAAATTGAATTTTCTCAATTTTTTCAAATGGAACACCCTGTATATTTTTCAACGATGTGGTGTAAAAATGAAAAACGAACATTCTTTGTAAGTACTTCCCTATGGCTAATTGCAACCATTTTCGTTTTATTGAGCAATAATTACAACATTCAAAAATAAACTTAAAAAAAAGGTTTCTTCAAATAACTCAATAGAAAAAATTATAATAAATGTTCCACATGTTTGCCATTTTGATTGACACACATCTCTATGCGCTTTTGAAATGAGGTTCCCACTGTTCCTAGATCTGCCGGTGTGATAGATCTAAAGGTAGTTATTATTCTTTCCTTCATATTTTGTACTGTTGTTGGTGTGTCTCTATAAACAATTTCCTTCACGTATCCCCATAAAAAGAAATCTATTTTTGTAAGATCTGGGGATCTAGCAGGCCATTTAGTGGGTCCATTTCTTCCAATCCATTGATGAGGGTAGGTATTATTTAAGTGGTCTCTAACTGCATTTAAATAATGTGGTGGAGCACCATCTTGCTGAAACCACCTATTTCGAATTCTTTCAAGGAGATTTACCAATAATTGTGGCAGATAGTTTTCCAAAAAATTAAGATAAATAGCTTCAGTCAATGTACCATCAAAGAAATATGGCCCTATTACATGTTCTCCAATAATTCCTCCCCAAAAGTTTATAGACCATCTGTGTTGGTTATCAACTTGCATAAAAAAGTGAGGATTTTCCGAAGCATAATAATGGAAATTGTGCCTATTAACAAATCCATTTTTATGAAAAGTTGCCTCATCAGTGAATAAAACATTATTGAAGAAGTTGACATCAACTTGCATTTTACCTCTGGCCCAATTACAAAATTGTAGGCGCTTTTGAAAATCGTCATCAGATAATTCCTGGTGCATTTGAATATGATATGCATGCACCTTATTTGTTTTTAAGATTCGACCCACAGACCATCTACTTATTCCTACTAATGAGGTCACTTCTCTTTGACTAACATGGGGATTCTCAACCGTTGCCAGCACCACAGAAAACTCATTTTCTTCGTTCACAACACGTTTTATTCTTTCACTTTTTTTATATTCGACATTTTCAGTTTTCAGAAATCTATCAAGAAGGTTTTGGAAGCTGCTAACATCAGGAAGCCTTCTTTCAGGATAACGTTGGTGATAAATTCTATTGGCAAGTAAACAATTTCTGTCTGACTTGCCCAAAACAAAAGTCATGTCTACAAGTTCCGCTTTATTAAAATTCATATTGTAAAATTCCAAATATTTTAAGTTCAATACAAATTGTAACTAACGACCGATAAGTGTGATAAATGCTCTTTTGTACACGACAATTTATACCAAACTGAGGTTTTATTGCTTGTCGAATAACGAAAACAGCAAAAAAATTTACAAAAAAACATTACAGTAAAGGACTGGTTAAATACTATTTACTCATTTCAATAGAAATGGTCCCACTAAATGGCCTCATTTCAAAATTGCATAAAGACGTGTGAAGTTTATTCTTGAATTTGACATTTATTTATAAAACGAAAATGGTTGCAATTAGCCATAGGGAAGTACTTACAAAAAATGTTCGTTTTTCATTTTTACATCACATCGTTGAAAAATATACAGGGTGTTCCATTTGAAAAAATTGAGAAAATTCAATTTAAAAAGTTCTTAATTGAATACTAATTTTTGGCCACATTTTTAGGAAATGAAAATGATTCAAAAACATTAATTAGATGTCTCGTAACTGGTATTCACATAAGTTTTTCTTAAAACCCATAATTGTGACTGTGGTGATTTTTTTAATATCCATCTGCAGATGGCATTATTTCAATAAAAAAATTCATTACATCAAAGTGGATAGCCAATAATAATATGGGAATGAATAGAGCCTAGAAAGAGGCTTCAAAAAATGTACTTAATTGCACTTGGTTCTGTAATCTCGTCTTGGCTCGCCCTGTATGTTCGAAAATAATTTCCAGTTATAGACTTTTTTATCTAGTTTACTTGCAATTTTTTAAAAAATTTCTAGCTATCGTAGAACTCGAGATATCGAGGTCCGACGCACTATTGCCCCACCCTGTATAAGAAGTATATATCAGAAGCAATAAGGGCCCGAGAATAAGGCCTTGAAGTACTCCTGAGACTATTTGTTGATAACTAGATATTTCTCCACACACTGATACCATCTGAGGACGATTTTGCAGATAATGTGTGATAAAGTTTATTGCTGTGGCGTCAAATCCATAATATTTTAATTTTGAGCACAGCAACTTATGGTTAATTTTATCAAAAGCCTTGGAATAATTTAAGGATAATGGAAGCTTCCTGAAGAAACTTTGTTTCAGTTTTTGAGATATGGGTTGAATTTTCTCGTTTATTTTTTGTATCGCCAACATTTATCGTGATATTGATCTGAAATTTGTCGAGACCAATAGCACGGGAACTATTTTATTGGAAAATACATACTGGGTGATAATTTTTTTCGGCATTGTGGTCTGTGTCAGTCTCTCAGTTTTTTTTGTACTATGCCACTGTTTACTTTTGTAAACTGATTTGTTTTAAAACCTGTATTTTTCGTGGTGTTCGATATTACAATAAATAACGGTGATACAAAAAAATAAACTGAAAATAAATTAAAACTTCAAAAACGGTGAAGTTTTGGAGCAAGTTTCTTCAGTAAACTGCCATTATTTCGACTTGTTCTATCGATTTTTCAAGTTTTGCAAAGAAAAATGACACCCTGTATATGGAGATCCAAATTTTACATTCCAGATTTTGGGGATTGATTTACATGATATTTATTTACAGTTTATTTATATTTCTTTAAAGAAACATGAAATAAAAAACATTAGTTAATCTATTTCGGTCTTCATAATTTTTGTTGGTATTGTTACGTGTTTGCTATCCACACAAACACCTCTACTCGTAGATTCGTTGATTGAAAGTCCAGGTAACACTTACTCACTACTTTATTTACTAATAAACAATTAACAACAATAGATTAATCACTGTCCTAATTATAATCACAACTGAACACTTATAAGTCTGTTTCGTATTTCTTCTTTACTCGTTCACGTTCGACTTCAGACTAAGACTCGGCACACCGTGTGTCTTATTTATACATCCATTCACACGATCTAGAGGAGTCCAGAATATTCCCGGCCGTTAGCGTATAATTCCAGTCTCATCTAACCAGTCTACACAGTCCAGTGGCGTAACAGTATTCATCTCGTGATATCAATCTTTTTATTGCCTTTGCAAGCCACTGACCAGTCAAATCAATTTCTTTTTTGGTTACATGGTCACATAACTGGCATCTAAAAAGAAAATGAAAGTATATTAATATAGTAGTTGAAATGATATAAATATTGATAAGAATACATTTTCAATATGTGAAAACATGTTTGTACCGGCAAATGACTTTTTTTGTATTAATTTGTGAATATGTCTGTACCACGTACTATTTCTTGTTTTTGATAATTTAGGCATTTTAGTAAAAAATATTTATTAAAATGATATAAATACACTTAACGTTCACTACTATAATATTTATTGCGCACGAAAAACAACAGTAATCACAGCGTTTATGTTCGTTGCTACGAGATGTCCATCAATATACAATATTGTTTGCTGTGGTGAAACAATCAATGCCAACAGGTTAGTTTTCGTTGTTTGTTTCTTCGCTCTGCATGTATTATAAGTGGCTAAGAAATTAGCATGCTTTCTCTCTTCAGCTTATTTTGTTTTTATTAGTACATCTCTTTTTATTTGTTCGCTAAACTGATATATGATGAATTCTTCCACTAGAGTATTATTAGATTGTAGTCATGTCCCGTCGAAATCTGATACCTGCTTTTTAGAAAGTCAGGATTACAGTACTTCATTATTATGTATGCAGAAGTTAAAAAAAGCTATAAAATTTTTTTAGGGTGTAAATTTTTGAAATACATGTTTTTTTCATGTTTGTTGTTTTCATTTTATTTTTTCCATCTTAAAAATTTTCATACAAAAAATAATCTCGTATAGCAATGATATAAAAAAAATCCTTTTATAACTCTTCAGATATAAGATTTCTTACAAGGTTAACTATTTTTTAATCTGAAAAATATGCTATTCTCAGAATATTCTTAGAATAAGTGTTTTAATTTATACAGAATAATCATAAAACGTATTCCATGATTATTTTTTATTTATCCATTCAAGTAATATTATTTTCCTTTATATATATTCCAGGAATATTTTAGGATTATTTGAATAAATATTCTCTTCTGGGAGCATTTAGAGAATATTACAGGAATATCTAGTGCTGTCTGGGAATACTCGTCTAGTTCGTTAAATAAATCTGTTATTTTGTTAACTAACAGAATGGTCCACTACCCCAATAATCACTTGGTTTAATTTGAGATGGTGAGACCTAAAATATTATTTTTTATGTCCGAGATTATACGATTTATGACAACAAATATGAAATGTCAAATAACAATATTAGCATGTATAAAAGTATTTTAACCCACTTTTTCTTCCAGGAGGAAGAATCTTGGGTTATTTAATTTTTGGTTCTGTCATGGCAATGGGCCTTCATCCTGTCGCGGGACATTTTATTAGTGAACATTACATGTTTAAGAAAGGCTATGAAACATACAGTTACTATGGACCATTAAATTCAATTACATTCAACGTAGGATACCATAATGAACATCATGATTTTCCTGCCGTTCCAGGATCACGTTTACCAGAGGTAATTGATTACAGCTTATGAAATGAATACAGTGTAACAAAAATTTGGAATGAATTAGGTTTCCCTCTTACGCACCTTTTGGTATAGAAACTGCAAAAATTACATCATTGCAGTTTGCGTGATGACATAATCGAAGTTTTTTTTTTTAATGGAACCACATTTTCTTGAGAGTTTTCGATAGAAAAACAATAGAGTTACATGTACATATTAAAATTGATACATTAAGCAGAAAAGGGTTAAAACAAACTATCTTTGAACACTACAAGTTTTGATATTTCGAATTGACAGATAGAAATTTAGGTTGTTTTGTCTTATAAAAATATGTTCGAGAAAGTACCTAACACCCAGAGAAAACTGTTAAAAACTAGGACTAACCTAATAGCTTCCTCAGAATTTCTTTTTGTAAACGCACAATGTGCTATTTAAAAGAACAATTTTTGGTAAATATGTTTTACAAGTAGAGGTTTAGATGCGTAAGTTTGTTTAGGAAACCTTCACAACATCTCTTTGAAAATTCCACACAAATTGTAGAAACCAACTTAATCTTTTCACACATTTATTCCACAAGTGAAGTAAAAATAATGTATTTTTATGCAACCACATAATCTAAATTTGCAGAGTTCTTTCAAGTTTGTAGAAAGATTTCAAATAATGTTAATGCATAATTTATTGTACAGGGTTATTCATTATAAATTACCCACCCATTATCATCGTTATTATTGTCTATAGAAAAAAAAAGTTTTAAATAAAAGTTGTTTAGTTCTGGCTGAAGTTTGTTAAAATACAGTAAAAATACAGTAGCGTGCAGATTTCAGGGGATACAAAAAATAATATATTTTTTTAAATGGGATATCCCGTATATTATTAAATTTTTGGAATGATCCTTTGTTCCTAATTTCAAAAATATACCATATGTTACCCCTACCATATACCGTTTTTGAGTTATTAAATTTCGAATATCTTAGTTAAACTAGTGACTAAATATGGAAAAGTTACCATAAGTCTAAATATTTACTTGTTACAAAATAATAAAAATAAACGAGCAGCAAAAAGAGCATATAGGGTGTTGTATCCAAATCGTCCAACACCATCAGAAAATACGTACAAAAATAAATATTTTTTTTACCGAAAGGTGAATAATACCTCCAGTTTTAGTAGAAAAAAGCATGTAGTTCAAGCAAACCAGGAAGAACATTCATTCGAAGATAAGCCCATCCATATTTATTCGCGAATAGACTTTTTTTGAAACATTATATTATTTTTTAGAAAATACTAAATGCAGTCGATCAATTAGGTAAAAGTTATTCCAAAATCCAGCATACGTTAAAAAATAACAGCTACAGACCATATAAAATTTTACCCGTACAAGTTTTAACACAGGCTCATAAAAGGAAAAGGCTGGATTTTGCCACCAGATGATTCCAAAGTTGGATGAAGATCCCCATTTTTTTACTAAAATATTAATGACTGATGAATCATCCTTTTCTACGGCAAGAGTTTTGAATAGGAAAAATTGAGGGTCGTGGGAAAACAACCACAACAGAAAAAGGCTGGTAAAACAAATAAAAAAAATCAGGAAGAAAAACTTTTTTCAGAAACAAAATTGTTGGGCCTATATTTTATGATTATACTGTAACTGGAGTTACCTATCTGGAAATAGTTATCCCAGAAGCAGAAAATATTCTTTTGCAGAATTTTCCGGAAGCCGAACTTGATATGATTTGGATGCAGGATTAGGCAACTCCACATAGTGTCCTATCCCTTCTAGATCATTTGAATAATGTATTCCCAATATAGATAGGGAATAATGGACCTATTAAATGGCCACCTAACAGTCCGGATTTGACCCTATGGATTAATTTTTTGGGGATTTCTAAAATACATTGTCAATAATAATAATAGTATTCAAGTCATTAAAGACAGGATTCGACTTGAAATAAACAATCTCAATGTAAATAATGAAGCCATTCCCGGTGCAATTATAAGACGTTATCAATTATACATTGACAATAATGGTGGACACATCGAACATCTTTTATGAGTTATTATTTATTTATATTTAAATTTCTTAAATAAATCTTTGTTATCTATTTTGTATAATAATTTGGTTTTTTTTTTCTTCCTCACTCTAAACCATTTTGTATATTTCATTAAAGAAATGTCACTTATCAAACATAATAATTGTCATTTTCATAGCTCATTTTAATAATGTTAACTTTTCCTATAACTAGTTTAACTAAGATATTCGATGTTTAATAACTCAAAAACGGTATATGAAACTGTTGGAAAACATTTAATAAACAGTCTTCATCGTTATTCGTGATAGCCACAATATCAAATAAACTGTAAACTTTTATGTAGTTATGTGTTGTATTTTTTCCAGTACAAAAAATTCATTTTGTGTTAAAAATATGGTAAAGAAAAAATTAATTTAGCTGGCTAAAAATAATTTGTTGTCAAAATTCCCGCTAACTGCCAGTATTTGACATAAAGACATAACCTATACATTATTTGCACTTTTAAATATTGTTTTGTGTTGAAATTGAATCAAAATCTGAATGAATTTGCTAATTTCACTTAGTTTTGTGTAGTAATAAAAGCCAAGTGATTATACTTGAATTATATCAATACAATATATCATGCGTTATCTGCAATTGTCAGCTTCACAAGCAATGCTCGTACGCTCAAATTATTTACAGGAAACACAAAGAAACTTAATAAATATTAGTTTATTATATGGTTAATTGTATTGCATTGCATTGCAAGTCAAAATTGAAAACATACTTGCATAAGTAATAAGTGAAACATTTATTAATTATTAATATAACGAAAAATCATATTAAATAAAAGTTATTAAGGGGAGATATTATCATAAAATGTATGGTAATCATCCAAAAGTGTTTGTTTCGAAGCTTATAATGAAGACGCTCGTACTTCTCCACTCTAATTTTTGTCCTTTATCCATATAAACGAAGTAAATCATTAAAATTTTGTGGTTGTAATATTTTAAATCTTTAATTCAAGACCTTCCAATCTTCAATATAATTTATATATTATTTCACTTCCTTCACCTCCTACTTTAACACTATTATATTAGTCACCACCACCATTCTTTCAAGTGAATGCTATTGTAAAATTTGTTATTGTCAAAATTCTAAAAAATTCGTGCGTAAGACTCATATTGTAGGGCTGTGGATTTTACCGCACTGTCGTACACGAATAGAATTAGCTGGAACATGTACTTGGTAATGTCTTTTTTTTCGACGTACGAATGCATGAATTTCACCTTCATTTGGGCGTGACGATTTTGGAGATAAACCGATGAAGAATTAAATATTATATATCTCCTGAAACTTAATAAAAGCAATAAAACATTACTTTTATACATATATACAAATTTGGTATCAAATTAAAAGTCAGACCAAGACAATAGTCCCAGATAACATTTTGAGTTATAATTTTGTACTTATATGCCCAAATAGTCGTGTAATGGTCGTAAAAATAAATTTTATGAGTGTAGGTCGTCTAAGGGTCGTTATAAGGTTATACCCACGACTATCGAAACTCCTTGTCATATGAAGGTTATATGGTATGCATAAGATGATTAATTGGACGCTGCAAGTGGATGGTCTTGAGGCGGTCGTTACGAGGTTGTAAAGAGGTTGTTGTCATCTACAATACAACCCTTAATATGACTTAAAGAATATAGTTTTATAAGTGTCGTTAAAAAAATAATATGACTTTATTATGACCTTGTAGAAAGATAGTTGTACAAAGGTCATTAAAACTGTGGTAAGACCTCCATAGGACTTTGAGACAAAATAGTACCTAAAATTGTAGGGAGTTGTAAAAAGAGGTTATATTGATTTTGAATATGACCTGCATACGACCCATAAATGAAAATATGGCGTCCAAAAATTGATAGCAGTAACAGAGGTTATATTATTATTGAAGAGACCTCGACACGACCCATGAACAGAAATATGGCACTCCAAAATGTGGTAGTCGTAACAGAGGTTCAATACGACTCGGTATGATTCATGAATCATTAATAAAAATTGATTGATTTTTTGCTGTCAATGTTAGTCTATGAATAAAAGTACGAGAATGAACATCTCTTACAAAGTTTAAAGATGACTTCATCTTCACTTTTTTTTAAATCCCCTAAGCCCAATCAACCGGTTCTTAGATAAATGTAAGTAGTTAAAATTATAGCCGATGATTCTTTTCCTTTTGGGAAACCCGGAAATCCAGTTTTTAGGTAAATGCTCACGATTGATCAAAATTTAAGAATTTAGATTCATTGCGTTAACCCCCCCCTAACTTAATTTTCTCCTGTATAGGGGCTCAGAGCCTCTCCGGTTACAAAAGACCCTAGAAACGGTTCTGATCGCGCATAACCTCAACATACACACAATAAAATTTTACACTTTTGGAATCCAAAATTATTTAGCAAATTTGCACCAAATTTCATATTTCTTGCATGTACTATAATCAAGTAGCATAACTATTAAATGTCAACTGTGCTCATCTGTTTTTTTTTTTACTTTCTTTCTACAAAAAATATGCGCGAGTCACCCATGCCATGCGACATCATGCAACCTTCACAGATGTACAAATAGGACTCAAAGTTGGTTTAAAGCATGCAAAATGACAATATAGTCATCATATGAAATGACAGTTAAGTCATGTGAACAGTGTGAACACGCCATTCGGCAGTCGGTCATGTTACTTCAGTATGAATAAGACTATTATCGTTTCAAAAATATAAAATGACTAGAGTAATTTAAAAAGAGCCTACAATAATGAAGTTGCTTAGTGAGTTAGTAGTTAGTTTTCTTATTAGTTCTTTATATGGCTCTGTCTAGAGGTAACATACTTTCCTCGAAACCTGGGGGTCCTGGGTTCGATTCCCGGTCGAGGAACTGGGATTTTTTCGGAAAGAGAAATTAATCCCAGTATACTCGGATATTGGATGTGTGTCCGTAACAACTAGAGTAATTTAAAAAGAGTCTACAATAATGAAGTTGCTTAGTGAGTTAGTAGTTAGTTTTCTTATTCTTGTAACGTTTAAATTTCCTACTAAGTCTATTTAGGAGGGCACAGCTTTTAAATGACCTAAAATAGTGTATATATTTCGTTGGTTTTGATTCTTGGGACAGGATTTTTACTTGTAGCCTGCACCTGGAACATAATTTGTTGTTTAGACTAGATTTGTAGAAGTTGTAGATATAAAATTTATTTATGTGTAGTTTAAGGTACCTTTGAAGGGGGTTATTAATTTATTAAGTTTCCGATCTGAACATTCGTGTGACAGAATCCCTCGAAAATTGGTTTCTCTATTTTTTATTTTTACATAACAGACATATTTAGTGGCTATAATTGCGTGTAGTAGTTCTGACTAAAACCTAAAATAATTGGGGATTACATTTCTTTAAAATAATGTTTAAATTCATATATTTTACCATTTCATAGTTGAACTTAATTCTGAATTTTCGTAAATAAAATCTTTCTTTTTTCTGTAATGCTCAAAATTCCAGTGTTTTGTAGAATAATTGCATCTATTGAAATTCATTTTACTATCCACGAGGATAAAACTTTGGCATATCTAAAAGAATAAATAAATTGTTTAGTAGCTGTATATTTCTAGTAAGTTATTTTGATGAAAGTCTATATTTTACTTACCTTTAGCCATAAAACCAACCTCTGAGAACAAATAAAAGTCATTCCTTTTTAGTTTCTACAATTATTTATAACAAATTCATATAACTTCATACTTTTTATGCAATTTGACAGACGTCAAATATTTCTCAGGTTGACCAACACTATTTCCACTTTCCACTGTTTAGGTAAAAGGTAAATCAATAAATAATCAATTAATGAACAATTATTTTTATACAAACGCTTTATTTAATCCTATAGGTAATAATAGATCACATTTTTATATTTTGTAAAGTAAATATTTAGAGAAGTAATTTTACGTGTGGAGCCATCTTTTGAGAGTAGCTGAAACATTAGCTTGATTTATATAGATTTTTAGGCTATTGCATTTATTATAAATCTTTATAATAAATGGCTATTGGGTTTTTATCAATGCTAGGGCGGTTTTTCAATATAGGATTTTAAATTTCAAGGGTGTTCTGGCAGAATTTTGACACTCTTTTCTAACGTGTTAAAGGCAGTATCTACTCAAAGTTTTTGAATATTTTAATTCATCCGATTCGGGAGCAATCTTTGTGTAGATTTTACTTGTGATTTGATTGTAAAAGGAATCAAGGTATTTGGGTTGATTCATAGTTTATTAAAACCACACTCGTTAAGAGGATTATTTTGCCACTTTGCACCATCAACGTGTGAACACGTTTTCATGAATTTTATTTGTTAAATACATTTTGTATTTTGAGGAAAACCCTTTGGAAAAGGTACGTAACTGTTTATTAGATATAGGTACTATTATAATTTGGATTTTCTGTATATTTATTATAGGGTTTTTTTTTTTTTTTGGCAGTCATTTTCCATCTGCTGTTTGAAATTGATAGCTGTTTTGTTTGTCCGTTGCGTTGGGACCTGTCATGGTGTATCATTGAGCCGCTTCTCGATTGTTGCTGTCGACGAGCGATCTAGTCCATATCGTCAGCTTTCTTTTGGTGATCCAGCCTGATCTCTTCCGACCATACTTTTAAACGATTGGACCGTTTCAGGACTGACTACCGCTGCTCTAGGATAAGGAACCAGGAGTTACGCAAGTTTTTTCAGAACATATTTTTCTTTAATATTTTATTTAAAATTACTGATTCTTACAATCATTAGAAGTTAAGAATCAAAAAAATAGGATTTAGTAATAAGCTACTTTTGTTACCACATTTCGAGCACCGGTACTGGTATATTTTGGTCACAGTATACTTTTTTTATTTTATTTATATACAGGGGGACTTAAGCTTAAGCTACACCGTATAAATCTAATTTATTTTCTGCTTTATGGTATATATGTATTACTAGTACTGTGTGCCTTGTTTTTTTATTTACTATTATTTTTTTTTATAAATTGTCAATATACTCTAGTGAACAGTGCAGATCGCTGTGTGTGTAAATATATATATTTCAATCAACTACTCAGTGGAATAAATTTGTGAGAATTAGCTTGTCGTTTCCTTTGGTAATTTGTTTGGTAAGTTTGATAGTTACCTTACTTATTCTTTTTTGGGTATTGACGATAATCTAAAATTTACCTGGCGCCCAGATATATCTACAACGAGTGCAGATATATATATTTGAATAAAATGAATTAATAAGGAACTCCGCCCGTCTCCACTGTTGCCTGGCCGGAGCATACCCAACTGTCATCAGGACAGCTGGTTTCATGTGACGCTTCTCATAGGGAGTTGAACGTTGCATTCTTTATATGGCTCTATGGTCTAGAGGTAACGTACTTGCCTCGAAACCTCGGGTCCGGGGGTTCGAGGAACTGGAATTTTTTTGGAAAGAGAAATTAATCCCAGTATACTCGGATATTGGATGTGTGTCCGTTGTCTCTTAATGTGTAACCCTCTCCTGCACAAAGTCATTCCAGACCTTCAGAGATAAAGGAGGTTGTAATTACATGTGGTGTTATTATTATTAATTAATTGTTTAAATAAATATTACATGGAACATAAAGGCCCAAATTAATTTACATTTATTATACATTCAATATGGCTACGATTTTATATGAATGCTTGATAGTTTCACATATAAATTTATTAGAACTATTAGGTCGTAAACAATTTTGGCCATATTTTTAGTTGGAAATTTGGCGTCCATGTTTAACAAACAGAAATATTGAAACTTTAAATTTAATTTGTAGGTTTAATACATAAAATATTTGATTAGAAAATATATTTCTTTGATATTATCAATTATGCTATACAAATATGTATACATTCTAACCCTTTTATACCAATGTTTAAAATACGGTTGTTTTTTATGATTTCTAAAATTTCCTTTTTTTTCTCATTTGGAAGGCGAGTTGTATTTTTTGGGGGTATCTTTGCCACTTTAAAAAAATATATTCCCATCAGTTTTGGCATCATAACATAGCTAGAAATCGATTTAAACATTTAAAATTTTCGTATAATAACACCACGTAGGTACTTAGTTTCATACTTAATACAGTTTGATTATTGACGTTTTATTTATCCCTACTATAAACAGATGAATATAACACATACTGATTCGTTATGTTCTTTTGTCATGTTTGAACAAATATCAGATCATAGGTTGTATCGAAGTCATATCAAAGATTGTTACGACCTTATAATGACTCAATAACGACCTCTATACAACAATATTGTCACGACCCTATTGGGTTCGTCTTAAGGGACTTACTTGGCTGTGAGAGGTTTTGAAGTTATACAGAACGAATAATATGATTTTCATGGTTTTTTTATTAAAACAATAAAAATATAACAATTATCAGCAATGAAGAAAAGGGCAATCATAAAAACAACAACAATAAAATAAAAATAAAAGGGTCTTACCACAATACCGCCATATCAGGAGAGGTGTGTCCTATGAGAAGTCTTTTAGTGGACTCCCCCTGTCTACTAATTGGAGCTTATTTATAGTATTGATAAATACCTCATCAGCAGTTTCCGTACAAGTAGAACTCTCATCATGTGTGTTTTAACGCGGTAAACAATTAGTAATTAAAATATGAAACCTTATATCCTGCATTGATATTTATTGCAATGAGTTTTAATAAATGTAAAAATTATAATTTAGATTATTAGATTTAAATGTTAATTTAATTTTATGAATTATATAGGGAATTTACCAATGAGTATTGTCCTTGTTTATTTAAGGGAATAAAAATATTCACTTCTTGACAATATCACAATCAATTCTTAGGACGAGACCTAATAGTTCTATAAAGGTCATATCCAATTAAGTCACATGAAAGTCATATGAAAAGTCGTGACAACCCTTTCTGAACTATCCAAATTTGGTCATAAAAGGGGTTGTAACAAGGTCGTCACGTCTAAATGCAAGTCGTATTTTAGGTCGTGACGACGTCGTTACGTTTCTTATAAGAGAAAATATTACTCGGGGCGGAATATTCATTTCTTTTCGTTTTTGTCCGGATCTTTTGCCGGCAAAAAAATTGGCTAAAAATGTTAAAAATAAAATTAGCCGGCTAATTTACATCACTACTTTTATGTTATTTTACAAATGTAACTAACGAAAATGAATGTTAAACAATGAACAAACGGGAAGAAACTGCCATTTACATTAAAAAAAATTAATGCGTCAAAATCATCATCAGAAGTAAATACTAAATTAGGAATCGATTATAAACATATTAATAATAATTAATAAGTAGAGTTGGCAAATCTGTACGCAAGTCAGGGGCGGTGCCAGGTAGGGAAATATCCGAGTACGTAAGCGAGACTTGTTTACTATTTTAGCAGAGTAACGTTTGATTTTAATCTATTGTTATGCCTCATGGTGTGTACAACATAATTTATTCCTCTCCGTTGTATTGTTGATAATTTTATTTGTTGTATTTTATTCTTGATATTATTTTCATAATAAAGTATGTTAGACCTGGGTAAAAAATGGTCATACGCTGATTAAAGTGAATAAATTTATCAGTGAATTCCCTGATTTATTCTATAATGGTGCTATAATAATTTGTAAAGTGTACGAGACAGACTTGATGTGCTGGGACAAGCGTGATTGTAAATGGCACTTAAATTCTGTGCAACATAAAACTAAAAAAAAATGGCATGCCTTCGACAACATAGTTTATGTTTGATTTACTCTTAATGCTGATTGCATGTGATGTTCCGTTGCACATACTCGATAAACAACCATTTCAGGAGTTCTGGAATAAATACAATCCCAAGATGACGTTATCAAGTCGCACAACGTTGCGTAACTATGTACCAACTGTAAGCGAAGACATTGTAAATTAGTTCAAATGTGTACTAATGGTGGCCATTCACGTACAGGCGGACTGCAGTCCCGAACTGAGAGCGATCCCGCCTTCAGTCCAAACGTCACCATACACATACAGATCGCCTGCAGGTCTGTGCCTGCAGTTTATCAAAACTGATTGAAAACTGCGTTTGTGTGTCGGTTTATTCTCAGTTCACGCCTTCCGGCATAAACTTTCACTGATTTGAAAAATTTGGTGTCCACAGTCCAGAATAAAAATGAGTGATTCGTTTAATCAGCCAACGTTTATCACCAGTTTTATTGACATTTATAGGCAGTTACCTAGTTTGTGGAATATTAAATCAAAAAATTATTCTAACAGAAAAGAAAAAGCAAAGGCTTATCAAAAATTAATTGATTATTATAAAACCATCGATGAAGACGCTACTATTGATAAAGTTAAAAAAAATAAATAATATACGAAGTGCATTCCGTAAGGAGCACAAAAAAGTGTTGAAGTCAAAACGAAGTGGAGCATCAGCAGATGACATATATGAACCAACTCTTTGGTATTACAAGTTATTGTTATTTACCGCTTTACAAGAAGAGCCCAGACAAATGATTTCAAATGAAGACGACTTTCTAGAAACAGACGAGGATGACACAATGAGCAATGGGGTAGGTATAAAAAATTTGATATTTTGTTTAAGTTTTATTTTTCAATGTACTGTATTTACATGCCATAATTGAAAAATCAAAATAATTATACATTCGACATAATTTTAAAGAAGTGTTAAAACGTGAATTATACAGGTGAAATTTAAATTCGTTAAAATATTCCAGGGCGGCATTTCTTAGTCAATTTGAATAAAAAGAGTTTAAACAGGTGTCCAAAAAATCTTCGTTTTAGAGATACGGGGTGTTGAAGTTTCCAAAGAAATATCGAATTTTTCTTAGTTATTATTAGCCGAGCGTGAAATATTTCTCTAGTAAAAAAAAAATTACGAAGAATTTATGATACTGCGCCACTGGTTTATTGTAGAGCATGATACAATAAAGAGGAAAGTTTATTACGTGCAAAATTTGGTTTAAATAGTTGTATTAATAATGACAATATAATAAAATTTTCGATATTTTTTTGGAAATTTTATCTTCCCGTATCTCTTAAACGAAGAATTTGTAAACACTTGTTTATATGAACTTTTTTCCATAACATTATCCAAAGAATACCTGAAATATTATAAAGTACTTAATTTGCACCCTGTATAGGTAATACTGATTAAATGAAATTTTCTTGCCATGAAACTGTTCCACTCGTATTGAAGTAATTTTTATAATTTTCCCTATTTGCTTTGGCTTCACTTGTTGGATTACGGCCGTGTCCCGGTTTTAAATTATCTAATGTTATTCCTGCTCTCCAGTCACCTCCTATTATATCGCCGGTGTCAATATTTTCGTTATCAACATAATTCCTTGGTGTATAAGAATTTTTTGAAAACCGTCTCAAAAAATTATGCAAAGCACAAGAAGCCAGTACAACTTTATCAATCTTCTGAGGTTGCATATTAATTGCCGTATGAAAAACTCTAAACCGATTGGCTAGTATTCCAAAGGCGTTTTCAACAGTGCGACGGACTCGACTCAGTCTATAATTGAAAATAGCTTCCTCTTGTGTTAAATGGTTTCCTGGAAAGGGTTTCAAAATATTTTCATGTAATGCGAATGCATCGTCTGCTACAAAAACGAAATTCAAGTTTTGCTTTGTTTCTTCATTAGAAGGCAAATTTAGTTTCTTTTCCATAAGTTTATCGTAGAATTTGGTATATTCTATTACTCCTCCATCTGAAACCCGACCATTACAGCCAACATTAACATATACAAATTCATAATCAGCATTGACAAGAGCCATGAGGACTATACTGTGGTAATCCTTATAATTATAAAAATATGACCCACTATTGGCTGGTTTTACAATTCTTATATGTTTACCGTCAATAGATCCTCCACAATTGGGAAAATTCCATCTAGTTTCAATATTGTAAGCTATTTTTTGCCACTCAGCTGATGTTTTCGGAAACTGAAACAATAAAATATTTTAAACACCTTATACAGCATAATATCGTCGGCCTCCGCACGTAGTGGCGTAACTAGCATTTTACAAATTTTACAGGAGCAACAAATCAAAATTTTACCTTAAATAAATAATTGTATGACAAAGGTAATATTTTACAAAGCCAATATAGATTTTACATCAAATTTTTTATTTTGGTCAGTTACGCCACTACGTGTGGAGACCGACGATATGATATCAGTATGATTCTTAAACTGGCTTATTTATATTTTATTTACTTGACTTTTATTTTCATTAGGTGGACGATAACATTCAAGACGATACTAATCAGTTTTCTGTAGAGTCGTCGGTTAATGAAGATTCGCTACAATCACCAGCAACACCACAGCAATCACTACAACCACCTTCTCGGACACCTTCTAGAACGTCAAACTATAGTGCAAAACGAAAACAGTCGAAACAAAATGAAGCAATTGATAGGGTTTGTAATGCTTTAGAACAAAAGGAAGATGAATATGACGTGGTCGGGGCAAACGTTACTCACAAATTACGAAGAATGGATGCTGACCAAAGAGTTTACGCCGAATTCCTAATTAATAATATTCTCTTATATGGGATTCAAAAAAAATTATGTAACGAATCCCAAGTTAATATCAATTCTGGTACTGGAGTTCCCCCGCAATGAATATTTAAACGATTCAAGGAATTATTATAATTTTCCACACAATTATAATAACCTGCCACGAAGTTTTCCTCCTGCACAATATATGTGTGCCCCTATATACAATAGCCAACCACAAAGTTTCCCTTCTGCACAATCCACATGTGCAGAAAATGATAATACAAATAATGCAAGTAATTATACCATAGAAACTACAGATGGAGAAAATAGAAGCAATAAGACTGGTGTAGACGAATCTTTGCACGAAGTTGTTAGTTTTTAAAAACAAATAACTTACATATTTCAGTATATTATTTGTTTGTGTTTTGTAAAGCTTATTTTAGTCAAAGAAGAACAGTATTTTTTCGGGACACTCTCTAGGAACAGCAATTTTATTTTTTTATCTTGTTCTAGACATTAAAATATGTTCTCATGTTTTCAATAAATAAAATATTTGTTTTGCATTTTAATATCATTTTTGATAATTAATAAAATATATTTCATTTTAAACTTACCTTCAGATACTCCTTTTTCAAAGCCTTATAAATACATTGACAAGTTTCTGGTATAATTTTACCCAGAGCTTGTGGAGAAATAATGGCAGAAAATTTTAGGTCCTCAAATGTACGTCCAGTTGCAAGAAACCTTAATGTCACTATCAACCTTTCTTCAGCACTAATTGGTTTTCTCATTGGTGTGTTCTTTCTTTGTAGGTACGGTTTGACTAATTTTAATAATTTTTTGAAACAAGCTTCGTCCATTCTGAGATAATTTTTTAAATCATCGCTGTTGCTATTTTTCAACTGTTTTAAAAGTTTCATATGCGACAAATTTTCACGATCCAGTAACCATTCTTTTACCCAAACACGTTTTCGATTTTTCCCGTGATTGTAAGTTAACAACAAAATTGTGAGGAACAAAGTAAGTTTCTTTTTTCTTAACAAAACCATGTTGATATTTCCCCGAATACAACTGATGAAATCAACTTTGGACTGTGCGTATATGCCCACTATTCAGTCGGCCTGCAGTCCTAGGTCTGTACGACGATGGCCTGCAGGCCGTGACGGTTAAGTTGAACGGTATGTGTGTGATCAATTGCAGTTCGCGACGGCAGATGAGATCTGTCAGTTCATGGACTGCAGTCCGCCTGTACGTGAATGGCCACCATAAGAAATACACGGCTGTGGTTATGTGTTGGCGAGACGAGAGATTGTAAAAAAAAATCTATTTTAAATGTTATAGGACCCTTTTAAACTGGCATTTCCACTGTTACTAGCTAGCACAAGACTAACTGAATGTACTGGCTAAACAATTACGCGGGTGGTGCTGGAAACAGAAAAATTTGACCTGTCAAAAAGTCAAGTGTTGATGTTTGTGACCGATGGTGCCGCAACAATGCGTTTGGTAGGCCGTTCTCTTCAAGAACACGGTTGTAGGTTGGTACATGTTACGTGTAATGTGCATGCTTTATACAATGTGGCAGAAAGTATTCGACAAGGTTTTCCAGAGGTAGATGCATTAATAGCAAGTACAAAAAAAGTATTTCTTAAATCTCCTAAACATCTTTGCGCTTTCATAGCAAGTGTCTCGTTATTCCTGAACCACCACAGCCGATTCTTGCACGTTGGGGAACAAGATTGCAGACATCTTTTTATTATGCTGAATATTTACAACAAATAAAAGCTGTGATACTACAATTCAATCAAGACGAGGCTGATGCTATTAAGGAAAGCCAGACAAAATTCGAAAATATTTCTAATGAAATAGCTTTAAAAACAATTCACAAGAACTATTAAGGATTACAAGACGCCATACAAAACAGTGCGTTGTCGAACAATGCGAAATCGACTGCTAACACTCTATAGGTGACGCAAAAAATGAGCTCGTTGGAGAAAAGTTTGAGTATGTTAAAGCAAGACACATGTTTTACCAGATTAAGACAAATTTGTGATGGTACTGATGGTGCATCTGTAGATCGGTTAAGTGAGACCACAGAACATCGAATATTACTCTCGGAGCCAACTATAGAAACATACATGATGCTGCAAAGTTTTTTACAGTTCTTTTCCGGTTTGTGATAATCAAGCTAGTTAAGAGGGTAAATTGTGCATACATTGTTAAAAATTGTAACAGTCTATTGCTTTTATTACTAGTTAATTTCTATTATTACACATATTATGATGCGTACACCCATGTCCTGCAGCGCATTTTTGCCAACTCTAATAATAAGTATTTGTAAAATAATGTAGTTTACATTATTGAAATTGTTTTTATGAGAATCCCCATATTTTCAACTCACCTTTATGTCACGATCACCAACATAAGACTTATGGTACAACAGTATGTCGATTAATATTGAAATTGTTAATATTGTTGTAAAATGTTTTTGCATTTGACCAATGTTGCATCTTGACAAAATGCTATTAAACTGACTATACCAAAAGCGAGCTATTATTAGCCATTAAAAATTAAAATAACATTCAAAATCATCCGTTTAAAATTTTCTATGCAAAGAAATCACGAAAATGAATTAATTCCATATTTTTGTGTTACACGCTGTATTAAATTGTTAAATTATATAAAATTCCTTAAAAACCCGTTTTTCCAGGTAAAGAAAATAGCACCTGAATTTTATGACAATTTGCCTCAACATCAAAGCTGGAGCGCAGTTTTGTATGATTTTGTAATGGACCCTGATGTAGGACCATACGCAAGAATTAGACGTAAAGCAAAAGGTTTATCTACGTAATTTTTTAATTGTAAAAAAAGCATCTATTTTTATATACTTCTAGGTCTGCACAAAAATCTGATACATATGTTATTTTTTTTTCTTATATTAATTTAAAAGGAAAAAATTATGTAGGTAATAAAAACATTGTGTGATCTTATTATTTAAATAATTTATCTATTTATATCTTCTTCCGTGTGGAAAATAGTCATAGTTAGGTATTAATTAGATTGTTCCAACTTAAAAGACAGTCATTTACAAATTTGAATTTATTTATTTAATCTATCCAGTTATTGCAAAGCCCGGATTTAAATGTTACATGACATGAATATCAGGGGCGGTATGGCAATAATTCCTGTTTTGACAATATCTTACCTTGTACATTTGACTGATAATTTTTATAACGTCCAAAATTATGTCTGAACCAAATAATTTACAAGACACACTAATGCACTATAATCGACGCCGAAAGTATTCATTTGTGGCACTAGTGAAAATAGATTAGTAACAATTGTTCCAAATGTTGATATGTTAAACTTCGACGCCTGTCACTAAATATCCATTTATACATTGAAAATGACCTTTCAACATCCAAAGACATAAGGAAGGGGAGCATATTTAAAGTTCATGACGTTTTCAGAGATATGGCACGTTTATGTTGGGATCAGAAAAGTCTACCTCTTAACCTGTAAAAGGGTCTACAATATGACATACAGTATAAAATCCCAGATTGTATAAAGCTGCAACTCGGAAACAATTTGTGCTTCAATTTTGTTGCACACCGGCGATAAACAATTTTCCATGAAGACGGTGTTCGCACCTCCTCGTCGTCAGGATAGCCAACATATAACTTTAAATCATTGTTAAAATTTTTCTATTGATGAGAACAAAAAATGAAAAGAAAAATTCATCTTAAATACCATATAAATTTTATATATAAAATTACAGGCAATACTAATGCGTATTTTTTTATTATTATTTTTAACAAGATATGAACATTTTTCATTTTATGAAACTAAATATTCGTATTTCCTATTAATAGAAAAAAACACATCTGTATTGCCTGTAACTTTATACAGATCGAGCCAACCGATTAGATACACGAATAGCGGTATGCGCAGTTTAAAGTTGCGCATGAATACGAAGTCCAAACAAAAGTTAACGATTGCATCAGGTCGCCTACCGAGAGGTGCATACGAGACAAAGTATAATCGGTATCGCTAAAGCCGCGGTGGAGAATATTGCTTGTTCATCTAAATAGTCTTTGTGTATTGACGTATTTACTAAAATTATATGAATGTTTCACAATTTCAGTTTCTTCAGTTTACAGAAACAGTCTGTTGCTGCGGATACCGCTACTCTTATATATAGAGGGTTGGTTCGATCTGTATATACAGGGTGTCTCATCAAGAACTGCATCGATCGATATAATGAAAAGTACGCACCATAAAATTTTGAAAATTTAGGGAGCTACTAACGGCCGTGTGGCCAATCCAACTAAAATAATTACAAGCATCTGACGCTTCCGGTTATACCGGAAGTCGATACCAACTTGCTTATTTTAAATGGAATACCCTATATATTTTAGGGTTTTCGAAAAGAGCATGAAATTCTGAGTCAAAAACATATGTCCCCGTCGTTTCAGATATTTGAAAATTTTAAAAAATTTTGACGTGTAATGGTTTACAATAACCTTTATAACTTTCTTCGTAAGATTTGCTTTTTGGCATGCAGAAAGACCTACTCTCTACAGTTTAAAGAAATTCAATAATAGTATACAAAGTGTTCCATTTTTGACTTTACATTTTGTAAACTACAAACCGCGAAACTTGCTAAAGTCAAATGGAACACCCAGACATTTGTTTTAATTTAGACAAGTGTACAATGTATACAGGGTGTCGTAAAAGTTGCGCACCACCTTGAAGATATGCTTTCTAGGGATATAATAGAGTGCTGGAAAAATGTTAAAAAATACTTTGTCCCTCACTTTAGGAATTGTAAGCAATTTAAAAGTATAACAAATCTTCATAATTCTGACCATTTGCACTAAGACATGCGTTGGTTCTTCTTATGAAGTTTTCATGCACAAGCTGAAGCATTTCAGGACTCGGCTGCAGCCATATCCTAATTGTTGAAATGAAAATTTTATTCATGATTTTAAACCTTCAAAGCAATAATTCTCTGTTTTTTTAATGTCAAACTTTTCAATGCAAATAAATTATAATGCATACAGAGCAATCCTTTGGTATGAAATAACCCTAATGACACTTATAGGTATGACCGCAATTGTAGCCTCTCAAAAAATAAAGAACATAATTTTTTTTTCACTATTTCTAATATTGTCATAGTGTTTCTACAAGGTGGTGCGCGACTTTTTGGACACCCTGTATTTGTCAACACACACTGAAATAGGTTGCACAAACACCAAAACACTGAATACTATACTTCATGCGCATTTCACCAACCAAGTTGGCATCATCTGGTGTGGACTTCAGTGTTAGTGATGTCACATCAAAGGTACCAATCTATATCAGGATGCATGGATCAAATAGTTTTTTGGAAAATCTAATTAAGTAAACCTTACAATTAAAATGACATCTCAGTTAAATACTTTAACTTGAGCATAAGATTGTGATGCTCACAAAGAATGAGCCACGTTAAATTACAACCAAAGTTTTAAATATAGATGTGAGAGAACTGCCTTGACTGTATTTTCAATTCAAATATTTATGAATGTTATCTCCTTATAATGATTTCTGGTCACTATTATGTTAAATTACAACCAGTTTTAAATACAAATGTAAGAGAACTTTATTGACTGTATTTTCATCCATATTGTCAGTAATTGTGAATTAATGAATATTTATAAATGTTATCTCCTTATAGTAATTTCTTGTATTATTTAAAGTGCTAATAAATACTTGATACTCGATTTATATTTACTTTTTATTACTAGGGTTGGAGCGAAACAAGCCGGCAGGAACCAGGCTACCCTAAAATTGTTTTACCTGTTAAATGTAATTACTGATAATTTATTTTGAAACATCATGAGAGAGTTTATAGAGATCACAAATATGCGAGGAAATATGAATGTTCATTTATGACTATTTTGATCAAAAGTTAGTTTTTGACTTTGTTACTTTTTCATGTCAGTTGACTGGTCAAAAATGCCATTTACAACGTTCGCCGTTTTTTTTTTCATATTTTTAAATGTCTAATCACCTTTAATGTAATGTGCAGGGCGTATTAATGAAAATAAAGGAAATGTCAGATTGATTAATATTGACTGCAAACAATTTTTATTTTTATATTTTTGTTATACCAACTTTAAACATAATATGCAGAGTACGAAAATCAAGAAATATCAAATTAAGAGTGGCCAGTATGTTCACCCGACTTAAAACCACTTGATAATTTATGGGGTTATTTCAACATTGGTTAACCCGCTGTCATAAACCAAACAGATATCAGTTTAAACATTTACTGTAATAATCTTGAATTTTCTGCTTCTTATTTACTTCTACACAGGCTCCATAAAAAAAATTGTAACTTCATTGACATTTTTTAATGTAACAGTGTATTTATACTATTATAAAAGAGAAAAAAAATTGTCGGTATTATACATGATCTATATTGTCTGTAAAAAACAAAAATTCGAGGAAGTCATTGCCCTATATTTATAACGTCAGCAAAATAATGTGTCGTAATTTGCCATTCAACTTGTATTAAAACCATAGACATAGTATATATAGATGAAGTGATAACGGCTTAGTGATGTCTAGAACATGTCAACGACACCATTTATTATG
This sequence comes from Rhamnusium bicolor, assembly GCA_029963845.1. Classification (NCBI taxonomy): domain Eukaryota; kingdom Metazoa; phylum Arthropoda; class Insecta; order Coleoptera; family Cerambycidae; genus Rhamnusium; species Rhamnusium bicolor. The sequence continues at coordinate 332,333 of JANEYF010002760.1, forward strand.
TTGCTCTATTTCTATTGTATCACATCAGCGTTAACATCTCTCTCTTTTTTTCTGTCAACGAAGTGGGAGAAATACAATTTCATTACATATGAGTTTACTTACTTGCAATAGGAACTCATCATAGCTCATTCGATTGAGGTTTTGTTTTTGACGGAAAGCATACAGTTTCGATTACTCAATCCGGCGCCTTTTTATTTACTTTTTTTTTATAAATTTGATATTAGATATTCTATAAATAGGGAAAACTGTGGTGTCCGAGGTGCAAAATTTTGATGCTTGATTTGCATAGGAAATTTAATTCTCTGCAAAATGATTCCTATTAATTTCCCGCTATTTTCGAGCTTAAAGCACTCAGAAATATACGTATTAGTTAATTTTTGAGCTCTCTGAGCTTAAAATATTATACACATACATTTTTGAGCTCTACGATTAGGTGAAATATTTCAAGTTGTATTAAAAAAAACGCTTTTTTTGTAATTTTTGAACTGCGATATCTTTTGAACAAATTAACCAATCAAGATGCAGTTTACAGCATTCAACGCAATTTTTCAAGTACAAAAAATTATGTTTGTACCAAAAATCGATCCGACAAAAATTTTGAACGTTATTTCAAAAATACACTTTTTTGCGAATTTTTCGTAATCGATATCTCTCGAACGAATGAACCGATTTTGATGCGGTTTGCGACGATCGACATTGTTTTATAAGGAGAAGAGCTGATTAGATGTTGGAATTGATCGGTTCAGTAGTTTAAAAGATATTCCAAAAACAAATTTTTGAAAATTTTATTTTTGAGATTTTTCAAAATCTACCGGGCCGAATCGGTTCTAATTCTCAGAAAATCTAAGTTGAGTCAACCCCTTTAGAATGCCGCAAACCGCGTTTCGATCGGTAAAGCCGTTCAAAAGTTATGAGAGGTTTACATACTCCGTACACACATACATACAGACACCATCGTGGGAATAGTCAGAATAGCTTCTTAAGACCTCAAAACGTCGAGATCTGACAAAAACTCGATTTTCGAAAATCGGGGTAAAACCAATAACTTTCCGATTTCTGAAAATTTTCCTATTAGCGGGAAGTTAAAAAATGATGAAACAAGGAAGAGGCAGGTTACATGTTAGATTATAATAACGTTTATTTTGGTACAAAAAAAAACTACAATAGTGTAGACGAATACTTTTGGGAAAATAAACGGTACAACATAAGTACAACTTATTTTGTTGAAAAAAAAGAATTTTGTGTGAAGTGAAGCTTTGAATTTGAAATGTTAAATTTTCTAAAATAAAACTGATGTTCGAAACTCTATCTTAACAAACCTAACTTCACGAAAAAACTAATTTTGAAAAATGATTAAAGTTCCTAAGTATGTAAGTTGATTCCTTACCTTCTTTTAGCATAAACGTTTAATTTTTTATTTTTAGACAGCGTACGTCCGTAGGAGCCTGTTCGAGGTTTTTCAAGTTTAATAAATAAAAAGCAGTGTAGATTTTTACAATAACGTCTGATGACGGAAGACTCCTCAAGCGAAAATCCATGAATGATAAAAGCTGTCGAAGAGTACTTCTGATTCTCTGCGGTGAATGTTTGAAAATTACTTTATATGTGGTGGGCGTTGTCGTCGATTCTTGTAACTACCAAAAAATAACCCAGATATGTGCGTGGAGACATTTCTCAGTACCTTTTTGATGACTTCTGGGGCCCGTGTGAGATCTATACCTGTGAAACAGCCAACGAGGAACAGTCCTAAGGACTCTAGATCAGTTGGTATTTGATAATGGGGTTCACACCCGGTTTTAAGTAAATTTTTGTCGTTTCGCGGAGTGACATCAGAACTGTATGAATGCAAGTGGTAGAATTCCTCTGTCTTGAAAATAAATTTTATTTATAGTGCACGTTGCTTTAAGTCTTGTATAAACAAATATAGTGGTTAATGAGGCGCTGTGGAAACAATGATGGTTGCCTAAAATTATTATTATTATTGTGTCTGAAACTATTTTACTATAATGTTAATTGTTATTTATTTAATTGACTTGTAAAATTATTTTTTAGGTGTGTGCGACTAATATCTTGTAAAATTCGTATGGCAGAAATGCAGAAATTTAGCATTTATTATTTTATGATGGTTTTGGCTACTGATGAATGTTTGCCTCTGTCGACTATTAAAATTGAAAATTTTGTGTAGCTTTTCTGAAAGCAGTAAAATGGTTCAGACTGGTTTATACTTATTCCTTATGAACGTTTTTATGAATTTTGGCTATTTTTACGTTTGTAAGTACTCTTTGAGGGAAATTAATTTTACTATTTTGGCTTTTAAGAATGGAAGAATTAAGATAAAAATGTTTCGTTTTAAATTTTGAATATGGTTTTTTATTCTTTATCTAATTTGCTAAAAAAAAATTGGGTGTCGTGGTATTTTGAACCCGTGTAATTTTGGTCTCGGGCATTTTTTTACGTTTCTAATGGCTGAGGGCCTTCTATGTGATCTGGGTGATTTTTTGAAAAAATTTAAAATTTTATAGAATTTTGGTTCCACAACAGTACAAAATAATACTAGAGGAAAGAATGGTCTGACAATAATTCATAATGTCTTCAATAAAAATATGAAATTGGTTTGAGTATGCAGAGAATCGTTTCTTGGAGTACTGAATTTAAAGAAAGACAGGATCAACTAGTTTTGTGAAACTATAATTTAATTGATGGGGGTCTTCCAGTGAAAAAGAGGGGTGGGAACAGAATTGCATCAAAAAATGACAATAAAAAAACAAACAATATCTCAACTTATCGAAAATTTACCATGTACCGAATCACATTACTGTAGAAGCCGGACTATTGCATGCGTTTATTTGAACTGTCAACTAAATATTCGAAAACTACAAATTATACAATAATTCAACAGAACATCTTCAAGCTAAAGAATCTTATTTTAGAAATTACTTGAACAAAAATTATAATATTCGCTTTGGAACTTTTCAGAAAGACGTATGTTCTGTGTAAAGAAAATTTTAAAAACGAAACTGATTCAAAAATTAAAAATCAGATGTCGATGAAGCAGCGGGTTCATAAGTTGAGAGCCAATAAATTTTTTACATTTTTGAAAGAAACTTGTGACCATGTGTGCTCTGTTTCATTTGATTGTCAGAAAAATCTAGCACTACCACGTCTTTCAGTGCATACTTTTCGCAACAATATAACTTGTATAACTTTACCGTAGTAAGAGGCTCTTCGCAATCAAACTCAAACTCTCAAAATGTAACATCATTTTTATGGACAGATGTGAATATTAAATATCATAGTTTCTATAGTGTTTCCAATATGAATTGGAACAGCATAAAAACGCCAGCAATGGGAATTTAGTCATATCCATGAGCGTCGACCAAAAAGGTTTAGAATTATCTTTTAATTCTTTAAAATAAATGGAATATTTTTTTTTACTATTTTATATGACTTTATATGTATGTACAATATCTATAACCTTTTTATTTATTTACTTACTTGTTTATTTATTTATATTAGTTGAATAAGCAATTTTGATGATTGAATAAAAGTTAAAAATCTTACTCACTTAGTTATTGACATTTTCTACAAACTGTAAAAATTGAAAAATTGATATTGAGTCTTATATAAAATGTCACCATCTGGCAAAAACCAACGTGGAGGTGTGAGTATTTTTTGCCAGGATAGGATAGAAATATGAAAGGTGTTAGTATGATGGAATGTTAGAATTAAATAACTTTTTCAAATAAAATATAACAACAAATAAAACAAAAAGAAAGAAATAAATAAATATTTGCATTTTGTTAGAAACTCAAAAAAATCAACTCTATAAATCTCCTCAACCGTTTATCAACTGAACGTAAAAAAACTTTGAATTATCAGAAGAATATTCTGAACTAGAATCGTCATCGGTTTGAATAATAATTGGTGCTACGGATGGCAAAATAGGATATTCGTTTTCTTTTTGTATAACATGACTTTCGCATTTAGCCTATATGTCGCTCTTGCTTCATTTACTACTTGTCGTATATTATCAAGTACTACTGTGCTTAAAGTTGGTGACTGATTGCATTTCCGTAAATGTTTCTTTATAGTGCCCCAAACCATCTCGATCGGATTGAATACGCAATAATACGGTGGCGACCGCGCGAGCGTATGACCGTGTCTCTTGCAAAGATCATCAACTACATATTCGTTTTTAAAATTATGCTCCTTTATACGTTTTTATAATTCTTTCTTTATCGGAACTTTTTCAGGGATGTCCATATTTTTATTCCTCATAAATTTTAAAATGTCCTTTTTGGTACTATTATTAGGTATTTTATGTAATAAACGCGAGTGATACGAAGCATTGTCCATAACAATGACCGAATTTGGAGGAATGTTAGGTAGAAGCTGTTCAGTAAACCATACAGATATAATATATGCCTATTCATGGTATTTTTTTCATTTTATGTAAGTATTCTCGTCGAAGTTCATCGATACGTCGCGATTCCATTATAGCCATTTGATCATCTATTTTCTTGTGTTTAAAGCTGCAATCTAATAAAGCACCTCATAGCGTTTCTAAAGATTTATAATTTAATCCGGATAATCACGCAATTTATCACGAATCATTTCTAAAGTTGGTACTTTATTTTCCTCATAGAAACTATAAACCGTTCGCCGAATAACGTCTTTCGGGGTATCGTCAATTCTACAAAATTTTCGTTTTTTTCCTTTCCGCTTTGTAGTGATTTATAACATCCCCTTCCTTAATAACACGATAAATCGTAGAAGTCGAAAGTTTACTTAATTCATGAATTCTATTTACAATGTTCCTATCTGTCGTTTCAATATTTTCTTCCTTTAAACATTCATAAATATTTAAAATAAGACGCTGACATTGAACATGTAAATCCTTGTTCTTATTAAACTCCTAACTAGTTGCAATTAACGGCGTCACCGGTTCAATATTTTCTTCAAATAATTCATTTTCATGCGTTTCAAATGGCCTCCAAAAAGCCATGTTAATAATAATAATTAATGCAAATATTGAAATATTACTAAAATCACTTAATATAAGATCACTAAAATGCTATAAATACATCACAGAAAATAATTCTATTTCAAAATTATTACATGAACTGCACTGTATGGTCAAGATAAACAACTAGTCCAGTAGTCTATTCAAATCAAGACTTAATTCGTCAGAGTTCGGACACTACCGCCCGAGTTTCACATCTGGTCCGCTGCATTGCCACATTCTCATATCGAATGTAATGTAGAGGTATCGTTCAATAAATACAAGCACGATTTGCGCTCTATTTCTTTGACGATGAGAGTGGAAATGCACCCTCCTGGTATCAACACTTTAGACTGGTGTTTCAATTCATATTGGATAAACAATACCCTTTATCATTTTCTACAAGGTGAAGATTTTGATCCCCTCATTATTACAATTCGTTTGTTTGCCAATGGATGTGCAGATCAAAACAAAAATTCTAGAAAAATAGGAATGCAGTTGTCAGAAGATGAAACACAAGTTATTTAATTAATTCGTTACACATTTTTACTTTAGAATTATATTTAGTTTAGAATTTATTGTTTTGTAAATCCCAATTGGAAAATCAAAGTTCATAACAAAATCCGCCATTTTGAGTGTCAATTTCGAATTTGCATTTTATACAGTTTAGAGACATCTGTGATTATTTCTTTATACTTTACTAGGTTATACAGATTATATTCCATTTAATGAATCAACTAGTTTATTAAAACAGTTTCCTGCAAACTAGAAAGTTTTCTGTATTTATCTCAAAATGCGATTGTAACTTGGCGGGTTTTGCATCTAGACGGCTCATTTATGGGTATTACTGCAGCTTCCAAGTTGCGCAGTTTTTAGAAATGCTTTATTCCTTAACAATTGCCGGTCGGTACACCATTTTACTGTGGAGACATATTTTCTAATCTGTTATCAATTTTTGACATTAACTTGATTAGGGTTGCTAAAATAAAACCAAATGATTTTTCAATGCAATTTAATTTCACCAAAAGTTACATCCCATTATACTGTCATTTAAGATTTTTTTTTTAACCGTTTAAAATGTACAATTATTATTAAAATATGCAAAAGCAATATATAATTTCCTAAATACTGGGTTCAATTACAAAAGTGGATATATTTAGCTGAACTAAGCGTCAGGCAATAATTTGTTTGGATATGTTCAGTTTGAGAACCAATCAGGGACAGTTTCTGCTTGGCACTTAGTATGTCTAAATGTATCCAAGAATAATTTGTACGAAAAAAAAAACAAACTAAAAAATTACTCGTCTATACTTAATGAAAACAACAAAAAAACATTTTCTTATTAGTTTATTAGGAAATCACATTCATTACTAAATCTACTATCACTATTTTAGACTATTTTCATAGTTTTGTGTTTAGGGCACTTAAGTTTAATTAAGTTAGAAGTAATACTATAAAAGTACACATTTAAGTAACGTTTTCCTACACATATTTACGCTGCTAATTCGAAAAATTAGGAAATCCCAGTAAATCAATGGACTAATTGCACTACTAGGAATGATTAATGCTAATAAGTGCTGTTTGATAATATGAATACGCCCATGATATTAATGATAGGAAAATATGCTGCATTATTAAATATTATTTAAGTAGAGAATAAATAAGTGGAAGACTGCCTTTTATAATCATAAAATTACATAAATATAAATAAATAGATGTATACACTTACTTAACTATAAAATAAACTGGTCTGAAAGATGTCCACAAATTAGGTTCGTCACATCCTTTCACCGCAAGTCAAAACTTCCTGGTAAATTTTCTCATTTTGAAAGTTAATTTCAAAAAATAAAATAAATACATACATTATTAATGATAACAACTCCTAGAAAATGTCGCTACCATAACAACATAAGATCGTTTGTGAAATTTTTGGTATCTTGAGATATTAGCACCATCGTATGTAAAAGTATTGTATTTTACAACATGACAGAACTTTTTATGAGATGCCCAATGGGAAGTTCTAAAAATCAACAACAGTAAATTACGCATGTGCAAATAGTACATTGTGTATCTTGTAGTAAAAGCAATACATTCCAGGACGACGATGTAAATTGCATTGAAGTCAGGGAATGTGCTTTTACTATGAGGTACACATACTATTTTTCTCTGAAACCGCAATCAATATTATTATAAATTAAGGAATTTTTTAATTGCTTATTGAAATCGTTTGTTTGACAAGCACTGTTTATTTATTGTTGTGATAAAAGTCTGATTCAGTGCTTACTTTGCTTTAATACTTGTAAGTGCTACAAATTTTTTTTAAAAAATTGAAAAATGGACAGTGATGATATGATGTCCAGGTGTTTGGGACACCACCAGAGTTAGTAACAACTGCAAAAAATGTGACTTTAAATTAAATGGTGTTTTTTAATAAAAAATGCATTTTTAATGTCAATTGGTTTGTCTGTGTGTATTTATTTACTGTTTAAAATATATATAAAAAAACCTGTACGGGAGTTACTTTCCCGGCTTAGGTCAGAAAAGTAAGACTACATTTACAACCAATTCGGTACGGGCACATTCTGCTGGTGGATTGCAAATTGGGTTTTAAGCATATCTGGTTGAATGTATTTGTTTACAATAAAAATTTAAGTCGGCACGACCTTGAATTGCACTTCAGATTTGAATTGTATGCTTGCAAATAGCAAATATTTAATTCAATTGCGGCACGAATTACAAATTGCGCATGCATACTACGACACAAATTTATTGTTTATATTTAAAGTCGGTTTGTGATTTGAAATTGGAAGATTAGATCATTTAGTATTAGAAAATATAATGTTTTTAGAAGTTATGTTAAATAATTGTAATTATTTAATCAAACTGAATATGCACATATGTAATATTAAAAAAATATCAACAGATGGCAGCTTCTAACTCATTATAAATGAGCTAAATTTTATCTCGGCACAATTCACAATCCGCTAGTAAATTGTGCCTGTAGCGAATTGGTTGTAAATGTACCTTAACTTTCGCATACTGTTCTATGATGGTTGCTTAGCAACGGACTAAAATACTAGAATAGCGTACTTTGGGATCTGAAATTGCACCGAGAATGTAGACATTTTTGAGAGATTTTTTAAAAAAAATGTTTTTTTTTTACCAAATTTATCCAAAATTTCAAGTTAATTTATTTCAAAACTGTTGATTTGAACATATGACCTTATGCTATTATGGTAGCAATTTAATACCGAAGGCAATTGATGAAAAGTTGCAATTCTCTGATCATCTACTTTCATTGGTATAGACATAAAACTGTCTTCCCAAAAGCAGTATATTTTTACAGAATTTAGAAAAATATTTTGTGAATAGAAATTTTCAACTGGCTGGTTCCATCTCTTTCGAGTAGTCATCTCATAAATCTATATGATTTTGAAATAAAAAAAAAAAAAAAATCGGTGATTTCAATTTGGATGATATATTCCTTTACCTGGAAGAGATATTTAATTCACAAAAACAATTTTGAAAATTTTTTATAATCAAAATATATCTGCTAAAAATAAATATATTAATTTAGTCGGCTTTCCTCACAAATTTGATGTCAAGGATGGAATTTTGAAAGTTTCTGGTAACATTTCTACCACTTTTACCAAAAAAGCTGACAATAATTATGGACCACAAAATAGATTTTTTTTTATAAAAAATTTGCATAAGAAAAAAGTTGTTTAGAAACACTTAAAATGGCTATAATAGTCTGAGTTTTAATAATCTATTATTTTTTTTTAATTATCACGAAAAAAAATGTTTTCCTGTGGCAGCTCATATGCAATTTAACTTGTTAAGAAAAACCGAGCATATTCCTTCAACAAAACACAAAAATATTTTACTTTGGACTTTTCTTCCCTGAAAATTAAAAAAAACAGTATTTGAAACACAGAATATAGAATATTTTAAGTGGTTATGAAGTTTTTTTTTGGGGACCCTAACCCGTAACATTTTTAGTAAAAGTGGTGGAAACATATAATTAGGTGTATCATCGCAATAGGAAACTACTCAGATTCAGGACCGGTAACTACTATTGCCTCATATGGTTGCCCGAAATAAATGATTTGTTTTGCAAATTTTTACGATGAAATTGTAAGGTAGAAGGTGTTTTTTTTGAAGAATGGTAATAACTAGAGTTGGCAAAATGCGCCATTGGACATAGGCGCGCGCATCATAATAAGTGTAATAAAATAAATTAACTAGTAATAAAAGCAATAAACTGTTACAATTTATAACAATGTATGCACAACTTACCCTCTTAACTAGCTTGGTTATCAGAAACTGGAAAAGATCTGTAAAAACTTTTCAGCATCATGTATGCTATGAAATGCTCGAACATGTTTAGGAGATTTAAGAAAACACTTTTTTTCTACTTGCTATTAATGCATCTACCTCTAGAAAACATTGTCGAATAGGTCCTGCCACAAGGTGTAAAGCATGCACTTTACACATGACATGTACCAACCTACAACCGTGTTCTTGAAGAGGACGGCCTACCAAACGCATTGTCGCGGCACCATCGTTCACAAACATGAACACTTGACTTTCTGACAGGCAAATTTTTGTAACGACTTCAGCACCACCCCCGTAATTGTTTAGTCGGTACACTCAGTTAGTCTTTTGCTAGCTAGTAACAGTGGAAATGTCGGTTTAAGAGGGTCCAGTACATGTACTATAACATTTAAAATAGAATTTTTTTTTTACAATCTGTCGTCCCGTCAACACATAACCACATATTTTTTAGTACACATTTGATCTTATTTACAATACCTTCGTTTACAGTTGGTACATAGTTACACAATGTTGTGTGACTTGGTAATGGACACCTTGGGATTGTATTTATTTCAGAACTCCTGAAATGGTTGTTTATCGAGTATGTGCAATAGAACATAACATGCAATCAGCATTACATAAACTGTGTTGCGGAAGGCTTTTTTTTTTAGTTTTATGTTGCACAGAATGTACGTAACGTTTACAATGTTTGTTCCAGCACATCAAGTCTGTCTCGCACATCTTAAAAATTATTATAGCACCATTGTAGAATAAATCGGGGAATTCACTCCTTACAATGCGTCACGCCTTCCCTACTCCAAACCGCACCATGGATGTAAAGTCAATTTTTATTTTCAAAAAAAAAAAATCATTATTTTGAGCAGGTTTTTTGGAATTTTTCTTGTGTACAGGCTGAACAAATTTTGATGTTTGTATAGGGTAACTCGAGAACTATAAGAGATACAAAAAAAATGGAAGACACATTCTCGATCTCTTTTTTTGAGACAAATTCACTGGCGAAAACAAAAATTTGCTATCGACTTTTGTTTTTGAGTTATAAAAAAAAGTTTGATTTTTCGACTTTTAGACACGAATACCTTGGTTGTTTGTAAAGTTGAATGAAAAAACAATTTTTACATTCTTTAGGCACTTTTTTCTGTATAATACAGTGGCGTTGAGAAAAGTAAAAAAAAAGGTGCAATTTCGAGTTATGGCATAAAGTTGTATTTTTTTTAAATGGGAATCAAAGTTGGCTATGGTTTAGTTAAAAAGGAAATTTTTTTTCTCTTAAACTATATATCATATGTGTCTCTTATATTTATTCCAAGTAGGTGTGTGTCATCTATGACAGTGTTTATCCGTTTCTCAGTAAACTGCATATTAATAATTTTGTTTCCATCATAATTACACCCCATTTAATCGAAAAAGTGAAGATGTCTTACGAAAATTACAAGAAATATGATATGCTAGAATGCTTTATTGAAAGTAATAACAATTGTAATATTGCATCCGAAATATATTTCAATCGCTATCCAGAAAGAAGACAACCTATTAAAGCTATTTTGAAGAAGTTAAAAGAAAATCTCATTAATTGTGGGTCCTTCAACAAGCCAAGATCAAAAAATTGCAACACTGAAGATGCTGAGAAACTTCTATAACGGTAATTGGAATGGCAGTTGCAAATCCTTCAATTTCAAGTCGTCAAATTGAAGCTGTTTCTGGGATTTCAAGAAGTCGAGCTTTGGGTACTTTGAAGACACACAAATTCAGGCCTTATACAATAAGGAAACAACATCACCTGCAACCAACTGATCTTCAGCGACGATTGGTGTTCTCTTCTCTAAAAATGGAGTTTGAACAGATGAAGGTCACATTAGCAGTGCAGGAATTTCCAACAGGCATAACGAGCACTATTGGTCTGATATTGAACCCTCACCGTACGTTGACGTGAGATCTCAGGGACACTTTGGCTTCATTGTTTGGTGTTCTCTACGTGGCAATCATGTTTTAACATACCACATATATCAAGAAAATCTTAATGGCCAACGGTACTACGAAATCTTAAACCAGAAAATTATTGAAGAATTTATGTACAATCTACCCTTAATTGAGGCAAGAAATCAGTTCTCCCAACAAGATGGTGCACTACTTCATATCAGGACCTTTTCAGAATTATTAAATACCAATTTTGGAAATAACTGGATGGGAAGAACGGACCAGTGAGGTGGCCACCACGATCACTTGACTTAACACCACTAGATTTTTTTGGGGCCACATTAAAGACAAATTATACAAGAAAACCAGTACCGACATAAATGAACTCGGAAAAAATTTTATAGACTGTAAATTCCATTTCAAATCTTCATATTTATAATGCAGTTCAGAGTGCTATGAAGAAGTGTAATTTATGTATCGAACATAACGGACATTAGTTTGAACATTTACTTTAAATTGAATTTTTATTTTTTAATTGTAATGTATTATAAAATTAGATATAAATATTTGATTTTTTGGTCTTGCCTTGTCGAAGGACCCACAATTAATGAGATTTTCTTTTAACCACTTAAACAGCTTTATTAGGTTGTCTTCTTTCTGGATAGCAATTGAAATATACTTCAGATGCAATATCACAATTGTTATTACTTTGAATAAAGCATTCTAGCATATCACATTTCTCGTAATTTTTGTAAGACATCTTCACTTTTCGATTGAATGGGATGTAATTATGACGGAAACAAAATTATTAATATGAAATTTACTGACAAATGGATAAACATGTCATAGATGACACACGCCTACTTGGAGTAAATATAAAAAAGCGCAAAAAATAATCTATTAAAAGATTATTTTCGTTATTAAATACTTACACATCGAAAGCGACCCACATATGATACATAGGTTGAAAGAGAAAAATCTTCCTTTTTAACTAAACCATAGTCAACTTTGAATCACATTTAAAAAAATACAACTTTATGCCATAACTCGAAATTGCACCTTTTTTTTTAAATATTCTCGACGCCACTGTATTATACAGAAAAAAGTGCCTGAAGAATGTAAAAGTTGTTTTTTTCATCACTTTACAAACAACCAAGATATTGACATGTGTCTAAAAGTCGAAAAATCTAACTTATGTTAATAACTCGAAAACAAAAGACAATAGCAAATATTTGTTTTTGCCAGTGAATTTGTCTCAAAAAAAAAGAGATCGAGAATGTGTCTTTCATTTTTTTTGTATCTCTTACAGTTACCGAGTTACCCTATACATAAAATCACCCACATGTACTTTTTTATTAATTTTTTTTTTATGTTTTATCAATTATGATACATTGTTTGTTTCTGTGCAGGAAAATGTCTCCATGCAGAATGATAAAAGGTGAAAAATGACATGAGCTGCCACAACACCGGCAACCAGGAGGACCCAGCCGTATCTGGACAGTATTATGGCTGAATACCATTTTTTTCAATTTTGTCCCTCATGTTATATTGTTTGTTTGGTTTTATATATTTATATATGAAATAAATAAAATAAAAAGTAGCCTTAATTAGAAATGTATATAAAATAGGTAATAAAGCTGATTAAATTGGTATTGAAATTGGGATTTCACTGATAAATTTATTCACTTTGTCAGCGTATGGTTTTTTTTTACCCTTGGGCAGGTCTGACATACTTTATTAATAAATTAATATCAAAAATAAAATAAAACAAATAAAATGATCAATACAATGGAGAGGAATAAATTACATTGTACACACCACGTGGCATAACATAGACTAAAATTAAATGTTAGCCTTTGCTAAAATAGTAAACAAGTATCGTTTACGTATTTGGGTATTTCTTTACCTGGCACCGCCCATGCCTTACAGAACGATTTGCCAACTCTAGTGATAACCATTCATAAAAATAAACTTCTGTTAAAAATATGCTCAAATTTTAATTTTTCAGAACTAAATAGGGTCCAATTAAATTCACAGAAACCGCTACTGTACTGCTGTATTAATATTCAGTGTTTAAGAATAAATTTAAATGTTTGGTCAATCTTCAGAAATAGCTTCTTTTTATTAATTGCATATTTCTTACTTTTTCTTGAACCCACAAAGACCACAAATTATGCATTATTTACAAATGATTCTTTTGCGACTTTTATATAAAATTCAGAGAAAGTGGACTGACCGTTACTTGTGGACTGCTATACACAAAATTATTTTAACCTTACTATATAATACAATACTGTAAAAAAATTGTGTAATAAAAAAAATCTTGTATAAAAAAAAACAAAAGAAAAAATATATACCTAACTATAAATGACAAGTCATGTGTCATCTGGAAATTAAAAAATAACTTAATAGGACCTTAAACTGTACCCTGTCTCACCTATTTGTATCCAACGTATTCATTTCTAGCGATTTTATATCAGCATTTTGCGGGGGACTTCTACCAAATGAATTAAAATTTGACATAGTGTCATCATTTTCTAAAATCTTACTAGAATTTGACATTTTTGAAGGAGATAAGTTATTGGTATAAGTGTGCCTTGGTGAATTGTTTGTGCCATCGTATGGTAAATCAGGTATGTTTAAATTAGAACTAGCTAAATCGTAGTTCGTATTATTGCTTAAACTTTTGAATGTCTCACTAGGGCTAGTTAAGTTTTCAGACGGCAAGCTTGAAAACAACAAGTCTTCTTGACTGAAATATCCCGTCTCATTGTTAGGCACCGCACCATTTATTCGAAATACTGCTTGTATTTTTGGAGAACTAGGCACAAAATTGTTCGGCGGACGATTGGGAGAGTTGAACGCAGCAGAATTATTAGTTTTCTGGCTATACAAACTATCCCTGGAAGGGCTCTCCGAATTCTCATACAGCTTATTTAACACATGATTTTTGTCAAATTTATTTTCTTTTTCGATCACAATTTCTGCTGTACAACTTGGCATAGGATTTAGTGGACTTGCTGCTGATTTAAAGTCAGAAGTTAGGCTCGGCCATTTTGTGTCCCTGTTCAAATCTCGCTCCACAGCCAAATATTTACGTTTAGATTTATCAACGTTATGGAATTTGAACCTCAATCTCTTAAATATAAGTTGATCAATAAAAAAATGCTCAACTATGAAACTTAATATGAAATTGGCCCCGGCGTATGCTAACATGTACATTCTAAAATTGAAATCTTCTGGTAAAACCAATTCGAACTGGTCAATAAGGAACTCTGCAGGATTAAGTGCAAGATAAACACTAATAGATGTCATTACGATAGTGCTTATCACAAATCCATAGTTGGAAAAAATGCTTTTACGATACGGATAACCTTTTGAGAACACTACGGCTAAAATAATATACTGGAAACTGGACACCGTATATAATGTATAGTTTTCTACACAAGCTACTTCTTCTTCATCGATAGTGGAATTGAACGGTACATACCAAGGTTCAGATTTCAGATGTTCAAATGCAGCCACTTGAAATATGCAAACTAAAATTATTTGCAAAAGTAAACTTAATATAGGGCTCAAACTCATTAAACTACTAAGCGGAGTTTCCTTAACAAGTTTTCCAGTATATGCTTCTGTTCGGCCGAAAAAAATGCGAAAATTGAAATAATCGCCAAGTCGATATACAAAAACTCCATATCAGTTAGATTGGACTCGATACTGTATAAGAGAAGTACCGATATAAACTGACACAAGGAATAACCGGCCATGTATTTGAAAATACCAAAACTAGTGACCAAAGCAGCTCGACCTTCTCTTATAACATTTAAAACGCAGGTAATATTGGGATTTTTTTGAGGTAAATGGTGATGCGACTGACGATTCTGCTTCTGACAAAGAGATTCCTGTATGAGCCGCTTTCAAGGCTCCACAATCATTGCTCCATCTCCGCACATAGCTGGAAAATAAAGAATTTATTTTTTAAATAAACAATTGCTTATTCAAAATTAAACTAAGTTGCAAATATATTTTTAAATTGTTATTGAAAAAAAAAAAACATGTAAATATTCACATAATATACTGTAAATATTACAACAAAATATTCAACAAAAACTGTGGAAAATTTCAGGATATTTTACCTGCAAATGTAAAAAATAGTACGAGTTTCAACAAAGGACCTTGCCCACTTTACTAGTTAATAAATCACGATGACGTCACTGCCCCTATTGGATTCGGAAAAAACTTTTACAGCCAAAATAAGTGTCTTTTAGGACATATTATGCACACCAATTTTCATAAAAAAATCTTTACCCATTTCAGAGATATTAAAGAAATCATTCCACGAATTTCATCGATGTACTTAAAGATCGCTCTGTATATATCTTATACATTTCATTGTTTATATAATGAGTTAGTTGCCATGACATGCAATTTTTGTAGCTTTCTTT
Source organism: Rhamnusium bicolor (assembly GCA_029963845.1). Classification (NCBI taxonomy): domain Eukaryota; kingdom Metazoa; phylum Arthropoda; class Insecta; order Coleoptera; family Cerambycidae; genus Rhamnusium; species Rhamnusium bicolor. The sequence goes on from JANEYF010002760.1 coordinate 348,032, forward strand.
AATCTTCCCTTAATGAAAATATAAATTTTAGGATTGCTTTAAGTAAAATGGTTGTCAAAAATTACAGAACAAACAGGTCAAACACGATTCATGCTTTACGAGAATAATCATATATAAATAGTTGAAACCTTGATCTGAATTGCATTTAAAAAAATAATAATTTAACTTAAATGAAAAACTTACCAACACAGTATCCTAAGCTCTGCAATTCTTGCACTAATTGTTGTTTTTGTTCAGGAGCCATTCTTGCAAAAATATTACCTGAATGAAGTTTAAACCATGTTAAAAAAATATATAAACATAGTGTCCGCCATAAAATTGGATACATATGAAAATTTTTTCTTATTATTCATGTCAGAAAATTATATTCTTGATAAAAGTTGGTGTATGAAGATAAACAACTTTTGACATCGAAAACTTTTAGGAAATACAAAAGAAAAAGGCTCCAAGTTTTTTTCATATAAAGAACAATTACTGAAAAAAAATTAGTTAATATTGGAAAAATTTATATTTTCTTTTTTTATTTTTAACATTAACTTAGTCAAAAATTACCATGAAAAACTTTATTAAGCTTTTTTACTTGCATTTCTCTGCTCCCTGTATATTTCAACTAAAATTTGGGGTTGTCAAAAGTAGTTTTTTTTCCCTGCAATCAAGAATAAAATTTCTGAGAAATGTTTTCTTAACCGCCTCTCAAGTCACCGAAGTAACTCCCAGAAAATCCTAGGATTTTGTGTTGAGTAAAGAAAGGCGAGGCCCTACAGTTTATTGTGGAGTCCGAACCACATCTAGGTCATCAACAGTTCTCCCCCATCTTAATCCGAAGCAAATTACAAATAAAATTTGTTGGTCCGGGATGGATTCGAACCATCGATAATCGGTACCGAGTAAATAACAATAAGCGATTTACCCACTCGGCTACCATGCCCAACTCAATCAATAAAAAATTTTCCCATATGCATTCAACTTCACAACGGACACTGCATATTCATTAAAATTTATTGTTTCTCTCCTATACAGGATGTCTCACCAGGAACTGCATCGATCGATATATGGAAAAGTACACACCAGAAAATTTTGAAAATTTAGGGAGCTACTAACAGCAGTGTGGCCAATGCAACTAATATAATTACAAGCATTTGGCACCTCTGGTTATACCCGAAGTCGATACCAACTTGCTTATTACAAATGGAAAACCCTATATATATTAGAGTTTTCAAAAAGAGCATAAAATTCTGAATCAAAAACATGGATACCCTATGCCTAAACCCAGCCGTTTCAGAGATATTTGACATTTTAAAAAAATGTTGAAATGTAATGGTTTATAATAACATTTATAACTTTCTCAGTGTAAAAGATACCCATTTGCTTTTTGGCATGCAGAAAGACCATAAGGTCAGCTACGCTCTACAGTTTAAAGAAATTTAATAATAGTATATCAAGTGTTTCATTTTTGACGTTACATTTTGTAAACTCAAACCGTGAAAACTTGCTAAAGTCAAACGGAACACCCTGTATTTTTTTACATCAAGTTATATATAATTAAGTTCCTTTTTTTCTGATATAAGCATTGTGGAGGTTTAAGTTACAACTTTTTGAAATATTTACGATTTTCTTAGAAATTCAAGAATTTTTAGTAAAAATTTTATCAAACTAGCCATGATTTGAAACAATCAGTAATGTCAGTCATTCTCTTATGTCCAAAAATGCCACCACGTTTAAATTACACCCCGAAGACTTTTTGAATTTGTTTATTATTTATGGAGGATGTGATAAAGTAATATCAAGAACTTGTAGTACATTTGTTACTAGATATCTACAAAACCGGAAAATAACAGTAAACACTGCAACATGCCTATTAACTGGATTCAAGATACTTTACATAAACTAAAATAGCGAAGATAAAATCAACTAAAAATATGAATCCATTTTAATTTAATAATTGTTCAAAATTCAGCCCTCGAACCTTCACACATTTTTCGCACCTTCGGATTAGTTCTTTCTAATTGAATCCTGTGATAAGTTTTGAAATGCATTTCTTACTCTCTGCATACAATCTTCAATAGTTGTTAATGGGCTCTCATAAACTTTATTTTTAATAGTTCCCCAAATAAAATAATCTAAAATTGATAAATTGGGCGAGCGAGGCGGCCATAGGAAAGATCCATTATTGGCGATCCATTGATTGTAAAAAGTTTCTTGTAAAAAATTATTCATCATATACGCATTATGTGGGGAGCACCGTCATGCTGATAAAATATGTTTCTATGTTCGATGAGAGGTAAATTTTCTAAATAGTTATTCAAATTTTGTAAAATATTTAGGTATCTTTCACCTAAAAAAAAAACCCAAAAACAAAAAAAATTAACTATACATATTAGCAGAAGAAGAAATTATTATTACTGTTTAAATTTTCTTGATAACATTCTAATGCCACCACTCTATCATTTCTTATGGCACAGTAAACATTAAACTGCCAACTTTCTTGAAAACTTCGTTCCCTGAACAGATGAGGATTCGAGTCACTCCAATAATGCGAATTGTGTCGATTGAAAAGTCCACTTTTGATAAATTTAGCTTCATCTGATCATATAATATTTTCCAAATAAGAATCGTCACCTACAATATTAGAATAAATCCAAAAAAAAAAATTCTCTTAGGAAATCTGTTTCTTTTAATCGTTGAACCATTTGGAACGAAAATTGGTGAAATTTATGTTTAATTAAGATTCTGTGAACTGAATCCTTGCACAGTCCGGATTCCAGAGCAGTTTGTCTTAATGACATCATTAGAAATGCATGAAAATATCCCAGAATTATTATTTCTACGTTTTCATCAACAATAGGCCTCCGCTTTTGAATTCTTGCCTTGACAGAGCCATTGTTTTAAAATTATCCAGTATGCGTTTTACAATGTTTGGTGACGGTTTCCATTTTTGTGGATATCGAGTAGCAAATTTACTACAAGTACTTGATATTACTTTATCACATTCTCCATAAATAATAAACAAATTCAAAAAGTATTCGTGGATGTAATTTAAATGCAGTGGCATTTTTTGACATAAAAGAATGACTGACATTACTGATTGTTTCTAATGGCTAATTTGAAAATTTTTTTACTAAAAATTCTTGAATTTCTAAAAAATTCGCAAATATTTCAAAAAGTTGTAACTTAAACCCCCACAATGCTTATATCAGATAAAAAGGAATTTATTTATACATAACGTGATGTAAAAAAATACAGGGTGTTCTTATGGTGACTTAAGCAAGTTTTCACGGTTTGAAGTTTTCAAAATGTAACGTCAAAATTGGAACACTTGGTATACTATTATTGAATTTCTATAAACTGTAGAGCATAGCTCACATTATGGTCTTTCTGCACACCAAAAAGCAAATGAGTATCTTTTATACGAAGAAAGTTATAAAGGTTATTGTAAACCATTACCCGTCAACATTTTTTTTAAAATATCAAAAATCTCTGAAACGGCTGGGTTTTGGCATAGGATATCCTACATGTTTTTGACTATTTTCTGCTCTTTTCGAAAACCCTGAAATAATAGGGTATTTCATTTAAAATAAGCAAGTTGGTATCGACTTCCAGTATAACCGGAAGTGCCAGATGCTTGTAATTATTTTAGTTGGATTGACCATAATGCGGTTAGTAGCTCCCTAAATTTTCAAAATTTTCTGGTGCGTACTTTTCCCTATATCAATCGATGCAGTTCCTGGTGAGAAACCCTGTATATAGAAAGTTATCTGTCAAACTTCGATAAAGCACCTCCAAATGACACAAAAATTGAACCGTTTCCGCTCAATAATTAATCAAATATGTCGTGATGATTTGAAAGTATTTGATTCAGTGGAACTTGAGAAATTTTTTGAAATTACTCCAATGGTTCGGCTTTTCGACAAAAGTTGATGTAAATTATGTTATTCTGAGGTGTTTTATTATTTCCCGAATATTTTTTATTTAAAGTAAAAAAATAATATTACAAATTAAAGCACTTATGAATATATAATCACTTACCCCTGGTACAAAGTCTAGGCAACAATTCAGGGTAACATTCTTTGACCACTCCCCAAACTTTTCCAGTCATCGCAAACCGGTAGTTGTTGAAAAGCATATTTGGTCTGCATGTGTCATTTTTCATGGTACTATTTGTCACCGTTTGTATCTGACTTTCTACAGTTTCCAAACTTACAACACTTGCCGAATTTGTTAGAATACTCAGATCGGTCGGCAGTTTATTTTTTGTATTGGTAAGCGTGTAATATAGTCTAGGAGGGTGGCTATTATCTACATTGACAGTTATTATGCTCTGACCTGGTGTTACTATGTCACAATCTTTCGCTACACTTAGGGCTGTCAAAATGTTGTCTCCTAAAATATGAACAATTTTTTTTTTCTGTATTGATATTGAAAACTAACAACTGAGTATATACACATTGGCCATTAGCATAATTTATTGTTTAATTGTCTATAAAAAAATAACTAATAAATCTTTATTATTTATTGTATATTTAAGACTAATATGGACTTATTCCCAATCAAAGCGAGAGCAAGAGCAATATGAATTTACTAGTGATGTTAGTCTAGAAACTTTCCTTTTGTAAATTTGCCAGAAAATTCACAAGTTTTCCTATCTATCAATCACAATTATCTCATTTTACCAACTCAACGTTTCAAGGTCATGACACCCAAAGTTGGTTATCGCTGAACTTTTTATTTTCATTTAAATTTGAGCGTTTTAGAGAGGTTATGTTGTTAAAAATTTTAAATTATAATTCATAAGATGTCATCCAGCGAGAAGGTAAATAATATATTTTTAAATGTCTACATAATTTTTTTTACAGATACAAATTAATTTAAATTTACAATCTACTGTCAAAACGCGCTGAATTGACGCGCGGGGAGCCGGCGTCAGAAAACAACGTAGTGTTGCTGGCAATACTAAGTCACATGAGTTTTTATTCAATGAATTTCAATAGGCATTTATGGTTAGGTTAGGTTAGGTTTGTTGTGAGTGGGTCTCAGTAGACCCTCCACTGCGGCCATCAGCAGGCCTATTGTGGCTCACGCCTAATTATATTTCACCCAATAAGTTCAGTCTCTTAATGAAACTGATACTTTATTGGGTGAGAATGTGTCCAGATCCTCTGGCAGCAGTTGCCCTTTGCCAAATATTGAGAATCGGATCCTCTCCACAGCGGGACAGGTGCATAAGATGTGGTCTGCCTTCTCATCATCCTCCAGGCATAGACGGCACTCGGCGTTTTCCGCTAGGCCGAGTTTATGCAGATGATAGTTTAGTCGACAGTGCCCGGTATATAGGCCTGTTAGAGTTTTCAGGTTTATCCTGTTTAACTCTAAAAGTTTCTTAGTTCTCGATTTCAAAGGGTATTTTATGAACGCCTTCGAATGAACTAATCCTGGTAACTCTTGCCAATACTGGAGAGTTTGCCTTTCAGCCCAGGTTGAGATAGCCATCTTGGCCGTACTTGAAGATATGCCAAGTATTGGTTCTGGTCCGATGAATCGTGATCCCGCTCCTTCTCTGGCTAAGGAGTCCGCTATTTCGTTACCTTCCATACCAGAGTGGCCGGGTATCCAGACCAGAGTCACTTTGTTGTTTTTGCCCAAATGATTTAGAGCTTTCTGACAGTTCCATACCGTTTTGGAGTTACACCGGTAGGAGCCAAGAGCTTTTATAGCTGCTTGGCTATCTGAGAAAATTTTTATTGATCTGCGTGTAAGATGCATATATTCCAGCCTTCGTACACACAGTTCAATGGCATGAACCTCAGCCTGAAAAACAGTTGCATAAGTACCTAGGTTTGAGACTATCCTCACCCTTGGTCTGTAGCTGTGTACTCCGGCTCCTGTTCCCTCGGGAGTTTTGGAGCCGTCTGTAAACCAACAACTGTCTGCCTTCAGTAGGTCGGCTTTATTCCGATCCCACTCATCTCTTTCTGGAGAAAGGATGTTGAAGGTCAGCTCGTGGTTGGTCATAGTAGGCATAGTATCCGAGGGCATTCCCAGGATGCTGTGATTCTCTATGTCATCCAACAACCTGTTCCGCTCCATGATACTAGTCTGCGGCATATTAATGGCCGCTTGTTGCAGTCTGTAGGTTGTCCACCTGGCCTCTCTCTCCAGATATATATGAAGAGGGGGTAAATCCAGGAGGATTTCCATTGCAGCTGACGGTGTGGTGCTAATTGCTCCCGTTACGGTCATGCATGCTAATCTCTGCAGTCCAGAGAGTTTGGATTTGACCGTCCGTTGTAATCCTTTCGGCCACCAAACAATGGATCCATATGTTATCATTGGTCTGATGACCGTGATATAGATCCAGTAAATTTGTTGGGGAACCTAACTCGGTTAGTAATCTGCTAACCGGGTTGACGCTTTTTGCTTTTGTTTACTTGAACCAGTTAAAGTAAACTCTTATAAAAACCCAAAACCCAGTTTTCTAACAAAGTTAACTAAATAGGTAAGATGAACAATTTTTTTTGATATCAATCTAAAATTACCGTCATTACGATAATTTAAGCTTATCGCCTGACATCGGTGAAGGGATGTCTATATCGAAACTTACCTGTTACCATAATAACCCTTATATTTGCATCGTTCAGAGCTTGTATACAAGGAGTTGTGTCAGGTTTAAGTCTATTTTCCAGTACTATCAATCCAAGCATATTCAGATCTTTTTCTATAGCATCTCTCTGTACTTTTTGAACCTTCGCATAAGACAATTTTAATTCTTTATGTGCAAGCGCTATAACTCGATATCCTTCTTGTGTATACGATTCCAAAACATCCAAAAAGTCAGTCGGCACTGAATCTTTCTTAACAAAATTTAACACCATTTCTGGAGAACCTTTGCAGTAATATTCAAAATGAGTTCCATTTAGGCGTCTTATAATAACTCCCATTCGTTGGGAGCTACTTGAAAAAGGAAATTCTCTTATTATACCAACCTCTTGGTCTTCATTTAAGTTTTGTTGTGCACTAGGCCGATTCTTCGGTGGCTTGAGAACAGTGGGAAATATCATATTAAATTTATTATTATCGGCAACCTCATGCTCTTCCATTACCCATTTTGTGCTCTCAAACATCTGAAATAAAAAAAATTAATTTGATAATAGAGGATGTATACATTACGGTGTTCATTATTTAGAGTATGGACGAATTTTTTTGCATATGCCCCCAAATCTTCTCCAAATAAATAAAAAAGAAGTTCCCTTAAAACTACAGCTCTCTATCTTGACCCTAATGCGTCCTGCATAGGGCGAAATTGTCATTTAAAATATATGTTTTTACTATACTAGTTCCAATAAGTATAGTTAGTAAATGCTATCAAGCACATGTCGGACAGCCAGCGGCTACTGCTATACGCATTCTAAAGCACGTAACACTTCACTATTAGGAGAGCCAACTTGCATCCCATCTAGTATACTACAAGTTCTTGATATTACTTTATCATATTCTCCATAAATAATAAACAAGTTCAAAAAGTCTTTGTGGGTGTAATTTAAACGCGGTGGCATTTTTTGACATAAGAGAATGACTGACATTACTTATTGTTTCTAATCATGGCTAATTTTATAAAATTTTTACTAAAAATGCTTGAATTTCTAAGAAAGTCGCAAATATTTCAAAAAGTTGTAAATTAAACCCCCACAATGCTTATATAAAAAAAATAAATTTAATTTTACATTACCTGCTGTAGAAAAATACAGCGTGTTCCATTCGACTTAAGCAAGTTTTGCGGTTTCAACTTTACAAAATGTAACGTCAAAAATGGAACACTTGGTATACTACTATTGAATTTCTTTAAACTGTAGAAGGTAGCTCACCTTATTGTCTTTCTGCATGCCAAAAATAAAATGAGTATCTTTTACACGAAGAAAGCTATATGGTTAAGGTGCCCGTCGGGAAAAATTTTGCTGATACATACTCTTTCCAAACTTCGTGTATGGCTTCATTGGACCTAGTCTGACAGCATTTTCCTCTATCATTTTTTTTTGTTTTTGGGGCGTTTTCCCGCTAGATTTTCCGAAACATGTCATTTTGACGGCATATAAGAAATGTATAGATACTGTTATTTTTCCAAGTAGAATAGCTTAAAAACGTGAATTGAAACGTGAAAAAATAATTGTCTGACAATAAATGTGGGTCATTGGGCGTGTCCGCTATCTCGAACATGTCGGAAAAACGACTATAAGAAAATTTATTAATAACCAGCTGATTTTCGCTGTATTAATTCATTAAAACATACAAAAACAAGTTTTCATATTGTCTGACGAAAATTATTTTCCGATTTCCCAGTCTGACGCGTCAAAGTTGTCGTTTTCATGACAGCAAAAAATTTATTCATAACCTTCAGACATTGGAAAATTATATGCAGAAAATAGGTATTTAATTTGTGGTACAAGTGTCTGACAAATACAGTGGGGCATAACGAGAGTCTGACAAAAAAACATAATTTTCCAATAGCGGCCGTCGAAGTTAGGGCGATAAAAAAATGAAATTTCGTTTAGTCGAAAGCAGACGGTTAAAAAAAGATACGGTATTTCAACTTACTTATTTTATAATCTTTATTTTGAATTTTTTGAACTCTTTTAGACTATCTGAATTCGACTTACCCAAGTTTTAAGTTCGACGTAAAACTTTTTGTAGAAAAAAGTAGCGAAAAATTGTCTTTTAGTACGTTTAAAATCGCTATATCTCCGGTACTACTAGTCCGAAAATTTTCATCGAGGGCCCAAACTATATTGAAAAAAATCAGCTTGTTATTTATAAATATAGCCTCAATATACAGTGTGGAAATTAAGTAACGCATAAATTCAGTAATTCCGTTGATATTAATTTTTTTGGAAAAAATCTCGAAGGGGTATAGCGATTTTAACTTCAGCAAATATTTTCAGTCTATTTTCAGTTTCTTATGTCATTTATTTTTTAAGTTGTGACGTCATCGACTTTTTTTTTAAATGACAACCTATATTTTTTATTATTGATTTTGGTAGTAGTTTTTTATTCCTGTTCCGACCGTATAAAATTTTCAATATGTTATATTTGAAAATAATCGAGAAAAACAATCTTAAAGTTCAAATAACAAAAATTCATTAAATTGGGAAAATTTATCTAGTTGCCTAAATTTGACGGAAAGTTATCGATGGCACATTTGTTTTTATTTTGAAATTATACAAATAGTTGAAAAATCGAACTAATGTGATACACCGGCAACTAGATAAATTTTCCCAATTTAATGAATTTTTGTTATTTGAAATTTAAGACTGTTTTTCTCGATTTTTTCAAATAATAACATATCGAAAATTTTATACGGTCGGAACTGGAATAAAAACTACTACCAAAATCAATAATAAAAAATATAGGTTGTCATTTAAAAAAAAAGTCGATGACGTCATAACTTAAAAAATAAATGACATAAGAAACAGAAAATAAACTGAAAATATTTGCTGAAGTCAAAATCGCTATACCCCCTTCAAGATTTTTTCCAAAAAATTAATATCAACGGAATTCCTGAATTTATGCGTTACTTAATTTCCACACTGTATACATATGAATGTAACATCCAAGCGTAGCTTGACAACCACATAGAAAAACCTTTTATTTAACATTTCCAGCTAAAAGGCTTTATTTCACCGTCAGACAATTTTTTAATCATATTATAAATTTTATTTAAAAAATCAAAAAAATTTGTTATGAATAAATTTTTTGCTGTCATGAAACCGACAACTTTGACGCGTCAGACTGGGAAATCGGAAAATAATTTTCGTCAGACAATATGAAAACCTGTTTTTGTGTTTTAATAAATTAATACAGCGAAAATCAGCTGGTTATTAATAATTTTTCTTATAGTCGTTTTTCCGACATGTTTGAGATAGCGGACACGCCCAATGACCCACATTTATTGTCAGACAATTATTTTTTCACGTTTCAATTCACGTTTTTAAGCTATTCTACTTGGAAAAATAACAGTATCTATACATTTGTTATATGCCGTCAAAATGACATGTTTCGGAAAATCTAGCGGGAAAACTCCCCAAAAACAAAAAAAATGATAGAGGAAAATGCTGTCAGACTAGGTCCAATGAAGCCATACACGAAGTTTGGAGAGAGTATGTATCAGCAAAATTTTTCCGGCGGGCACCTTAACTAATAAAGGTTATTGTAAACCATTACATCTGTCAAATTTTTTTTAAAATATCAAATATCTCTGAAACGACTGGGTTTAGGCATAGGGTATCCATGTCTTTGACTCAGAATTTTATGCACTTTTCGAAAACCCTAAAATATATAGGGTGTTCCATTTAAAATAAGCAAGGTGGTATCGACTTCTGATATAACCGGAAGTGCCAGATGCTTGTAATTATTTTAGTTGGATTGGCCACATTGCCGTTAGTAGCTCCCTAAATTTTCAAAATTTTCTGGTGTGTACTTTTCCATATATCGATCGATGTAGTTCCTGGTGAGACACCCTGTATACATACCTTTAAGTCTAATGGATCTCCCACAATTTGTTTGTCAATAATTGTTAAAGAATGACAAGTAACCAGCCCATATACTAATAAATTATAAGGAAGAGATTCTACATTTTTGACAGGCATTCGAAAGTTTCTTTCTTCAATTGGTACAACACAAAGCAGATCCAAACCATCTTCTGTTAAGGTTCCGGTCTAAAAATTAAAAGAAATATAGCAAGGACAGAGCGAAAATATTGATTTCCTAACCTTATCGAAACAAACACAGTTTATAGAACCAGACACATTAATGGTCCTTGGTGATATGCAAAATATTTGATTTTTCTTTAATCTTATCTGAGCATAAAACCTTCCAATTGTCATAGCTGCAGGTAACGCTGGAGGTACAACAATCGTTATCAAATCAAAGGCTTCTAAAATTACATCTCTAGCATGGACCCCTCTCATAACCTAAAATTTTTTTCTTTTTTAATAAAGATGCATAATAAATAACATAATGCCACTTTATTACCTTAGATATGATAGTATAAATAAATCCTGATAATGCAATAAAGCCTAGTATGGTCACAAATCTGTAGGAGTCCTTTTCAAAACGAAAATCAACTGGTGGTGGGTATAGAATACTTCTAACCAAACTGCCTGTAAATGGTGCAGGTAAATATTAACTTATACATAAAGTGTATATTCATATACAAATAAATTGACACTTTACTGGTACAGAATTCACAACAGTTGTTTAACAGATATTGAATAAACTTTGAATAAATGACATATACAGGGTGGGGCAATAGTGCGTCGGACCTCGATATCTCGAATTCTACGATAGCTAGAAATTTTTTAAAAAATTGCAAGTAAACTAGATAAAAAAGTCTATAACTGGAAATTATTTTCGAACATACAGGGCGAGCCAAGACGAAATTACAGGACCAAGTGCCTTTTTTTTAAATGGAATGCTATGTATATCAGTACATTTTTTTTAAGCCTCTTTCTAGGCTCTATTCATTCCTATATTATTATTGGCTATCTCCCAACCACTTTGATGTAATGAATTTTTTTGTTGAAATAATGCCATCTGCAGATGGATATTAAAAAAAATCACCACAGTTACAATTATGGGTTTTAAGAAAAACTTATGTGAATACCAGTTACAAGACATCTAATTAATGTTTTTGAATCATTTTCATTTCCTAAAAATTAGTATTCAATTAAGAACTTTTTAAATTGAATTTTCTCAATTTTTTTCAAATGTATATTTTTCAACGATGTGATGTAAAAATGAAAAACGAACATTTTTTTGTAAGTATTTCCTTATGGCTAATTGCAACCATTTTCGTTTTATAAATAAATAAGTGTTTATTTTTCAATTAGGAACTTTTTAAATTGAATTTTCTCAATTTTTTTCAAATGAAACACCCTGTATATTTTTCGACGATGTGATGTAGAAATAAAAAACGAACATTTTTTGTAAGTACTTCCCTATGGCTAATTGCAACCATTTTCGTTTTATAAATAAATAAGTGTCAAATTCAAGAATAAACTTTAAAAAAAAGAGGTTCCCTCAAATAATTCATTAGAAAAATTTATAATAGGTGTTCGACGTGTTGCCCATTTTGATTGACACACGTCTTTATGCAATTTTGAAATGAGGCCATTTAGTGGGACCATTTCCATTGAAATGAGTAAATAGTATTTAACCAGTCCTTTACTGTAATGTTTTTTTGTACATATTTTTTTGCTGTTTTCGTTATTCGACAAGCAATAAAACCTCAGTTTGGTATAAATTGTCATGTACAAAGGATCATTTATCACACTTATCGGTCGTTAGTTATAATTTGTATTGAATTTTAAATATTTGGAATTTTACAATATGAATTTTAATAAAGCGGAACTTGTAGACATGACTCTTGTTTTGGGCGAGTCAGACAGAAATTGTTTACTTGCCAATAGAATTTATCACCAACGTTATCCTGAAAGAAGGCTTCCTGATGTTAGCAGCTTCCAAAACCTTCTCGATAAATTTCTGGCAACTGGAAATGTCGAATATAAAAAAAGTGAAAGAATAAAACGTGTTGTGAACGAAGAAAATGAGTTTTCTTTGGTGCTGGCAACGGTTGAGAATCCCCATGTTAGTCAAAGAGAAGTGACCTCATTAGTAGGAATAAGTAGACGGTCTGTGGGTCGAATCTTAAAAACAAATAAGTTGCATGCATATCATATTCAAATGCATGCAATTTTCAAAAGGGCCTACAATTTTGTAATTGGGCCAGAGGTAAAATGCAAGTTGATGTCAACTTCTTCAATAATGTTTTATTCACTGATGAGGCAACCTTTCATAGAAATGGATTTGTTAATAGGCACAATTTCCATTATTATGCTTCGGAAAATCCTCACTTTTTTATGCAAGTTGATAACCAGCACCGATGGTCTATAAACTTTGGGGAGGAATTATTGGAGAACATGTAATAGGGCCACATTTCTTTGATGGTACATTGACTGGAGCTATTTATCTTCATTTTTTTGGAAAACTATCTGCCACAATTATTGGTAAATCTCCCTGGAAGAATTCGAAATAGGATGTGGTTTCCGCAAGATGGTGCTCCACCACATTATTTAAATGCAGTTAGAGACCACTTAAATAATACCTACCCTCATCAATGGATTGGAAGAAATGGACCCACTAAATGGCCTGCTAGATCCCCAGATCTTACAAAAATGGATTTCTTTTTATGGGGATACGTGAAGGAAATTGTTTATAGAGACACACCAACAACAGTACAAAATATGAAGGAAAGAATAATAACTGCCTTTAGATTTATCACACCGGCAGTTTTAGGAACAGTGGGAACCTCATTTCAAAAGCGCATAGAGATGTGTGTCAATCAAAATGGCCAACATGTGGAACATTTATTATAATTTTTTCTAGTGAGTTATTTGAAGAAACCTCTTTTTTTAAGTTTATTTTTGAATGTTGTAATTATTGCTCAATAAAACGAAAATGGTTGCAATTAGCCATAGGGAAGTACTTACAAAAAATTTTCGTTTTCCATTTTTACATCACATCGTTGAAAAAATTGAGAAAATTCAATTTAAAAAGTTCTTAATTGAATACTAATTTTTGGCCACCCTGTACATTTTTAGGAAATGAAAATGATTCAAAAATATTAATTAGATGTCTCGTAACTGGTATTCACATAAGTTTTTCTTAAAACCCATAATTGTGACTGGTGATTTTTTTAATATCCATCTGCAGATGGCATTATTTCAACAAAAAAATTCATTACATCAAAGTGGTTGGGAGATAGCCAATAATAATATAGGAATGAATAGAGCCTAGAAAGAGGCTTCAAAAAATGTACTGATATACATAGCATTCCATTTAAAAAAAAGGCACTTGGTCCTGTAATTTCGTCTTGGCTCGCTCTGTATATTCGAAAATAATTTCCAGTTATAGAATTTTTATCTAGTTTACTTGCAATTTTTTTAAAAATTTCTAGCTATCGTAGAACTCGAGATATCGAGGTCCGACGCACTATTGCGCCACCCTGTATACTAACAGATGTAGTCGGTGGTAAACCACCTATCATCACTTGCAATAATCATGTCTAGCCATCCAAAAAGTGTAATATCTCTATATTTAAATGAATAAAATGCTGCAGAATATCTTACCTTTAGCTGTAGAAAATCCTGTTCTAACTACGACTGCCAGCACTTTTTCATTTCCGAAATATCTGGTTTGAATGACGTGAGTGCCACAGAATAAGGTGTGCCTAGCATGTTCCTTTGGATCATAAAAAACATCTGATATATTTGGAAGAGCAGTTTTAGTCACTGGAACCGATTCACCTAAAATAATAATAATAGTAATAATGACGTCAATAATTGTTTGCTAACAAGTCATGGTCTCACGCCTTGACAATTTACTACCTTTAGTGAAGTTCACTTACAATATTAGGTTACGTTTGTTGTGAGTGGGTCTCAGTAGACCCTCCACTGCGGCCATCAGCAGGCCTATTGTGGCTCACGCCTAATTATATTTCACCCAATAAGTTCAGTCTCTTAATGAAACTGATAACTTTATTGGGTGAGAATGTGTCCAGATCCTCTGGCAGCAGTTGCCCTTTGCCAAATATTGAGAATCGGATCCTCTCCACAGCGGGACAGGTGCATAAGATGTGGTCTGCCTTCTCATCATCCTCCAGGCATAGACGGCACTCGGCGTTTTCCGCTAGGCCGAGTTTATGCAGATGATAGTTTAGTCGGCAGTGCCCGGTATATAGGCCTGTTAGATTTTCAGGTTTACCCTGTTTAACTCTAAAAGTTTCTTAGCTCTTGATTTCAAAGGGTATTTTATAAACGCCTTCGAATGAACTAATCCTGGTAACTTTTGCCAATACTGGAGAGTTTGCCTTTCAGCCCAGGTTGAGATAGCCATCTTGGCAGTACTTGAGGATATGCCAAGTACTGGTTCTGGTCCGATGAATCGTGATCCCGCTCCTTCTCTGGCTAAGGAGTCCGCTATTTCGTTACCTTCCATACCAGAGTGGCCGGGTATCCAGACCAGAGTCACTTTGTTGTTCTTGCTCAAATGATTTAGAGCTTTCTGACAGTTCCATACCGTTTTGGAGTTACACCGGTAGGAGCCAAGAGCTTTTATAGCTGCTTGGCTATCTGAGAAAATTTTTATTGATCTGCGTGTAAGATGCATATATTCCAGCCTTCGTACACACAGTTCAATGGCATGAACCTCAGCCTGAAAAACAGTTGCATGAGTGCCTAGGTTTCAGACTATCCTCACCCTTGGTCTGTAGCTGTGTACTCCGGCTCCTGTTCCCTCGGGAGTTTTGGAGCCGTCTGTAAACCAACAACTGTCTGCCTTCAGTAGGTCGGATTTATTCCGATCCCACTCATCTCTTTCTGGAGAAAGGATGTTGAAGGTCAGCTCGTAGTTGGTCATAGTAGGCATAGTATCCGAGGACATTCCCAGGATGCTGTGATTCTCTATATCATCCAACAACCTGTTCCGCTCCATGATACTAGTCTGCGGCATATTAATGGCCGCTTGTTGCAGTCTGTAGGTTGCCCACCTGGCCTCTCTCTCCAGATATATATGAAGAGGGGGTAAATCCAGGAGGATTTCCATTGCAGCTGACGGTGTGGTGCTAATTGCTCCCATTACGGTCATGCATGTTAATCTCTGCAGTCCAGAGAGTTTGGATTTGGCCGTCCGTTGTAATCCTTTCGGCCACCAAACAATGGATCTGTATGCTATCATTGGTCTGATGACCGTGATATAGATCCAGTAAATTTGTTGGGGACCCATGCCACAAATACGACAGCATGTCCATAGGGACAGCTTGGCTTTGTGGATTACCTTTTCCAGATGGGAGTTCCAATTAAGTGATTTATCCAAAGTGATTCCTAGATATTTCACCTCCTCCGCAAATGGAATAGTTTCACCCATTAAAGTGGGAGGTCTTAAATCCCCCAGCTTCCTTTTCCGGGTGAATGGTACTATTACTGTTTTTTGAGGGTTTACAGACATCTGTTCCCTGTCGCACCAGTTACTCACTGCATCCAGTGTCTCTTGAAGGGTATTTGATATTACTCCTTCAGAGTTTCCTCTGACTAGTATGACTAGATCATCTGCATATGCTAGAACCTCAACCTCCCACAGTGTGAGAATAGCCAGTAGGTCGTCCACAAGAAGTGACCACAAAAGGGGGAGAGAACCCCACCCTGCGGGCATCCTCTCGTGGCTCTAACTTACAATATTACAACTAAATGTTTCATAATCTCGAAAAAGTGGGGGGCACCCAGGCTCCCCAAAGCACCGATATTGCCCCTACCGTACATAAATTTTCACAAATGATAAAGAAAATGTTGGTACATACCTGTTAACATAGACTCATTTAAAATGCAGTTTCCTGTAAGCAAGAGTGCGTCACAATGCATAATGCAGCCATGGGATGGAATTTCTAAAATGTCCCCGGGGACCAAGAATTCTGTTGAGATCGTCTCGCATTCATAACCTATAGTATCCATTTCATCCAAGGTATCTTTTGGTAAACGTCGTAATACTGTGCACACATCGCTACTATGACAAGTGGACCTCAAATTTCTTTGATTCTAAAACAGCGATATAATTAAATGCAGCACAAAAACAAACAAATTACTAACTGAAAAATAATATTGAAAATATGGTACAAACTAGTGCAGAGTGGGGGGACAGTGAACATTCTATTAACATGTTTTGATAACTAGTGATGTACCATGATCACAATTAGTGATTTTTAGTCATTTTGGTGATTTATGTGATTTGGTTTCCCTAAACAGCTAATAATTATAAAAAATTGAAAAATTTCAATTTCTTCTTTTAAAAAATATTTTAATATTAATATTACTCAATGCATATTGTCTGTTACTTTTTGCTGTTTTCTTACTAGCCCAACTAGCACATCAGTTTTTATGTGTTGTAAACATGTGAAGATAACAAAATCTTTTCAGAGTTAAAACTATGAAATTTAGCTATACAATTGTTAGTATAAGTTCAATCATAGGGCAACTGTGATAAATTCGCATCATGTAAAGTTTCTCAGAGCACTTATAAACGTTATTATATTATAAGATTGTTATAGAGCAAACTGTAGGTGCTGTTTAATTTGCCTTATAGAGTGACTGTGAAACAAATCTACAAAGAAAATGCTGTATAAAGTATGGTAAAAATCCTTACGGAGTGATCTTATTTATCAGCTATTGTAATTACATATATTCATTCCAAGTTTTATAAGTGTTAAGAATTACACTATATAATGCAGTTTGTGCAATAAGGAAAAGCGATATATTTTATTCTGCAACTAATATACAGGGTGATCCTATATAAACTCACTCTTCTTTAGGAAGATATTTCAAAATTTCAAAAATAGGGTGATATAGTATTTTCAGATTTTAACAAACACTTAGAAAATATACAGCTTATAAATTAGAGGAGATACAAAGATATCACTTTTTTTAAACAGAACACCCTATATTTCATTTCAAATCGAATTTCTTTTTCTGATTTCAAAAATATACATTAATTGGTCATAGTTTTGGATACACATGATGGTCTGAAGTTTATCTGACAAACTTCAAGAGGTGATAGAGGGGCTTAAAATAGAAAGTAGAAAAGTTTCTACCAACCTATAGTTTATTTCACATCTATTTGTAACATAAAAAACCTCAAAGCATGCCGACAATTAGCAGAATAGGAGATCAGGGCAACAAAATTTTTTTACAAGTTAAAATAGGCAGTATAAATGTAACTTCATTTAACAAATCATGATGCTTCTATAAATTACTCTTAATTAGGTCATTTTAACACAAAACCAATTAAAAATAAAGCCGTATTAATTGATAACTGCATTTCTTCTGATTTATTACTTTTGATTTTCCCCATTTTATCCCAAAAACTTCCGACACTCATTTAATTGCTTTTAATTATGATGCATTCCGAAGACTGTTCAGTGTTGCCGATATATAAAAACTGCCGACTGAGTAAAACGTATGATACCTAAATATGAAACTCACTTATTCTGTTGGGTACGTTTAAATTATTGTACTATATTTAAAAATTATAAGAATATGATGAATTCGTATAAATTTGTTATAATAAATGTATTGAGTTTATTTAGTACTTGAATCATTGCCGGTGATACTGCATTAATCTCTCATGACAAAATGTTGAGCAAAACTATTGGAAATCTTCAAACAATGATTAATGACAGAAAGATGGTTCGAAAAATTGAGACTTCAATTAAATCCCCCTAAACCCGTTTTCTAATTTTTAACCATAGACTGTCTGTTAACTCATTTTCGATTACAATGCTGAACCAAAGACCTTTCCCCCTCGGCAAGATACTTAGGAATAGAACTTGACCACAAATGTAACCTAAAACAACATACAAAATCTCTTAAACGAAGAATAATAACAAGAGCAAAATACTTTTGTTCTTTGACTTATAAAAAAGAGGGAATTTCACTGCAATCTGCAGCAAAAATATACAAATCAATCTGCCGACCTTTGCTAGAGTATGGACATACTTTGTACCTAAATTGTCACAAAACAGTTTTTAAAACCATTCAAGTTGCTGAAACCTCTGCTTTGAGAACAATTATGAAGATGCACCATGCCAGGAATCGTCTTCATCAGCCTTCAAATGTATATTTATATCACCAAATCAAAATCAAACCTATTCAGGACAGATTGACGATGCTCTCCACAAGATATCCCCACAATCTTGAGGTCATGAGTCCTCTCCTGAGAACGAGAATAAACCATAGGCTCAGATGTCGGTTCCTTGAGAGAACGATTCAAGAAATATTGATTTCAATTAACAAAGAAAATTAAACAGATTTTAATATGACTCGAGATAGAAACAATAATTTTTTTTATGCTAAACTGTTATAATTCACTTTGTTTTCCTGTAAAAATAAATTACTCTTGTTATACTAAAATGATGTAATAGACAGGCTGAAGGACTCCGATCGATGGCCTTTTGGTTATATTTGTATTAGTTTATTGTAAGACTAATAAAAATCTTTTATTATTATTATTAATATTAACACTTGAAATTTACCTGATATTTTTAGTAGATTTCGACTCACCAAAACAACCTGATAAAATAGCATCACCGGCAATAGACCACGAGACCGTAGCCTATTACTGATATACGTTGTTTTAAAAGACCTAATGCACGGGTACCTTGTTCTTTTAAATCTTAGGTCGGTTTGAGACAGGGCAGTATTTTATGAACTACCTTATTTAATCTTGTTACCGCTTAATTTAAAATGTGATTAGATTTTAGGTGTCTGGCGTTTTCAAGTATTTGTGGTTTATATTTAATATTTTAGTGTGATTATATTCTAACGTATGTGTGTGTTGTGAATAATTGAGTGCGTTTAATAGTAGTTTGTGATCTTTTATCGCGGCGGTGTTTGTGGTTATGGGATACTGCTTAATAAGTGTTTGTACGGTACATCAAGAAAATGTTCAGACCATGGGAAGATCCTCAACCTGGCACTAGTAGAAAGTATTCTACAGATCAGAAAGATGATTCTAATACGGTGTCAGTTTAAAAGAAAACATCTCGTCAACTCCTAGGTCAACAGGCACAAGAAATTGTGAAAAATGTATACAAAAACACAGTAGGAAGTGAAGGAGAAAGCGGGGCTATAGAAAAAACATCATGTCTTACAGAAGTACCAATATGGACCATTTATAGAATAATTAAAAAAGGAGTTACACAATGAAAAATAAGAACTGACTTAGAAATATCAAAGCAAATCGATTCATTGTAAGTGAAACTGAGAACTACAAGAAGAATGAAATACCGACTGTAGAATCATTAGATATGGAATTGAATCTCAACAGCCTGTTGTCTGTTAGTAAAACCACGCTTTGGAGATGGCTTAAAAAGATAGGATTCAAATTCAAAGTAATTAATAAAAAAGCGAATATAATGGAAAGTTGAAGAATCGTATTGTGGCCTATGTTGTATTTGGAAAGTATAAAAAAATTTAGAAAGGAACAGCGGCCAATTTATTATTTTCATGAAACTTGGTATGACACACATGATACTGTCAAAAGAGGCTGGACAGATGATTCAGATAGATGCAAAGTAGATATGCCTCCAAATAGAGGAACTAGATTAATCCTACATTGTGGTACTCAAAAAAGGATGGGTTCCTAATTGCCTTAAACTCAGTAGAAAAAAATTAGAAGATTCAAGCATTGACTACCACCGAAATATGAATTTTGGTTCAGAAATTCCTTACTTCCAAATGTGAAAAAAAAAAAAATAATATTATAGTTTTAGATAACGCTCCCTACCACTCACGACTGCTGAAAAAAATTCCAAATACAAGCTCCAAGAAAAAAGATATCCAAGAATTTTTTAAAAAAATATAATTTAGGATTTCAGGAAAATTTTACGAAAACCCACCTTTGGGAGAAGAAATGTTATTGACGAGATAGCTAAAGCCCTTGGACACAGTTCTACGATTACCTCCATATTTTTGTGTTTTCAATCCTATTAGATTAATATGGGCGTCAACATAAAAATAATAATGACCTAACTGCCCTCGACCACTTCAAAAATCTTAGAACTAAAATAAAATCGGATATTGATATCTCGTACAAGAACTACACTCATTTATCTGAAAATAGCATTAAGCATGATCCAAATAAGTTCTGGGCTTTTATAAAAAATAAAAAAGGATCTACTAGTACTAGGATCTAATAACATGTTTTATAATGATCAATTACTTGATAACTAACCCTGAAGATATTTTAAACTCTTATGCCGATTTTTTTAGTAAATATTTTTCTCCTATACCTGATGCATCCTTGAGCAATGGAGAATCTACGTCTAGTTCACAGTTGTTTGTCCATATTCGTGAATTTGACGAAAATGAAGTTTTTGCGCATTGAAACAAATTAAACTCAAAATGACAACTCGTCCGGATGCAGTGCCTGCTTTTATCCTAAAGGACTGTGCCTGCATTCTTGCTTCACCACTTAATAAAATCTTGTTTAATCTGTGCCTGAAAACTTGTATCTTTCCTGAAATCTGGAAATATTCCAAAATTTGTCCCGTATATAAAAAAGGTAACAGACTCGTTATCACAAATTTTCGTTAAATCTCCATAGTGTGTAATTTTTTTCAAAGCTCTTGAATTTTTACTGCATAGTAATATTTACCACAACATTAGTATCAGACTCTCATCTTACCAACACGGTTTCATGAAAGGTCGATCCACCACAACCAACCTAGTGTGTATCACGCAATTCATTGCTGAATCAATAGATAAGCAGGTTCAATCTGACGTTATCTACACAGATATCTCCAAGGCATTCGACAGACTCGATTATGGGATTCTATATATAAGCTTAAAATGTTTGGTCTTTCTGATGCACTACCAACGCTTTTTGCATCTTATTTATCTAATAGAAAGCAATATGTGGTTTTCAGGTTTGTCGAGTACCTTGCAACATCAGGAGTTCCGCAGGGATCTGTAGGGTCAGGTGGGGTAATTGTAAACGATTTTGGAAGTTTGACGTTTGAAGCTCCATGTATCTTAAATGAAGATCAAATTTAGATGTTTATATGATTAATTCAAGTACTTGTTAGGTTTTATGTCAATTTCTATTGTTGAATAAGCAAATTTCGTGTTGTTTTGGAAAAAAAATCAAGTTTACAATTACCCCTTCACTTATTAGGGCAGGCGAAAATCTAGGGGTAAATGTGAATAATCATGTTGTTTCTACGACGTTTATAAAGGTTTTGAATTGGGCAATTGTAAACAATTCGCTTTCTAATGTAAATTCCTACGAAAATTAAATTGATAAGGCCATGTTCACAATTACCCCAAAAAGTCGGTGGGAAACGGGGAAATATAGTAAAAAACTTATTTTTCAAAATTTTTTTATATAGTAACAGATTAATAGCTATTTTTCGAATACATCAATAGAAATTGGAAAAGAGTAGAACATTTTCCGTGCTTTAAAGTTTACTGTGGGTGTCGGCAAAATTGCTAAAACCATTTTCATATCAATTGCACTAGTGTCTCCATCTGTCATCATAAAGGTACGTGTTTGATCATCTAGAGCATGAAAGCCTGTGACGATAATTTCACCGTCCTCTTCATCAATCGAATTGACAACGCAGACATACCTATACTTAGTTTCATTTCTGTATCCTCCAATGAATTCAACCAACAAAAATGTGTCTATTTTGATATTTTTAAACTCCAGCGTGACGTGCTCCATATTATGTTTCTCCTGCTTTTTAAATTTTGAAAGAGGTAAGTCATCCTCCTCCATTGGAGTATCATTTCTTTTATCATTATTTCCACTAGTTGAAGCTTCCTCAGTATCAATTTCAATTGGTGATATGGCAGATTCAATTCCAGGAAATGGGATGTCATCATCGGATTCATCTTGAACTAAATCATTTTCATCAATATCTTCGCTTTCTGATGAATCTGCTACTTTCCTTTTTCTAGAATTTTTAGCTTTCTTTTCAATTTTGTTTTGTTTCTTTTTTTGTTTGACATTTTTAGGTTTTTCAGTTTTTGCTTTCTTTTTGTCTTCAGCTTCTTTCAACCTCTGAAGAACTTCAGGTGTCGTTAGTACCTCTCCATATTTGGCTTGTTTTAATCTGGGAATTACTTTTTTAGGCATAGTCTGACCTACTTGATCAGGTTTGTAATTTAAAGCTTTGATACTGTTATAAAAAATTTCTACTACACTTGTTACCTGCAATTTAGTATGATCAATTGCCTTCGGCGGTTCAGAAGAACTGCTTGGCTCATGTAATGTAGTGTCTTTATCTTCTGTTTGGGTAGCGGAGTCAGACAGTCTTTTTTGTTTTCTATATTTTCGCAGAAGAGCGGGGTCAAACTCGTCCTCTGGAAATTTTGTAGCATCTACGGGGCAAAGGCCAGTTGATACGAAACCTGAGATGATGTTGGCAGGAATGATTCCCGACATCCAGACGTTCTTTAGTAGTTGAGAGAATTGCGCCTTTGTAATTCTTCCAGAAGATAATCCCATCTGAGTTTTTCCATATTCAACTAACAATTTATCCCATTTGGTTTTAACAGGCCCAAAGACACATTTGTCGAGTGGCTGTATTTGATCTGTAAGATGACTTGGAAATTTTACTAGTTTTACATTTTCCATCAGTGCGTTTTCTACAATGCGAACACTGATATGGCTGCAATGACCGTCATATAATAATACAGCAGTCTGATTGGTCAATCCCTTGCTTTCACGAAGTTTCTTTACATGTGGAATGAAGGATGTACAGAACCACGTGAAAAATTGTGGCTCCTCCATCCAGCCATTTTTTGATGCTGCGTGTAATGTGCCAGGATATGACTTATCACTAGTCCATCGGGCTTGAACTGCTGCACCTTTAAAAACTATAAGGGGAGGAAGGCAGGATCCATCTGCTGATACACAAGCTAAAACAGAGATAAATTCTCTGCCAGAACCTCATGATATTCTCGATAGACTTTTACCCTTTTCGCCAATAGCTCTTAACCGGGAGGGATCTGTACAAAAACCTGTTTCGTCAGCATTAAATATGAAGCAGTTTTTCTCTGGATCAGTTAAATTAGAGGTTTCCATTAATGCTTTCAGTTTTTCATAGAAGTCGTAGACTACTTCGGGATCTCTCGCTGTTTTATGCAATTTTTGTAAATGTTCCGGCTTTTTAAAAGACAGCTGTGGGTGTCTATTAATAAATGAATAGTACCAGTCTGGGCCCGGCTTATTATCTTTGAAAGGAGTTTTGATGTTGTTCACTAACACATAGTCAGCCACTAATTGAAACAGCTCATTTTTGTCACAGGGATATCCCATACGGGATCTAGCAATTAGACATTTAACAATTTGTTCGTCAACCTCCGTTGAAAGTGCTTGCGAGCGCCCGGCTCCCATTTTATTAAGTGGAATATTTCTACCTTTTATTCTATGAAAAATAACAGAAATCGGGATATTGTACGTTTCATGGGCTTGTCGGTACGTTCTGTTTTTATTTACCACATCTGAAACAGCTCGATCCAGGTCCTCAATGGTATAGGCAGGGCCGTTGGTCTTCTTGATATATTTGCGAACCATAATGCTGTGTAAAAATAAAAATCATCTCATTAATTGTGCACTAATTAACGTTTTCAATTGCCCCATTTTTTTGTTTTGAATTACCCCTAATCTAATGAATTTTACGGGGCAATTGTAAACGCTACCACACGTACTCTCTGAGCATTGATAACCTCAAATAACACTACTATTTATTGACTTAAAACATGTATATTACGTGTATTGATCTATAACTTACCTATAATTCCACTTTATAATTTTTACGGAAATTATGCTTAACCACTTGTGAAGCAGTTTTTAGAAATATTTGCACTGTTTCACGTAAAATATTGCAACACTTTTAGTCTGCTGTTTAGCGCGCTAAAAGGTCCAGCTGGCTAAATTCAACATAACAGTCTATAATTCCCATTAGTTCAAACGTTCAAGAGTTCTATTTCATCAAAATAAACATGCTGTTTACATTTACCCGGTTTTACAATTACCCCACCTGACCCTACTTGGGCCACTGTTATTTAACATATTCATCAATGAGATAGTTGATCAGTTGGATGTCAATTGTCTTCTTTATGCGGATGACTTAAAAAATTTTGGTGTAGTTCGAAGCATCAGCGACTGTGAACTAATCCAATACAACTTAGATAAAATTTCGAACTGGTGTCAGTTAAACAATTTACCCCTCAATCCTCTTAAATGCAATGTAATGTCTTACACGTTAAAATCTGTTACTCTGCTTTTATACTGCCTTTTATACCTACCACTTCTGTATCTTTGTTGATGGTAAAATTTTAAAATTTCCTTACCATCCACTGGTGCCCCAGTAACTCAATTTACTGTAAGTGCGAAATAATTTTTAGAGGGGAGGGTTTGTAAAAAATATGTATTTAAATTATTTATCCAAAAACCCGCACCGCCCACCATGAAAGTTTGATTCGCCAGGTTGAAGACCACTGCCTTAGAGTATTGCATAGATCGCATGCTCCAATATTGAGATACAGCGTAACGTAAATTTTACTGGCCGCCACTACCTATTAAACTAAATTTTAAAACTAATTTGATGTACACAGTAAATAAGTCCTGATAGTGACTAATAAAGCAGATCTGCAAATTTGTAGTTTTACACATTGATTTAACACTTGTTCATAAATCAAAAATTATAAACCTGGAGTGCTAGTTGGGAATTTAACTTTAAAAAATAAATATTAATATTTTGGAAATTTATTAATACAACAAAATTAATATATTGATGAAATAAGCCGAAAATCAAAATGACCAAAAACAACCATTTGTCAATTTTCAATGTCATTTCGGAAATGACAGATTTATTACCCATTATTTCTTACGACTCCTTTAATGTAAAAGGCACTCTTCTGAAAGCAGTTTATTGACAGGGCTTGGAATTAGACTTTGGAACACTGAACTGATGAGCATTTTTAACGTGACCAATACAAATTTATTTAGGAAATGTGGACTGAAATTATGTTAATCAAGTAACCTTATGTTTTCTTCTTCGTTTAGGTACAACATGTTTTTTATAAATATTAAGACTCTGACTGTACCTACATATAATCATGGAATATGCTGTCAAATTGTAAAAATTAAGTTAATAAATTATACGAATAAAAATGTTTTACTTCTTTTTAATTACGTAATTAAGACACCTACCTTTCTTGTTTGCATAACAGACATAGCAATACCACCCATCGCCATGGTCATGATTGTTGCCGCATAGTAGTAGTAATCATCAGCGAACCACAGTATAAAACTTAAAATTTGAAAAATATAAAAAGGATTCAGCACCTCCAGGCACAATAATGTAAGTATGGACAATTCCTTCACAATAATTTTGTTAGGACCATAGACTAGTCTCCTAAAAATTAAGGAAAATATTATTTACAATAAAATATAAACTGTACTACCATATGTCAAATGTATTGAGTCTTGAGCCCTTATTTTAACTGCGAATATCTTAAAAATGGTGCAGACAACAGTTAAAATATTACAATATTCATTGTGTCTATTGTAAAACACTTACTAAAATTTGATTGACGTCAAAGATAGAGAAAACATATGCTCAGTTCATTTTTTTCTTTTACTCACACCTCCACGTTGGTTTTTGCTGGATGGTGACATTTTATACAAGACTCGATATAAGTTTTTACAGTTTGTAGAAAATGTCATTAACTAAGTGAGTAAAATTCTTAACTTTTATTCAATCATCAAAATTGCTTATTCAACTAATATAATAGTTATTTACGTAACCAGTTATGAAAAGACTAATCTTATTTGACGAATGTAATATTTGCCAAAACGAGCGAGCGAAGCGAACGAGTTTTGCAAATTACATGAGTCAAGTAAAATTACTTTTCATAACGTGTTAAGTATAAAATTTTATCTAATCCCCCTTTAAAATAGGAAAATGATAATAATCAGTTACGTAAAAATTCATTACATCACTCAGTTATGTAATGGGACTGAGTTATGAAAAATGTGACGTTTCGTAACGTCAAAAATGCCTTTAAAACTTGACATTCCATAACGGGGTTAGATAAATAAATAAACAAGTAAGTAAATAAATAAAAAAGTTATTATAGGTATTGTACATACATATAAACTCATATAAAATAGTAAAAAAATATCCAATTTATTTTAAAGAATTAAAAGATAATTCTAAACCTTTTTGGTCAATGTTCATGGATATGACTAAATTCCCGTTGTTGGCGTTGCTGTTCCAATTCATATTGGAAACACTATAATAAATTATTTTATCAAAGATTTTTAAAGTATGTTGCAAAATAACTGAATGAGCATGAATTCACATTTTAAAAATAATTCAGAAATTTTAAAATGAAAAATTACGAAAAAAATGCAGTGTATAAGAAAAGGTGTATTTTATCAATACATACTTTTTTCAGGTTTTAAGATATCCACAGTTAGAGTGAGGGTTCAATACATTTGATTCGGATATTTGTGTTACATACCTCATAAATTGCTCATTCGATGTAAGGGGCTTGTATTTATGAAACGTGTCACTTGAAACACCTTTATCCAAACCGACCAATTTTATAAATTCTTGTTTTTCATTGTCCCAAATATATGTTACCTTTTTACATGAAAATAGTAATAACCTGTGAAGAAACATAAAAACGACTTTAAAAAACATTCCTTTTTCAATATTTTGTACATTTGGCACACACAGTACTTTGAGTTATGGAACCCAAAGAATATATTAATAATATGAAATGACGAGAACAGTCAGGCTGGCTGATAAATTATCTCACTTGATTCAACCTTCATCCCCATCTCGGTGGTACAGGGTGATTCCTATAATGTTCTCACCCCAATTTTTTGATTTGTCTCTGGAAATAAATTAAAAATGTTTAACGTAACATAGTATTTTTTCCAAAGAATTCGAAAATTTCAACAAAAAAACAATTGAAAGTCAAATAAAAGTGGGAAAAAAACAAGGCAATGTTTTTTTAAATGGAATGCTCTGTATATTCTTTACAATTTTGAAAAATATTTAAATTCTCTTTCCAAAAATATAATCGAACATATATATTTACCTTCATATTTAGTAAAATACTGATAATTAAAATAATTTAACGAGTTGGCTTTGAATATTTTTGGAATCGTCACTTAAATAGTTTGTGTTGTAACTCTTTATGTTGATTAAAAGTTAAAAATGCCTTACTCAGCAGAAAAAAAAAAGATATATGTTAACAGAAGAAAATGAGTTAAATATTACACTTTAATTTGAGGAATATCCGCTCCATTCGATTCATGATGCTGCTCGAGATTTAAATTAATCTTACAAGTCTACTCAAAAAACTTATTTTTAAATATATATTATGTAGTGGTAAGGCAAATTTTAACACAGCAGGCATATTTAATACAAATAATTTACATTGCTGGTCAGTACAAAATCCACATAAAATATACGAAATCAGATTCCAAGCGAGAAATTCAATAGGAGTGTGGTGTGGCATAATAAAGAATAAAGTTTTAGACCCCATTTTCTTTAATAGAGCTTTGACTGGACACAGATATTTTAATTTACTTCAAAATGAAATAAAAGAATATATTGACAGAATAGTGCCTATAGGTTTCTAAAATGATATTATTTGGCATCAAGATGGCGCACCTGTGCATAGTTATACCCGTTCGGCATTTTTTAAATAACAAATACTCAGAGTGGATAGGAAGCATGGAACTATATCGTGGACTCTAAGAAGCCCACACTTAAATCCACTGGATACTTTTTTATGGGGACACTTAAAAACTGAAATCTATAAAAATAGAAGTAGCAATGAAGAATGGAAAGTTAAAATTTCGCTGAAATAGAAAATTATAAATAATTCCAACATGTTACAAAATGTAATGAATAATATATATAAACGATATACTATTTGTGTTGAAAATAATGGAGGACATTTTGAACAGTACCTTTAAATATAAATCCTATTTGTTTGTTAAGATAATTGATGTTACTTGCTTGATTTGATGTTATTTCCTTTGTTAAATTTGAATAAAAACGAGGGGCAAACCGCTGGGCGGAAATGGTGTACAAATCGGAGGAATTAGAAAGGAATTGAAGGTATTTCAGCAGGAATTATTAGGTATTAAGGGAATTACAGAGGAATTTGGAGGAAATAAATATTATGAGGTATTACAAGGGAATTAAGAGGAAATAAAAGGTATTACGAGGGACTAAGAGGTATTAAATGAGATTTGCGCATGCGCTCATCTACATCAGAATTTAAATGATGTTGTGTTAAACCGTTATATTATGTTAGTTGTAGTTTGGTTTAAAAACTGGTGCGTTGTGCTCTGAGTTGTCTTGTGCTTAAGTAAGTAATAAAAAATAAATCATTTAGATTAGAATTGTTAGTCGACTGCTGACAACTATCAAAATATATAGTTACTTATCAAGAATAATAAGACTAAGAAAGATAGTTTATTACCATATGAGACCCTCCTATGTTGGCTTTTCAATTGGTGTATATAAGGTATTATTATTTTATCTTGACTAAATTGTATTTGAAATAGACAAAATTAATTGAATGTTGTGATTGTATTTTACGGTATTTTGTCATGTATACTGTAAACATTATTTTATTTGCTTTAATTTGATGTATAGGCACGTACTTGGGTGCGTAAAAATATTGAAATGTAATGTTTATCTTGAAGAATTACATGCCAATTCTTATAGAAAGTAAAGAGAAAATGTCATTTAATTTAATTAAACTGCCGATGAAACTACGACTTCTGTAAATTAAGGACTATAATAAGAATGAACTATAGAAATCTGCAAATAAAAGACATCGAGTTTAAAAAGAAAAGGCTCTGGTGATGGTGGTGATGATGAAAACCTCAGAATGTTTAAAAAATAAAAGACTGTTAATTAATAAATCATTGAAAAAAAATATTTGATTTTATTTAGTTACAACTTTTTATAATACATAATTTACATATTATTAATATTAATAGCTATTATGCATGAAGGGCGCTATTTTTGCCCGTGACGTGAAGATTATCATGGGACAGGCTCAATGTTTGGCCTCAGGTATGCACAAAGCTCTTTGCACTAACAAAAGCTTTTACTTTCTCATCTCGTTTCTCATCTATAGATAAAGTATTGGTTTCGTGAAAAAATACGAATTTCAGATTATGATGAAAATGGACTTCTTGAAGCTTGAAAATAGCAAACATATCCAAATCAGCATGCCGTCTGTGTGTGTGTGTCTGTCTATGGGTAATACGTTTTTCTCGAACACAGCTCAACGTGGAAACTTGAAACTTTTGACATACGATCTGGGTACCTATTCTTGATGGCAAAAGAATGAACAATCGAGAGAAAGTGGGTGTGTCTCTATTGAAATTCGCAAAATGATATTCTTGAACTAACTTCTATCAGAAACTGATATAACATTACTCCCTGAATGCTTCTCTTGGGTTTCTTTTTATTTCATTTGTTTCTTTACTACGCATTGAATAGCACAATAATTTTCGTTTTAATCTTACAACACTTTTTAACACCCGTTTTTAACACAAAAAAAATAGATGAAATCAACCTTTTAATTTTATTTTATTCATATAATAGGTAGGTATAACACAGAAGACAAAGCTAATACATAGTAGATAATAATTAGGTAGTAAAAACTCGGCGTGATTGTACTGAAAATATTAAGGTATTAGGAGGAAACAAAGGTATTAGAGGAATTACAAGGAATTAAGGGGGAAATAAAGGGTATTTTTCTAGAAAAGGTATTAGGTGTACAAAATTTCGCCAGCGGTTGGCCCCTCGAATAAAATTTAACTTACTTTTATAAATTATTTCAATTATTATCATCAGTATTTTACTAAATATGAAGGTAAATATATATGTTATGTTATATTTTTGGAAAGAGAATTTAAATCTTTTTTTTTAAATTGTAAAAATATATATAGACGTTCCATTTTAAAAAACATTGCTTTGTTTCTTTTCCACTTTTATTTGATTTCAATTGTTTTTTGGTTGAAATTTTCGCAATCCTTGGAAAAAATACTATGTGACGTTAACATTTTTAATTTATTTTCAAAGACTAATCAATAAATTGGTGTGGGAGCGTTATAGGAATCATCTTGTACACCAGCATTCAAAAGTTATTAATTATCACACATTTTTACAACTGTGTTCATTAACTCAAGTACTTAAGAACTAACATGTTTATTTTTTCACTTACTTGTCCAGGTCTCTAAACTCTCCATTTTCAAAATGCACTGAAAGTGCAGGGGGTGATTCAGAAACGGAAACATGGTGGTGATTAAGTAGGTTATCGTCATCCTTCATTTTTGCCACATTTTCTGGTGTTAACATTTTCAAGGGCTTCACATGGTATATCTTATGTTTTCTGTTATAAATTTCCTGTAAAAAAAAATCACATTTTAGGAATTTTAATTTAGAATGAAATTTTTACTAATAAGGTGGGTGAATACATTTTACTCATTATGTAAAAAAATTAAGGGTGACTATAATTTTTCGTGATGTTTCACTCTATATAATAATTGACAACATTAAGTATTGTAAGGTTAGGTATTCTAATGTACATATCAAGTAGGTAATATATTTTTTTTCTTTACAAAAATGGGAACAAAAAATTAAAGTTTTTATCAGGTACTTGGACGGCTTGCAGCTACAGAAAACATTTATTTACTGACCATCATCTTGAGGTGAAAATGCTTGTTATTGTCGAGGGTCCAAGAGCAATGCAAATGCATAGATATAGGCGGATCGCGCACTTGCGAGGTCGCTTAGCTATCACGTTTGCGCCCACTGCTCTATGTTGAATATAAATAAAAACACTACTAAATAAATACATAGTAGTTTTAAGGCTGAATTTTCACCAGATATCTAATTTAAATCTATAAATCGCTGTTAAAATTGTTCTGTAGTAATATCGCAAAAAGAAAACAAATAATTATCGTAAATACCATATAGATTTAATATACAGGGTGTTACATAGGGAAATGTACATACGTTATGTGGATGTGGGACAGCTAGGTGGTTCCAAATAACCCATGATTAATGAATGAGTCTAACAACTTTCATTACCAACCAATGCATAAAAATTTGATATTCAGTAGGTATGTTTTTACACAGTTTAACGAATCGATTAACATATTAACCAAAATGGAACTACAGGGTCGGCTTCAAAAAAAAATTTCACATTCATATATCCCAAAAACAACACCCTGTATAACAATATTTTGAATTCCTGTTTAGATATTTAAAACCAGCAGAAAAAAAATAAACTAAATAGCATACTTTCTATGTTTTCGCATTTAATTCTATAGGTTTGATTTTTTTAACACAAATTCAATTTTATTGGAAATTCCAGAAGGTATAGGGTTATTCATTATAAATTACCCACCCCTTATCATCGTTATTATTGCCTATAGAAAAAAAGTTTTAAATAAAAGTTGTGTGGTTTCGATTGAATTTTGTTAAAATGCTATCAGAAGAACAGTAGCGTGCAGATTTCAGGGGATACAAAGAAATAATATATTTTTTTAATGGGATACCTTGTATATTATTAAATTTTTGGAATGATCCTTTGTTTCTGATTTCAAAAATATACCATATGTTACCCCTACCATATACCATTTTTGAGATATTAAACGTCGAATATCTTAGTTATACTAGTTACTGTAAATATGGAAAAGTTAACATTATTAAAGAGAGCTATGAAAATGACAAATAATATGTTTGATAAGTGATATTTCTTTAATGAAATAATCAAAATGGTTTACAGTGAGGAAGAAAAAGTCCAAATAGTTACTTGTTATATACAAATAACAAAAATAAACATGCAGCAAAAAGAGCATATAGGGTGTTGTATCCAAATCGTCCAACACCATCAGAAAATACGTTGAAAAATATTTACCGAAAGGTAAATAATACCCAGTTTTAGTAGAAAAAGGCGTGTAGTTCAAGCAATCCACGAAAAACAGATAGATATACTGCTTCATTTCGAGGGTAAGCCCATCCATATTTATTCGCGAATAGACGTTTTTGAAACATTGTATTATTTTTTAAAAAATTCTAAATGTAGTATAAATAATGCAGTCGATCAATTAGGTAAAAGTTATTCCAAAATCCTACGTACATTAAAAAATAACAACTACAGATCATATAAAATTTTACCCATACAAGATTTAACAGAGGCTCATAAAAGAAAAAGGCTGGACTTTTGCCGCCAGATGGTTCAAAAGTTGGATGAAGTACCCAATTTTTTTACTAAAATATTATGGACTGATGAATCATCCTTTTCTACGACAGGACTTGTTAATAGGAAAAATTGAAGGTCGTGGGAAAACAAGCACAACAGAAAAAGATTGATAAAACAAATTAAAAAAAATCATGGAGAAAAACTGTTAGCGTTTGGTGTGGAATTTTCAGAAACAAAATTGTTGGGCCTAATAATTATACTTTAACAGGAGACCTATCTGGAAATAATTATCCCAGAAGCAGAAAATATTCTGTTACAGAATTTTCCGGAAGCCGAACTTGATATGATTTGGATGCAGGATAGGACAACTCCGCATAGTGTCCTACCCATTCGAGATCATTTGAATAATGTATTTCCAATATGGATAGAGAATAATGGACCTATTAAATGGCCACCTAACAGTCCGGATTGGACCACTATGGATTCATTTTTTTGGGGATTTCTAAAAGACATTGTCAATAATAATAATAATACAATTATTTAGTTTCATAAAATGACAAATAAAATATCCGTATTTCTTATTAATAAAAAAAATACGCATTAATATTGCCTGTAATTTTATATATTAAATCCATATGGCATTTAAGATGATTTATTTGTTTTCATTTTTCGTTCTCATCAATAAAAAAATGTTAACAGCAATTTAAAGTTTTATATTCTCAGTCCTGGCGACGAGGGTGTGCTAACACGTAGACAACGGAGGTTATCTTTTTTAAAATGTCTTGGTCAATTCCTTCAGAGGATAAAGTGAACTTGTAGATAGGGACTTCCCGGAGTTGCAATTTAACAGCACAGAATTATATTGCACAATCTGTAAAAAAAGTACTTTCGTGCAACGTCACAGCAAACATTAAGGCCCTTCGCACATTGAGCTACTGAAAAAAAAACTAATCACTAACTTAAATCACCTATCAGTGGTCAACGTGGACTCGGATGTTACCTAATTATTTTTACATTTGTCCAGTGCAGTGCAGAAATACCTATTATAGTATCAAGTGTGGTTTAGTTTATATGTACTTAGTGTTCATATTGGTAAATATTTATTACTACATAAAAGGTATTTAAGATATTGTATTAGGTATTTACTAATTTACCATAGCTTTCTGGAGACCATTTGAAACAGAAGATAATATAATAACGCCCGAAAATCCCGAAATAGTTGAGCCTGTTATTGTCGAGGAAGACGAAATAAATTTAGAGTTTCAAAATAAAGATTTACACGTACAAAGTCAACGCATTATTTTAAATATATATGAACGTTTAAAAAACGAAAATCGTGAAAAATGTGAGAAAGAAATAATAGAACGTATTAACGAATTAACTAAAATATCAAAATCAACAATTTATCGTGTAATTAAAAAAGGAGATGTTATAGATCACGGTACAAATAGGAAACGGAAAAATATGAAATTAAAAAATATTGATGATGCTACCAAAGATGTAATACGGCGTATAATTATAATATGTATGAAAAAAATATAGTTCCTACGTTAAAAATGATTCGAGAAAAATTAAGCGATTATCCTGATTATAATTATAGTTCTTTAGATACACTACGAAATGTTTTATTAGAATTCGGTTTTAAACATAAAAAACTTGACAGTCGTATGGTAATTATGGAATCGCGACGTATAGTAGCACTTCGGGCAGATTATTTGGAAAAAATCAGAGAATAACGTAAACTAAACAGGCATATAGTGTATCTAGATGCGCCGATTATAATTCAACCGGGTAATAATTCCTCTTCAGAAAGTGAAGATTCGGACGCGTCAACTTTTAGCCTTTAACTTTTTTTAATATACATATATTTTCAGAACAAAATATTTAGATATTATATTAGGTATGAAGTTTACTTTTTTATTGTTACATTTCTTGGAATATATTTTATTTAGTTGACAAGAAATTTTAATTTAAGTTACTTTATTCTAGAGACATATTTTAATTTTGTTTTTATTTATGTTTTATCTAAACAAATATTTATTTTTGTGGTACTAATTCTTTGCTTTGCTTTGGTTAAGAAACTTACATTTTTATTTTTATTTTAGAAGAAACTTTAATTTTATTTTTTGCTATATAACATCCTTGCCTCTCGCTAATCTAACCTGTCCCATTCCCTCATCCTGGCAAGGATATGTTCATACCTTCTCGTTGGTCCTTGCTGAGCAATAACATATTTCAATAATCAATATAGTATGGGTTAACTTTAAAACTAAACCCAATAAATTTAAATATTTAGACTCTATATCTAAAACTGATATAATATTCCAAAAAATATTTTATTGGCGAAATGAACAAAAATAGCCTATCTAATAAACAAAAAATAATAAAAATTAATACAATTTTCAAAAAAAGTATAACATTTTCTTATGACAAGCATTTCTATTTACCTCCGCCCATGTACAATAAAGAGATGCCGACGGTTTTTGCAGGCTTTTAGTTTTTATACGATTTCAATTGACTTCGTACAAACTATACATGCAGCTTATATTTGCAACAGCTGGACTGAGGCATGTTCAAATTTAACCCGCTATGCTATATGCACTGTTCAAAATTAAACGGTGTTCATATTTACCACTAAAAATATTGTAAAAGTGGTGTGAAAATTTACACATTTTGGTGTAAAATCAAACACCATCAAATATTGTAAAAAGGACACTCATTTATTGAGTAAATCTTACCATTTTTTGGATTAGAAATGATCTTAAATACTACATTTTCGTATATTATACACCATGCTTAGTGTGATTTTACGTTTCTGCGATTGCGTCAAATATCTGACGCATAGTAATCAGTAATCAGTAACAGTTGATGATCATACAATACACAAAAACGTGTCTTGACTTAGTACATTTGGTAGATATTTTATATATTATCTTCAGTGGCGATTTATGTGCTGTGAGCTGTAGAACACAAAGAAAAACAGAAAAATGAGAATAGCGATTGAATTATTAAAGTCTATTACAGAAAATGAATGACTTAAATATACCTAGTTATGTCATTCTACAGCTTTTTAGTGCAAATGATAATATACTCCATATAGTGTATAGTGTACAATTAATTGAGTTATCTGAAATGTGGCATTTATATTTAATAAAATACATGACATTTTCACATTTTTGTAGCTTATTTAAAATGAATGTGTTTTCTATCCCTTAAGAATATCACCTTTTAGAAAATTTGCATTTTCAAATTCAACAATTATAAGGTGTATAAATTAATCAAATATAAAGTATAATTTTACAATTCATAGGTATAAAAATTTTACACATAAATAATGGTAAAATTTTACACTGTACCATTGGTGTCTAGTATACACCTAATTGGTGTGTCCCAATATGTAGGTACCCTGTGTGGTGTCAATTTGGTGTGAAATTTTACACCGTATTTTCAACTGTGTGTTTGTGTTATTCGTTGTTTTTTTGTTTTCATAGAACAATGAATCAAAACAAAACGAATCAGTTACCTTTGCGTTTAGAAGATATGACCCAGGATGAACTCTATGAGTTGATAAATATGTCAGATCAAGAAGTTGTGGTTCCACCATCGGATCTGGAATCGGAATGTAGTGAGGATGATGTGGGTTCTGACGTATACATACTAGGCTTTGATGAGAATGATTTGGTATTACAAGGTACGCGTAGTGATACTTCGTCTGATTGGGATTCTGATGATGATATTTCATTAGCAACCATTAGGACAAATATTATTCGCCAAAAAGAGCCTACATGGTTAAAGTCCAACAAACCAGACCCTCCCAGTTCGTTTGATGAAACAGATTCAGGTGTTCCCGACTAAAAAAATTGATAAAACCCACACCATTCCAACTATTTCAATTGTTTGTATCCGATCAATTGCTAGATCATATTGTTTATCAAACTAATTTATACGCCGCACAAGGACATATAACGAGCGG
The DNA here is from genome assembly GCA_029963845.1 of Rhamnusium bicolor. Taxonomy (NCBI): domain Eukaryota; kingdom Metazoa; phylum Arthropoda; class Insecta; order Coleoptera; family Cerambycidae; genus Rhamnusium; species Rhamnusium bicolor. The sequence goes on from JANEYF010002760.1 coordinate 384,863, forward strand.
AAAAAAGTACACACAGACTGATATTGGTGAAATAAAAGTATTTCTGGGGATTAATATTCTTATGGGAATAAAGCATCTCCCGAGTTATTGAGACCATTGGTCTTCCGAACCCGATCTTCATGATTACTTTATATCGAATTTAATGTAAGTCAATAGATTTGGTTGACTCCTTGGAAATTTACACTTGAATGACAATATAAGCATACCCAGAAGAAATGAACCAAATTATGATAAACTATATAAATTACGCCCGTTTTTGTCATCACTAAAAGAGTCGTTTCAGAGGTGTTTGCATTTACATGAACACGTAGCTATCGATGAGAGCATGATTAGATTCAAAGGGAGTAGTTCCCTGAAACAATACATGCCAAAAAAACCTATAAAAAGAGGTTTCAAGGTTTAGGTGTTGGCTGATGAAACAGGATATGCTTGGAAGTTTGACATCTATACCGAAAAGTCTCAAGATGGAGTGCAGAAAAATTTAGGCTCATCTGTGGTAAAAAATTTATGCAAAGATTTAGCAGGGAAAGGCCATAAAATCTACTTCGATAATTATTTTAATGATATAGAACTACTTACTTGACTAAAAGATAATAAACTAAATGCATGTGGAACTATAAATCCAAACAGGAAATATTTGCCCATCTTCAAGTCTGACAAAGAATTTAAAAAAAGGTGATATTGACTCTTATCGTAGTAATACTGGAATAGTTGCTTGGAAATTGAAAGACAACCGTTGCATTTACCTTGCATCCAATTTTCATGACTCAAATGAAACTAGACTTGTAAATAGAAAAGATAAAGGCAATATTTCACAACTACACTTGTAAATAGAAAAGATAAGAAAGGCAATATTTCACAGGTACCTCATCCAACCGTCCACAAAGAATACAACACCTACATGAACAGCGTTGATAAATTCGATCAAATTAGGTCGGTGTACGAAATTAATAGGAAAAGTAAAAAGTGGTGGCACCATGTGTTCTTTTATTTCATCGATGCATGCATCACCAATACATTTATTACATACAGTTAAAAAAATGAAAGAGTTCAGGCGAGACATTGTAAGTGAGCTTGTAGCACCAAAATCTGTGTCTGTAAATAGAAAACGCTTATCTCAAGAAATGGCAGAGGCATAAAATTAGGAAAAAAAAAACGTACTGCTTCTAGTGCTGTAAGACATACTGATAGCGCACATCAACCAGTCAGAGATACAAGAAGATGTGCCAACTGTAGCACGACTAAAAAAAGAGGTCAGGACGAATTGGATTTGTACGATTTGCAGGATCCCGCTTTGTTTGGGAAAACGCCGCAACTGTTTCCATGAATAGCATTACGTAAGTCTCATAAAATAAGTATCATGTTTGCTCTAATAGTTTCCGTTTTGTTTTAGAAATAATTTTTGCTATGAGGCATATTGGGATATTATGAATCACATGGCCTAAAAAAACAAAATTTAACCCGGAGAAGAAAATTTTTATTTTAGTTACTTATTTTATCGTATAATCTACCATAATTATATGTTTACTTTAAGTTTTTAATAAAATTTTATTTCTGTGCATGTAGGGATTTTCTGTTCTCAAAATTCTGTGCCGGAAAGAGTTAATGTATAAATGTAGATGGTCACCATCCAAATTCTACTTAAGTATAAACCAAGTTTAAACTTGCTGTGCAACCGGCCATTAGTAACCGGTTTGTAACGCGTCAGTAACCAGTCACCAACGCGACGTGCATGTCGTCAGGCTACAAGCTTCCAAAGGTACGTGCGAAAATGGCGGAGCAATCTTATTCGTTCATATGCTTTGGAGAACGATAATCGAGGTGACTTGATTTTAGAGATTCTTAGTAGCGTTGTGTGCGAATGTTGCTAAGTAAACTAATTCATGGTTTTAGTTACTAATTAGTTTAGTTTCTTTTCAGTAGTTTAATGTGCGAAGGGTTTCAGAGACACATTTCCTCAGACAGTCATAAAAAGTATGTTTCATCATGTTTCGTCATTTTCGCACGGAACTTTGAAAACTTGTATCCTGGCGACACGTCGCATTGCGGGTGACTAATCACTGACGCGTTACAAACTGGTTACTAACTAGTTAGCGTTGTGTGTGGACACCAGCAGGGTCGCGCGCTTTTTTTTGAAATATACCGGCGGTAACTGATTGGTGATTTAAGTTAATTATTAGTTTCTTTTTAGTAGCTTAATATGTGAAGAGTCTTAATGTTACTGATGGTGATACTAATAGGCAAACAAAATTTAACTTATATTTAGTGGAAATTTTTTACGATATCAAGTATAGTGGACCCTTTAAATGGCAAAGAAGTAGACTTTTCTACACAAGACATAAATGTCGTGTCTCTGGAAAAGTTCAGATATCTTAAGTATGCGCCAATTACATCTGTCGACGTTGAACGTAAATACATACTTTTACTCTTGTACTTTTACTCGTGATCGCTAGTTAAAAATACGTGTTTGTGCGTGCGTGTGTGTATGTGTTACATTCACCAATACTTTCAGCCTTTTTCGTATTAACTTTGAATGTTACAGGACTCGCAAAATAACCAGAAGGTAAGATGTGTCGTATATGCATGAACATATTTGTAAGGTGACACTTCACCTAGATGCAACCCTGGAATTGACGTCATTTTTCGCTATCTCCCGATCTCTACCCATAACTTCAAACTGGTTCAACTAGTGAAACTTCACACAGTGCACACTGACCAACACACTCAGAGCCGAAGACTTTCATTGGTTCGGATCGTGCTCGAGAACGTGCTAAATATTCTCCGATCGTTCTCAATGTGCTCTGAAGGGAACGGTCGCGCATGAACGTGATTTTCTGTGTGAACGTTCGCGAACTTTCATAATGAGAACAATCTCTTATTCACATTTTGGTGGCCCACCAGTGCGAGGAAGTCCTATATCTCGCTTATTATATGAAATATGAAAAAAATATTTTAAATAAAAGATATAAGGGCTTACTTGGTCGAATTTTTTTAAATCACACCCTGTATATTTTACACCATTGATTTCAGCGTAAAATTTTACGTTCAGTACTAAATTTGTATTTCAAAAAGCTGCGGCGTTGCCAAGTTATTGCGAAAAATATGAAAATTTACGGAAAAACAGTTCATCACAAATGTCATCAAAAAGACTTTGTTAATGACAGTTAAAGGAAAACATTTAGTAAGTGCAAATATAAGAGGCATCGAAAGTTTATTTTAATGTCCAGGGGATTATATACAAGGGCATCAACTTGCCAATCTTCAAAAATCTAAAACTTTTTTCTACAGAAGAATTGACAAATAAGGCTGGGAAAAATAATCGATTAATCGAAAAATAATCGATTAATCGATCATTTGATTATTTCTTCTTATATAATCGATTAATCGATCATTTGATTAATCGATTAATGGATCATTTGATAAATCGATTATTCGATTATTTGATTAATCGATTATAATCGAAATAATCGATTATTTTTCAATAATCGATTATGACTTTTGACCATCGCCCAGCCCTAGCAGTAAATTAGGGGTGGGCAAGAGAATCGAATAATTGATTAAGGCTGGTTAAAATCGACTATAATCGATTAATCGCTTTTACGATTAATAGATTATAACCAATTTTCGATTATACGATTATTTGTTTAATCAAATAATCGATCATTTGATTAATCGATTATTTGATTAATCGATTAATCGAAATAATCGATTAATCGAAATTATCGATTATTTTTCAATAATCGATTATGACTTTTGACAATCGCCCAACCCTATTGACATATATGGTTTTTGTACTGGGAGCAAGTGATAAAAACTGTTTACTTACGACAAGAATGTATTAGGAAAGATATCCAGATAGAAGGCAACCCAGGAAAGAAGCTTTTGAAAATTTACTGCAACGATTTACTCGAACGGGAAATGTCGCATATGAAAAAAAAAAAGAAAGAACCAAGACGGTATTAACCCAAGAAATTCAAATGACTGTTCTGTTAAAAGTTACAGAAAATCCTCATATCTTGATTAGAGAAATATCGAAACAAAGTGACATAAGCTGTCCACAGACATTTGAATAATGAATTTCTCAGAAGATGGATAAGTAGAGGAAGACCTTTTAAGTGGCCACCTCGCTCACCGGACTTGACAAAAATGGATTTTTTTATGTGGCGATACGTCAAAGATCAAGTATACAAAACACCCCCAACTACAAAGAAGCATATGAAAGTTCGAATTAGGGAAGTATTCCAAAACATTAACATCAATATGTTAAACCACGTTAGTTGAGCTTTTGAAAACCGCGTATATCAATTGTCTAGAAGTATCCGGTGGTCATTTTGAACATTTGTTGTAAGTTTTATGTGTTTTTTCATAGTTATCGTGGTCTTATTTTTAAATATTTTAATTCGTTAAATTATTTTCCAGCCTTAAAATTGTGAAGAAAGATATAATTTTGTATTATGTAAATTTGCTTTTTATTTTCAGTTTTAAATTTAGAAAGTACAGGTACAAGTTTTGTGTTTAAATTACAATTACTAAATGTCAATCATAGCTTACTTGTGAAAAAAAGCAATTATTTTCAAGTTATCAATTAAATTTAAAATTTCTCAAAAACTATCCATTTTAGGGACTATATCATAATAACATAATTTGAAGGGATAAAATAGTTGTACAAAATGGTGAAATAATATACAGCTATCTCTTAACTTTGCAGTTACCAAATGTTTTTCCTTAACTGTCATTAACAAAGTCTTTTTGATGATATTTATGATGAACTGTTTTTCCGTGAATTTTCATATTTTCGCAAAACATGGCAACGCCGCAGCTTTTAGAAATAAAAATTTAGTACTGGACGTAAAATTTTACGCCGAACTCAATGGTGTAAAAATATACAGGGTGTGCCATTTAAAAATTCGACCATTAAGCTGTCCCGCTTTAATGGAACACCCTATGTATTTCACAGTATTTTTGAAATGGGCAATTGTATATTCACTCATTCATCATGATGTAAATGCAGACAATTTTACTCGGAATTCACGATACTTAACTGTTATTAGCATCATCTCAGCTTCATTAATCTTGCATTTTTCTGAGGTTGCCAACAAAAACCAATGTGGGATCCAGTGGAAAATAAGCCTAAGCAAGCCACAAGTTAATATAAAACATAGATAAATAACTGTTGTTTTTAATCTATTCCTTTTGTAACAACATAACTGCATCTCATCATCTTGGCCCCTATTTAGGTACATCATATATTCATCTGACTGAGGACCTGAAAAAAAAAAAAATCATAATCAAATGTTTCGGGGTCAACCAAATGTATTAATTTGTTTACATAAAAAATTTCGTGTTGCACACGCGTTTTCTTCCATTATGGCCTCCAATTATTGAATAATAAATATAAAATCTTATGCGAAAAAAAAACAAATTTAGAGGCGAGAAGAAAACATTCATGTGTCAAGTCAGAGCCCTCACGCACTAAGCGGCCAAGTCACAACGACCAACAACAGAGTATAGAGGGCACAGGGTGGGGCAATAGTGCGTCCGACCTCGATTTCTCGAGTTCTGTGATAGCTAGAAACTTGATTTCAAAACATAAGTAAACTATAGACAAAAAGGTCTATAACTGGAAATTGTTTTAGATTATACAGGGTGAGCCAAGACGATTCTACAAGGTCAAGTAACATTTTTTGAAACCTCTTTGTGGCCTCCTCTCACTCCTGTATTATTACTGACTTTCTCCCAACCACTTGGATGTAATGATTTTTTTTTGTTGAAATTATACCATTTACACATGTATATTAAAAAAATTACTATTATCGATTTTAAGATTAAATGTATCACAATCACAACTATCGATTTTAAGAAAAAAATATGTTAGTACCAGTTATGAGACATCTGTGTGATGACACTCAGCCATTTTCACTTCCTAAAAGTATATAGGGTGGCCAAAAAGGATTTTTAAATTTACAACTTTTTTAACTGAATTTTCTAAATTTTTTCAAATGGAACACCATGTATATTTTTGGACGATGTGATATAGGATTGAAAAACGAACATTTTTTTGTACGTACATTCCAATGGCTATTTGTAACCATATTCAATTTATTGAACAATAACTGCAAAATTCAGCAATAAACATTTAAAATGAGGGTTTTTTTTCAAATAATTCAAGAGAAGGTATTAATAAGCGTGTTGCATGATGCCCATAAAAACATCACACCAACAACAATCCAAAATTTGAAGTAAAAGATAATAAATGCTTTTAAAAGTAACAAACACTCCGGCAATTTTATGAAGAGTAGAAACCTCATTCCAAAGACGCATAGAAATGTGTGTCAATCAAAATAGGCAACACGTGGAGCAATTTTTATATCTTCTCTTGAATTACAAAAAAAAATTTTCATAATTTTTATTGCTGAATTTTGCAGTTATTGTTCAATAAATCGAAAATGGTTACAAATAGCCATACGGATGTACGTACAAAAAATGTTCGGTTTTCAATTCTATATCACATCGTCCAAAAATATACAGGGTGTTCCATTTGAAAAAATTGAACAAATTCAGTTCAAATAGTTGTAAATTTATAAATAATTTTTGGCCACCCTATATAATGTCAGGAATTGAAAATGGCTGAATATCCTCACACAGATGTCTCATAACTGGTACTAACATATTTTTTCTTAAAATCGATAGTTACGACTGTAGTGATTTTTTAAATCACACGTGTAAATGACATATTTTTAACAAAAAAAAAAAAAAATCATTACATCCGAGTGGTTGGGAGAGAGTCAATATTAATACAGGAGTGATAGGAGGCCACAAAGAGGTTTCAAAAAAATGTTCTAATACATGCCATTCCATTTAAAAAAATATTAGTTGACCCTGTAGAATCGTCTTGGTTCACCCTGTATATTCGAAAATAATTTCTAGTTATAGACTTTTTTGTCTGGTTTATTTATGTTTTTAAATCAAGTTTCTAGCTATCACAGAACTCGACATATTGAAGTCGGACAAATTATTGCCCCAATTAGTACGCGGGGGCTATCATGCCTACTACATTGAAAAAGAATTATTTTGGAGTTATTTATAAAAGAAATATTGTTTTTATTAACTGAAAAATCATTGTTTAAATACCTATACTACACGTTATACTGAATAAGATTTACAGGAAACAAAAACTCAGCGGACAAAAGTCCCGACCTGCGTTGATTCGAACCTGCAAGTCTTGATTTACAATGGGCAAAGTGGTGAGTGTACTATAGATTGCTTGTATTTAAGGTTGCTTATTTCCAGGCAAAACACAATTCTATTAATATCAAAACACACTCAACAACGTCCAACTACGACCGATGCTTATGAAATAAAATAAACAATGAAAATGAACCACTATAGAAACTTTGCACTTGTGTACATCTGCGTGCCGTCTGCACCAATCATCAGCGCGCATTTTGTTCTCTATCCTGGCTAACGCTGCAAAGTTTAAGTGAATAGAGTTTAGTTAGAATGCCGACGCACTAAGCGGCCAGGATATACACTAGGGTGGTCCTAATTTTCGATTTTGAAACCTTTTTTGCGACACCCCCTGAAGTGATTACTAGGGCTGGGAAAAATAATCGTTTAATCGAAAAATAATCGATTAATCGATCATTTGATTATTTCTTCTTATATAATCGATTAATCGATCATTTGATTAATCGATTATTTGATTAATCGATTATTTGATTAATCGAAATAATCGATTATTTTTCAATAATCGATAACCGATTATGACTTTTGACAATCGCCCAGCCCTACATCCTCATTATCTATTTTTTTTACTTAATACAATTATTATAGTATTCTAGTCATATAAATAAACAGTATGTAAATAAAATTGAAAATAACCCTAAGATGAATCCTACAGCTCCGTAAATTAGGGGTGGGCAAGAGAATCGAGTAATCGATTAAGGCTGGTTAAAATCGACTATAATCGATTAATCGCTTTTACGAGTAATAGATTATAACCGATTTTCGATTAATCGATTAATCAAATAATCGATTAATCGATCATTTGATTGATCGATTAATCGAATATTTGATTAATCGATTATAATCGATTAATCGAAATAATTGATTATTTTTCAACAATCGATAATCGATTATGACTTTTGACAATCGCCCAGCCCTAGTGATTACTATTTATTAAGCAAAAATTTCTGTAAAAGCAGAGTTCAATCAAACAACGGGAAAACGTGCCCCCGGGTTTTTACGGGTACCGGCTGTGAAGTACATTATTACAATTGTCTGAAATTCATCATATGAAATTATAAAAAAACAAACATTCCACTGTTATTTTAGAAAAAGGACACGATTAAAAGATAAAAATGTAGTTTTTTTAAATTTAGTTTTTTTATTCATGTTATAATAATTAAATAATATTTGTGCTTTGTGTAAAAAAAATTCCTTTCTTGCATCAGGAAAACGTCTTTTAACAGCCACACAACATTTTTTTTCTGATCTGGGGGTCTGACCATGTTTACTATATGTTTTTGGGATCGCTGAATCCGAATCCGAGATCTATTTAACCCCATCACATCAGGATTTTGCCATAACCTCAAATAACCCATGATTTCAGCTACACATATAACTCTAACAATGAAGTTGTAATCTGAAAACCCAAGCTCTTAAACCCCATAACCCACTTAACTAAAAATCTATCAACTCCAATAACCACGTATGTCAGACATTTAACTTGATATGTACGCGTATCTGGCAGGTCTCCAAAAATGCTCTAATTCTATGCACATTCATTCATGAGTCTTTGTATACCAGTGAAAATGTCAGTGATAAATCTACGTATTTTGGTACGTGGTTTTAGAAAATATTTCCTTTCAAAGAATTCAAAGCTCAGGTTCTATTCAGAGCGATTATATCTTGCGTGCGTCTGCATCCAGAGCACCCGCACGTGGTGACGGTAGGCAACCTACCCGCGGTGTACATCGGGTAACGCCAATGCCGACGGTACAATGATTTGAAAAACTAACATTAGTTGAATAAACGTAAAAATATAGACTTTTAGTGTGAAGGTGTTTTTAGGACACACCAGTATGTTTCGGGTGTTTGAGACAAAACAAAAATTGTGCGATAAAAGGTGCAATAACCAGAGTTATCCGGTTATTAAAATAACGTACATATTAAGTTAAATATCTGACGTACGTGGTTATTAAAACTTTTATTTTACTTTAACACATTTACAGAGAAAGAACTGCAGAAGCCTTAAGCGCCTTGCGTTCCTTCGCTTTAACTTGTGCTGCAATACGGTCGAGATCTCTCCTACCTTCTTGCGTGTTGATCACAGTGTGGTCTGTAGTGTTGATAGATTTTTGGTTAAGTGGGTTATGGAGTTTAAGAGCTTGGGTTTTCAGATTACAACTTCATTCTTAGGGTTATATGCATTTAATAGCTGAAATTATGGGTTTCTTGAGGTTATGGCAAATCTTGATGTGATGGGGTTAAATAGACCTCGGATTCGGATTCAGCGACCCCAAAAACATATGGTAAACATCTTATAGATCAGCAAAAAAAATTTTGTGTGGCTGTGTAATCTTTCACTACTTGTAATAAATACTGTTTCTGATCCTCATTCTTAGTAATTAGTTGATTATATTCTTCCATTAGTTTAACACCTCTCTCGGCTGTGTCATTTACGACATTAAGTAAGTTTCCTTATAATTTTTAAAGCATTTTTGAAAGTATCATTTTCCGACCAGGTTGACGGGTCTTGATGCAGAGTTTCTGAACAAAAGTCAATATTTGGAGCAAATTATTGTTTTTTGGGCTGATCCTGAATCAGAAGTCAAAAATGAACTTTGACATATTGACTTTTTCCATTTTTCATGAAATCTGACACCTTGTTGACAGCTGTCATTATGTCGAAATTCATTTTTGACTTCTGATTCGTGATCAGCAGCCCAAAAAACTTAATATGCTCCAAATATTGAATTTTTACATTTTTCATGAAATTTGACGGCTTTTTGAAAACTGTCATTATGTCAAAATTCATTTTTGACTTCAGATTCATAATCAGCGACCCAAAAAACTCTTATTGAAATTTTTTCAGTCAGCGTGTTAAAATATATGGGAAAAGTTGGGTCTGATCTCTAGGATAGAACTTTTTTTTTGTAGGCCTGTGTAATTAATCATGGAAGGCGGTTTTTTAAAAGCGGACAGTACGAATTTGTCAAGAATTGACAAAATAATAGTGACTAAATTCTTCGCGATTAATCCCGATTTCTATTCCGCCGAATTTAGGAACATTAAAACATCTGTGTAAGTATATAATATTTGTTTCTTCTAATTTTAAAACTAACTAGATACTTATGTTTATAAAAGTATGTATAATGTAGATAATTAGAACATTATTTATTAGACAATCCTCAACATAACCTCAAAATTACAAACATGACAGATATGTGAAAAATTCACTTGTTTGCATTAGTTGTAAACTTCAAAGCTACTGGAAGTATAAGACAAAATAGTACTTACATTAAAGTGATCCTCCCAAAAAATACAGTATACTTTTACCCGATACAAATTTTAGGTCTCTCCTGGTAAGTTGTAACCAAGTCTTTCTCAATTTAATAATATCTAGCAGTTTTATAAACAACTTTTGTGGTGTCTTTACATTTGTACTCTTGCAGTTCGGCACCAAACGCCACGTATAACGATGGGAACTTATTATTTTATATGATAAATAAAAAAACGATACCGAGTGCTACTTGCGCTTGTTTGTTTACTACAAGAATGACGTTACGGTAGATAGTGACATGGCGGCTCGTGTTTTCGCGGCAATTTAATATATTTGAAATTCTGAATGCTATTTTATCCTATACAGCGATTTTATTTAAGCAAAATAAAAATTATTATAGACTTAATACTACGATATGAGCATTTTAAGACAATTTAAAAGTAAGAGTCAAAGCCTGTTGGTGGGTAACAATGACTTCAGTCATTGATGGGTAACTTCCTTGATTACTATTGTATCAATAATTGTATCCGTGAAATTTATGTGCCACATACATTTAATGGGAGATGGAAAAACTGGCCCTAAGTTTAGTAAAACATTTTAGTTCCTGTTTAAGAATAGATGTTTTAATCTCAATTGGGTAAACTACCTTAGTGACACTTTGTGGGATTTATCAGAAGATGATGTTGATTAACTGGTATATTTAAACAATACAATAATTAAAAGTAGGATACACATATTATTAACTAAAATATTGTATAGAACAGGGTGTCATTCTAAAAGGTAAAAATGGAAAATACAGGTAGATTACCTAATTTATGGTTTTCTTCTTGAGTAGAGGGTATTATTTAAAATTTTCTCTTGATTTTCATTAGTTCTGAAATAATTAGAGCAAACAATGGAACAATAATGGCAAGAAACAAGGCTTATATAAAAGATACGTTCCAAAAATACAAAAATATACAGGGCACGTTCCATTTAAAAAATACAAAGATTCATATCTTTTTAAAATTGATATTCAATTATTTTTCTTTTTCATATCACGTATTATTTTAAGTATATTTTGTAGTTTTAAAAATTAATATTGGTTATTTAACATCTAAAAGAATTCTTACTGTTTTATTTTTAGTTTTAACTTTAGAAAGTACAGTTAGAAGTGTGTCTAAATTCCAATTACTAAATGTCAGTATAAATTATAAACATAAACGTGAACTCCAAAAAAAATTTGTTAATTAACAATAAGCCCATTTTATGAAAAATGGATGAAAAAAAGTGGATATTGTTCCTTGCGATGTCTAGATGATCCGATAATTTTTTTGAAATTTTTTAATTAATATTTTATAGCAAAAAAAAATTTTTTTTGTTGCTACGGTCGGATTCTGAGGTCTGCGGCAGCGTCGCGCTCGCCGCGCGTAGCACTATCTTCACCATTAAATTCAAATTATTAATAATGGAGGTACAGTTCAGGGAGTTAGGACTTTTTTATCGGAAATTTCGTCCTCTTTAAGAATCCTTTTTTTTTATTTCTTAATTATTAATAGTTTCTGAATTATTTGCGAAAAACTAAATGCCTTTTTTTATCTTAATTTGTTAATAACTTTTGCAATTTTTTATGTGCTGGTAAACAATTTTATACATTTTTTTTCTAGACGTCACTCCGAATCCAATGAGCTATCGCCCATATTTTTACGACCTTTATCACTAATTAACACCGTTTTTAACTTGTAAACTAGACTAATATACCTTATTTTTCATTAATCTTTCACAACTACCATCCAAATAAACTAAATATTATAAATTGTTAAGTATGTACCTACATATTACGTGTAAAAATAAAGTTTACCTTGGCTTTTTGTTAATTTGTTACTACCTTGACTTTTTTTTAAATACTGTAGATAAATACAAAATTAGATCCTGTATTTCTCGGTTTATGTAATACATATCAAATCAACCAATAACAATAGAATTTTGAAACTTAACCTCTCCCATCTTGATAATTAATTGTTGGTCAGGTTACTGAACCTACCGATTGTAAAATATTAATTACTGCAACTAGGTAGACTTCACAAGATATAGGGTGTACATGTAAAAAAGTCTGACCACAAAGGTTTACACTAAGTATTTCCTTTCTGTATGGTATTTCTTGGGTATTGCAACATATCACATGGAACTACCCAGGGTATTGCCTACATTATTACTTCTGTAGTTTCCCTTTATTTCCTTGGATTATCCGAGGATTACTATGATCCTCACCGAAATTACCGCAGAAGTATGTATGAAATCCTCATATAAAATCGTGTTGAGTTAAGCTTGTCGCCTACTTATGCGAGACGGGGCACGGCGAGGCGCGGAGAAAAGTGTTGCATGGGATTTATTTCATGTACTCAAATATAGGATCTGCACTTACGAAGCAACACGCGACATGGCGCATAGATGCGGTTTGGTTGCGATTTATACTGTGTGTCCCAAATTCGACGCTCGCCATTGCGATCTCGGAAACCATAAGAGCTACAAGGTCAGTTAAATCCGTTAAGAAATCACGACTAACAAACTGTTTTTAGGAGTTTCCCAAAAAAAAACGAAAATTTTGTGATTCTCTCTTTTTTGGCTGTAGCCAAGTAATCCTGTGTCAGACAGGTTTTAGACTTTTACATTATGACACTTTTTGAAGACTAATATTTTGGTCTAGAAACGAATGTTCGATGATCTTTTGTTTTCCAGATATCCGAGATAATTTTTGTTTTTCTTATGGCAGCCATATCAGATTTTTCGATTTTCATATTGCGCATTCAAATGATGTATCACATACCGAGGACTAATTTAAGAAAAGTTATCCACTGCTTAACAAAACAAAATAGTAGGCCATGGAAATTCAAAAAGTTATTTTGATTTCATAGATATACCAAAATATCGATAATTTCCGGGCTTTCAAAATCATACAAGTGTATGATTGGTGAAAAATTAAGACATTTTTCACCGTACCCCACAAGTAAAAATCAAGAGGGGTTATATTAGGCGAGCGGGGAGGTCACAATACTGGTCCTCTATTTGAAATTATGCGGTTTATCAAAATTTTCCTGCAATATCCGTCTAACATTATTATTATTAGTATTATGTGCAGGACAACCATCTTGTTGGAACCACAATTCGTTTTATTTCTTGTTCTGTAAAAAGCTGTCTTATCTCAGGTAAAACTTGATTTTCTAGAAGTTCACGATAGACTGCTCCCGTTAAATTGTTGTGAAAAATGAATGGACCAATGAAATGGCGATCTAAAAATAATAATTAAGGAAAGGGTTATATGCATATCATAGGAGTAGAATAGGAACAGAAAAGGTAATACCTATCATGCCGCACCAAACATTGAATCCAAACATAGTTTGGAATCTTGTTTGCGTAGTTACATGAGGATTTTCTGTGGCCCAGTGGTGATAATTGTGCTTGTTAAAAACTCCACAATTTGTAAAACGACTTTCATCGGTCCATACAACTCTCGATTAATAATCAGGTTGTTCTTCGCATTTATGATTAAACCACCAACAAAATTCAAGTCTTCTACCAAAATCATTATTGTTTAAAGCTTGTACAATCTAGTGATGGGAATACTCGTTACTTTTGAATACTCGTATGTATTCGTTACTTCTACGGATAGTAGTTACTTTGTAATCATTAAGGTACATTTATGAAGTAGGTATGTATATACCTACCTAATACTTACTGCGTATCCCATAGGTACAGCACTCGCCTCGTATAAGTAAATAAAGTTCAGTGAGTAATGATTATGATTACTTGTAACATAAACAAAGCTCTTCCATAGGTTTAAGAATGTTTATTAATAGCATTTTACTAACAAATAATAATAATAGATACCTATGTCAGCTTGAAGTCAGGATACACACTTGCTTATGTTTTCATTACATTGAAAATAATCTTGAAATCCTAAAGAGAGTAACGATTAAAGTAACGATTACTTTTAAAAGCAGGTATTCGGTACTTCGGGTATTTGCGAGTAACGAATACAAAGTAACGAATACTCTATTACCCGCCCAACACTAGTACAATCGTAGGTTTGTACAGATATTTCCTTTGTTTTAATGTCTTGTGTACAGTTGTCTTAGGAATATTTGTTTCGCCTGAAATTTATCGCACTGATATGCGGGGATTACTGTTAGCCGCTTCGAGAATATTATTTGTGCAGTCAACATTATCAATACTGTTACGCCACTGGACTGTGTAGCCTGAATAGATGGAACTAGAATTGTACAAACACGGCCGGGAATGTTCCGGAATATTCTAGACCGCGTGATTGGATGTATAAATAAGGCGAACGGTGGGCCGAGAGCTCAGTTTTAAGTTGAAAGTGAACGAGTAAAAAAAGAAATAAGAAAAATACTTATAAGTAAAGCTGCAAATCGTTTCTGTGTATCATGGTCGTAGAGTACAGATGTACTTACTGTCGCCGGCATTCACTTTGACCGCGAAACTCTTTCTCCAGTCCAGTCTATTATTAGTTTTCGAGTTGTGTACATGTTAGGTCACTTGGGCGTATTGCATATTGTTTTTGTGTTTTTATTTTATTTGTTGTACTGTATTGTTGATATTAATTTAATAATAAAGCATGGCAGACGTACCCATTGGTAGAAAACGGCCATTTGCTGACAAAGTGAATAAATTCATAGGTGAATTCCCGGATGGTGCTAAAATAATTTGTAAAGTGTGCGAGAAAAATTGGATGTGCTGGGATAAGCGTGATTGTGGACTTCACGTAAATAGTGTACACCATAAAAATAAAAAAATGGCGTGCCTTCGACAACACAGTTTATGTTTGATTTACTATTAATACTGATTGCCTGTGATGTTCCGCTGCACATACTCGATAAACATCCATTTCAAGAATTCTGGAATAAATACAATGCCCAGGTGAAGTTACCAAGTCGCACAACGTTATGTAACTATCTACCAACTGTCACGTGGACATGGTAAATAAGATGAAATGTGAATTAAAAAATACACGGCTGTGGTTATCTGTTGATGAGACAACAGATTGTAAAAAGAAATCTATTTTAAATGTTATAGTACGAGTACTGGACCCTCTTAAACTGACAGTTTCACTGTTACTAGCAAGCAAAAGTGTACTAGCGAAACAATTACCAGGGTGGTGCTGGAGACGTTAGAAAAATTTGAACTGTCAAAAAGTCAAGTATTGATGTTTGTGACTGTTGGCGCCGTGACGCGTTCGGTAGGCCGTTCTTTGCAAGAACAAGGTTGTACGTTTATACATGTTACGTGTAAAGTGCATGCTTTACATCTTGTGGCAGAAACTATTCGAAAAGGTTTTCCAGAGGTGGATGCATTAATAGCAAGTACAAAAAAAGTGTTTCTTAAATCTCCTAAACATCTTCGTGCATTTCATAGCAAGTGTCCCGGTATTCCTGAACCACCATAGCCGATTCTTACATGTTCGGGAACATGGTTGCAGGCAGCTTTTTATTATGCTGAGTATTTCCAACAAATAAAAGCTGTGATACTATAATTCAATCCAGATGAGGCTGCAGCTATTAAGGAAAGTCAGACAAAATTCGAAGATATTTCTGTTGAAACAGCTTTAAAAAAATATTGCGAAGAACTATAAACCATTACATGAAAGCATAAAAAAATTAGAAAACAGTCCGCTGTCGTTAGCGGAGTCACTGCAAATAGTGGACGAAGTAAATCTACTGCTACACGCTATAGGTGACGCAACAAATGAGCGCGTTAAAGAAAAGTTCGCAAGTGTGTTAAATAAAGATACCGGTTTTACCAAATTAAGACAAATATGTGATGGTGCAGCCCCCGATCCATTAAGTGCGTTCAAAGACTATTTTACGTATGCGTGTATTACATCGTAGATGTCGAACGGTCATTTTCAAAATATAAGAATATATTTTCACCAAAGCGAACATCACTCATGGAGACAACCATAGACAACCTGAAGCTGCAAAATGACTACACATCTTCTCCAGTTTGTGATAAGCAAGCTAGTTCATCAAGCTAGTTAAGAGGGTAAGTTTTACATACATTGTTATAAATTGTAACAGTTTATTGTTTCTCCTATTAGTAAATTTCGCGTACGCCACTGTCCCACGGAACATTTTTGACAGCCCTACTTATAAGTGTTTAATTGTGATTATAGTTGAGGCAGTCATTAAATTTTCGTTGTTAATTATTTATTAGTTAATAAAGAAGTGAGTAAGTGTTACCTAGACTTTCAATCAACGAATCTACGAGTATAGGTGTTTGTAGGGATAGCAAATACGTAACAATATCATACCGTTCTCGTTTATCATCAAAACTCCCGTAATTTAACAAGTTGCTTACAATTCTGCCAAAAACTGTTCTATATGGTTGCAATCTTTCTGGAAATGTTTCTAGATAGGAAGCCGATGCGTTTCGCGAATTTCTATTTACTTTTAAATAACATTCTAACGTATCAAATTTTTCTTCATTTGAGAATTTGTGCGCCATTTTGCAATAATCAAATAATCACACTCTCGAACAGTAATAATAAGTATTTTTAAACAATTTACAATAATGCCACTATTATTTAGTGAACAACCGTCAACTAACCGTAATGCTTATTATTTGTTTTAAACCACAGCCCACTAAATTTAATGAAAGTTATGTGTAAATTTGGTCGTTTTTATTATACACTTATTGAAAACTATGCTGTTTTTAGAACCTAATCTATAACCGTACTGGCCATAAGTAGAGCAATTTTGTGACCAAAAGTGGGGACAAACGGCAAAAAATGCAGTTATTTGTATGAATATTAAAAATGTTGAAAATTCAAATTTTTCATTTATTTGTTATATTTATTCTGAAAAATGACATTTGAAAGTATATGAATTCACTTTAAAGGAATTTTTTTAAAGCTTATAGAATTAATTATAGCAAGCAAACTTTATTTTATTCCTTAAAGTGGCCATATGTGGTGCCTTTGCCCTATACATATTTGTGATATTGACCTCGATTTTAAAATCCATAATGTTTTCTGTGTGTAAATTATTTCAGTAGTTGTTCCCCAAACTGGTTGTCTACCCTAATTTTAGATAGTAATGGTGAAGTCAACATCTGTTTTTACAGTATCTTCAAAATTAACAAAAATAAGAAATATATAATCAAAATTACTTATATCGCTTTATAAACATAAATACAAAACAATTTGGTTCAATCT
Organism: Rhamnusium bicolor; assembly: GCA_029963845.1. NCBI lineage: Eukaryota > Metazoa > Arthropoda > Insecta > Coleoptera > Cerambycidae > Rhamnusium > Rhamnusium bicolor. The sequence goes on from JANEYF010002760.1 coordinate 402,577, forward strand.
AATTTTAAGTTTGAAGGCTGTTTATTTCATAGATAATTTGATCTAGGCTTATTCCATTTCAATTAATATAAGTAATTAATAATACTGTCTGATAATTTATTTAAATTATTTATTAATTATGCTTATAGGAGTTTTCACTATTTTTTTATTTAAAAGGCTATTATTTTCATTTTATTTTTATTGTGGTATGGGATTTTCCCGTGCGCCCGCACAGGAAAAAATTTCCCGTGCGCTAATGATATTAGCTCCCTTCTTGCCAGTAGTAATAAAATATGCTATTGAAAGTTCCTTAATAACCGCAAACAATGATTGTTTAATTTCCTTAGCAACGCCAAACAAAGCTTGTATTGTGACAGTTTTTCGAATTTTTATTCAAAAAATTTTTAAAATGATTTCTCCAGAAGAAGAAATATCACTTGAAGTATGTCCTGAATTGAATAGCATATTAAATTATAATTTCAAAGTGTCAAATCATCACTTACTTTTGCGACCAAATTTTCACGAGCCTGGGGATTTTACAATACAAAGAACATATAACGTCCTTTGAAGTTATGTGAAAGATTGACATTAATAAAGCATTGTCCTTTCAAACAACCCAAGTAGCACAGCGTGGTCTATAAAGTTTTAACAGCTCATTTGTGGCCGCGAAAATGTTGGGATGACCGCTGTTTAGCTGTAATTTGGTTTTAAAATTTCGAAGCCATTTATTCCAAATATTTTTACTGCTATAATATTGCGCAACATAATTGGCTGTAACAGCTATTTGGGTTTCTGGACCGATTGCAATATGCCTTCCACAGCTATTGCAATGACTCAATTGCAGCTGTAATAGTTGTGATTTTTGGTTGCACTATATATTTTATGTTTTAAAAAAATGCGATTTGGCAGTTAAAGCTATATTTTCCACATTCGTGCGTTGGCTTTTACACCGGCAGATATCAGTAATAAAAAAGCCATGACCAGTTTACTGTCAAATAGCTTTTGAAGCTGAAATGCAACCAAACAAAACCTAAATAGTTAACATAGGCTATATAGTTACTTAACGGTTGTTATTTCGATTTTTTTTTTACACGAAACGACTCTGCATTTAGCGGCCATGTTTTCTGTAAAGGAGTACTTAGTGCTGAGAAGGACAACTATTTTGAACAATATTTAATTTTTTATATTCATTATCATTTTTGTAATGAAAAACTGTAATGATTAAAATTCTCTGGTGAATAGATTAGAAATAATTTGAAACGATTTCCTGACAAAAAAAAAATATAATTCTGATGAGATTATAATAGTTTTTTAAAAACAGAAAATTTCTGAACCGCTTCATACATGCAGAAATATCACATCCATATTTAACGAAAAAGTGACAGCCGCATGTAATTTTAATCAGGACTCGTCGCGTCGTGACAATCGCTTTTATAAATATAAGTACCTACCTACAAGAAACTTGTTATGAGAGAGTATGGCTACTAAACCGGCTAGTATAGTCAGCTGTTATAGCCAAATAGTTTATCATAGACAACATTTTATATTAAAGCGTTATGCAGCTTTAATAGATACAGGGTTATTCATTATAAATTACCCACCCCTCATCGTTATTATTGCCTATAGAAAAAAAGTTTTAAATAAAAGTTGTGTGGTTATGACTGAATTTTGTTAAAATGCTATCAAAAGTACAGTACTGATGAATCCTTTCTACGGCAGGTCGAAGATCGTGGAAACACAAGCACAACAGAAAAAGATTGGTAAAACAAATAAAAAAGTCAGGAAGAAAAACTGTAAAGTATTTGGTGTGGAAAAAATTTGTTGGCCTATATTTTATGGAGTTACCTATCTGAAAATAATTATCCCAGAAGCAGAAAATATTCTTTTGCAGAATTTTCCGGAAGCCGAACTTGATGATATGATTTGGATGCATGATAGGGCAACTCCGCATAGTGTCCTACCCGTTCGAGATCATTTGAATAATGTATTCCCAATATAGATAGGGAATAATAGACCTATTAAATGACCACTTAACAGTCCGGATTTAGCCCCTATGGATTAATTTTTTTGGGGACTTCTAAAACACATTGTCAATGATAATAATAATAATAGTATTCAAGTCATTAATGACAGGATTCGACTTGAAATAAACAATCTGAATGTAAATAATGAAGCCATTTCCGGTGCAATTAAAAATATAAGAAGAGGTTATCAATTATACATTGACAATAATGGTGGACACATCGAACATCTTTTATGAGATCATTTATTTATATTTAAATTTCCTAAATAAATCTTTGTTATCTATTTTGTATAAATATTTGGTTTTTCTCTTCCTCACTGTAAACCATTTTAATTATTTCATTAAAGAAATGTCACTTATCAAACATAATAGTTGTCATTTTCATAGCTCACTTTAATAATGTTAACTTTTCCATATTTGCAGTAACTAGTTTAACTAAGATATTCGACGTTTAATAACTCAAAAACGGTATGTGGTAGGGGTAATATATGGTATATTTTTGAAATCAGGAACAAAGGATCATTCCAAAAAATTAATAATATATAAGGTACCCCATTTAAAAAGAATATAATTTTTTTTGTATCCCCTGAAATCTGCACGCTACTGTACTTTTGATAGCATTTTAACAAAATTCAGTCATAACACAACTTTTATTTAAAACTTTTTTTCTATAGGCAATAATAGCCGTGATCTTTCTTATTTTGCAGCAAATTAGCCACAACCTTATGGCTATTATAACGCTTTAAATGCAAAAAAAATGGTGTACCATTATGGCTGCCACAACGTTATCGCAATCTCTTTGAAATGTTAACACAGCCGGCAATGATAACCAAATGGATGTTACTTTAGCTGCGACAGCGTTAACGAGACTTGTTTACAACTGCTTGTGTTACTTGGGAAAGAACTGTTGGCAACCCTACATAAATACAGATAAATAATCGAAAATTATGTTACACTTAAATTTTACATTTCATATAAATTGCTTGAATCACTATTCTATTAATCACACTTATCATTGAGGAATTTACTCAGGAAAATCAGTTCTGGAATAACAATAAATACTTTCGTGATAATAAAATAGGTACATAACATACAAAAATGAAAAAAAAAAACACTGACAATGAGATAAACACATTACGAGTTATGAGTATGACTAACAGGTTTAAGATGGCTTGATCTTGGTTCAGTTTTGAAATTTGTAGGTTGCTGTACGTAAATATATTGATATTATGCAAATGGCAAATTTATTTAAAAAAAAATGTATATACAGGGTGTCCCAAAAAGTGCGTAACGCCCTTTTAAAATGATAAATAGAAAAAATGTCATCGGAAAGAAAATGTTTGTTTTGACATTTCTTGGTTTTTTTTATCTCCAATTCAGATATACAGGGTGCGCAAAAAATAAGAAAAATATTTTCTCGTCTGGATAAACTGTACTTTCCGACGTCAAAGGAAAAAATTTCTCAGAATTCAATTTTATAACAGCACGCTAAAAATTTGATTGTATGTGTAGGTACCGGTTTTCAAAATTTTGTTCCAAAAAGTACGCAACTCCCCTATAAAATGAAAACCATCCACTTAAAAAAAAATGCGTAAGAAAAAATTTTCCTTTTGACTTATTCTGGGTTCATATTTCCTCAATTTGAACTCAGACATACAGGGTGTGCAAAAATTTTAAAGAAACATTTTCGTCTAGGTAAACTGTACTTTTCACACATCCTATCAAAAAATGTCAAAGGAATGAGTTTCTGAAATTCAATTTTATAAAGTATGCCAAAAATGAAAACGATAAGCATAAGAATTACGAGGGGTCGTTTTTACATTCTCGAACTGGGCATGAAAGCAGAATACTAGAGCAGCAACAAACATTTATTTTTCAGTATAGTTCTCTTGCTTTTGAATACAGTTATTACATCTTTTCAGTAACATCTTTGATCCGTTTAAAAAATATTCATTTGATTTCTCCACAAAATGGCCCTCAACAGCTGTTAACTTCTGGTTAAGGTGCCCGTCGGGAAAAATTTTGCTGATACATACTCTCTCCAAACTTCGTGTATGGCTTCATTGGACCTAGTCTGACAACATTTTCCTCTATCATTTTTTTTTGTTTTTGGGGCGTTTTCCCGCTAGATTTTCCGAAACATGTCATTTTGACGGCATATAAAAAATGTATAGATACTATTATTTTTCCAAGTAGAATAGCTTAAAAACGTGAATTGAAACGTGAAAAAAATAATTGTCTGACAATAAATGTGGGTCATTGGGCGTGTCCGCTATCTCGAACATGTCGGAAAAACGACTATAAGAAAATTTATTAATAACCAGCTGATTTTCGCTGTATTAATTTATTAACACATACAAAAACAAGTTTTCATATTGTCAGACGAAAATTATTTTCCGATTTCCCAGTCTGACGCGTCAAAGTTGTCGGTTTCATGACAGCAAAAAATTTATTCATAACATTTTTTTTACAATTTCTTTTGATTTTTAAATAAAATTTATAATACGATTAAAAAATTGTCTGACGGTGAAATAAAGCCTTTTAGCTGGAAATGTTAAATAAAAGGTTTTTCTATGTGGTTGTCAAGCTACGCTTGGATGTTACATTCATATGTATACAGTGTGGAAATTATGTAACGCATAAATTCAGGAATTCCGTTGATATTAATTTTTTTGGAAAAAAATCTCGAAGGGGTATAGCGATTTTGACATCAGTAAATATTTTCAGTCTATTTTCAGTTTCTTATGTCATTTATTTTTTAAGTTATGACGTCATCGACTTTTTTTTTAAATGACAACCTATATTTTTTATTATTGATTTTGGTAGTAGTTTTTATTCCGGTTCCGACCGTATAAAATTTTCGATATGTTATTATTTGAAAAAAATCGAGAAAAACAGTCTTAAATTTCAAATAACAAAAATTCATTAAATTGGGAAAATTTATCTAGTTGCCGGTGTATCACATTAGTTCGATTTTTCAACTATTTGTATAATTTCAAAATAAAAACAAATGTGCCATCGATAACTTTCCGTCAAATTTAGGCAACTAGATAAATTTTCCCAATTTAATGAATTTTTGTTATTTGAACTTTAAGACTGTTTTTCTCGATTTTTTTTAAATATAACATATTGAAAATTTTATACGGTCGGAACCGGAATAAAAACTACTACCAAAATCAATAATAAAAAATATAGGTTGTCATTTAAAAAAAAGTCGATGACGTCATAACTTAAAAAAATAAATGACATAAGAAACTGAAAATAGACTGACAATATTTGCTGAAGTTAAAATCGCTATACCCCTTCGAGATTTTTTCCAAAAAAATTAATATCAACGGAATTACTGAATTTATGCGTTACTTAATTTCCACACTGTATATAGAGGCTATATTTATAAATAACTAGCTGATTTTTTCAATATAGTTTGGGCCCTGGATGAAAATTTTCGGACTAGTAGTACCGGAGATATAGCGATTTTAAACGTACTAAAAGACAATTTTTCGCTACTTTTTTCTACAAAAAGTTTTACGTATTTTTCAATATTATCGAACTTAAAACTTGGCTAAGTCGAATTCAGATAGTCTAAAAGAGTTCAAAAAAATTCAAAATAAAGATTATAAAATAAGTAAGTTGAAATACCGTATCTTTTTTAACCGTCTTCTCGACTAAACGAAATTTCATTTTTTTATCGCCCTAACTTCGACGGCCGCTATTGGAAAATTATGTTTTTTTTGTCAGACTCTCGTTATGTCCCACTGTATTTGTCAGACACTTATACCACAAATTAAATACCTATTTTCTACATATAATTTTCCAATGTCTGAAGGTTATGAATAAATTTTTTGCTGTCATGAAACCGACAACTTTGATGCGTCAGACTGGGAAATCGGAAAATAATTTTCGTCAGACAATATGAAAACTTGTTATTGTATGTTTTAATAAATTAATACAGCGAAAATCAGCTGGCTATTAATAAATTTTCTTATAGTCGTCTTTCCGACATGTTCGAGATAGCGGACACGCCCAATGACCCACATTTATTGTCAGACAATTATTTTTTCACGTTTCAATTCACGTTTTTAAGCTATTCTACTTGGAAAAATAACAGTATCTATACATTTTTTTATATGCCGTCAAAATGACATGTTTCGGAAAATCTAGCGGGAAAACGCCCCAAAAACAAAAAAAATGATAGAGGAAAATGCTGTCAGACTAGGTCCAATGAAGCCATACACGAAGTTTGGAGAGAGTATGTATCAGCAAAATTTTTCCCGACGGGCACCTTAACCATTCGTCATTGCCCCCTGTTTTTTTTTTTTGAGATTCGGAAACAAGTAGTCACTGGGGTGCTAAATCTGGATTATAAGTTGGGTGATCAATTTATTCGAAGCCACAATCAGCAACAGCAGCTTTGGCAAGTCTGGTTAACCTCTCGAAAAATTGTATCAAAATTTAAAACTGCCCAGTCCGAGACTATAAAAACGACCCGTATGATCCAATTTTTGACATGCCGTTATAAAATTGAATTTTAGGAAACTTTTTCTTTTGACATTTTTTTGATAGAACGTGTGAAAAGCACAGTTTATCTAGACGAAAAAAAATATTTTTCTCAATCTTTGCACATCCTGTATAGGTACCTTAATTGAAGATAAAAATTAACAACCAAGAAATGGTCAAAAAAACTTCTTTCTTTCCTATAAGTAACTTTTTTCCAAAAGAATATTTGTCATTTTATAAGGGTGTTACACACCTTCTGGTTCCATAGTTTGCTCAATCCTGTATAAATAATGTACGTCTCATATTTTCTAGTAAGCTTCTCTAAATAGTTCAGTTTCTCTCTTACTAATCTGGTAGGTATTTAATTTGCAAAGGTTTAGCCTCAGTTTCAGAAATTTCAGCTCAATCGGTAAAACAAGTGATGAAATGTATCATATTTATATTTATCTCGATTTTTATGATACATTAATTTTATCACTGGCAGATGTGTCTCCATTTATTAAATTAAATTAAGTTGTTTTGGTAATTGTGAGACTTGTTAAATTAAACTTGTTGGAATGAAATGAACGACCCAGCACTTTAATTAACTAGTTATAATTCCAGTAATAACATCATTCAAACATTTCAACTGGGAATGCTTATTTATAAATATTTTGCTCCTACATTTCACATAATTTTGAGCATAATTTATGATATAAATTAGTGGCAATTTCGTAAATTTTACTCACTTCTAATTTGATTTTCTAATATATTTCGGCCCTATTTTAAAAATTTTAGATGAACTACATCTAGTTTAGGTAAAGAACTGGTTGGAATGAATAACATTTACAAAAGTGCCCCAGAGGTTCCAGGGAAACTCTGCTTGGCATTTGCACTCCCAGGAGGTAACTTCGAGGGAGTTTGCTTATTGCTAATATTAATTCTGTCATGTGTTTTAAAACTGACAGAAATAAGTTTTAATTTACCGTAAGCAAACATTAATAAACAAATTCAATTTAAATGGTGGAAAATAATTCATCTTTACACCTGCCATGTGCAAAATTTCTCCTCGATTCTCCTTCCATGTTCAGTTCTGTCAAAAAAACCCAGGTTTGTTTTCAAGATCTTTGCTATCTGATAATTATTTAGACCAAGTTTTAGTGAAATTTAAGTAAGTATGTGTTAAGTAAATATAAATAGAGGTAAATATGAACAAAAGGTGTACCTAAACATTTTTCAGTGCGGTTTAAAAAGCAGTGTAAAAACAGGCAGTTCAGAAATGTAACTCTGGGGAAGTACGGCTTATCATGGAATATACAATTACTTGTACTTACTTATAAAAATATCTATTTAATATATGAAAAACTAACCTCTAAGGAGACCCTCATTTTGTTCTTGGATTTTCGTGAGATCCACTTTTTTGTTACCATTACCACAAATCTTTGAAAAAATACTCTCAGACCCCATATTTGACACTTAATTTTAAACACTCACTATATTTAATTCGTTACACAACAATACGGAGTTCAAGAGTCAAACAGCAACAAAAAACCACTATAATTTTTTCTTATTACTTTTATATCTATTAAAGTTAAATTATATATAAGTAAATGAAGACAATTAAAGTAAACACTCAGAAAAGTATTTTGCTTATTCTCATTCGTTGCAGTCCAGCACTGTGTGAAAGTCACTTTGAGTATGCTATATTACACACAATACATATTTTTCTACACTTCCCCTTTCTTCTAATAAATCTTCAATTGTTTCAGTATCCTTTATAATTTTTTTCCATATTACCTAAAAATTTAATAACTGAGTATTAAGTGTTTGAAAATATTTCTTTACATGCACACGAAATTGAATTTAACTGAGTTGTAAATTTTATAGGAAGGTAGTGTACAGGGTGGACAAATTTTGATGTTTGTATAGGATAACTCGGTAAGAAAAAAAAATGGGAGACACATTCTTTACCTGTTTTTTTGAGGTAAATTCACTGGCGAAAGAAAAATTTACTGTCGTCTTTTGTTTTCGAATTATAAACAAAAGTTCGATTTTTCGACTTTTAGACAGGTCATCTTGGTTGTTTGTAAAGTTATGAAAAAATAACTTTTACATTCTTGAGGCACTTTTTTTCTGTATAACACGGTGGCGTCGAGAAAATTCACAAAAAAGTGCAATTTCGAGTTATGGCATAGTTGTATTTTTTTAAATGGGATACACAGTTGGCTATGGTTTAGTTAAAAAGGATTTCTTTTTCTCGTTCAAACTCTATATCATATATGGGGTCGCTTTTGATGTGTAAGTATTTAATAGCGAAAATAATCTTTTCGATTACTTTTTGCGTTTTTTTATATTTATTCCAAGTAGCTGTATGTCATCTAAGAGAGTGTTTACCGTTTGTCAGTAAATTGCATATTAATAATTTTGTTTCCCTCATAATTACACCCCACAACCTAATAAAGCTATTTTAAAGAGGTTAAAAGAAAATCTCATTAATTGTGGATCCTTCAACAAACCAAGACCAAAAAATTACAACATTAAAGATGCTGAAGAAACTTCTATAACTGCAATTGGAATGGCGGTTACAAATCTTTCAATTTCAAGTCGTCAAATTGAAGCTGATTCTGGGATTTCAAGACGTCGAGCTTTGGGTATTTTGAAGACACTCAAATTCAGGCCTTATACAATAAGAAACACCATCACCCGAGCCATCACCTCCTACCAACTGATCTTCAGCGACGATTGGAGTTTTGCATATGGTATCGTCAAAAAAGTCAACAAGATCCATTCGTCTCTATAAATGTAGTTTGGACAGATGAAGCCTACATTAGCAGTGCAGGAATTTTCAACAGGCATAACGAGCACTACTGGTCTGATATGAACCCTCACCGTACCGATGACGTGCTATCTCAGGGATGCTTTGGTTTTAGTGTTTGGTGTGCTCTATGTGGCAATTGTGTTTTAACATATCACATATATCAAGAAAATATCAATGGCCAACGGTACTACGAAATCTTAAACCAGAAAATTATTGAGGAATTTATGGACAATCTACGCTTAATTGAGGCAAGAAATAAGTTCTTCCAACAAAATGGTGCACAACCTCATAATATCAGGACCGTTTCAGAATTATTAAATACCAATTTTGGAAATAACTGGATGGGAAGTAACGGGCCAGGGAGGTGGCCACCACGATCACCTGACTTAACGCCACTGGATTTTTTTCTTTTGGGGCCACATTAAAGACAAATTATACAAGAAAACCAGTACCGACATAAATAAACTCGGAAAAATTTTATAGACTATGTGAATTCCATTTCAAATCCTCATATTATAATGCAGTTCAGTGTTATGAAGAGGTGTAATTTATGTATCGAACATAGTGGACATCAGTTTGAACATTTACTTTAATTTGAATTTTTATTTTGTAATTGTAATGTATTATAAAATTAGATATATCTGATTTTTTGGTCTTGTTGAAGGGCCCACAGTTAATGAGATTTTCTTTTAACCTCTTAAAAATAGCTTTATTAGGTTGAGGTTGTCTTCTTCCTGGATAGCGATTGAAATATATTTCGGGTGCAATATCACAATTGTTATTAGTTTGATAAAGCATCCTACCATATCATATTTCTCATAATTTTCGTCAGACATCTTCACTTTTACGATTAAGTGGGGTCTAATTATGACGGAAACAAAATTATTAATATGCAATTTACAGACAAACAGATAAACACTGTCATAGATGACACACACATATTTGGAATAAACATAAAAAAACGCAAAGTAATTCACTAAAAGATTATTTTTGCTATTAAATCAAAAGCGACCCCACATATACATATATAAAAAAACTTCCTTTTTTTACTAAACCATAGCCAACTATGATTCCCACTTAAAAAAAATACAACTTTATGCCATAACTCGAAATTGCACCTTTTTTAAAATTTTCTCGACGCCACTGTATTACATAGGAAAAAGTGCCTGAAGAATGTAAAAGTTGCTTTTTCATAACTTTACAAACAACCAAGATATTGACATGTGTATAAAAGTCGAAAAACCGAACTTTGTTTATAACTCGAAAAAAAAAAGACGATAGCAAATTTTTGTTGTCGCCAGTGATTTGTCTCAAAAAAAGAGATCGAGAATGTGTCTTCCATTTTTTTGTATCTGTTACAGTTACCGAGTTACCCTATACAAACATTGAAATTTGCCTACCCCTCTACGTACCAGAATGTAAAAACAACTTGACTCTTGACTGTTACCTCAAGATAGTTTTAGACTGCACTAAATCTTGCACAATATTTCAAATGAATTATAAACAATACATATTGTCAAGTGCCTGCAGCAAATTGTTGGTAAATCTGAATTGCTTATACATCACATAATAAACATTTCCAATTGTAACCCCAAGATGGAGCATACTATGACGCTGCCAAATTTATTTTATCCAAAACTTTGTAGTAAAAAACAGAATATTATACAGATCAACTTTTCACACAAATTGTTCAAGATACTGTTTAATTCATTATGCAACATTTAGACTATCTTTAGGTAAGTAATAAATTCCATTAAAAATTCAGTTCTATATATTTTTTAAACAAATTACAAAGTAATATCAAGAGTACTAGGTGTCAGTTACTACTTAACAAACATATCATGGCAGCGAGATAAAGATGTGTAAAGGCCAGGGTTGTTTTGAATGGGGGTAATTATTCGCATGTTTGTATCATTGTTTGCATCGGTACACTATTGCAAAAAGTAACTTTCAGAAAAAGTTCAGTGTTTTGTGAATTGTGCAATAAATTTTACTACCTCGCGCATATCTGTGCCTTATAATGTTTGCCAAGTAGTACAAGTCTAAATATTTTTAAATTTAATAGAATATCTATGAGTGCCTATAATTTTCTCTGACACTTTGATACTTATCTGAACATAGGTAGGTACCTACCTACCTAAATATTTTAAATATTGTGTATTATGCTTAGTATTATGTAATATACTTACTTTAACATCAAAAATAAAATCAACCGGGAGTTAGAGGATATCAAGTGAATGTCATATATCCATAATATAGACCTTTTAGTAATCTATGTCAGTCACCAGGGTCATTTTTTGCTCGATAACCAATGCTGGATGTAACGAATGCAGATTCAACATTATGCATCTTATTAGTACAGATTCCACTAATTTTGTCCAAATTTATAACACAAAACACTTTAATATACTGATTATAATCACTAGTATACATAATAATTGGATTGGAGAACATTTATCGACAAGTAAATTATTTAGTTTTAGATACTTCTAAATAGGTATATTTGCTTTTGAATTTCTCACTTGATAACGTTCCAAATTCCAACACTGAAATATATGTCACTTTAAATGTTTTTTCCTGATAATTCAACAATTACGTCACAGTTCCTGGAAAAAATGATTGCAGAAAATGTAACCTCACTTTTTAATTAGTCACAATTCAGATGGAAAATTCGTTTTTATTAACAGTCTTAGGGCTTCTAATAATTTGATTTAATATTAAAATTTTATAAATCTTCATTTTCAAGCTGTTAAAGAAATTCAATAATTACAAATCTACTTAAACGTGGAGTTTTGACATACGATCCTAGTTAAGGGATTTGCGATAGATCTTTAACTCATCTATTTTAAACGAATTTTGGAAGGTCGCATGGATTATTTATAGAATTATACTTTAAACGGATTTCTTCACATTTAATGTGTAAAAACCAGGAAAAAAACTCGTTAAATGCAGCAAATAACGAATGCGAATATCGAGAGCACAAGAACACACCCCACAAGAATGATTTGCCGACTAGTGGTGAAATCGCGAAATTTTTGCATGGGTTATGGGTTTTTTTGCATTTGCGCAATATTGCTACTGATACTATGGATTTAGTCTAACAGGTGGCGCTAAAGATACCATTCAGATTAAATTTACGCAAAAAACTAATACATATAAGTATACATACATGCTCTCTGCTATAATATTAGTATCTAGTGAATCAATTTTGCTACATACCGACGCAAACGCTTTTTTTAATTATTGGTTTTATTAATATTCAGGATTCAGGCACACACAGTCTTATTTATCTTAGCCAGTGACGTGTCAAAGGGGGCAAATAAGAGCAAATGTGTCAAGTCGTCGGTCAACTAAGACGCTACAAGTACACCAGAGGGGCTATACCTATTTTAAAATGTATTCTGTATTCCGTTCTATTTAAAAAGAAGCCGTTTCAATCCTTCATGCATAGAATTTTTAAGCATATCTTATATTTCAATTTTTCACTCAGTTGAAAAGAACAAAATAGAAGAGTCTACACGCACAAACAAAGAGTTATGTTCAGAGGATGAAAAGCAATTAAGAGCTTTTTAAGTAAAATACAGAACAGCATCTAAATAATAGGAAAAGTTATAAGTAAAAATAAAATTTATTTTCTGCTAATATTAGGTGCGTTCTTTCTAAGATCTCAGCTAATCTAAGTTGTTTTACAGTTACACTGCATAATAAAAGCATAATTTCATTTGATGTAGCCTCCGTAACCGTAAAACTATTTAGATTAATTGAGATTTCAGTTAGAAAGAACGCACCTAATAAATATATGGGCAATCAAGTTTAACGCAAAGGCGGTTCTTCTATAGGGTTATTTGGTCAATGACCTCCCACATACAAATAAAAAAATAGAGCTATTCATTTTCTGAAGTTTAAAAATATATAATATATATATATTTTTAATATTCTTAAAAATATATATATTATATATTTTTAAACTTCAGGAAATGAATAGTTATGTATATTTTTTTATTTGTATGTGGGAGGTCATTGACCAAATGACCATAGAAGAACCGCCGTTGGTCAACTTTACGTTTTTACCAGATATATCCAACTTAAATTTATAAATCGTTGATAAAATTTTTTTGTTAGTAATATCAATATCTGATAATTTTTTGGAATATCATATATTATTTGATATTAATGGTCAAGAAAAGATTTGATTTAATATATAAAATTACAGGGAATACTGATGCGCATTTCTCATTAAAATCCGATTATCTAGTTTCATAAAATGACACCAAATTAAATATTCGCATTTTCTAGGTTTAAAAAAAATACGCATTAGTATTGCCTGTAATTTTATATCAAATCTATGGGTATGGTATTTAGCACCCGTGCCTGTGGCCGCCTGCGTGTTAATTTAGAAAATGTGCCCCCATCAGGAGGGCTTGAAATTCTTTTTGTTAAGATTTTTTGAACAGTTTTATCTGTGGAAGGGAAAACAATTATTTTTTACGTATGCTTGGTCAGTATTTGCCAATACTCTTTGTAAAAACTGATAATGATCGAGATTGATAATAAAATGAAAAAAAAGAATGCTAGAAGCATAATGAGGTTAGAACATTATTTTCCTGTAGCTATTCCAATTCAATAATTTTTTCCATATATGTAACAAAGGTGATCAAAAGTACCTATAACAATTTTAATAAAATAATATCAACTTGTCTTTCAGTAATTTTTTTTTTTTGAGAATTTATTTGGCTTAATTCAACATCGTAAATCTATTTTGTTTTTTGTTGAGAATTTATTTTAATTTTATTTATTATTCCTCCTCATTCCTAATATTCTGGCAAAAATACCTGCCTTAATCAATTTTCTAGTTTCATGTGATAATTCCGCACAAATTAATTTTTGTTTACTATAAAAATCTAGGTATATTTCTGTTTCCATATTAGGCAAATCTAAAAATATGGAAGGTTATTTGCTTAATAACTCATTTGCAAAGTGCGCACATATACACATGGGTAAGTGTTGTGATACGAATTTTATTAATATTTAAATTATGGCGACGTTAATTCTTCACAGTCTTATTGGTTTTGTAGAACAATGAAACGTATTTTCAGTATAATGGGGTGAGTGTCAATTTAATCTAGTCAAAAATATTGATATTTCATCGACTAAATAGAGAATCCTTGTTACCGTTTTATATCGTTTGACTTTGGATGCCTCCTACGCCCAAACTATTAAAGATAAAAATATTCCCCTAGACTCTATTTTAGGAAATTTGATTTCTTTTCCAAAAAGTAATATAATCAAAATAATCAGATTATTTCAAGAAATTAAGTAATCGTAATGTAATCATTACATTTTATGTTGGGTAATCACTAATGATTATCAACTGCGAGTAATCAAAGTAAATACTTTCACAGTATTGAAGATTACCTAAAAATCTTGATTACAGACTAATCAAGGTTACCTAATAATCTGATTACTATGAGTAGTTTGTATAGACAGGTATCTACCAGTGGCGGTTCGTGGGTCAAGAGATAGGAAGGTCAATTAGAGAAGTTTACTGTATTACCTACCTTTTAAAGTGATTTAAATTCCAAGTCGATCCTCCGGTCTTTTTGAGATGCAAAGTGGTCAATTACTTTTTCATTAAAAGTCTTTTATCTTCTTTATTAATGCCCTTTCTATGGTAAGCATAGCTAAAGAAGATAACCTTTCCTGACCCATGGTATTTCTTAAAAATGCCTTTATTCTTTTTAAGGTGGAAAAACAACGTTCACTTTCGACGGTAGTCATAGGGAGAGTACACAAGATTTTTAACAGTTTGACAGTTTCAGAAAAAGTATTGCACAAATTATTATTAATAAAAAGCTGTAACAAAGCAACTGCACCTTCACTATTAGAAAAATCTTCTCGGCTATATAATACTTCTAATTCAGTTTTAAGTTTCAAATAATTTATGACTGGATACTCCGTTTTAACTAATTTAAACATATCTTGAGGAAAGCTTTTTTTATAATCTTTAAATCGATCTGCATGAAATAACTGAGACACTGCTAAATGATTACTGAAGCTAAACCTGTTTTTGATCTCGGATGTAATTATATCACAAACTTTTAATGAAATTCTCCTTTTTGATTCTTCCGTTTTACATCTCTGGGCAGACAGCATGGATGTCTCCTCCAAATAGTTATTCAAAATTTTATTTCTGATGTCTTCAATTTTACTATTAAAAACGCCAATACACTTATTTACTGTTATGACATCGATATTACATTTTTGTAATTGATTGAACAATATATCACAATACACATTAATTTTCAGACATTCTAACTCTTTTAAAAGTACATCTGTCAAATGCTGCGATATCGTTCCTTGAGGGTGAATAAATTTCCAAAATCTCTCACATACAACACCGTCTAAAACGTATCTAAACACAAAAACTACTTGTACTTTATTGGAACTATCTGTGGTTTCATCCACCTGAACTGCAATGGAGTGAGACTGATTAACCCATAACCCAACTTATGTCCATCTTTCAGTTTTAATATATTTTGTACAACACTCATATTTAATAGTAAACACCAAAAACACTGTTTTACTTAATATCACGACAAGTATAGATTTACTAATAAAATGTTCACAAATAAAACATTAAAAACAACGCGACAGAATTTACCGACCAACGCGTACCTAGTCAGCATTAAGACTGCTCTACTCTGAACTTCGTGCGTTACCGTTTCCGTAAAATGTGTCAGGGACATTGTCCCCGCCAGTGTTTTCTGTCTCTTTTGCTTTCTGACGATTCGCGCATAAGTCTATTTCACTTTAATTCGTTGTAAATTCGGCCCGTAGCTAGCTTTGAGGACAAGTTGTGGATTGACCTAAGATTTTTAAATTCTGTAAATGAATAATGTAATGAATATGAATGTAAAGGCTCGGTGCTTGGAGGGGATACGAAATCCTACGATCTAGATATTTGAATAGTATTGTGCATAGAATGAACTAGAAACTTTAATATATGTTTTAAGAATATTAAAAATATATATATATATATATATATATTATATATTTTTAAACTTCAGAAAATGAATAGCTCTATTTTTTTATTTGTATGTGGGAGGCCATTGACCAAATGACCCTATAGAAGAATCGCCAGTGGTATCTACTCTACTACTAGGTATGAATTTGTTTATATACAGGGTGTTCCAAAATTATATGTAGCCAAACTCTTGCTGTAAGTAGATGAGCTTAATATAAAACGATCTTATAAATATTTGGATAGTAACACATATTAAAGGAGTTACACCCTTCCAAAGATGGTAATTACGTAATCTAAGTCCGACATGCACCACCCCTAACCACTTTCTTGAAAAGTAAATGCAGAACAATGTTGAGATTCTCAACAAAAAGTAATCTTAAATTTTGGAATACGTTTATGTTATGGTTTCTGAGTTACAGCACAAACAACATTTTTTTCCTCCATCTTTGAAAGAGTGTAACTTCTTTAACATGTATTATTGATCAAATATTTATAAGAATTTTCGTTTTGTATTGAGCCGAACTACTTACTGTAAGAGTTTCACTACATAATTTTGGAACACCCTGTACACAACGTGGTCCAAAAAGTTTCAAATAAATAGAAAACATTTTCATCAATGATTTCTCAGAAAATTTTATTCTTAAAAAAAGTTGGTGCATGGTCTTAAATTAAATACTGTGTACACAAATTTCTATTAGTCCGGGTACTTATGTCAGAAAATCAAATTATTTGAAATTGGCTCAAGGGTAAACTACTCTTGTTATTTGCGATACCCAAAAATGTTATTTTAAAAAAATTATTTCTATTTCCAGTTTATGTCTAAATACAAAATTTGGTTGATCAATTCGAAAAAACTCAAATTTCGTCTTTTTTGCATTTTGCTCCCGAACTAAATTGATGTCTATCCGTTCTCTTGGGATAAATATTTTCAATTCAACAACATCTACCAAAAGAACCTGTAACAGTTTACTTTGTTACAATATTAGGAGATATTATTTACCCACATAAATTTTTTGGAGAAAATAGGCCTCGTTTTTGTTTCGCAAGTTTTCATTGGCTCTGAAATTCTTATTGAAAAACTTCTTCGTTTGTTTCAAGACATTTTGGACCACGTTGTATGTTGTGTATAAAGTTTATTTTGTTAATTTACAAATAGTAACAAGTACTAACATAATACCTAAGGTGCCAAAGTCGAAATCCTCTCAGTTTATTTAATTGAAGATTAAATAAATGTGCCAGCACACTTCTTAACGATTTATAAATTTGTATCATACTACGCAAAGTTATTCAGCTTAATCAGTTTTATCGCGATTGCCCACTAGTTATAGATTTTTACCAAATAAATGGAAATCCCTCTTGAGGACGTCGTGTACACCAATATCGCAGACTGGTTTCTGGTTATTGCCTTCGTCAGTGCGAATTAGGTGTTAGGTTTGTTGTGAGTGGGTCTCAGTAGACCCTCCACTGCGGCCATCAGCAGGCCTATTGTGGCGAATTAGGTGTACACAACGTCATCAAAGGGGATTTCAAATCATAAGTCTCTTCTTGAACACCGAGATCAAATAGGTAGATGGTAAATCCATGTACCAATAAAGCTGAATCACTTCTCATGGTATAATACAAATTTATCAGGGCTTTATACAGGATGGTGATTCAGTTCCGCACAATATTCATAACATAATTAAAAAAAAAACATTAACATTTAACGTAATTATTCAAAATGTCCCCTAATAACAATCTGACATTGGGTGTTTAAACACTTTGTATTGAGCGTTCAATAATTTCCAGTCGGATATTTTCCGTTTCGATACGAATTCGATGCTTTAGAAGACCCCTAAAATTGGATGTCATTGTACTCAGAAAACAATAAGGAATCTATTTTCTTTACAAAAAGGGGAGGTAGCAATAAAAAAAAGTATGAAAAGTATGACGTCACAACTCAAAAACAAGATATAAAAAAATTTACGTCTTTCGGTGCCCTTTTAAGAAATAGATTTATGTGTTTCAGTTCTCCAAAAAAATCGTTTAATAGCGATGTTATGAATATTGTGTGTAACTAAATCACCACGTTGTAGGTTAACAATATTATGTCTCGATTGAAATGGTTTTATATCAGTGGTGGCTCGTGATATTGTCCACAGAGGAGGCTTGAAATTTAAAAGGGAACTAAATTTCAGTATGATTACAATTTGCACGTTTCCCCACTACCCTTGAGGTAGTACAACGTCGCATTACATTTTTTTGCCGTGGGTTGATCGCCAGAGTAGCCCTACTATCCCACTTATAATTAAATTATAACTTCTAATAAAAATCAAAATAGTTTTGGAAAAAATTGATAAATAAAAGTGTTTTTCTACAAACAAAAAATTGTATTCATTATCACTGTCAGAGTGTAAAATTATTACTTTTAATAAAAATTAAAATAGTTTTGAAAAAGAAGTTACATAAAAATATTTTCTAAAAAATAAATATTTCTTCTAAATTAATAACTAACTGTATTAATCTTTAGTGTAAAGTCTAAATATTTTTATAAATCAGTGGTAACCTGCAATTTTCAGAACTAACTAAATGTTTGATTACTTATTCATAAAATGAAAATAAATCATTTTTCTTCAACTCTAACAAAAAACGTTTTTCTATTGAAATAAGCGATATATTTGACAGGCAGGCGGTCTTGAGCTATTGTGTTTCTAGTAAATGTTTTTATGCGTTTGATTGCTGAAAACGATCGTTCTACAGAAGCTGAGGTTACCGGAATTTTTGACACTAAAGATAAAAGTTTGTATTACAGTTCGGAGAGAGCTTTTTAAATTATTATTATATATAAAAGTAAGCATTTTTTGAGGTGATTTTAAATTTGATAAAAATTGCTGGTCAGAATACGGTTAAAAAAGGGATACTGGTCCATTAATTTGTCCATTAGACTGTTAGGAAATGGTTTAGAAAACATTATAAAATTATTAGGATTTACTAAATCGATACTTTGCAAAATATTTAAATCGGAAAATCTAATTTCTATTTGAACTATAATAGTGTCCAAAATTTCTGTAAAAATTTGTTTGTAATGTATGTCTGTCCTGTCAAAGTTACATTATGTTATCTCTCTTTTTTTAGCTGTGGCTCATCAACTATTTCTTCAATGTTTTCTAAAAAAACATTACATATAAATATAAAGTATTGAAATGTATTTCGTTATTGCGAAATTCTTTTAATTTAGATATAAGTGAATTAAGTCTATTTTTAGAATATGTTATATCAGTTAATTTATTCTGTAAAATTTAGAAAGCAACAGTTTGTTCAAAAATCATTTTAAAAGCATTTAAAAAAAATATTAAGTTTTTATCCAACAATAACGATTTTAATCCGTAAGCTGCTCTTAAAGTCTGATCGTCATTTAAAAACTCTTCACTATCCGAAATAAAATAAGTTACAAACATCCGTTACAATAAGAAAATTATGTGAAATTATGTGAAAATTGAGTGCTGTTTGCATAAGCTTGCACATTGTAATTTTCTAAAGAACACAATAATATATCAAGATGCAAATAATTAATAATGAGGGGCCTAAGACCAAGTCTTGAGGCACACCAGATAAAAGAGTTAGAGGCGGGGGACGTCAAATTTTCATATGAAAATTGTTGGGTCCTGTTGAGTGATTAATTAAGAATTGAAGAAAGCAACACTATTGACATTTAAGATTCGCACATATAATTTTATGAATAATAGTGTCAACGGCTTTAGAAAAATCAAGCATTACTAAAGCGGTTACCTTTTTCATCAGTGCTAATTACAGTGTTATCAACAACCTTAATGAGGGTAATAGAAATAATGTGATCCTTTCTAAAGCCTGACTGATTTTCATGGAGGTAAGCTGAATGAGCTGCCTAGATACATTTTTTTCCAATTTCTTAGATATAAGTGGCATGATACTTATAGGCCTTAAATCAGAGGTTTTACATCGTTGTTCTTTGGGAAAGAAATAAAAACGGCTTCCTTCCAAAAATCAGAAATATCCCCGTTCAAGGCAGCAGCTAACTAATAAAGGGGAAAAACGTTATGTAAGGTAAAATATCTAGGAAACACTGGTTTAGCATTGTAAGTAAAATTCCATCTTCTTCACAAACATTTGTTTTAAAATTCATTATAACAATTTCACTAATTTCATCAATAGTAGACAATTTAAAGGAGAATAATGCTTCACTGTGTAAATTATTATTGCAGAAATCAATAGGGTTATTATTATTGTGATTATGAAATGGCAACGCCTTATCGCAAGTTTATTTTTAATTTGAGGGACATCGGAACTTATAAATACCTAGAATAATTTTTTCTCTTGTTTTACGGCTTTATCAAATGAAAGTATCATAGACTGATAAACGGTGAAACAATGTGCCGTAATCATATTTGATAAAATTAATGTATAAAATATAATGCGGTGTGGAATAGATTCTCACTATCAAGTTAAGAGGTCTAAAGAAAATGTACTCGGTATCCATTATATAAAGTGGAACTCAAAAGAACAGTAACTGAGTATTAATGTTCTACATAAAACCAATAGTTCATCCAGTGCTATTGGTTCTCTGAATTGGGTTCACAGTTTTAATTATCTCCAGATGATGCCAACTTGGTTATCGTAACGCGCGTCGAGTGCAGTACACAAAGGAAAATATTTATTACTGTTTTGTAACTAATGTTATTGGATAACAGCCACTAATGCCCGATTTATTAGCAGCAATTATATAGAAATATTGGTATAGTGTTTCCAATATGAATTGGAACAGCATAAAAACGCCAACAACGGGAATTTAGTTATATCCATGAGCGTCGACCAAAAAGGTTTAGAATTATCTTTTAATTCTTTAAAATAAATCGAATATTTTTTTTACTATTTTATATGACTTTATATACACTGGATTGAGTAAGTGGTCGGTTCCTTGTGAAACATCTTGTAAATAATTCTTAAAAAGAAATACACTGCTTTTAGATGAATCAAATAAACTGTATTTAGATACACTCTACATATGTTTCGGCTTTTTAGGCCTTTCTCAAGAGCATTACAGATAAATACATATGTAGAGTGTATCTAAATACAGTTTATTTGATTCATCTAAAAGCAGTGTATTTCTTTTTAAGAATGACTTTATATATATGTACAATAACTATAATGATCTTTTTATTTATTTACATTTTTTTCCTTCCCTAGGGCTCGTCTGGGTTGATTCCGAGGGCACTACAGCCTCCTGGGCTTATTGTGCACTCCCTATTTTGTTTTACTCCACCCATTCCAGTACCCCTGTGCCACTGATCAAATGGTACAGAGATATGACTGGATGAGTTCTGATGGTTTCCGGGTCGGTTTGTGTTTGCCCGTATATATTGTACCTCCTACGAGTTAATTTACTTATTTGTTTATTTATTTATATTAGTTGAATGAGCAATTTTGATGACTGAATAAAAGTTAAGAATCTTACTCACTTAGTTAATGACATTTTCTACAAACTGTAAAAATTGATATTGAGTCTTGTATAAAATGTCACCATCCGGCAGAAACCAACATGGAGGTGTGAGTATTTTTTGCCAGGATAGGATAGGAATATGAAATGTCCGACCAAAGATTTTAATTTTTATTGAGATGTATCAGATTTGATGATAAAAATACTCGAATGGAGCGACCAGCATTTGACAAACTTGCTGCAATTTGTGTTATATTTAATTATTTGTTACTAATTGTAAAAATGGTTACTATCTGTCAGCTTACGTAACCATTGATGAAATGCTTGCTGGGTTTAGAAGAAAATGTAATTTTCGACAATATATACCCTCTAAGCTCAATAAGTATGGCATAAAAATATTAGCAATGTGTGATACTAAAATGTTCTACACAAGCATCATGGAAGTTTATGTAGGGAAGCAACCTGATGGACCCTACAAAATATCAAATAGTTCATACGATGTAGTCATCAAACTTTGCCAACATATTGTTGGCACAGTCTGAATGGTTACAGAATATAATAAGACAAAAGAAGATGTCGATGTCGTCGACAAATTAGTTTCAAGCTATGACTGTGCTAGAAATACCCGAAGATGGCCAATGGTCATATTCTCTACCATGCTAAACGTTCCAGGAATTAATACCCAAGTAATTTTTACTAGTAACAATCCTGAAACTAAAATATTAAGAAAAAATTTTCTAAGAGAACTTGCAGGCAATCTCATAAAGCCATATCTACAAAGACGTGTTCCTCTTACCAACATTCCATGTTGTCTCCATATTAGATTAAAAGAAGTCTGTGGTATAGAGAAAGACATTCAAGAAAATGTTGTTCCAGGCAGATGTAGTTACTGTGGATGGAAAGAGAACAGAAAAACAAGATTTTCTTATTTCCAGTGTAATACCTACATGTGCTTGGAACATATAACAGCTATATGTTCAACATGCAAACAAAATGCTTTCCAGAATAAGTAGGTCTTTATAATCAAGAACAATTATGTGGTGATATATCAGAATTGTTATTTTGTTTTCTTTTTCACCAATATTCTTTGGAGTTTTTTGTTGTATCCCATTTTTAAGAGGCGTTGTAAAATAATTAGGTTAAATATTTCAAAGTGTTATTATTACTTAGAAACTAAATATTTTTTAAATGAATGTAATAATTATTATTGTAATCAGTTACCCTAACATTGTACCAATCATAATTTTAATAAAAATTAATAACATTCGTAGAAAAAAATACATGCTCTTACGGACCGGCGCGACCAATCAATTCAAAAAAAATCGCGCGACCACTGAAAGGTTAATCTCACCTCTCTATTGGAATACCTTGACATTTAAATTTTTATTATACCATTATTAACAAAGTTCGCTGTGTCGGAACATTTTTTCCAATTTATTATTACATTGCGATTGACACTGTAGATGTAGATGGATATGTCATTAACTCGTTAGGACTCTATACTATCACATAGAGACTTATGATTCCGAGATTGTGCGTTGCTTGTAACTACTTCGCACTTACGATGGAAATAACCGGAAACTGGTCTCAAAGAAGTGTGTGTGGCTACTTTATTTAATGTTCATTTAAATAAAGCGAGAGGATTACGACTTTGGTATATTGTATTTAGGCATTAATTTTAATATTTGTAAATTAATCTCACCTATCTATTGGTATTTTAATTTTTATTATACATTTATTAGCAAATTTATTTGTATTCTTCCTTATTGCGAAATGATATTTCAGCTTGTATTTTATAATCAAGTTATTGATTATACAGGGTGGGGCAATAGTGCGTCGGACCTCGATATCTCGAGTTCTACGATAGCTAGAAATTTTTTAAAAAATTACAAGTAAACTAGATAAAAATGTCTATAACTGGAAATTATTTTCGAACATACAGGGCGAGTGAAGACGAAATTACAGGACCAAGTGCCTTTTTTTTAAACGGACTCCTATGTATATCAGTACATTTTTTGAAGCCCCTTTCTAGGCTCTATTCATTCCTATATTATTATTGGCTATGTCCCAACCACTTTGATGTAATGAATTTTTTTGTTGAAATAATGCCATCTGCAGACGGATATTAAAAAAATCACCACAGTCACAATTATGGGTTTTAAGAAAAACTTATGTGAATACCAGTTACGAGACATCTAGTTAATGTTTCTGAATTATTTTCATTTCCTAAAAATGTACAGGGTGGCCAAAAATTAGTATCCAATTAAGAACTTTTAAAATTGAATTTTCTCAATTTTTTCAAATGGAACACCCTGTATATTTTTCAGCGATGTAATGTAAAAATGAAAAACGAACATTTTTTGTGTACTTCCCTATGGCTAATTGCAACCATTTTCGTTTTATTGAGCAATAATTACAACATTCAAAAATAAACTTAAAAAAAAGAAGTTTCTTCAAATAACTCAGTAGAAAAAATTATAATAAATGTTCCACATGTTGGCCATTTTGATTCACACACATCTCTATGCGCTTTTGAAATGAGGTTTCCACTGTTCCTAAAACTGCCGGTGTGATAGATCTAAAGGCAGTTATTATTCTTTCCTTCATATTTTGTACTGTTGTTGGTGTGTCTCTATAAACAATTTCCTTCACGTATCACCATAAAAAGAAATCTATTTTTGTAAGATCTGGGGATCTAATAGCTATCGCAGAACTCGAGATATCGAGGTCCGATGCACTATTGCCCCACCCTGTATAATAATATGTTAATAGTATTCAATGCATGTATCAAACGCATTCTAGAGGACAACATTTATATGCAACTCTTTTACATACATATAACTCTGACTAGAAACAAATGATGTACAGAGTGGGGCAATAATGAGTCGATATATCGAGTTCTACGATACCTAGAAATTAAAAAAAAAAACAAGTATACTAGATAAAAAGAGTCTATAATCGGGAATTATTTTCGAATATACAAGGCGAGCCAAGACGAAATTACAGGATCAAGTGCCTCTTTTTTAAATGGAATGCTATGTATATCAGTATATTTTTTGAAGCCTCTTTCTAGACTCTATTCATTCTTATATTATTATTGACTATCTCCCAACCACTTGAATGTAATGAATTTTTTTGTTGAAATAATGCAATCTGCAGATGCATATTGAAAAAAATCACCAAAGTCACAATTAGGGGTTTTAAGATAAACTGATGTGAATACTGGTTACCAGACATCTAATTAATGATTTTGATTCATTTTCCCTTCCTCAAAATGTACATGGTGGCCAAAGATTATTTTTCAACTAAGAACTTTTTAAATTGAGTTTTCTAAATTTTTATATATGGGGTTATCATAAAGTAAAGGATCTATTTTAAATTCCTATATGGTTTTAAGAAATTATGCTAGTAGCAGAAAGTAAACAAAATCTAGTTGCCTCAATAATTGGATTTTAGTGTATCTATGGAAAACAAAAGAATTGTCGTGACAACTATTGATACAAGTATCAAACGAAATAATCGTAACTTAGAGAATTGTTCTCAAAATAAAACTCGCGTAACGTAAATTGTAACAATTTCAATATGGATCTGCAAACAAGAATTGGTTTAGTGCAATGTTATTATGAAGGCGGTAAAAATTACACTACTGGATTGCGAAGATTTCGTACGAAAATAGGGTTGAGAGCAGGGCCGTGCAAAATGAAGGCGTATCGTAATTTGATTAGCAAATTTGAAAGAACAGGTTCTGTAAAAGACCTTCCGAGGTCAGGAAGACCTAGGATTAGTAATGTGCATGTTGCAGAAGTTCTTCAGGAAAAAACGTAGCCAATACTAATCCGCTAGCAATCAGTAGTGTAAATGCGATATCAAAACGATTACAAAATAAATGCTATACACCACGGTTTGGAAAATTTTACGACAAATCCTAAAAATGTATTCCTATAAATTGCAACGCAGATTTTGCTCTCAGGTACGATTTTTCAATACACGTATTGGCTCAGATGGAAAATGAACCCGAATGGTTATCCCGTATTTTATGGACAAATGAGGCCCATTTCTATCTTAATGGTGGAATTAATACTCAAAACTGTCGATTATGGTCAACAGAAAATCCACATGAAATCGTTCAGCAAGGCCTTCATGACAAAAATAGTCACCGTTTGGTGCGGTTTCACAGCTAATCTCATCATTGGTCCATACTTTTTCGAGGAAATACAAAATGGAGAGGCCGTATTTGTAACTGTTACTGGTGAACGATACCTGCAAATGTTAAGGGATTATGCAATTCCACAGTTGCAAAACGAGCACGAAGGAATTGAAAACATATTTTTTATGCAGGATGGAGCTCCTCCGCACATTTACCGACCAGTTAAAGAATTGTTAACTGCGGTTTTTCAAGATCGTGTTATAAGCAGACATTTTGCAAATTCATGGCCTCTAAGATCGCCTGATATTAACCCAGCGGATTACTGGCTGTGGGGTTATTTAAAAAATTTGGTGTTTAGAACACGGCCAACAACGCTGGAGGAATTAAAGGACAGTATTAGAGAGCAGATTCGTGCAATTCAACCAGAAATGTTGAATAGTGCTGTATACAATTTGGAGGAACGGTTAGTAATTTTGCAACAACAAAATGGAGGTCATATCGAGCATTTGCGGTAATTAGTGTTTGACATCAGAAATCCCATTATGTAAGCAACTAGATTCCATTTACTTTTTGTTATTAATTTGATTTGTTAAGAATATATAATAAGTTGAAATATATCCCTTACTTTATAATCACCCTATATATTTAGACAGGTTTCTACTGTTCTAAAATTGCCGGTGTGATAGATCTAAAAGCAGTTATTATCCTTTCCTTCATATTTTGTACTGGTTTTGGTGTCTTTCCATTTTTGTAAGATCTGGGATCTAACAGGCCATTTAGTCAGTCCATTTCTTCCAATCCATTAAAGTGGGTAGGTATTATTTAAGTGGTCTCTCACTGCATTTAAATAATGTGGTGTAACACCATCTTGCTGAAACTACATCCTATTTCGAATCTTTTCATGAAAATTCACCAATAACTGTGGCAGATAGTTTTCCAGAAAATGGAGATAAATAGCTCCTGTTAATGTACCATCAAAGAAATGTGGCCCTATTATATGTTCTCCAATAATAATTCCACCCCAAACGTTTATAGAGCATCTGTGCTGGTTATCAATTGCCTAAAAAAAGTGAGGATTTTCCAAAGCATAATAATGGAAATTGTGCCTATTAACAAATTTATTCTTATGAAAAGTTATATATTCGAAAATAATTTCCGGTTATAGACTTTTTTATCTAATTTGCTTCAATTTTTTTTTAATTTCTAGCTATCGTAGAACTCAAGATATCGAGGTCCGACGCACTTTTGCCCCACCCTGTATAGTAAAGGGGAGGGATTGTGTGATTCTTATCGATTTAAAAAAAGTTTTTGCTATAGCAGATTATAGCATGTTTAATATTTAAAGAATATGGGTTTATTCAAAGTATTTTCACCAATACAGGGCAGCGTGTTGGCATCACTATCATTTATTCGTTACACAGGTGATTTAGAAAACGTCTTACATAAATATGAAATAAGCCACTATATTCGCTATTAACAGGTAACGCGAGTACATGAACGTGCATTTACGTCTTAAGATATGTACCTGTGTCTGTAGGCACTTTTAAGGAAATAATTATTAAAATTTTTAAAAAAGTAAATTTAGTTACAACAAACTTACAGTAAACGAATTAAAATCCAAGAGTATGCCTGTAGAAAATAATTACATTCAAAGAATTGAATTGAAACATTAAGATAAATGATGAAACTATTGAATTAGTATAAGATGTAAAATATTTAGGTGTTGTAATTGACAGAGATTTAAAATTTAATAGGCATTTCCAGTATATTTCTAGAAGGATAAAGAAAAAGTGGATTTTGAATCGTGTAGCTTCCCTTGTTTTAATTTATTTTATTTCATTTTATTTTATATTATATTTTACTTTACACAATCCAGCAGTGCTTAAATCAATTATAGGATGGGGCGATTCATCAAATTAATATGAGATACAACACAGATACACAAACATAAATAATTAATTACTAATTACAGTATGGTACTAGAAAAAATAAAACATAAGTAGATAAGATAAATTACTGGTTTATAATACAAAAAGAAAACGAAAAAAATTCGCAATGAGTGTCCAATTATTCTGTAGATTTTTGACTGAACTGGTTGTCAATCCTTAGAGACGAGATAAATAGACAAAATATCAATACCAGGTGTCAATGGATTCATTAGACAAGCCATAGTTCCCAGAGTTTTCAAGAAGTAAGTCTTAAACTTGGCAGGGGTAATATATGCTAAAAATGGCCAATTATTCATTATTTGACACTTTTCCATCACTTCCGATTTCCCCAAAATGACTTCAACTTT
Organism: Rhamnusium bicolor; assembly: GCA_029963845.1. Classification (NCBI taxonomy): domain Eukaryota; kingdom Metazoa; phylum Arthropoda; class Insecta; order Coleoptera; family Cerambycidae; genus Rhamnusium; species Rhamnusium bicolor. The sequence continues at coordinate 430,792 of JANEYF010002760.1, forward strand.
AAAATTTTAAATGGAACACCCTATATATTCTTAAATTTTTTGGTTCCAGAGACGATTTTAACATATTGAAAGATTAATTAAAAGTTTCTTGTCATTTTCTCGCTTGAGAGGCAAGAGTAGGAATCGCATAACAGAGTGCCAAATCTATAGCTTTCAGTCGAACTACAGAATTCTATAGCGAACAGAGTTCCACCGGCTTCGGTGGAAAACTACTTCTGAATAGACCAGGGGCGTGCGGTGAGTTTTGATACAGGGGAAGCAGTTTGTGATATAGAGTGATGGGTAGAGCGAGGCCTCGAGCGAAGCGGGGCAAAAATTATTTTAAGAAAAAGGGACGTGGCTTCCGTATATTCATTTTAAAACAAATGTCGAAAGCTGCAAAGTTATGACATCTAGAAAAAAGTACACTTGTAGGACTCAATAAACATAAAACATAAAAACACCACAAAAATTAGACAACCCCCGATTCCAAAGCCGAAGCTGCACGGGCGAGGGTTACACTTATGAAAAAACGCAGACACACAACCATATCCACCGACATTGCCAGCGCCGGTGGCGAGGATTGAACCCACAGCGAAATAGAGAGTTTGTTAAGTAGTTAACATGCACATACCTACCTATTTACAATGTAGTTTAATCCGCCTCTCCTTTTTTGCGATGTCGGAAATAACTTCGTCGTAAAAGTTTGAATTTTTTTGACATCTTCACAAAGTCACTTTCTATTGTTAACAGGGACAATTTTGAAAGCCGCTCTTCACTGGTTAAATTTCTTGAAAAAGTTTTTATTCTCGTGTCCGTTTTGATAATTTTGAAAAAAAGGCAGCCATTCCACTAATACTTGAAAAAAACACTTTGCACTCTTTAAGACACGCTGCAGATTGAGCTAGAACTAAATTTAATCGATGCGCAAAACAATGTACAAATATTGCATTCTGAAAAGTCTCTTTTACTTTGACCTGCAGGCCCCCCAATTCACCAGCCATTACAGCGGCCCCATCATAACTTTGGGCGATAAGTTTGGCACCACACTGTAGATCATCGACTATCTGACAAACTATAGTATATAAAGCTGCGACCGTTCATGGCGTTGCTACGTCTAAAAATCCTAAAAAGCGCTCTTGGAATTTCCCATTTGGATTTATGTAGCGTACTACGATTGACAACTGACTAATATTCATAATATCGGTTGTTTCATCTAACATAACTGCAACAAAAGGAGCTTTTTTATTTCTTGCTTGATCTTTTCTAAAACAATATTGCTTATCGACTGAATCAAATCATTTTGATATGATTTGATGTACCGCGAAATATCGTGGAGTGTTCCAGATGGTTACTTAAAATTGTATCGTATTTTGCTAATAAATCAACTAAATTGATAAAATTGCCCCTATTAGCAACGCTTCGAGATTCAGTATGACCTCTAAAACTAAGTTCATTTTCGCCGAGAAAACAAACAATATCAGTAAGTCCTTTTAACACTTTCTTTCAATTGCTGATCTAATGAATGCTCAATTCGTGATTTTCCAAATGTTTATTCTTTTAGCACCGCTCCCAAATGAGTTTCACACTTACCATGCCTTTTTGTCACTTTGTGAATGTTGTTTAAATCTGAAAAGCCATTTTTATTCCAAACACCTTTTTCATTTGTGAACAGTACACATGGCCAACAAAACAATTTACACAAATTTTCACAACCCCTTAACTACTGATTAGCACTGTACACTTCAATATTAAAGTACCTATAGCATGATTTAACTTTCGTTTTTAAGAATTTTAAATCAGGTGTTGGTTTCCCATTTCTAATAATATCCAGTTTATCTTGAAACGAATATGTTGAAAATCCCCTTTTCAACAAATTGCACACCACACAAACGCAAATAATATTTTCCACAGTGCTAGAACCAGCTTCCAAATTTAATAAGTAATTCTAAATCTGCGTACACGCGCACTAATATTCAACGTTTTAAAAATCACTTGTCGCCGCACCACAGGTTTAGAAACACCAAAAAAAGTTTTTACAAATATAGCACAAAAGCTGAGAATAATACTAGGAAGATTAATATTAAGTATAATATTAAAATCGAGATTAAAATCTATAAAATAAAACGTATTACGATGCTATACAGCTCAGATATCAAGATTATGAAGTGGGATGGGATGCATTTCAATAAGTTACCTACTTACCAGAGACAGTTGTCTCTGCTTACATATATCGAAGTTGCGCGAGTTCGTGTTGGCTCGATTAATCGAGTGCGTCATCGTTACGGTTTTAGCAGGGGAGGACATGTATACGTACATGTTGTCATTGTCATTGAAGAACATAACGAACAGTGTATAGAATTTATTTATACAGATTAATCTTTTTAGATATCTGGTATTTGTTTACGTAGGTATGTTTTAACATTTTATGTTAATCAGATAATAAGTAAGTAGATACTCTGTATGTAATATTATATTAAGTATGCTTATACCATCTTTCAGATAAATAAACAAACGTACTGTGTTATTGACATGTTTCATATATGTATTATATTTTTGTTACTGTAGCCTGCATTCAAAAAGCATATTTGAACCTATACTCACATCAATATGTTTTATTCTTGTCTTGCGTACAGGATAAATTTCAATTTCCTGTACGTTACTTCAGACAAGTTGATTTAATTTTGTTTTGAAACAATACAATAATTATTTCTTAATATGTGTAGGCAGTGGTCTATTTCTAATTCATTAGTCTTCTAAAGAGATAACAATAATAGTATAATCTATAAACTAGGTATATCACTTACCTTTGTTTAAATGATTCATTTTAACTGTAATTTTAGTTATGCGTCAAATTTACACAAAGTTTATCTAATACCCACTTGGATAATTTTATACATAATTACAAATACACAGTGATTATTGTTTAACACTCTACATTTACAACCATTGGTAGATAACTTATTGGTGTAATTTTTTATTTATTAGCACTCGAAACTAACCTTTAGCTATGTATATACCTATAATTAAATCTGGAACAATCACATAGGGTCAGATATAAATAATTTTAAAATAAAAGATTGTTATTTCAAATATATATGTAATTGTAATTTAAAACAGATTAGTAAAATAGATAACGTAATCTTATGAGCTATGATAATAGCCTATTTTTTTAAATGATTTTTTTACAAGGCGTTCTATGTTTCATTATACAGGGTGAGTCAATAGTGTGTTCTCCTTCGATAACCTTTGAACCGTTAGTGATACTACAATTTATTAAATACAAAAGTTTTTTGGGTCGATAAGATCTATAATTTAAAATTATTGTGAAATCTACAAGGTGCTTAAATTTTCTGTTACACACAAAAAATACTTTATTTTAAATGGAACACCCTATACATTTTGTCACCATTTTATTAAATGAAAAGAGTATTATACAGTGATATTTTGTTTTTTGGATTTGCATGCAACGTTGCCAAGTTATTTAACATTTTCTGGAATATAAGGATTTTAAGGGTCTGTTTAATAATCACCGGCACAAAAAAAAAGTTGTTTGTACGTTTGAAGCCACCTACCTCCCGACATGTATTTCGACCCGCTGAATGCGAATTTGAAGTCAGTTTGGACCGTACACCCTCTAATATCGAGTAAATTGAAAAACCGTAAAAAAATAGCGAAAATTGGGTGTTTCGGTAATAAAAAAAAATGTTGTGGATCTAAACCAAGCCTAATTTCTATGTATTTCGATCCGCTGAATACGAATCTAAAGTATATTTAGACCATAAGCCATTTTAAATAATAAATTGTAAAAAACCCTCGAAAATTGCTAAAAATGGCAAAAAATTGTGATTATGTTGATGAAAAAAATTTTGTAGACCCGGATCGAAGAGGATTTTTATGTAATTTGATCTGCTGAATCCGAATCTGAAATATATTTGGCCCATTAATCCCTCAAAATCTCAAAAAATCGCTAAAAACCTATAAAATAGCAAAAAATTGCAGTTGAAAAAATTGAAAAAAAATCTATGAAACACGATTAAATACGTTTCTTGCATTTGCATAAAATATAAGTTTAGAATCTGAAAATGTGAAAAATTGTAAAATCTATAAAAAATGACGTATAAACAGAATGAAACGTGGTTGGATTCCTCCTTCAAATTGCTTTCTTTTTTGTATAACACTTCCTATACCTAACTGTTGTATTTTTTGGAGATAATTATTAAGGTTTCTCTTTAACCTCACAATCATTAATTAAAAATTAAAACAATTTTATCAAGAACGGCTTTGGAAAAACAAAAATTGCGGTCAGTCGAAAAATTATTTTCCATAAAATCGTAAAGGAAACAGTAAAAGTAGCAAATTTATTGAACTTGAATGACAAAATTTACACCTCACCTTAGGTATGTACATAACAAAATAAAAGTGTAATTTTGAACGTAAACAGTAAATAGAAGAGAAAAAAATAAAACAAAATATGCTCAACGTGACCTCCTAGTTGTAAATTACAAATTCTGACTCTATGAAGAAATGAGTCACTTACATTTTGCAACATGTTAGGCGTGATGGTGTCGAACGCTAGTCGAATTCTTTGCTGCATGTCTTCTCTTGTAGTTGGTGGTGTTTTGTACACTAATCCTTTAATGTACCCCCACAAAAAAAAGTCCAATTTTGTCAAGTCTGGCGACCTTGGTGGCCATTGAACAGGTCCTCCTCGATCTATCCAATTGTCACTAAATGTAACATTTAAAAAGTTTCTTACGGCAATACTATAATGGGGTGGAGCTCCGTCGTGCTGGAACCACAGCCTCTGTAAAACGTTTTGAGGACACCCGTTTAACAATCCTCCCAGTACATTTTGTAAAAAAACGAGGTACATATTCCCAGTCAAGTGACCATTAAAGAAATGCGGTCCAATTACATATTCACCTACTATCTCAGCCCACACATTGAGTGACCATCAGTGTTGATTATCTACAGTTATCGTAAAATGAGGGTTCATGGTATCATAGTAGTGTAAGTTATGTCTATTAACACAACCATTTTTATGAAATGTGGCCTCATCAGTGAATAGCACGAAATTAAAAAATTGCGGCTGTTGGTGAATCTTATTGAGTGTCCACTCACAAAATGTTACCCTACGTTCGAAATCATTTGGCTCTAGTTCCTGAAGCAGTTGAATATGATATGGATGAAAGTTTTGTGTCCTCAATATTCTTGTTACAAAGGATTGACTTATATCAAGTTGTCTATTAATTTCTCTCGTACTTTTATGCAGATCTTCAACGACACTTAATGTAACTTGAAACACTTTTTGCTTTATTTGTTGCTAGTTTTGTACGTCATGTTTCTCATAATTTACATGTCCAGTTTGTTCAAACATTTCTCGCAACCTTTCAAATTCAGAATGGTGAGGATGTCTTCGTTCTGGATAACGCTGAATATAGATTCTTGTTGCCAATAGCGGATTTCTCTCCCCTTCTCCCAATGCATAAACCATGTCAATCAACTCTTCGTGTGAAAAATTCATAATTTATTTAACAAAAATAATTAACAACTAGGAAATACAGAAGAATCACCACCAAGTAAAATTAATTACGTGTAAACCACAAAATATCAGTTTGACAGCACAATTTTTGTTTTTCCAAAGCCATTCTTGATAAAATTGTATTAATTTTTACTATGATCGTAAGGTTAAAGAGGAAACCTTAATTTTCTCGAAAACTTCAACAGTTAGGTATAGTAAGTGTTATAGAAAAAAGAAAGGAATTTGAAGGAGGAATCCAACCATGTAAAAAAATACAGGGTGTTCCATTTAAAAAAGCAGTTTTTCCCATGCGAAATTCGCATTAATTGGCATGCCGTCATGGACGCCCTGTAAAATAGAATAATGTAAAAAAAGGTACTAATACGTAGCGTGTAGTATGGACTAAGAATAGTATAATATTTGCTTACCCAGCTTGTTTTCATAGGTAAATAAAAATTATTAAACGGACCCTTATAAATCCTTTAATTTCCAGAAAATGTTAAATAACTTGGCAACGTTGTATGCAAATCCAAAAAACAAAATATCACTATATAACACTCTTTTCATTTAATAAAATGAAAATGAAGACAAGAATTCAATAACCATTCGTTTTTTTTTAATTCCATATAGGCATCTTAAGTTTTCTCATACTTTATTTGGGTGAGCCACTGTCCTGCAAATTATTTTAAAAAATTATTAAAACATAAACATGCCATAATTACAACGACCTGAATTTCATTCTACACCAATAATTCTGTGCGGACGGAGTTTCAGACCAATAAAACGTTGAGATCTATTTTATCGAATATTTCCCTCATGTGTCAGTGATATCATAACAGCAATGAATATTCGCGGAATTACGGAGATAATAATTTATTTGAAATGCCCAAACTTACAGTGATAATTCAATTGAAGTCATTTTTGGAATATTTATATTTTAAGTATATATGGCTGCACCAAGTTTCTCATAGTAACTTCGGCGACTTTATTGTTTCTAATAAATAAGCTTTTACATTTGTTTTTTTGTTATGAAAATGTTCGTTTATTATTACAAATATCGAAAATGGATAAATTTGGAGAATTATCTAAAGGCACCATCGATAAAAATATAGCAGAGAGTATCCCTAAGAACACAGTGAAAATTAGGCTTCGTTTGAAGGCAATTTATGGAATTTTGCTTAGGAAAGGATTGCTCACTGAACCAATTTCTCAAATTGTCTATGTTTTGAAGGATTGGGTCTTCAATACAAAACGATATAAAAATATATGGGACTAGGGGTTTTCGTTTTAGTATTGTAACTGGAGGAAATCATTTCCTAAGTGTAAAAAATTATCCTTTTTGGTGAGTTAATATTTTTTTAATCTTAACATTTTTTGCTTCTAATACTAAGAACACTATTATTTAATTCAATGCAGTATTTGCTCCTAAACTGAGTAGTTGTTTTAATAGTTTCTATGATAAAGTTTATCTATATATTGTTTTTGATTTATCATATACCTAAAACTGTTATACTATCACATAGATAAGAATAATAGTATAAAATATAAAAAAAAACTATAGGTATTTATTATTATTATTCATGTTAGGTTTGAAAAAATGCTTTTGTAATACCCAATAATTATTTTTTTTTTCCAGAAATTGTTATATATAATAATATATTAAATATAAAATAATTATCGGCTAAATTTGCAGTTCCTAAGCATTTATTTCAGACTTTTGCTCCCCTATCTAATCAATCTAATACCTTGAAACATAGTAATACTAGTGTCAATATCTCCTCATCAAAATATTCTTCAATAAATTTCTGTGAGAAAAACCTACTACTGTTTCTGCTTTGTTTTTTTTTTTGTTTTAGGCGTATTGGTCTGACTTTTAGATTAGAAATAAGATATATTTCTGAAGTATCTATCACACGTTGCTTGGCATACGTAATCCACATTAAGATGTAATATTTAAAATTGATATTACAATTTTCCAGTACATACCGGTATAAATGCACAATCCTATTAGATCAGAAAAATTTATCATATATATCAGATATCTTTATACCGGTATATACTAGATAACTAATCAAATCTTAAGGAAAGCAAAAAAAATTGTATGCAGTTAAACCGATTGTATCTGACATTTAACACCACCACAAATTTTTCGAGACAAAATATTTAATATAATTCAAGCAAAACAGTCCTTACCCCATTCACAAAAAGAAGAAAGCTTTTCGTAGAACTCCAAAAATGAATAGTGTACAAATTGACTTCTCCTGTGAGGTAAAATATCTAGGTATAATCCTGAAACAAAAACTCTTCTGGTACAAACACCTGACAAGGGTTACTGAAAGAACAACGGAACTCTGGTTGTGCCGCAAATTCTTGGGTAAGACTTGCAGTAAAACCGAAAATGATCTATTGGTTAATATGGTGGCAAAAAACAAAAGATAAACCAGCACAAAATCTGTTGCTAAAAGTGCAACGGTTATAAGCGAGTCTGGGAATCACAGGAGCAATAGGAACCTGCCAAACAGCAGCAATGGAAGTCTTGCTTGATCTACTCCTATGCAGTAAAGAAGGAAGCAACCCTCAACGCCCAAAGACTACAATCCATATGGAAATTCAAGCCAGGAAATCTGGTTGGACATCTAAGTATTCTGAAACTATTTCAGATAGTCTCAATGACTAAATCTACTGACACAATATCAATGAGACTCTAATATGAGCGGATATTTGAACTGATAATAATTGATCCCCAAATATAAAACCCTCAAGGGCCGAAATTTGAAAACAGATTCCTTATTTGGTATACAGATGGATTAAAGATAGAGGAAGGCTTAGGGGTTATATATGAGCCCAGATGTAGGCTATCAAAATCCTTAGGCCAAACTTTCACCATATTTTAGGTGGAAATTCAGGCCAAAAATCTGCGCTCGACAATGCATTAAAAAGGCACACGTGGAGCAGGAATCTATATCCTCTCAGACAGCACTTTAAGCTTTAAGTTCCTTTATTGTAAGTTTAACATAGTCTGCAAACAGTAAAGCAATTAGCAAGAAATAACACAACGTATAGTCAGGAAATGGGAAAATGAATATAAATTCTCCTACTCCAAGTCAAAGACCAGCAAAGATGTTTATAAAGTACTCACAAAAGGAGCTAGAGAGCTACTCGAACTCAGCTAACCAGAGTTAGAAGTACTAACAGGCTTTCTCACATGTTATTGCACACTGAGATACTATCTGGGCAAAGCTGAAAACGACATGTCGCTTCTGTATAGATGAAACGGAAACCGCGGAACATATATTTTGCTCATGCAAGATCCTAATCCGTTAAAGACCACGATAATTGGAGCTGGTATCACAACATCTGCTGAAGTGGGAACCACAGCCCCCAGAAAACTTTTAGGCTTCCTCAGAAGCCCAGGAATTGATGGGCACACGTAGATAAAAGGGTTGTCACTAAATATCTCATTAGATCGTAGACTAATCTAATAGATTAGATTAGATAATCTAGTCTACATATTTATCATTTATACATTTAGTTATTTGATTTCTTTTCTATGAACGGAAACAAAAAAAATGTTTTGCTGGATCTCTTTTAGTAACATTCATACCAGACAATGTACTTAGGTAATTAAAATAATACCAAAATAAGCACCAAGTGCCTAAATTTAGGCGTTTTTCTATTTTCACTACCAAACAAACCCATGTTGAACAATTGAGCCTGGGAATAATATCCCATTATTGAATTATTCAAATTCTCATGTTAGTCAGATATTTTCGAAGGAATAGCGAGCCACTAATCCTAGGATATATTGGTGTTAATTTTCATAAGGGGGAACACCATGTACTTAGATAAGCAGATTATCACGATTATTATATTAACGTCAATACAAATCGAATCTTATTGATTTATTTAAATTTATAAACATTTTTAGCATTGAAAATGCTTATAGGATCGCAAAGGTTCTCGTATATGGGTATGTTTTTCGATGAAAGTGTAACATTATGAGCAACACGACACCGACATGGTTTGGTGAGTTTATAGTGCGGGACCGAGAGTAGAGCGGATGCAAACTTAGTGTATCATAGGCAGGCATGGCATATAATACATATTCATATTATTATATCGTTACTTGTTTATACCTAAATTATATACAGATAACAAATTAGAATATTTCGATATCGATTTTTATTTAGTATGACAGATTAATTCTGAGTGGTTTTTATTTGGGTACAATGGATGGATGCGCCGTGGACTTATTCGAGTATGATGCGTAGTAGCTTTTCCTAGAAAAAAATAGATACGCAGTAAGTATTCCCGAGTATAAGTGTAGCGCAGTAGTTTTCCCTGGGAAAAATGGATGCGCGGTAGGTATTCCCGAATACCATTGATGCGCAGTAGGTATTCTCGAATACAATGGATGCGCAGTAGGTATTCCCGAATGCTATGGATGCGCAGTAGGCAATTCCGAATACTATGGATGCGCAGTAGGTTTTTCCGAGTCCTATGAATGCGCAGTAGGTATTCCCGAATACTATGGATGTGCAGTATGTATTCCCGGAAGTCATAGATGCGCAGTAGGTATTCTCGAATATAATGGATGCGCAGTAGGTATTCCCGAATGCTATGGATGCGCAGTAGGTAATTCCGAATACTATGGATGCGCAGTAGGTTTTTCCGAGTCCTATGAATGCGCAGTAGGTGTTCCCGGATACCATAGATGCGCGGTAGGTATTCTTGAATACAATGGATGCGCAGTAGGTGTTCCCGAATGCTCTGGATGCGCAATAGGTAATTCCGAATACTATGGATGCGCAGTAGGTTTTTCCGAGTCCTATGAATGCGCAGTAGGTGTTCCCGGATACCATAGATGCGCAGTAGGTATTCTTGAATACAATGGATGCGCAGTAGGTGTTCCCGAATGCTCTGGATGCGCAGTAGGTAATTCCGAATACTATGGATGCGCAGTAGGTTTTTCCGAGTCCTATGAATGCGCAGTAGGTATTCCCGAATACTATGGATGCGCAATATGTATTCCCGATGTTCAATAGCATTATATGCCATGCCTAATATTAAACAACACCAATTAATGGAACTAATGGATAAGGCATTATGGAAGTTTAATAGGACATCAACTATATATAATTTTAGTAGACGAAATGATTTATACCATTTACCATGAATTATTTGCGGAGATTTAAATTACGATTTGAGTGCTGATGAAATACTAGTAGAATATTTCAAACAGACACATGAAATTACAATGGCAACTAAAAACCTTATTACAGCAAGAAACAAAACAAGAATAGATGCCATATTTTTTAAAAATAGTTCCATCGAAGTAATTCCATATGTATTGTACTTCAGTACGCATCGCCCTCTATTAGTTATTGTACGCGACGGGGATTTACAGGCTATCTCAATTTGCTCAGTTGAAGGTGAGACGTTGACATAAACCACCAAAACTACGATCCAGAACAAGACATTCAGTGACAAAGTGGCATTGGAAGTGGAAATATAAACGAATGTAATTTCTGTATACCTAATTATCATCACTTTGGAGGTATATTATGATATGTAATCATTACCTTTGTTTTGAGTTAATGTCTGGATGAAAGTTTTAATAATAAAAGGAGTAGCAAATGCTTATCAGCCTCTTTTGATGTTCCGATTTTTATAACTTTGTTATACTGAAAACTGCAAAGTGACATACAATAATGAATAGTATAATTCCAAGGTGATACATGTTATACAAATATTTAGTTTTGTTTTTACATTCTACATCTTGCGTATACTTGTTTTGAACTTTGTATAAATACAGTTCACTTTAAAACATTGACGTCTTTATAACAAATGCAGACAAATATGTAGTGGCTCTTTTTCCTTCAGTCTTGTCTTATTCATGCTGTACGTCAATTCAAATAATATTTATTTTGCATTGTACAGTGTGGTCCAGCTACGGTGTCCTCGTCAATTACAACAGAAAAACTATTAGAAATAGAAAAGAAAGTTTTATATAAAAGTTATTGGGCTTTTAATATATGCTGTCATTATAACTTAATTTTGTTTATACAAGGTGATCAACTTTTTTCTATCTTTAATAGCTTCTGAATCAATGACGAGGGCAGTGGATATAATTGGACCACCCTATACCTAAATGATATACCTATAACACATTATTTGAATAAAAATAGAATAAAAATGATGTTTGTCACGAATATTTTGCTGAGTGTCATGTTTGCCTGCCTAAACCTAGCGCAATGTTTCACAAACTATTTCATTTTGTTTCGTCTACACTTATATTAAATAAGACTATAAAACCTAAGTCTTTTTGTAAGGGCCGTGTCTCCCATTATTTTGTATTACATTACTATTTTATTATGTATGCCGAATCTAATTTTTATTATATTACTTAGTTTGCTTTTAATACACTTTATTTATTGCTTTGTATTTCCTTTTTGTGTAATCAATAAATATCACAAAAATAATGTATATTTTTTTTATTGTTAATATTTTAGTTAATTTAAATTAATAAAACAAGATAGTAAATGTCAGCTTACAATTTTAAGTTCTTATAAAAGCAAATTACGGTTGTTCAGGGTTTGAAAAAAGTTTTCAAAAAGTTGTACATTTGCCATCTTTCTATACTTCTAAATTTCCTTAATTAATTTTCAATGCACTCCGATGGTTGCAAGAATTGCGAAATCTGTGAATTTTTGTAAACAGTAGACGATGATTTCTAAATACAAATAAATAAGTAATTCAAATAAACCTGCTTTTCATTTTGTTACAAAGAGTATTTTAATTTAGTATGCAGTAGTTAGCAGGGCCGTCCCTAGTTACTGCGCCGTTAGGGTGCGAAATGTAATTTGCCGCCTACCCTTTACCAACTCAAACACATATTTTTTTCGCCCAATTAGGAAATGAAAAATAATGAGGGCAATAGACAATAAAAAAATCCAGCATTTTATTTTGTATGTGTGTAACCAAACTTAACATACAGCACTCTGTACATGTTGAGGAACTAGGAACAGTACAGTTAGCACCAAATAAGGTAAGGTTGTATAACTGGGCCCCCGAGGCAACTGGGCCACTACTTTATCAAAATATTATTACTAAATAATTTTATTATTTTTATGCATTAGATTTCGGATACAGGTGTCATCTACCTGAAACAACTCAAACTGATATGATTAGTGTTGTATTTAAAATGTAAATGGCCGACTGCATTACATGTGTTAAACTACGCACCAACAACATTGAACAGAAAATCTTAGGAAATTGAAGTAAAATAGGAATATTCGAGGTTAGTGCTGGTTTTAATCGTGAAAGGTAAGTGAAATGTCTATATTTCACATCATTTGATTTGTTTTGAGGTTATTATTAATTTTAATGGTTATGATAAGGAGGGCCCAATTTCCCAGAAGAATTGAGCTTTTGGGGTATCTGGGCCGCATAGTTTGGGTAACTGGGTCATTGTTGACCCAGTTATTCTAGTGGCTTCCAGTTACCCCTGTATAATATTTTTATTGTTTATTTTTCCAGAATGGTGAGAACTTATCAAAGGAAGACGACTAAAGGGGCGGATGATGACCGTTATAGCCGAGCTGAACTGCAAAGCGCTATAAACGATGTCACCGAGGGAAGCAAAACCACAAGAGGGGCGTCAAAATTTTACAACGTTCCCAGGACTACACGTAAACATTATCTTCATGGAACAAGAGGAACAAAAGGCGTTATTTCTTCCGCAGGCAAAGGAGGTGGCGGAAAATACTCGTTGCCTGCTGAACATGAGGAACGTTTGGTGGAATACATTAAGACAATGGAAAAATGGAGTTTCGGTTTATCTGCACAAGAAGTTCTTGATGTCGTACAAATGTATACACAGAGCAATAATTTGAAGACCAAGTTTAAAAACGGAAGTCCCGGTGAGGACTGGTTTATTTCGTTTGCCCGTAGAAATAAACTTTCCATCAAAAAGCCCCAGGGAGTAGAATATTTACGCATGGCCCAAATAAATCCTTTTGTAATATGCGGATTTTTTGATTTACTAACCAGACCAATCGATGACCTAAAGTTAAAAGACAAACCAAAACAGATTTTCAATTTGGATGAAACATCATTCTGTCATGACACAAAAAAAAACTAAAGTAGTTCGTGCAGTCGGAGTGCGTAGTACCAGAATGATCAGTTTGGCTGGTAGAGAAAACATATCGGTGTTAATTTGCACTTCAGCTTCAGGACAGAAACTTCCACCTTTAGTTATTTTTAAAAGAAAAAATATAATAGAATCCTGGATAAGCCAAAATGTACGGGACGAGACAACTTATGCAGCGTCAAAAAGAGGGTGGATACTGCAGTTTTTTTAAACTGGTTTAGAAAATGTTTTTTACCGAATATTCCTCAAAAACGTCCAACATTTTTGATTTATGATGGTCACTCGACACATGTTAGCCCAGATCTTTGCAAACTTGCAATGGAAAAGAAGTTACGATCGTTAAGTTGCCTCCACATACAACTCATGTTTTGCAGCCACTCGATGTAAGCATATTTGGTCCCTTCAAAACTGACTGGGATAAACGGCTCGTTAAATGTCAACGTCAAAACCATAGAAAATGAATACCAAAACGAGAATACGTTGAGTTGCTAAACATAGTTTATAACGATGTATCGAGAGAAAACATTAAAAAAGGTTTTAAAAGCACTGGGATATATGATGAGGCTTGTGTAGTTCTTGGTTTACATCCTGTAAATCAAAATGTAATTAAAGATTCCATTTTTAAGCCAGATGATTAGAAGGATGTCGAGAGCAAAAAAAGAATAATATTGAACCGCCACCCACCCATGCTGAGGTTTTCGCTGAAACTCGGGCACCAAATTCAGACAATGTAGTTCCTGATATTACGCCACCAGTACATCTAGTTGAGCCTGAACCTGTACCCTTAACGAGTACAAATGCTAAAGAAGTAATTACAAATGATGACCAAGATACAATTGCGAATACAGCCGAATTAAATATCTTGAGTCCGCTAGTAGAAGCATCTGCATTGCCTACTACTCAAACTTATACTCACAAACCAAAATCGTTTGAGGAAATTCTTCTATGGCTTGTAAGAAATACTAAAGAAGGTCCACCAGCTGTAAAAAAAACGTCGAATTTGTACAGGCGCAGAAATAATAACTACCAAAGGATACATGGAGCAACTACTAAAAGAAAAAGAAGCAAAGCATAAGAAAGAGGAAGCGAAAAAAGGAAACAATCTGGCGAAAAGAAGCAAAGAAAGGCACAAACTAAGATGATTAAAGCAACCAAAATTAAAAGTAAAAAATATGTAGATTCCTCATCGAACAGTGATGTTGAAGAAGATATCGAATTGTCAGAGTCTGAAGAGGAGGTTTCGAATTTTGTCAAAGTGATCCCTGACGATTATGTTATTGTGAATTTTAACGGTGAATACTATCCTGGGAGAGTAATATCTATTGAGTCTAAAGAAAACTCAATTAGAGTAAAACATATGCAAAGATGTGGCAAAAGTAATGCGTGGCGTTGGTCTGAAACAGACGATTTTGTGGATTATGAACAAGAAGATATCTTTAAAATAATTAAGGAACCAGCTGTAAAAAATAACCGAAATATGTATAATGTTCAAGAAATGGATAGAATCATTAATTAATAAATTATCTTCATTCTTTTCTATTTTTGAGTTTTCTTGTGTTCAGTGATATGTTCTTACAAATCCTATATTCCACGGTTTGAAGTGAAGAAAAAAGCACATTTCAAAGGTGGGCCCAGTTACTCTGCATTTAATTATATGTAAATCAGTACAAAATATGGGTGGATGACCCAGTTACCTCGAAATCTGGAGTAACTGGGCCCACCCGCACAAAAAATACAAAGAAATTGAAATTTTGTACTAATTAACATATTTTTTCACATTTATTGACTATTGCTTGTTACCAATAGCAAACACCCTTTAAAATATTTGACCCTTAAGTTAATAAGTTGTAAAACTAGGACCCAATTACCCTACCTTGCCTTACTACGATTATACTAAAAGAAAAGTTCCATCATCTAGTTGTTAATGGATATAATAACATGAGCACACGCGTGAGCGACAAGCATTCTTTTGATACTTTGAGCGGCACATCAGTTGATGCGGCTGACGTCGCATTTGCCACGCCATTGCAGGCAGCGCGATTTAATAGTCAAATTACCTTACTTTCTTTTATTATATTTTTAAACTTTGAATATTTTCCGCTAGGCCTCGTTGCCGCCAGTGTACGAGGCACCTCTTGCACCCCTGGGTAGGGACGGGCCTACTAATAAGTACGATACCTCGATATATCTGAATTTATGTTGTAATTACAGCGATCATAATATAAATATTCCTGAACAATATACTTATAATTATTTATTAAAATTAGGAATTTGGAATAGAATTTGGATAAATTTAGCTCTAAAAAAATTTATTAAATAAACTTTGGTAATAGAAAATGATAATAACAAATTGTTCAAAGTATTATACAATATTTGCCAAACAATAGTCTATTTTTAAATGTTTGTCTTATTTTGTGAAAAGTATAATAATTGCCAGTGGGCCTGCTTTAATTAACTGGCTAAATCTTGTAAATGGATTCCAATACCCCATAGGAAAAAATCAATCAAGAGCTGCAAACTCCGATCAACTCGCTATTCTGTGGCCACTTTTTCCAATGTCCTATCTGTAGATCAATTTGTGCAATCAATAACCATTGTTGGATCATAAAACATAATGGAGTGGGACCACCATTTTGCTAGAAAAAAGGTATATCCCCATTTATTTTAATACTATGTTTCCATATTCATCTTGCATTTGAACAACTTCTGTTACCAAATGATTGATTGTATTTTCAACATATTCCCGTCCAAATTGTGTTCTATGAATAATAGTCCAATGATTGCTTCGAGAATAAACATTTGCTGCCAAGTTCCCAAAATATCCAAACAATCGAGTTTAAATTATGGATATCTCTGAAGGCTCTTTCAAAAATATTGGCAATATATTAGTTGCCCCTTAATATGTATTAATGAACTAGTAGAAGCAAAAGCATTCATTGCTATTTGTGCAATGTAACTTTGGTTAAGATTTGTATGAAGTCAGTGATAGAAATGCTGTAAATCATTAATAAGGACGATAATGACGACCCTGTAATATATGTCGTACTTTCCAATTATGAATATTGTTGCGCCACTGAAATGTGTAGACCGAATAGATGGAATTAGAATTATACGAGAACGGCTGGGAATATTGAGGAATATTCTGGACCATGCATAGATGTATAAATAAGGCACTCAGTGGGTCCACGAGTCAGTCTTAAGTTGGAAGTGAACGAGTAAAGAAGAAATAAGATAGCAATTTATAAATATTTATTCTGATAATAGTTAAGTCCTTCATTAAGTGATGTTGTTATATTAATTAGATAATAAAGTAGTAGTGTTACCTGGACTTTCAATCAGTGAATCCACGATGTGGGATGTTTGTGTGGATAGCAAACACGTGACAATTTGGTTTCAGAAGTGGGATTGGAAGTTGACTTTTCTGGAAAATTCGAGAAGGTTCTACAGTGCTTTTCTGGGGAATTAGCGGTCACATGAAGAATTAAGCTACTAGACAGTGTGTTGTGGACGTGACTTTGTGAAAATTCTAGAACATTTGATTTTGGAAACAACAGAAGATATGTGAATTGTGTTAACGCGAACATATTATAGACTCAAAATATGGCTTATCAATGAAATTTCAGGAAATTTCTAGAACATTCTAATTGGAAACAGCATGAGATACGTGAAATGTGTCAACGGGAATGTGTTATAGACTTAAAACAAGACCTAACAGTGAGATTTCGTAGAAGTTCTAGAACATTCCATTTCGCAATTAGTGAAGATAAGTGAATTTCGTCAACAGAAAAGTAACAAACTCGAAATAAGACTTTCTAATGTTGTTTTGGAATTTTTCTGGAACATTCCATTATTAAAATAGACGTGATACGTATATTGTATGGACTTTATAGTGTAATAAACTTTATTCTGAACTGATTTACGTGTCGTGAGTTAATATCAATAACAAGAGGCATGGTGGAGAAACAAACACAGGACTTGCTTGCAACACCGTTGTAACAAAGGAACAATCGAGAAAGATGATGAAAGATCAAGAAAGAAGACGACAGGGTGAAAAAGAAAAACAAGAAATAACATGAAGAAAAAGAAGATTTAAGAAAAATGATGGAAGGCCTAGAAATAAGACGACAGGAGGATTTAAGAAACATTATGAAGGTACAGCAGCAAATTATGCTCTCGGCCACCGAAAAATTGAAAAAAGATATACGAACTGAACTCATGGAGTTAAGGGAAAAGTGAAGGTGAAGGAGAAATTAATGAAGTCAGAGGAGAAGTAGCCCGATTGAAACAACAGTTAAGAGAGAAGGGTGGCCAATTGGTACTGTCTTCTGGTACTAGGTTACAATCACCTTCCTTTGATGGTCAAAGTTTATGGTCAACTTATAAGAGACAGTTTGAGGCAGCTGCACGTTCAAATAACTGCAATGATGAAGGAAAAGCAATAGAATTGGTATTAGCACTAATGGGCCAAGCATTATACCTGTTTCAAACAGTTCCTGCAGCGCAACAACAAAACTTTACCGTTCTAGAGGCAGCGTTAGAACTAAGATATGGCGACCAACATCTTGTCCAAGTATATCAGGCTCAGCTCAAATCACGCAGACAACAGAGTGGAGAAAGCCCCCTGGAGTTTAAGGCTGCTGTGGAGAGATTAGCCCATTTCGCCTATCCTGATGCACCAATAGAATTTGAGCAACAGGTGGTAGTTGAAATGTTTATTAATGGAGTAAGGGACCAGTAGGTTAGGCGAATTCTTATGTTAGCCAGTCTCAAACGAAGTAGTGAGGCTTTAGTACATGCCCTTGAAATTGAGGCGGCCTATAAGGATACCACACAATCAAGCCATAGAGTGGGAGCCGTGGCTGTGGAAGGGATCCCGGCAGACAAATCGACGCAAGTCGTATTAACCGAGTTACAAAAGTTGATCGCACAACTATTGACAAAGACGAATTCCCAGACGAGACAAGAACAACAAAATAGCGGTTGCCCGAATGGAGGTATACTCTTATAAGTGTGTCAAATTGGGCCATATTAAGAGGATGTCATGAGCTCAACATTCAAGATGTAATGCCCGAAGTACAAAAGACCATACTACTACTAATAAACTCGAATCTCCAGCTGAAACAAGACCAACAGCAAAGTTGTGAAGGAGGCATGCGCTGTTATAAGTGTGTAGAGTGGGCCATATTCAGAGTAACTGTCATCAGCGTTGCCCTGAAAGGGCGACTGATACCTCGGGGACTGTGCTGGTTAATAAAAAGACAGATGGCCTTTCCAAAATACCAGGCCTGAAAGACTGTAAGTCTTGTCACCGTGAGAATAAACAGCAAGTTTTACTAATAGTGAATATCGTTAAAATTGATGTTCCCGATGATTGCACAAAAGAGTCGTTAAGGGATGCGCAGTTAAACGATAAGGAAACTGATCCTGTTTTGAAATGGAAAGAAAGAGGAACCCGACCCAAGGACATTTCAAATAAATTAATGGGGCTGCAGACTTTATGGGCACAATGAGACTGCTGAAGAGGGCTTGGGAAAGTCAAGATGGGAAGAAAATTACTTTCAAATTGATAATCCCTAGGTGTCACGTAGCAAAAGTAGTTCAGCAAGTGCATAATTGAACGTCTGACGGACATTTGGGCATCAACAAAACCCTGACAAAAGTACGAAAACGGTTCTATTGGGTAAACAGTCATAAGGATGTGGAGGATAGGTGCCACAAATGTGAAGTTTGTGTGGAAAGTAAGAGGTCACGGACAAGAAGTAAGAGCCCAATGCAGAATTATAACGACGAGGCTACTTTTGAGCGAATTACTATAGCAAGTGACCGCATGAGGTTAGGTTAGATTATGAGTGGGTCTTTGTGGACCCTCCACTTCGGCCATTAGCAGGCCTATTGTGGCTCACTCCGAATTATATTTCATCTAATAAATTCAGTCTCTTAATGAAACTGATAACTTTATTGGGAGAGAATGTGTCCAGATTCTCTAGCAGAAGTTGCCCTTTGCAAAATATTGAAAATCGGATCCTCTCTACAGCGGGACAGGTGCATAAGACGTGGCCTGCCTTCTCATCATCCTCCAAGCATAGACGGCACTCAGAGTTTTCCGCTAGGCCGAGTTTCTGCAGATGATAATTTAGTCGGCAGTGTCCGGTATATAGGCCTGTTAGGGTTTTCAAGTTTATCCTGTTTAACTCTAAAAGTTTCTTAGATCTTGAATTCAAAGGGTATTTTATAAACGCCTTCGAATGAACTAATCCTGGTAATTCTTGCCAATACTGGAGAGTTTTTCTGCCAGCTCAGGTTGAGATAGCCATCTTAGCAGTACTTGAAGATTTGCCAAGTATCTGTTCTGGTCCGATAATTCGTGATCCTGCTCCTTCTCTGACCAAGGAGTCGGCTATTTCGTTACCTTCCATACCAGAGTGGCCGGATATCCAGACCAGAGTCACTTTGTTGTTTCTTTAAGCAAAAAAGCTTAAATGATTTAGAGCCTTCTGACAGTTCCATACCGTTTTAGAGCTACAGCGGTGGGAGCCAAAAAGCTTTTATAGCTGCTTGGCTATCTGAAAGAATTTTAATTGATCTGCGTGTAAGATGCATATATTCCAGCCTTCGCACACACAGTTCAATGGCATGAACCTCGGCCTGAAAAAAATAGTTGCATTAGTACCTAAGCTTGAGGATATCCTCACCCTTGGTCTGTAGATATGTACTCCGGCTCCTGTTCCCTCAGGAGTATTGGAGCCGCCTGTAAACCAGCAACTGTCTGCACTCAGTAGGTCGGTTTTATTCCAATCCCACTCATCTCTTTCCGGAAAAAGGATGTTGAGGGTCAGCCCGTAGTTGGTCATGGTAGGCATAGTATCCGAGGGCATTATCAGGATGGTGTGACTCTCTATGTCATCCGGCAACCTGTTCCGCTCCATGATACTAGTCTGCGGCATATTAATGGCCACTTGTTGCAGTCTATATGTTGCCCACCTGGTCTCTCTCTCTCCAAATATATATGAAGAGGGGGGTAAGTCCAGAAGGATTCCCATTGCAGCTGACGGTGTGGTGCTAATTGCCCCCATTATGGTCGAGCATGCTAATCTCTGTAATCTAGAGAATTCGACTTTGGCCGTCCGTTGTAATCCTTTCGGCCACCAAACGATGGATCCGTATGTTATCATTGGTCTGATAACCGTGACATAGATCTAGTAAATTTGCTTGGGACCCATGCCCCAGGATTTACCACAAATACGACGACGTCCATAAGCACAGCTTTGCTTTGTGGATTACCTTTTCCAGATGGGAGTTCCAATTAAGTGATTTATCCAGATATTTCACCTCCGCAAATGGAATAGTTTCACCCATTAAAGAGGGCAGTCTTAAGTCCTCCAGCTGCCTTTTCCGGGTGAATGGTACTATTACTGTTTTTTGAGGGTTCACAGACATCTGTTCCCTGTCACACCAGTTACCCACTGCATTCAGTGTCTCTTGAAGAGTATTAAGATATTACTCCTTCAGAGTTTGCTCTGACTAGTATGACTAGATCATCTGCATATGCTCGAACCTCAACCTCCCATAGTGTGAGAATAGCCAGTAAGTCGTCCACAAGAAGTGACCACAAAAGGGGCGAAAGAACCCCACCCTGCGGGCATCCTCTTGTGGCTCTAAAGCCAACTGTTTCTCCCTGTAGAGATGTCGTTATAGTTCTGTTTGATAGCATAGCACGAATCCAGTTTCCTATAGTCGGTTCAATTCCTCTGGCGGCTACTGCTACATATAAGCAGTCGGACAGTGCATTGATAAATGCTCCCCTCAATGTTGAGAAAAGCTTCCACCGCAATTTCCTTCATTTGAAGGGATTGGGTGATCTTCTCGACTAGATTGTTGAGTGCTAGTTCTGTAAGTCTGCTAGTCGTAAAGATATGGAGGCTTGGTGTCACCAATGTGAAGTTTGTGTGGAAAGTAAGAGGCCACGGACAAGAAGTAAGAGCCCAATGAAGAATTATAATGACGAGGCTACTTTTGAGCGAATTACTATAGCAAGTGAACGCATGAAGCCGCGTTATGATCTTAATGTTAATTCAGGAGGGTTCCACGTGGGAGATCTGGTTTAGCTATATAACCCAGAGTGAAAGAAAGTCAGGTCATCTAAGCTTTACCCGCCTTGTGAAGGACTATACACTGTCGTCCCCAGAATAAACAACGTCGTATACTGAATTCAGCAAAGTCCAAAATCAAATGAAGTTGGTGCATATAGAGAGACTAGCTAAGTATGCAGGAAACAACGAATTGCCTGACCGGGACGTTCAAGTTGAAGGAGGGGGCAGTGTTACGTCACTGTACAGTGTAGCCTGAACAGATGGAACTAGAATTGTACGAAAACAGCCGGGAATGTTCAGGAATGTTCTGGACCGTGCATGGATGTATAAATAAGGCACTTAGTGGGTCCGTGAGTAAGTTGGAAATGAACGAGTAAAGAAGAAATAAGACAGCGATTTATAAATGCAATTGTGATCATAGTTAGGTCCTTCTTTAAATTTATTATTAGCTGATAAAGTAGTGAGTAAGTATTACCTGGACATTCAGTCAGCGATTCCACGCTGTGGGGTGTTTGTGTGGATAGCAAACACGTGACAATATCAATACGCTGCTTAGAAATGTCATCAATAATCAAACTTTGCTTTATATCGGGTGTATTTTCGAGGAAATATGTAGTATCTCATTAACTGCCGATGTTGTGAATGAAATTGTCACCTTCTCGAGATAAAATGAATTTCGGTGTTTCCAAGATACAGATGATATTGAAAATTTATCAATTTAGTCAAGCTTACGTATCTCTTAAAACATAGCGAGAAAGTTTAAAGCTTCTTTTGAAATAATGTTCGCCTAGAATTCAAAGGAGAATAATTTTTTGTTTTGAGGTTGAGATGATTATAATAAAATAAAAATTATATCTCTTGAGCCAGACCTTAGATTCAAAAAATTACTACGCCACTAGATTCTGCCAAAAAACTAGATCGGACATACGGGACCTTAGGGCCACCAATTTGCATAGAAAATAGTACTCCCTGTATAGTTGCAATTTTTAGGACTAAGAGCACCTACATGTGTAAAAACTATACTATAGACAAAACTGTCTGATTATGCTCAAGAGAAAATATCAAAATCCTCAAGGAAAATATTAATTGATTTTGTTCTGATTTAGAAATGTTTTCAGTGGTTCACGGAAAAAACTGAAATCGTTGGGACAAATTTATTTCTGTATTTTACATAAAATTACAGCATATCGAGATTTGCATCCTTTTAAAAAATAACTGTACAATAGAATCCTCAATACTACATAATTAATATTTCCATATCTAAAACTTTATTACAGGATATCAAATAAACAAATTAATGTTAATTCTACTTTGCATCAAAGTTTCTAAAAGTTGCTTAATCTGTTTCAGTATTTTTGAAAATTCAGAATGATATTGTAGAAAACTTTGGATTACAAATATTAAAAATGTTTTTTTCAGAAGTTGAATTTAGGAAAGATCTTTCCATACAAAATAAAGTTTTATCCATGTCTCTATAATTTTGTTTGGATGGTTTTAAATTAAAAGACGACCAGCATATTTTTTAATATAACTCATGCTTTTTACATGATGTCATAATTTATTTAGTTGACAAAATTTTTAAACTGGATTCCCTTCTAAACTCGAATTTAACCAAAGAAGACACAACAAATTCATTTACAATATGGAGGAAAAATATTTCATTAATCTCCTTACGCACACTGGTGTTCCTCAAGGCAAGGTGTTCGATCCTCTATTACTTTTAATAATTATAAATGATATAGTCAATATTAATACATAAACATATAAAAAAAAATTTCAGCGGTATTATTTTTTCATTCCACTCTATATTTTAAACTTTTCAATCAATTCAATCTTAACCAACAATTTTAACACCATTACTCACATTAATATAAATAACTAGAATATCTTATATCCAGAATTATTATATTTATAATGGGCTTGGGCTAAACAGTCCGAAGACAGATCCTCTTACTTCCAAGAAAATATCACATTTTAATTTTTCAATTGAACAAGTTTCAATAAATTTCAGTACCTCATTTCAAACAATTAATAATGAGTTAACTAGACATTGACATTTGACACGACATTTGTCAGATAATTCTGACGTGGAAAACTACTTCAGTGTTATCGTCACATCAACGGTTCCAACCTATTTCAGGATAATTCTGATAACATCAGGGAGATGAAAAAGGAGATGGTAAATTTCAGTGTTTTGCATAATATACTTATTATATCGTAACAAAAAGTTTCTGGATTTTTGAAAATTTACCATTGCTGTTAAACTTCCAATAAAAATGGAATACTTAGTAAAGTATATGTATTTCAACAATAGCTTTTTGTTATATCTAAATCAGGAAGTCCGAATTTAACCAATTATGAATAACATTTTAACTGGTAACAGTGATACTAATTTATCTTTTAGACACGTATGTTTCCTATTTATACAGTCCTCTTGGTGGTACATGTCAAATTCAAGACGTTGTTATCGAAATAAGACACACAAGACAGTAATATTTAACATGTTTTAATTTTCCCGCTCGTATTACCTCAACCAGGTGTTTTAGAATCAAGTTACCTTAGCAGAACAAGATTCTCAGTTGTCTCGTGACCTTTCACTAAGATATCTAGATTTATTATAACAATTTCTTGAAAGAATGAACATTAAGACAATAAAAACTATAACAAATTAAACAGAAACCCAATTTAATTATTAATTTTGTTAACAACAATTAAGGCAACAAATAAACAATATGTAAGTACAGTTTATTATAATTATTTATTAATAATTGTTTAATAATAAGTTTTTATTTTTTCCGTGCTCATTGAGCATGTAAAAATATAATACTCTTTACTAATTGATTGATATCGATCGGTTGCAAACACAATCGATACATTAAATATTTTTTAATTTATTCTTTGACTTATAAACTATGTCCTAATTTTAAATCTTGTAAAATTTTTGTTTCAATACAATTTTGCGGATCTAGCAAATAAAATTTTATAAATAAACGAAGGACAACTAGTTTGTAAGGATGACAAAAATATTAGCATTATTTATTAATTTGTAGATTATTTATTTTATAATAGCTTAAAAATTATTATCTTGATAGGTATTTGCCTATATAAATACAAAATTTCTCTGCACAGTTTTTTTCGTTAGTAATTTATAAACTATAACTATGCCATTTTCAAATAAGAACACCATTTTATTTTTCTGAAAAAAAACTAGTAATATACCTGTAGAACTAGTTGAGAGATATAAAAATATCAGCTCAAGTTACAGTGTTACAGATTACAAGTAGTTATTATACCTACTTGCTCTTAATCTGTGTGTGTTGTAAGGCTTTCTATAAGTATATGTTGTGGACATATGGATTTACTTTTATTTTTTATTAAATAATAATTATTTGCTTGTTAAAAATATTTTTAATTATTGCGATGGAACAAAATGCCATTTCGTACAAATTTTAGTTAGCTTAAATTCAAAATTATTTCTCAAATATAAGAATAAAGGAAACGAATGCTCGGATATTTAATAACAGATCTGTCAAGGGCAAATCTGAAAAATCCAGAAGAGGAAATACCTACATATTAACGGAGCAAAAGATTTTAAAAAAAATATTTGTAAAGGATTAAAGAGATCTAAAAATTAACATCGGTTAAAGGAAATAGTAACAACTGATGATGCAATTGTAACGTTGAAAAGAAGAATTATTAGTAAATTCATAAATTGCAAAAAAATCGTGATTAGTTGACATAAAAAACTTTTGATTCAGTTTGCCCCATCCAAATTGCCATCTTAGTAAACAATGTTGGTTGGAACTCAATTATACATAATTAGATTTTAAATAGAAGACTGAATATGGAATTCCTCTGGGAACTCTGCTGGCCCTAATATTGTTCAATGCTTATATAAATGATTTTATTTAAAATAAAATATTACCACGACAATGAGTTTTGGCGATCAAACCGTAGTCTTTATCAGGAGGAATGAAGGAGCACATTAAAAGAGAAACAGAATTTTGCCACTAAAAAATATAATAAATGATTTAATAGCAAAGTTTTAACCATGAATTAAAAAAAATTGTTACGTTGCAATCACAATTTGCAGAAAAGTCTTAACCTTACCATAGATATACGAGGGCACCAAAAGTAACTGATGGTAATGCTAATGATCCTCTTGTTATTAAAAATAAATTCTGCTATCGGCTTTGTGTGCTAAAATCTTAGTTGATAAGTGTTGTAGTTTCTATTTTATTCCAATTTTTTTTCATTTATTTAAATTTTCGGGATTTACTTTGATTTTGATCAACGTAGAAGTATCTACCACTGTAATCGTAATTGGTGGTAAACCAGTTGAAGGTCTATTGCCTTAACAATATATTAAGCTGGTGATGATGAAACATAGTTTTGAAAATGATAATCACTTTTGACAACCGGTAGATTCACATAAAGGTATGAGGGGGTGTTACGTTTATCATACAAGATATTTACGCATATTTATTGACAGTCTCCTTATCTGAAATATACGTATTTCTCACTAAACATATTAGATACTTGTTATTTCAATTCAACTATCTTTTCACATTCGAAATTCCGAAACAAATCCAACAAAAAATCTCTGTAATCGGCACGGTGGTGGTGTGAGGAACCGTGGCACAATCTTTCACCTCGACCGCCCAGGTTCAAATCTGATGAAACTATGAAATACTGTGGGTTTCGTTTGTGATGTGGGCTCGTTAAATAGGTGAACACTGGTGAGCTTATATTCTAGCCTCGCTAAGTTGCCTTGGTACCGAAAATAGGTCAATTTCTCCGTGTACAATTCAAAATATTCGATTATTTTGTCAAATAGATACTTATAAGATATCAAAAAATATAAAGAGTTACATTACTACTGTTTTCTGTAAACGCTGGTTTTTAACGCTACTGTCTCCATACACAGATTTATCTTTTGTGGAGTAGTTGGTTTACTTATCATATGAAATGATCTTATAATTTAAATAAATTTAAAATATCTGATGTGGCCAGCACATAAGGTTCTTATACCAGTATATGTATATCATCCTGATTTAAAAAATCTTTCTATTTAATTCTTCACTTACCTCAATTAAATTTTAATATCATACCTTGAAATGTTTGTAACTAAATTAGACATTTCAAATGTCAAACTGTTAATTTTATCCTAACCCCATTTTAAGAGATCAAATGTGTAAAAAATTTCAGTTTACATCAATTAGCTTTATTTAAGTACTTGGAAAATATATTTTATTGGTTTGATGTAATAGACATGATTTATAATCTTTCATCAAGAATATATTTTTTTTGTAAAGGCAAATACAAGAAAGTTTGGGTCCCGTGGACCTCCTTTCAGCTGGCTAATTTTGCTCATCACCGAATTTATCATTGTTTTTGGCCTTTAGAACATGTGTACCAAATTTGAAAGCTTTATCTCAAAAACTGTGGCTGCTATCGCGATACTATAGACATGCCGACGGATTTTTCCATAAAGTTATGTTTTTGCATTATAATTCGTCGAGATTCATCCAGAAAAGCAATAAAAATTTTTAATTTTTTTCCCCGAAATTGTACCTTCTTTCTTATTTAATTCCTTATATCTCTACTGGTGATAGCACATTCCACATCAACACACACAGACACGCACGTACGCACGCACGCACGCACGCACGCACGCATGCACGCATTAAAATCTGATGCCCGTTTGCATCGTTCCACGTAAGGATAGCTTTAGAAAGCATAATCCTTAACATTGCTATTTCGTTTGCACCACACTCTAAGTGAAGTTTAAGGAGGAATTATGTTCCCTTGGTTTAAACCTACAAATTTCTAAGCTTAACAGGCCCTCAACATTAAGTAGTGATTCAGTCATGTGTACTTATACCCTTACCATAATTTTTAACCACAAAAAATTGCATTGAAAAGAGTTCTTGACATTTTTTATATCATGGATTTATTTGAAATCAACATTAGGGATGATGGTTTTTTCCAAAATGATATGGAAATTTTGGCTATCGTGGTTTATGGTTTTCTCAAAAGAATTTATGAAAGATCAAACTACTTCGGTATCTTTACACATTTGACCTCATAAAATGGGGTTAGGATGCATTTAACAGTTTGACATTTGAAATGTCTAATTTAGTTTCAAAAACGTCAATGTCAATAAGAATAGATTATTAAAATATATGACATGAATTATTATTGACAGTATCGAATGACGCTGATAATAAATTATTTAAAAATTTTAATGAAACATTTCAAGGTACTCTATTAAAATTTAATTGAGGTAAGTGAAGAAATAAATAGAATGATTTTTTTAGATCAGGAAGATATATACTAGTATAAGAAAGTTATGTGCCGGCCATATCAGATATTTTTTAATTGTAAAATAGTATTTCCAAATCCCAGTCATGATTAAAATTTCTTCAATATTAAATTTGAAAAATAAGCTTAGTTTGGAAAGTGTTCATTTTGTTGCATTTATAAGTTATTATTCTAATTCATAATCTTTAAGCAAGATTTTTTTTTTAAAAATTAAAAATCATATGAAATCATATTTTTCAGTCATAATTTGTCGAAATTCGTCTAAAAATGGAAAATTTTTTCTAAATTTTTGTGCTAATACATACCTCCTTCACTTAAGGGCAACCTATCACAAAATGTGCTTTTTTGTGTTTTGTAATATTAATAATGCCCGACAAAAAACGAGCTATACCCACTCTTAAAATATTACTTAAAAATTTATACTAAATCAATATATTTGAATTTAATTCAGATAATTAAGCTTCAGTTCTTCAAATTTAACTTTTGCATCTTGAATCCAAGCAATTAAATTATTTATTTATTTTTTATGTGCAACAAAAGTGTTAATGTGTATTCATGATGCATTAGTGATGCACTCCACACAATCACAGAATCAGTATATTTGTGACACAATATAATAATATGCTTATTTATTGAATATATTAACATATTTTATTATTACAAAGTTATTTATATTATCATAAATAATACCAACTTTCGACGAGGTTGTCCCAGACTTTTCATATCATCCTTTATGTAATTTTTATGAGTTCTAAATAGTAACTGTGAGAACTGAACTTCTACAAGTATACTAGTTATAAGTATACAACTTTTGTTAAATGTCAAGTGGAAACGGAAAACATTTCTGAAATATTTCATTTGGACATAGTTCAGAAACGAAACATAAATGTTTCGTTCTTCTTGAATAATACTTCCAAGACTGAATATTTAAATAATACGTTTACTCCGGATAATACTGGAAGATATTATTTTATTTATTATTATGGTTATTTCACGTATACTTAGTACTATACTATTTCCTTCATAGTTTCCTTTGCTTTTTGTAATGGCGTAACACTCAATACATACAGGGTGAGTCAATAGTATGTTCTCTTTCGATAACCTTTGAACCGTTATGATACAACAATTTATTAAATACAAAAGTTTTTTGGGTCGATAAGATCTATCATTTAAAATTATTGTGAAATCTACAGGGTGCTTAAATTATCTGTTACACACAAAAAATACTTTTTTTTTAAATGGAACACCCTGTATATTTTGTCACCATTTTATTAAATGAAAAAAGTACTATACAGTGATATTTTGTTTTTTTGGATTTGCATGCAACGTTGCCAAATTATTTAATATTTTCTGGAAATTTAAGGATTTATAAGGGTCCGTTTAATCATTTTTAATTACCTATGAAAACAAGCTGGGTCAGCAAATATTATACTATTCTTAGTTCATTCTACACGCTAAGTATTAGTACCTTTTTTACATTATTCTATTTTATAGGGTGTCCATGACGGCATGTAAATTAATGCGAATTTCCAATGGGAAAAACTCTGTTTTTTAAATGGAACACCCTGTATTTTTTTACGTGGTTGGATTCCTCTTTCAAATTGCTTTCTTCCTATACCTAACTGTTGTATTTTTGGAGATAATTAAGGTTTTCTCTTTAACCTCACAATCATACTAAAAATTAATACAATTTTATCAAGAATGGCTTTGGAAAAACAAAAATTGCGGTCAGGCGAAAAATTATTTTCTATAAAATCGTAAAGGAAACAGTAAAAGTAGCAAATTTATTGAACTCGAATGACAAAATTTACACCTCACTTTAGGTATGTGCATAAGAAAATAAAAGTGTAATTTTGAAAATAGTAAACAGTAAATAGAAGAGAAAAAAATAAAACAAGTTACAAAATATGCTCAATGTGATGTCCTAGTTGTAAATTACAAATTCTGACTCTATGAGGAAATGAGTTACTTACATTTTGCAACATGTTAGGCGTGATGGTGTCGAACGCTAGTCGAATTCTTTGCTGCATGTCTTCTCTTGTAGTTGGTGGTGTTTTGTACACTAATCCTTTAATGTACCCCCACAAAAAAAGTCCAATTTTGTCAAATCTGGCGACCTTGGTGGCCATTGAACTGATCCTCCTCGACCTATCCAATTGTCACCAAATGTAACATTTAAAAAGTTTCTTACGGCAATACTTAATGGGGTGGAGCTCCGTCGTGCTGGAACCACAGCCTCTGTAAAACATTTTGAGGACACCCGTTTAACAATCCTCCCAGTACATTTTGTAAAAAAACGAGGTACATATTCCCAGTCAAGTGACCATTAAAGAAATGCGGTCCAATTACATATTCACCTACTATCCCTGCCCACACATTGAGTGACCATCGGTGTTGATTATCTACAGTTCTCGTAAAATGAGGGTTCATGGTATCATAGTAGTGTAAGTTATGTCCATTAACACAACCATTTTTATGAAATGTGGCCTCATCAGTGAATAGCACGAAATCAAAAAATTGCGGCTGTTGGTGAATCTTATTGAGTGTCCACTCACAAAATGTTACCCTACGTTCGAAATCATTTGGCACTAGTTCCTGAAGCAGTTCAATATGATATGGATGAAAGTTTTGTGTCCTCAGTATTCTTGTTACAGAGGATTGACTTATATCAAGTTGTCTATTAATTTCTCTTGTACTTTTATGCAGATCTTCAACGACACTTAATGTCACTTGAAACACTTTTTCTTCATTTGTTGCTAGTTTTGTACGTCATGTTTCTCATAATTTACATGTCCCGTTTGTTCAAACCTTTCTCGCAATCTTTCAAATGCAGAATGGTGAGGATGTCTTCGTTCTGGATAACGCTGAATATAAATTCTTGATGCCAATAGCGGATTTCTCTCCCCTTCTCCCAATGCATAAACCATGTCGATCAACTCTTCGTGTGAAAAATTCATAATTTATTTAACAAAAATAATTAACTCAACTAGGAAATACAGAAAATCACCACCAAGTAAAATTAATTACGTGTAAACCACAAAATATCAGTTTGACAGCACAATTTTTGTTTTTCCAAAGCCATTCTTGATAAAATTGTATTAATTTTTACTATGATCGCAAGGTTAAGACAAAACCTTAATTTTCTCGAAAACTTCAACAGTTAGGTATATGTAGTGTTACAAAAATACAAAAAAGGAAGCAATTTGAAGGAAGAATCTAACCACGTAAAAAAAATACAGGGTGTTCCATTTAAAAAAAACAGACTTTTTCCCTTTTCAAATTCGCATTAATTTACATGCCGTCAAGGACACCCTGTAAAATAGAATAATGTAAAAAAGGTACTAATACTTAACGTGTAGTATGAACTAAGGATAGTATAATATTTGCTTACCCAGCTTGTTTTCATAGGTAAATAAAAATTATTAAACGGACCCTTATAAATCCTTAAATTTCCAGAAAATGTTAAATAACTTGGCAACGTTGCATGCAAATCCAAAAAACAAAATATCACTGTATAATACTCTTTTCGATTAATAAAATGGTGACAAAATATACAGAGTGTTCCATTTAAAAAAAAGTATTTTTTTGTGTGTATGTAAGCACCCTGTAGATTTCTAAATAATTTTAAATGATAGATCTTATCGACTCAAAAAACGTTTGTATTTAATAAATTGTTGTATCACTAACGGTTCAAAGGTTATCGAAGGAGAACACACTATTGACTCACCCTGTATATTATGAAAACAAAATTTTCGAAGTAAACAGATATATGATCGATATATCTTTTTTGGTCCTCTAGAACTTATTCCTTATTCCTAGAAAGTCTACTATTATTCATTAAAAATTTTGATTTTGTGAATCTGCTTTTTGATAATTGATTTCATCATTGCAATAGTTTAGTTTGGTTAATAATAAGTAGAATTCTAGAGTAGAATTGTTTGGAATTTAAAGAAGAAAAAAGGAAAATAAAATCCCAATTTAATTGATAGTGACTTAGTAATCCAATGAGGTAGAAGAAAAGTTAAAGTGTCAATATCAATTTAATTGGGGTATACAGAAAGTTTGATGTAAGTAGATTATGGTTTTATTTTAAAAATATTTGGGGAAATTTTCATGTACAATATACATATAACTATCATAAGTGTTTGTTACCGCGAAAACTTTTCCGTGTCAACAAGCATGGGCAGTTTTCCGTGTCAACAAGCATGCGTATACTATGTTGTTTGGATCTTTGCGCGTACGTCACAATTACAAGCTGTGTGAAGTAAATAAATAAAGGCAACTTTACTTTTGAGCAATGACGTGTACTGGAGACAATATTTTTCTTGCTTCTACAACCTATAATCTGTGGTCTATAAGTACTCGAATATAATCCTGGGGAAATCGTCGATAATTTCCTGTCTCTAAGTTAGAAATGGGAAATATCCATAAAATCAAGATTTTATTGGCTGTCAATAAGATAAAGCGTCAGTGTCATTGATGTCTTTAATAATGTGACAGATAAGGGCGATTCTCCGAGTAATATCCCCGAAAATTTTCCCATGAAAATGCCTATCTCTAAATGGAAAGGCGTCCAGTAGCAAATGATTCTATACTGTACTAACGATTTAATTTATTCCTCATGAAATCAAGGGAAACATTAAATATTTATTTTCAGTTCATATTTCACATGAATTCAATACGGTAAATGACATTAAATTTATAAAATATCCTGACGATAATAAGATAAAAAGCCAATTATGTTTAATTCCTTTACTTTTGTTTTGGACGTTAAAATGAACTTAGATATAGAAAACTAGAATAAATGACCCGAGACATTTTTTACCACTGAACGTTTCCTTTTTAATTTAAATTACTCACTGTATACAGGGTGTCCCAACCAAAAGTAGGCACACTGAATAGCTTTGGAGATAAAATATTTTTTGAAAAATTGGTGAAACACGTCGACATTGTTTCCAAGGGGGGCATATTCTAATGTAATACTTATATACCTATCATCATCCCTCTACTCTACACGGCCACCCCCTCAAAAAATTCAAACGGCAAGGGGGGGCCGAGTGATACATCTTTTGAAAGGTCCCTCAATTCCCTACATAACTGTATTTTTTTTTAACTTTTATCGATTCGTTCTTAAGGAAAATAATTTTATTTTTGATGATTACACACAATCGAAATCGTATAAAAAATCTAAAATACACGGCACTGGGTATTGAAATTTATAAAAAAAAAAAAATTTTTTAGTGCTCAAATCAACACGAGTTTTTCGACAAAAACACTTTGATTGTCCGTTTAGTTTTAGAATAATAAAAGACTCATAAGTATTTGATAGTCCTTGAAAATTAATTTTTTTCACAACCAATTTTAAATCGAGATACATTTTACCAGAGTGAGTTCTCAAAATGGTTTATAGCCTTCAGGAGAATAAAAATTGTCAGCATTTATTTTAAAAACGATACTTGTGCTAGAGCTACGGAGCGCATATTCAATAGAAATCACCCAGATAGAAGGGTTGGTTCTTAGTATGTTTTACAATTATTGACAAAATTTATACAAAATGGTTCTGTAGGAAACAAAAAGCATAAACCTCAGCGACCGATTAGGAATGAAATAGTCGAAGTGGCAGTTCTGGGTCATTTGCAGATGGATAATACTCAATCGATCAGGAAAGTTGCTGAGGCTTCCGGTGTATCACGAAGCAGTGTTCATCGAATTGTAAAGGCCCACAAATTTCATCCATACAAATTTAAATTGATACACGAATTAAATGAAGATGATCCCGATCGTGCGTCGGCTTGAATTCTGTGAGATTTTTAGTGAACAATTAAACGGTAATGCCAATTTACTGTACAATACGTGTCTTTCTGATGAATTGACATTTCAGTTAAATGGGGAGGTAAACGGGCACAATTGTAGATATTGGAGTGAAACCAATCCACATTTGTTCATGGAAACTCATACCCAAAGGCCTCAGAAGTTAAATGTTTGGGCTGGCATCTTAGGGGATCACATTGTCGGGCCGTCTTTTACTCCTGACAATTTAAATGGCGAAAGGTACCTCGATCTGTTAGAAAATAACATCGATCCAATGATTACCCAAATCCTCGAAGAAGTCGATAATCTTTTAGAGGGCGAACTGTTTTTTCAACAGGATGGGGCACCCCCACATTTTTCTATAGCAGTCCGTCAATTTTTGGATAATCGGTTTCCTGAGCGATGGATTGGAAGAAGAGGTCCTGTAAAGTGGCCCGCTAGGTCACCCGATTTAACTCCTTTGGATTTCTTTCTATGGGGACATTTGAAATCGAAGGTATTTGCAACAAAACCCGCAACTCTGGAAGAGTTGGTAATGGTAATGGTGGGGGAGGCTGACGCCTGGCAAGTAGGCCACAGACGGGCCCTTTTACCAACCCCCAGCTGTCCTCTCAGCCATGTGCTTCTCTTGCTTACTCATCGAATCTTTCCGACCTTCTGATGAAGGTCAGGATGTCACTCATTGCAAGGGAGCTCATCTCCTCCCTTAGAAGCGCCTCAGAACCGAAGATACTGTGTCTCAGGCGCCCAAACGCTTCACATTGTCCCAGGAAGTGGTAAGATGTCTCTTCATCACTCCTGTATCTTGGACATGTAGGGTCTTCCTCAATACCTATCAATGATAGATGCCTCTTAAGTCTGCAGTGGCCTGTCAGAACACCGATTAAGAGATTCAGAGTTTTACGACTCCGTCCCAGCAAATAGGCCGATCTCGATTTGTTCGGCCCCGTCACAAAATCTCGGGTTTGCCTGCAGGCCCTGTTGGTCCTCCAGTGCGTCCTCAGTGTCTCGTGGGCCCACTCATCGAGGGCCGTTGTGACCTGCCTTCTTGAAATACCTAACATAGGCTCAGGCCCGTGACAGGGTTCCTCGGCTCCGAGTCTAGCCAATTCATCGGCCTTCTCGTTGCCTGGAACTCCCATATGTCCCGGGACCCATACCAGTCTCACTTGTTTATGCCTGGCCAGTTCTTCTAGGGCATCCCCACACTCCTGGACGAGAGCTGATCTCGTCCTGGGGGAGCACACCGCCTTTAGAGCAGCCTGGCTGTCGGAGCAGATATATATTATCTGTTCCGCCCCCATTTCTCAGCCCTACCTGCCACCGCTAGGATGGCGTAAACCTCTGCCTGGAAGACCGTGGTGTACGAGCCTAGGAGCAAAGCTCTCCTGTACTTCTTTGCCTTCCAGATATATTCCCGCCCCGGAAGACGATCTAGTGGCCAGCCGAGATCCGTCTGTATAACACACCAGAGAGTCCGGGCGGAAGTCAATTCTTCCTTCACTCCACTCCTCCCTACTAGGAAGAGTGAGAGTGTAATTCCTTTCCAACCTTAGCTGATCTTTCGCTTCTCTCACCTTCAGGACAGAGAGAGGGATTTCCCTCTCCGTCAGTCCAGCAATTGCTGCGTGACCTTCAGCTCTGCCTGAACACTGCCAGCTCCCAGAATCCCGCATTCTCAGATAGGCCGCCATAGCCTCCCTCTTTATCCACGAGGGAAGCGTTGGCAGGCCTAGCAGAACCTCCAGAGCAGCTGTCGGTGTCGTCCTCATTGCGCCAGTGATCCCTAGGCAGGCTAGTCTCTGGACTTTTGCCAGCTTTCGGGATGTCATCGCTCTGTCCACGCTCGGCCACCAGACCACTGATCCATATTGGAGCCTAGGCCTGATGACCGCCGTGTACAGCCAGTGTAGGATCCGTGGGTTGAGGCCCCAGTTCCTACCTACCGCTCGGCGCAATTGCCAGAAGGTCGCAGTCGACTTTTTGATGACGTTGTCGATATGCGGCCCCCATGACAGTTTGCTATCTAGAGTCACTCCCAGGTACCTAACCTCCTGCACAAGCGCAAGAGGTTTACCGTACATGGTTGGTGCCCTAAAATCCTCTATTTTCCTTCTCTTGGTGAATAGGATCATCTCAGTCTTAGATGGATTAACTGAGAGACCTGTTTCGCCGCACCATCTTTCTATTATTCTACAAGCTACCTGCGTTCTGTTGCAAACGACATTTAAGAAGCGGCCGGTCACTAGGACCAGCCCGTCGTCCGCATATGCCTGCGCATAAAATCCTTCCGAAGTTAGGCGCTCCAAGAGACCATCCATTATTAGACACCATAGATGGGGTGATAGGCAGCTGCCTTGTGGACAGCCGCCCCTCACCCCGACGTCCAATTGGCAGTCTCCTAAAGCAGCCTAACTCGTCTCTCTTCCAGCGCAGATTTCACCCATCTGACCAGTACTGGAGCAGTACCTCTAGTCCGAAGGGCATCGCAGATAGTAGTAGTCCTTGCTTTATGAAAGGCACCCTCTATATCAAAAAATATTGCTAGGGTGACCTCCTTATGCAGGAGGGCCCTTTCTACCTTATGCACGACGGCGTGAAGGGCTGTCTCCGTGGACCTCCCTCGCCTATATGCGTGCTGATTCTTGTGGAATGGGTACCTGGCTAGGTCCCCTTCCAACAGATATCTGTCCACTATCCTTTCCAATGCTTTTAGCAGGAAGGACGTGAGACTGATCGCCCTAAACGATTTGGCAGCTGTGTAGTCCTTTTTTCCCACTTTGGGGATAAAGACCACTTTAGCTGACCTCCAGGTCAGGGGAACATATCCCAGTGCCAGACTGGCCACAAATATTCCTCTTAAATGCGGTAGAAGAATATCCAGGCCCCTCTGAAGCAGAGCTGGGAAGATCCCGTCTGGCCCCGCTGCTTTAAAGGGCTCGAACTCATTCACTGCCCAGACTACAGCTCCGTCCTTTACAATCTCCTCGGCAAGCCGCCAGTCAACTGGTGGCATCGGCCGCTCCAAGCGTACTGCAACGGCAGTGCGTTCGCCCGGGAAGTGAACCTCTAAGAGGTGTCTTAATGACTCCTCCCTAGAAGTAGTCCAAGTCCCATCTTGCCTTCGTAGTGATCCTATTGTTTCCCTTGTCTCGCAGCTGAGTATCTTCATCAGTCTGGCGGTTTCCGGTAGGGAGTTCATTTCCCCACAATACTGCCGCCAGCTTTCTCTCTTGCTACGCCTTAGTTTCTTTTTAAAATTTCTCCTAGCCTCCTTGATGTCGTCCCATGAGGAATCCGTCCCTCTCTGGACGGCTCGATTGTTAGCACGTCTGGCCGTCCGGTGCAGGTCATCAAGCGACCTACTCCACCATCGGGCTCTACATACTCCCACGGCCTTGAGTGGGCAGGCTTCCTCATATGCTGAGACTATATGACTTTCTAGGCTTTCTACCTTTATGTCCAATTCCTCAGGGGAGATAATCCTCCCACCCGGTTCGTCTTGAAGACTTGCCAGAGTAAGGAGATACCTCTACCAGTCAGTTTTCCTTGGATTTCTTCGGAGGGTGTCCTCTGTCCTATCGGACCCAATCTCGAATCTAATCATCCTGTGATCGGACATCGAGATATCCTGAGTTACCCTCCAGTCAGAAATTTTTTCCATCAAACTTTGAGAGACCAGCGTAATATCTATCACCTCCTGGCGGATGCGGTTGATAAACGTTGGCTCTTTTCCTCTGTTCATAACCTGTAGGTTCGTCGACGCCAGGTACTCTAGTAGAGCTTCGCCCCGGGTGTTGACGTCGGAGCAGCCCCACACTATATGATGAGCATTGGCGTCGCATCCAATTATTAATGGAAGACCTTCATTCCTTGCAAATGCGACTATATCTTCTAATTCCTGAGTAGGCGGTAGTCGCGCGTTATCATATGGAAGATAAATACTGCTAACTTCTACCTTACATTTAATATTTCTTACCTTATATTCTAGGACGACTGTTGTAGCATCCTTGGTTCCAAGTTGGGGCAATGGCACCAACTGCAGATCCTTGGAAGAGTTACGTGAAAGAATTGTTCGACAATGCCGTTTATTGACTCCAGATGTGTTCAGAAATGTTCGTACAGAATTTCAAGACAGATTATACTACTGTATGGAAGTACACCCTGTATAAAAAAATGCAATCATAATACTGACAAATTTTAAATTATATGAAATGCAAAATTTTATACAAATTCTTTAATTATGTAATATTTTTTTATAGTAACAGTTGAACTGAACCGCATGTTCTTGGCGCTGAACAACTGAAGATAAATAAACCTATCATCTGCCTTTTAATATTTAATATAAAAGCAAAAATAACCTTAATTAATTGACGTCATATATCTGGACAGTATAGATAAATAATAAAATTTGGAAAACATTCTAAAAATAAACACAGCAACGTTAATCAGAACAACTGTACCCTTAGTTCTGCGACTCAAATTGAATTACGTGTGTCAAAGTAGAAGTAATAACCCGAAAATTAAGAATAATACACCATGGAGTAAAATTCATAGTTTTACAGTGCAAGTTAAGAAAAATAATTGATAAAATGATGTTTGAAACGTAAATTGACATTAAAAATAAAGGCATTGTCCTCGAAAGATTTTCCATCTTCCCAAACACCGTTTGTGTTGCAACAAATCAGTTTGGATTCACTACGTAGCAGGTGGTGATGATCATTAAATGCATTACAGGACCAAAACTAAAAGCTTACTATACTTTTGGGGATAGAAAGTGCCTTAAACAACCAAAATAAAAATCCTAAGATAATACTTTTATACATAGAAAGTGTCTTTGGAACTGTATGTGCC
Organism: Rhamnusium bicolor; assembly: GCA_029963845.1. Taxonomy (NCBI): domain Eukaryota; kingdom Metazoa; phylum Arthropoda; class Insecta; order Coleoptera; family Cerambycidae; genus Rhamnusium; species Rhamnusium bicolor. The sequence goes on from JANEYF010002760.1 coordinate 469,526, forward strand.
TTGTTACCAGGGCCCTTGCATAAACGTTCTACTTACAGTTTTTCATTGTACCCAGAAGAACATCCTTACAAAATATTTCAAATTCAAATTAACAATACATATCCTCAAAATAAGAAATCTGTTAACAACCATAGAACACAATCGGATAACAAATAACTAAACATTCATATAGAAATGAATATGCCAGAGCTAGTAGAAAATTAAAATAAAGGAGAAAAAGGCGAAGGCGATGGTGCGTAAAAAATTTAAATAAAATTAAATTATCTTATCACCGATTACTATTGATTGTCATCAAATTCAAGATAACACTGACGTAGTTTTCCACGAAACACTAAAACACTATATGTGCACTCGACGCGCGTTTCGCCAACCAAGCTGGCATCATCTGGAGATGATTAAAACTAAACTTATGCTAACAATCTACCCTATTTATACCTAAACTATTGTCACAGTTCACCGAACCGCCACGGTTCGTTGAACCGTGCCCCACTAACCAATAAAGCGGGCTATTTGGGATAGGCCCTCCATCACTATTCATACTATTTTTACACTTTATGATTTCCAAGCTTTCAAATGCATCTAGCTGTTTAGTATTTGTTACATTCATTAATCTTAAATTGCTAATATTAATTTTATGGTTGTTCTCAAACGCATGTTGGGCTACACTAGACTTATCTGTTCTACCATATTTGAAATGGGCCATATGCTCTTTGAATCTAGTTTGAATTGTTCGTCTAGTATGCCCAACATATTTTTGATTACAGTCCTTGCAGCTAATTTCGTAAATCCCCGACTTTTCCTTTGTTTAAATTTTGTCTTTTGGATTGCCTAAAAGTTGTTGAAGTTTGTTTCCCGATGAATGAACCACTGTCATACTTACATCTTTAAAAATCTTACCAATACCACGGGTGAATCGAAGATCGAATGGAATCGATACAAATTTCGGATTTTCTCTTTCATTTTGAAAGGTCGATGAATTTCGAAGCGACTCTTTAAACTTTCGTTTCCTAATTATTTTATCAATTAAACTTACAAAATATCCATTACTCGCAGCTATATCCTTAATCGATGCCTTTTCTTTTTCAAACCTCTCCTTACTGAGGGGGAAGCTTAATAGACGATGGACTAGAAAATTAAAACTCGCCATTTTGTGTTGAGCACAATGGTGAGAGTCCTTAGGGATATATCTTAGAGTACTGGTATATTTTCTGTAAATGTCAAATTCTAACTTATTTTCACAATTTCTAATTACTAATACATCTAAAAATGGCAGTTGTCCAGAGTTTTCAGTCTCATATGTGAATTTAACTGACGAAACGACTGTTTAATTTAGATACAAAATTATCAATATCAGCGACTTTTGTATCGAACACTACAAAAGTATCATCCACATACCTAAGCCAAACCGTGGGAAAACACTCGAATTCTTCTTTTGCTTCCGTCTCGCATCTGTTCATGGAGAGACTGGCAATGAATGGTGACAAAGAGTTACCCATTGCTGTTCCTTCATGTTATTCGAAGAAATTATCGTTGAATCGGAAACAATTTTGTTTCATGCAAAGTTTAGTGTGTTTAAGATATTCTTCTACTACATCTTGACTGAGATTGTTCAATTCGAGTAGATTCTTAAGGTAGTTCAAGGTCTGTGGTATCGGAAAACTTGGAAACAATGAACAAACATCAAAGGAGATCAAAATTTCACCTTCTTGCAACTGAATATTTTTCACCTTATTAATGAAATCCTTGGAATTAATCACAGAGAAACTAGGTGGTGCAATAGGTACATTTTCGAACTCTTCTGTTAACCATTTTGATAGGTGGTCAGTCGGCGATCCGATTGCTGAAACAATAGGACGTACCGACTTTCCTGGTTTATGTATCTTAGGCAAGCAGTACAATCTAGGTACACTTGGGTTAGATACATGTAACCGACTATTTAAAGCTGGAGTAATAAGGTTGTTGCAGGATTTAAGTACATTTCTTACTTCAGTAAGCATTTTTGGTAATGGATTTGTAGAAAGTTTTTTATAAGGAATCAGATTGTCTACCTTTTCATAATAGTCCTCTTTATCTAAAATAACAACCTTATTGCCCTTATCAGCTATTAAATAAAAACAAACTTTTTCACGCAACCGTTTGATAATTTTTCTGTCTTGTAGATTTTGACCTTTTATTTACTATAGTGACAATATTTGTCTAAATTTGATTTCTGCAAGCTTCTCTGACAAATCCTTTAGAGGGGTCAGGAAGGTACTGAATTGAACTTTCAACACTTGCAACAATCTCATCTAAAATGCCTTCAGAGGCAGGCAAAGCAAAACTTAATCCCTTGTTAAGGAGATTAATTTCTTCTTTATCAAACGACTGTGTGGAATGATTTTCTACAATGTTGAGAACTTTTTTGAGGAACACTTTTTTTGACGTACTACCGATTAATTTTTGAGTTTTTTTATTTTATGACGACATTTTCTTAATAAATTTCGCGTTAATTGATATAAACATATTCCTCTGAAAGTCACACCATTGTTCATGTTCTAAATTATTTAACTTATAGGTAAGCTTTTTGTAAAGTCCATAATTCAAGCATACCTCGTTTACTGTACAGATACTTAATTTCTAAATCCAGCCATTTCTGCTTTGCAAACATTGTAAGAGAAAAAGAGAAAATCCGAAATTTGTATCGATTCCATTCGATCTTCGATTCACCCGTGGTATTGGTAAGATTTTTAAAGATGTAGGTATGACAGTGGTTCATTCATCGGGAAACAAAATTCAACAACTTCTAGGCAATCCTAAAGACAAAATTGAAACAAAGGAAAAGTCGGGGATTTACGAAATTAGCTGCAAGGACTGTAATCAAAAATATGTTGGACAGACTAGACGATCAATTCAAACTAGATTCAAAGAGCATATGACCCATTTCAAATATAATAGAACATATAAGTCTAGTGTAGCCCAACATGCGTTTGAGAACAACCATAAAATAAATATTAGCAATTTAAGATTAATTAGGAATGTAACAAATACTAGACAGCTAGATGCATTTGAAAGCTTGAAAATCATAAAATGTAAAAATAGTATGAATAGTGAAAGAGGGCCAATCCCAAATAGCCAGCTTTATTGGTAAATAGGGTAGATTGTTAGCATAAGTTTAGTTTTAATCATCTCCAGATGATGCCAACTTGGTTGGCGAAACGCGAGTCGAGTGCAGTATACAGTGTTTTGGTGTTTCGTGGAAAACTACGTCAGTGTTATCTTCACACCAAATGTTCCAACCCACTCCAGGACATCAAATTCAAGTACAGCTAAACGCAAAATATTTATATGCATATTTTGACAAACTATTCATTTTCGGCAAACACATACGAATGATAATTATTAGAAATGGCTGACAAAATTTATCTAACCTCTTTTGACAAAATGCAATTAACTCCACAGGACAAACAGGTGACGCATTACAATAATAATGAAACCGATCCTTGTGGAAGCCGCACCTTTGTTGTGCTCAGTGTCTGCGACAAAATTCACAAACCAAACAAACGAAAGGAACAAGTACACAAAAATAAAATTGTATGCCTTATAGTCCGATCAATACATGAGCATACAACAATTACCTACACGATTTAACTAATATAGAACCAGTATGTTATATGACCCCTAAAATATGGAGTATTAATCAGTGACGGACTGGCCATATTTTTTTCAGGGTGGCGATTTACTAAGAGGGTCCCTCATATTTTGACCAATAAAGCTCACAGTTATTTTTTTATTTTTATGTTAGGGGTAACATGACAAAAAATGTGACATATTATTGATTCGTATTTATTCATTTGTAGAAAAAAAATAATAAAATAATTATTGGGTGTATAAAAGCACTCTTTCAAACCTAAAACGATAATAATAATAAATACTTATAGAACTTTATATTTTATACTGTCATTCTTATCTGAATGTGCTAGTATAAAAGTTTTAGGCATATAATGAATCAAACACAAACATTAACACAACTACTCAGTCTAGAAGCAAGAGCTGCATTGAATAAATAACAGTGTTCCGAGTACTAGAAGCAAAAAAAAATCAGATTGAAAAAAATATTAACTCACCGAAAAGGAACATTTTTACAGACAAGAAATGATTTCCTCCAGTTACAATACAAAAAATGCAAACTCCTGACAGGATGGGGCAACAGTGCGTCGGACCTCGATATCTCGAGTTCTACGATAGCTAGAAATTTTTTAAAAAATTGCAAGTAAACTAGATAAAAAAGTCTATAAGTGGAAAATATTTTCGAACATACAGGGCGAGCCAAGACAAAATTACAGAACCAAGTGCCTTTTTCTTAAATAGAATGCTATGTATATCAGTACATTTTTTGAAGCCTCTTCCTAGGCTCTATTCATTCCTGTATTATTATTGGTTATCTCTCAACCACTTTGATGTAATGAATTTTTTTTGTTGAAATAATGCCATCTGCAGATGGATATTAAAAAAATCACCACAGTCACAATTATGGGTTTTAAGAAAAACTTATGTGAATACCAGTTACGAGACATCTAATTAATATTTTCGAATCATTTTCATTTCCTAAAAATGTACAGAGTGGCCAAAAATTAGTATTCAATTAAGAACTTTTTAAATTGAATTTTCTCAATTTTTTCAAATGGAACACTGTATATTTTCAACGATGTGATGTAAAAATGAAAAACGAACTTTTCTTGTAAGTACTTCCCTATGGCTAATTGCAACCATTTTCGTTTTATTGAGCAATAATTACAACATTCAAATATAAACTTAAAAAAAGAGGTTTCTTCAAATAACTCAGTAGAAAAAATTATAATAAATGTTCCACATGTTGGCCATTTTGATTGACACACATCTCTATGCGCTTTTGAAATGAGGTTCCTACTGTTCCTAAAACTGCCGGTGTGATAGATCTAAAGGCAGTTATTATTCTTTCCTTCATATTTTGTACTGTTGTTGGTGTGTCTCCATAAACAATTTCCTTCACGTATCCCCATAAAAAGAAATCCATTTTTGTAATATCTGGGGATCTAGCAGGCCATTTAGTGGGTCCATTTGTTCCAATCCATTGATTAGGGTAGGTATTATTTAAGTGGTCTCTAACTGCATTTAAATAATGTGGTGGAGCGCCATCTTGCTGAAACCACATCCTATTTCGAATTCTTCCAGGGAGATTTACCAATAATTGTGGCAGATAGTTTCCCAAAAAATGAAGATAAATAGCTCCAGTCAATGTACCATCAAAGAAATGTGGCCCTATTACATGTTCTCCAATAATTCCTCCCCAAACGTTTATAGACCATCTGTGTTGGTTATCAACTTGCATAAAAAAGTGAGGATTTTCCGAAGCATAATAATGGAAATTGTGCCTATTAACAAATCCATTTTTATGAAAAGTTGCCTCATCAGGGAATAAAACATTATTGAAGAAGTTGACATCAACTTGCATTTTACCTCTGGCCCAATTACAAAATTGTAGGCGCTTTTGAAAATCGCCATCAGATAATTCCTGGTGCATTTGAATATGATATGCATGCAACTTATTTGTTTTTAAGATTCGACCCACAGACCGTCTACTTATTCCTATTAATGAGGTCACTTCTCTTTGACTAACATGGGGATTCTCAACCGTTGCCAGCACCACAGAAAACTCATTTTCTTCGTTCACAACACGTTTTATTCTTTCACTTTTTTTATATTCGACATTTCCAGTTTCCAGAAATCTATCGAGAAGGTTTTGGAAGCTGCTAACATCAGGAAGCCTTCTTTCAGGATAACGTTGGTGATAAATTCTATTATCAAGTAAACAATTTCTGTCTGACTCGCCCAAAACAAAAGTCATGTCTACAAGTTCCGCTTTATTAAAATTCATATTGTAAAATTCCAAATATTTTAAATTCAATACAAATTGTAATTAACGACCGATAAGTGTGATAAATGCTCCTTTGTACACGACAATTTATACCAAACTGAGGTTTTATTGCTTGTCGAATAACGAAAACAGCAAAAAAAATGTACAAAAAAACATTACAGTAAAGGACTGGTTAAATACTATTTACTCATTTCAATGGAAATGGTCCCCCTAAATGGTCCCATTTCAAAATTGCATAAAGACGTGTGTCAATCAAAATGGGCAACACGTCGAACACCTATAATAAATTTTTCTAATGAATTATTTGACGGAACCTCTTTTTTTAAGTTTATTCTTGAATTTGACTCTTATTTATTTATAAAACGAAAATGGTTGTAATTAGCCATAGGGAAGTACTTACAAAAAATGTTCGTTTTTCATTTCTACATCCCATCGTCGAAAAATATACAGGGTGTTTCATTTGAAAAAAATTGAGAAAATTCAATTTAAAAAAGTTCTTAATTGAAAAATAAACACTTATTTATTTATAAAACGAAAATGGTTGCAATTAGCCATAGGAAAGTACTTAGAAAAAAATGTTCGTTTTTCATTTTTACATCACATCGTTGGAAAATATTCAGGGTGTTCCATTTGAAAAAATTGAGAAAATTCAATTTAAAAAGTTCTTAATTGAATACTAATTTTTGGCCACCCTGTACAATTTTAGGAAATGAAAATGATTCAAAAACATTAATTAGATGTCTCGTAACTGATATTCACATAAGTTTTTCTTAAAACCCATAATTGTGACTGTGGTGATTTTTTTTAATATCCATCTGCAGATGGCATTATTTCAACAAAAAAATTCATTACATCAAAGTGGTTGGGAGATAGCCAATAATAATATAGGAATGAATAGAGCCTAGAAAGAGGTTTCAAAAAATGTACTGATATACATAGCATTCCTTTTAAAAAAAAAGGCACTTGATCCTGTAATTTCGTCTTGGCTCGCCCTGTATGTTTGAAAATAATTTCCAGTTATAGACTTTTTATCTAGTTTACTTACATTTTTTTTTAAATTTTCTAGCTATCGTAGACTTGAGATATCGAGGTCCGACGCACTATTGCCCCACCCTGTATATCTACTTTCATTCTTCTGAACTCGTCAGGGGCATTGTCCGCGTATAAATTATTTAAAAAATAATTTTTATTTGATAATTCAAAATATGAACATTTGTCATATTTATTTTGATATTTTAAATTGAAAGACAATATCTAGATTAATTACTGTAACTTCGGTACTCATAATATCATTAATGCCATCTAACTTAACCTAAATAAGCCCATTCCTTTCATACATTTCAAAAAATCTGACATATTGTTCCATATTTATTCATTACTAGAAAAAAGTAATAAAATAATTATTGGGTATTACAAAAGCACTCCGCTAAACCTAACATGATAAAAATAATAAATACCTATAGAACTTTATATTTTATACTGTCATTCTTATCTGAATGTGCTAGTATAAAAGTTTCAGGCATATAATGAATCAAAAACAACACTTCCAATACATTTAATCATAGAAACGATTAAAACAACTACCCAGTCTAGAAGAAAGAGCTGCATTGAATAAATAACAGTGTTCTGAGTACTAGAAGCAAAAAAAATTCAGATTGAAAAAATTTTAACTCACCAAAAAGGAAAATTTTCAGTCAAAAAATGATTTCCTCCAGTTGCAATAAAAAAACGACAACCCCTAGTCCGATATATATCTACGTACAGTAATTAATCTAGATATTGTCTTTCAGTTAAAAATGTCAAGATAAATATGACAAATGTTCATATTTTGAATTATCTAATTTAAATATTTTTATAAATAATTTATACGCGAACTGTCTCCCTGATCAGTTCAGAACAATCAATTAAGATATACAGTGTGAAACAACCAAATGGCATAAATTCAGTATCTTCATTATAGTGCATATTTATGAAAAATCCCGAGACACTTCTATTCTGGATTCGAAAATGTCATCTTGCAACGTAAAAATTTCATATCTAAATTTAACCCCCTTCGTGTGACAGTTGCACCCCTAAATTTTTAAATGGGAAGTAGAGGCTTGTGGTACCTCATTTGAAAAGCCTTTTCATTCTCTATTCAAAAATGCCACAGCTTTATAATATTATTGCAAAAATTAACAGTAAAAAAATAAATTTTAGCAATTGAACATGAAATTGCTGATTAAATAAACTTAAAAGAGGTAATAAAAAAATTTACAGAATTAAAAGTGGGAAAAAAAATCTTCTGATTATAACTCAAACAAACAATGTATTACTAAGGTTCTATGTATCTAACTTTTGTTTTCTATTTAGGTTTTAGGTATGTGAGAAAAAAAATCTAAACCATAATAGCGGTAAAATTGCACCCTGTATGTTTAAAACTAAGTAAATATTTTTAAAATATAACTAGGTATAACTGCAACTTTATTTTATTTTAATTTAAACTGGTTTGTACCAAATGTTAAGTTTTAATACTTGTTTCTTTTTAAATAATATACGTTTTTATTGCAAATTAAAACCATTTTCGTCGGGCGGCGCGGGCGTCGGCAACGCCATAGTGGTCACTGGATCCGTTCTCCTTCTCCTCATGTATAGTAAAAATTAGACTTACGTTCTCTGACTCTATTAATTTGGAAAATATGCAGAAAAACCAAATTTGTACAAAGCAATCGTTTTCGTATATAGTGGCCAAAATCATCTGAGATTCTTTATGTTACTATAATATTGAACATCTACATGATACCATTTCCAAGAACAAATTACCTAGTCAGGATGCTAGAGAGCTCCTTCATTATAATGGGCTGCTTCAAACTGTGATTTCGTTAGTTATTTTAATTTCATTCATTTTATGAATGACCGATTTTCTTACACAATTTTATTGACTTACGATGACGATCTTTCTTGTTGCTTGCGTAACTTTAAAGTACATAAATAATAAATTTTACCCTCGGGGTATTTTATAATGACTTATTTCTGATTCTGACACTAATTGGCACTGCCACATTATCTAATTGGTTTGTTTTCAAATCTGTGTAATGAATAATATTATCAGCTTGATTTGGAAACTTCCTTAGTATTATACAGGGCGTTTTAAGTAACCTCTTATCTTAAATCGTATTGTTTTATGATACAGTGTGGAAATTAATTTTTTCAAAGTTTTAATGTTATTTTTAAAATAAAAATTGTTATTATCTTTAAATTTAATACACACGTTAACTGGGTCATATTTAGTAGCCATTTTGTTGATTGATGGATTGATATTGTGGGTGATATTGCTTTTGGAACTTTATAAATTAGCAATCATCTCTAACCTACCTACTTTTTTATTACGCCATTCGTCATTTTTGGACATCAAATAACACTTTGTTTTTTGTTAAAATTTCCTTATTTGGTAATTTTTTTTAATTTCGGTGCTTCCAATGTGCAAATTTTATGACACTACCTGTTTGTGATTTATTTATATTAGATGCTTTTTTTCCTATTTATTAAGCGAATATTTAATATTATTTTTAAAGTTACGTTAAGCAGGGTGATTGAAATGATGATTCATGAAAGTAAGATTTTTATTTAAGTTCAGACCTGCAATTTCTTTTTAAAATACGTTTATGACATTGAAGAAACAGAATGTTTTTGAGGTTTAATTACTCAAAGTTGAGTAATATTGTTAATTTGATAATAAAAAATGTAGAAAATACACTATTTAGCTCTTTCTTTCTGCGCTGTTTTCAACATCTAAAAGAGATTTTAAAACTTTTGTTATACAGGGTGTTACTTTTGGAATATATGAAATTGATAACTTTTCTGAAGCTGGAACTGTGTTTTAATCTAGTTAAAGTGCAATCGATTCGAAAAAAATAAGTAAGCCATACGTACTAAATATCACATTTTTATACAGAGTGGTTGGTATGCTGTGGCTTAAAAAAAATAGACAAAACCCATAAAATGCTCTGTACTTGATAATGAAGGTTGTTAGAGCCAATAAATGGGTTATTTGGAACCATCTAGGTGCCCCACATCCACAGTTACCTTGTGTGCATTTCCCTATAAAACATCCTGTAATACATTTATCAATCAGTTGGTGTAGTATTTTATGATTAGTGTATACTGTATTTTTACTTAATATTTATTTTAGTAACTTATTAAAACAAAAACTAAATAAAGAATAATAAGGGCGCCAGCTGCTAATCAATAACAAGTTATTGACAATAATTTGTTTTGACTTCTAAAAAAAATAAACACAAATCTTTTTATAACTATAAAAGTGGCAGATTCCTCATATTTTTTTCACTCAACAAATAAAATAACAGAAATCAACAATCAAGTTATTATAATAAAAAAGAAAACAACAAAATATCACAAGTTACCTAAATAATATTACAATAAATCTAGAGTTGCAGAATAAAAGAAACTAGTGTAACCCCGTCGAAATTCGACGGTGGGTGTATTGGAAAATGCAAGTGAGTGACGAAAGTTTCATGTGACAGCACCTCCTTAAATACTACATTGAGAGTGCTGTTCCCTTTTGGAATTATTTGTACTTTCAAATTGTCGATCGCACTGGAGACATTGCTATGTACAGCTGGCCATGGCTAAATACAGGCTGGGGTAAATAAATCCCAACACGATCAAGAGCTTGTCCTTGCGCTTTGTTTATGGTCATACAAAACGCAAGACGAATAGGAAATTGGCGTCTTTTGAAAGAAGAAGGAAAAGTTGTATCAGATGGCGTTAAGTCGATTCTAGGAATCAAAACTCTTTGACCTACTCTTTCGCCAGTGATAATTTCCAAATCCAAAGAATTGTCGTACATATTTTGAACATTTAATCTGGTACCATTTAAGAGCCCATGGGAAGCATCTAGGTTTGTTAACAGCATGACAATAGCTCCAGTTTTTAATGTAAGGTTATGTGGAGGCAAACCACTTGACTCTAAACTATTCAGAAATTCCATAGGAAACTGAAGAATTTCTTTCTCCTCCGTTATCAAATTATTTACACTAATACATGTTCTAGGCGTTCCGGGTATAAGGTTTATAACTTTAGAATTGATCTTATCGCAGTGTGCATTTTTTGGGGCTAAAATGGCAAATTTTGAAAAATTAATAACGGCGTGTGGTGACGCAAATTTTTTCCCAAAAATTTCGGAAACAATGTCTTCTTTCGCAATTACACTGGACGGTAAATCAATAACAGCTGATAATGGTGACGATTCGTCATTTACGGAAGGATAATCTCCATTATAAATTTTAAGCAGAAAATTAGCAAATTCCAATTTTTCTGGTCTTGCTCGCATGTTCCTAAACAACTTAAATACCCTAAATTCTGACCATAGGGGAGAAAACTTGATGTAGTTTTGAATTATTGTTTCTCGTGAGGCATGTGGAACTACTGGCAAGACCTGCCTAAAATCTCCCCCAAGTATAATAATTTTTGCTCCAAAAGGAATGTCATTACCCATAATGTCTTTGAGAAGTCTATTAACGCACATTAATGCATAGATATTGGCCATGGGTGCTTCATCCCATATAATCAGTCTTGCTGACCTGATATCAGCTGCTGCTTTATTGTTAACTTTTAAAGATGATATAGAATTCTCATACAGTTTTAAGAGTAACTTAAACCTACTATGTACCGTACGACCATTTGGTAACAGCATAGGAGCGATACCAGTCCATGCCACAGATATTACTTCCAAACCTAAAGTGAAACACTTTCCGATAAGACACTGATATACAAAAGTTTTTCCGGTACCGCCCGGGCCATCTATAAAATAGGCATTGCATTTGCCTGTATTATTCTGTTGCATTACATGAATAATTTCATTAATGATCAAAAGTTGTATCATCGAGTCATAATTCAAATTCGGAATTATGGAAGACTGTATGCTTGAAGTTGCTAGTGGTAAATCATCGATACTGGGTAAGTTGAATGTTGAAAGAGAGAACCCATGTAATTTTAAGGTTTCATTTATATCTCTGAGATTCAACTGATAAGCTATATTCTGGCTGTGAAGACATACATAATCTTCGCTGACAGAGTCTTTAAAAATATCCCATAACTGAACTGCATTTGATGGTTGTTGATATATGCAAATAAACGAAAATAATTGCATTAATTGAAACAGCATTTGAATGACTGAAGCTTCAAGTAGACAACGATGCTACTCATTATCATCCTCAAGGTAAGCCACGTTGCATTGCAGCTTCCTTGAAAGTACGATAAGTAACATTATTGTATGTCCTCAAATCTTCAAAACTGGTGGCCACATTCTCCGCCGCATCCTTTTCGACAAGTGCATGAAATAAATTTCAATAATTTCTCGGGTGCTGGTTGCTCTGTCATTGTGAGTGGAGCGAGCCCATTGCTGCCAAGTTTCCAGCCCCAGTCTTCTAGATTTTTTTTGATCCCATACCATTTTTGGACTTGGTGGTACGTCCTGAACGCATGACACCGCCCAAAGGTGGTGACAAAGAAGCAAGATTGAATTTGCTTTTTATAGCAGATTTAGCGAAACGTTGGTAGCGGACTTCTTCCAAGGTTTCGTCTTCCATGTTGTCACGATAGAAAGCAACAAGAAAGCGTGTTCCAGCGTCTGCGATGTGTTCTGGTGTTACATCCTGATGTTTGAAGATCCTAATAGTGTCCTGCGATTTTCTGAACAAGCGAACAAAATTTTGTGTTTCCTTGGTTGAAGATGGACGATGTCGTGTCGCAGCCCCTAAACGTATGGAAAAACAGAATGTTCTCAGCCACTTCTTCATGTTTCAAACTATGCTCGGAATATAGTCTTTCTGCAAATTCTGCCTCTTCCTGGTTTGTGAAGGTAGATATTACTTTGAGATGGCGCTAATGCTGTCAGCAGAAGAAGATCAACGTCTTTGCCAACGACGAAAACAACATCAAATGTTGAGCACAAGGAAATCGCTGTGCTTAACATTATTGCTTTCATTAATTGCGTTATTAATAAATAAATACATAAGTAACATATGTAATTTTGCTTTCTCAATGGCATAATAATATATACATTAAAATACTACCAAATATTGTAATAAACAAATCAGTGATTCTACTACATCGGAGGAGGCCTTACCGTTTCAAGTTGAACACGTGAGTATTCCCGAATTCAAAGTTCGAGGGAATACCGAGCATTTGAGTTGAAAGGCAGACTCTAGACACTACTCGGTATCCTGCCGTACCCCTCTTTCTAAACTAGAAGTGGAGAGAGGATTGCCCTTTTCAAAAGAAACACAAAGATGCACGAGGAACTGTCTATACCTGCTACATCTGTTCTAGGAAACATCTGTTCCACAAACCAGAATAAAACTTGAATAAATATTCTCTACTAACTAATACCTATTACGCCACTTCGCCTGCGGCGGTAAGAAAATTTATATGTAACAAGAAAAAATCATTGTAATTTGAAATAGATATTGCTGCATAATCTTATTGTGGTGTGGAAAAAAAACATTAAAAATAAGTGTAATTTGTTCTTACTAAATTTACCGTAAAAAATGGGGTTTTACTGTTTTTTGGGAAAAATTTTCATCTTTCCACCGCTGTAACTGGTTACATATTAGACATACAAAAACAATGTTTATACAAAAAAATTTGAGAAATTTTTGTCGTTGAATCAACCGCTGTGAAGTTATTTTGAAAAAAACTATTTTTTTTTTACTTTTTATTCAAGATGACAGCTCGAAAACTTGGATTTTTTTGTCAAGACCCAGACCTGAACAACATAATTTAAAAATTATTACTACCCTACCTTTTGTAAGACAAAGGCCTCTTTTGGCCCCTACAGACTGGATTATTAACAAATCTTCACAGGTTACAACATATAATGTTTTGGCATGGTTTTTAAAATATGTATGTTTGTTATTTGACGATTATTTACTCCCCACTTGATCTCTGGAAAGGCCAAAGCGATTTTAATGAAATTTTGCATATATAAGAATGCAAACCAAACAGTTCGAAAATATTATAATTTATAATATTTCTGGCATGTTCCAGTTCATTATGATTTCCGATAAAACGGAGATTTTCACATATGTTATAGCTATACACAGGGTGATCCTGAAGTAGATCCATCGAGAAAATTCAGGAAATTATTCCCAAACTTATATTAACTTATAAAAGTTCAAAAGATGTTTTGTCAATAAATTTATTTCGCAGATACAGTGTTGATTAAAAACAGCTCTAAATGTTTACAACAAAGAAGTCTCTAGAAGTACTCATTATGCATAGCAAGTTTGATAAATAATCTTCAAGCATTTCAGAGATCTTCAGAAGTTTTTTTTTAATCAACAATATCTCCGAAACGAAGCAGTAGTTATGGGCATATTTCATTTAGCTTTTCATCTCAAAATAAGACAATGGCTTAATAGGAAGAGAAGCTGAGAAAAAAAACGTTATAGGATGCCATAAGTAAATAACTATAAACATTTCAAAATATACAGGGTCAGGAATCATTTCTTGAATTTTCGTGATGGGGGTGATTATAAAGTAAGGGACATATTTCAACTTATTATATATTCTTAACAAATCAAATTAATAACTAAAAGTAAATGGAATCTAGTTGCTTACATAATGGGATTTCTGATGTCAAACACTAGTTACCGCAAATGCTCGATATGATCTCCATTTTGTTGTTGTAAAATTACCAACCGTTCCTCCAAATTGTATACAGCACTATTCAACATTTCTGGTTGAATTGCACGAATTTGCTCTCTAATACTGTCCTTTAATTCCTCCAGCGTTGTTGGTCGTGTTCTAAACACCAAATTTTTTAAATAACCCCACAGCCAGTAATCCGCTGGGTTAATATCAGGCGATCTTGGTGGCCATGAATTTGCAAAATGTCTGCTTATAACACGATCTTGAAAAACCGCAGTTAACAATTCTTTAACTGGTCGGTAAATGTGCGGTGTTCCATCCTGCATAAAAATCATGTTTTCAATTCCTTCGTGCTTGTTTTGCAACTGTGGAATTGCATAATCCCTTAATTTGCAGATATCGTTCACCAGTAATAGTTACAGATACGGCCTCCCCAGTCTGTATTTCCTCGAAAAAGTATGGACCAATGATGAAATTAGCTGTGAAACCTCACCAAATGGTGACTTTTTGTCATGAAGGCCTTGCTGAACGATTTCATGTGGATTTTCTGTTGACTATATTCAACAGTTTTGAGTATTAATTCCACCATTAAGAGAGAAATGAGCCTCATCTGTCCATAAAATACGGGATAACCATTCGGGTTCAATTTCCGTCTGAGCCAATACGTGTAATGAAAAATTGTACCTGAGAGCAAAATCTGCGTCCTTTAATTCAAACAGCAGTTGCAGTTTATAGGGATACATTTTTAGGATTTTCCGTAAAATTTTCCAAACATGGCATTTGTAATCGTTTTGATATCCCATTTACACTACTGATTGCTAGCAGATTAGTATTGGCTACGTTTTGATTTTCCTGAAGAACTTCTGCAACTTGGACATCACTAATCCTAGGTCTTCCTGTCCTCGGAAGGTCTTTTACAGACCCTGTTATTTCAAATTTGCTAATCAAATTACGATACGCCTTCATTTTGCACGGCCCTGCTCTCAAACCCATTTTCGAACGAAATCTTCGTAATCCAGTAGTGTAATTTTTACCGCCCTCATAATAAAATTGCACTAAACCAATTCTTGTTTGCAGATCCATATTGATATTGTTACAATTTACGTTACGCGAGTTTTATTTTGAGAACAATTCTCTAAATTACGATTATTTCGTTTGACACTTGTATCAATAGTTGTCACGACAATTCTTTCGTTTTCCATAGATACACTAAAATCCAATTATAGAGGCAACTAGATTCTGTTTACTTTCTGCTACTAGCATAATTTCTTAAAACTATATAAGAATTTAAAATAGACCCCTTACTTTATGATAACCCCATAGTTATAAGGATCACCTTGTCCTGTAACCGAGCACTGATTTCAGTTTTGTAAATAACTAATAGTCCTTTATAAATATTATGTAAAAGAAGGAAAGGGGAAACTAAATTGACCTATCCTATTTCACCAATTAAATATTTAGGAAATATTACCAAAATAACTTGTATAACAATATATAAAATATCTAGATAGTGTAGAAATCAATCTAATTTAATTATTAACCATAACATATTACACTAATTCTTCTTCTAATTGATTAGTAACAAATTTTAATAAGTAGTTTATTTAGCAGTTAAATAAATGATTTCAATTATATCCCAGTAAACAGCAAACGCTGGTCGTTTACCGGGCCTTTACTGGAGATGCTAGCTCAATAAAAGCCCAATAAAGGCCCATACTTTGGTGGTTACTGAGATTATATTATTTATTATTTCTTTGTTTCTATGCAGAAATGATTAGTGAAACTTTATGTTTAAAATATTTTATTAACAGTAAGGTATTTTACATTAAGACAAGTAAAAAACAAATATATAAAGAATTCAATCTCAAATACAGTACCACCATCTCGGTCTATCAGACCGAGTCACGTATTCGAGATCCTAAATTTGATTGTCCTTCATATTGTTCAACAAGTTTTTGCAACTCGAATTTTCCTTTATTTACAAAAGCAAGCTGTCTTTCGTCTTCTTTGATTTTTTTCTTAAATTCTTCATTCTCTAGCAAGAGGACATTATAATTACGTGGTGATTCTTCATGTGCACCTTCTTGAGGATTTTCTTTACTTGTGGATGGAATATTTTCCACATTTCCTATAGACAATAATGGACTTAAAATCTTTTCAACGATCTCTTTTCGTTCTCTGGTTTTAACACGTTTACCTCTTGCAGTTGGACTGAACATTTTTGTCAAAGTTTGAGACAACAAATTAAGTGATGGAATAGCTAAAACATAATAAAATTAGCCACAAATTATTTTTTAGTAGATAAATTTTATATTGCCTACCAGTTTTTTTTTTAGTTTTTTTTTGGCAATACATTCATCAATTTTGATTTCGTTCCAACTTCAGTCATCAATTGTAACATGTTTACTGCAAAAACTTTTATAATCGGGGTTAAATTTTTCTTTTGTTTAACATTTTCTAATCCACTCCTTCCTAATTAAAATGTCAGTAGGAAACGAGAAAAATGATATTTTATTCTTCTTTGCTCTCTCAGCATTTCTCTTACAAATAGCAACACTGCATATAGTTCCAGTCGACTTAAAACAATTTTTTATTATCATGGATCTTTCTTCTCCTCAAAATAAACATACTTCATGTTATTGTACAGGGTTATTCATTATAAATTACCCACCCGTTATCATCGTTATTATTGCCTATAGAAAAAAAGGTTTTAAATAAAAGTTGTGTGGTTATGTTAAAATACTATCAAAAGTACAGTAGCTTGCAGATTTCAAGATACAAAAAAACAATATTTTTTTAAAAAATTTTGGAATGGTCCTTTGTTCCTGATTTCAAAAAATATACCATATGTTACCACTACCATATACCGTTTTTGAGTTATTAAATGTCTAATAACTTAGTTAAACTAGTTACTGTAAATATGGAAAAGTTAACATTATTAAAGTGAACTATGAAAATGACAACTATTATGTTTGATAAGTGTCATTTCTTTAATGAAATAATCAAAATGGTTTACACTGAGGAAGAAAAAAACCAAATATTTATACAAAATAGATAACAAAGATTTATTTAGGAAATTTAAATATAAATAAATGATAACTCATAAAAGATGTTCGATGTGTCCACCATTATTGTCTATGCATAATTGATAACGTCATCTTATATTTATAATTACACCGGAAATGGCCTCATTATTTACATTCAGATTGTTTATTTCAAGTCGAATCCTGTCTTTAATGACTTGAATACTATTATTATTATTACTATTGACTTTCTTTCAGAAATCCCCAAAAAATTTATCCATAGGGGTCAAATCCGGACTGTTAGGTGGTCATTTAATAGGTCCATTATTCCCTATCCATATTGGGAATACGTTAATCATATGATATCGAACGGGTAGGACACTATGCGGAGTTGCCCCATTCTGCATCCAAATCGTATCATCAAGTTCGGCTTCTGGAAAATTCTGCAAAAGAATATTTTCTGCTTCTTGGATAATTATTTCCAGATAGGTAACTCCAGTTAAAGTATAATCATAAAATATAGGCCCAACAATTTTGTTTCTGAAAATTCAACACCAAACGCTAACAGTTTTTCTTCCTGATTTTTTTTATTTGCTTTACCAATCCTTTTCTGTTGTGCTTGTTTTCCCACGATCCTCGATTTTTGCTATTAAAAACTCCTGCCGTAGAAAAGGATGATTCATCAGTCCATAATATTTTATAAAAAAAATTGGGATCTGCATCCAACTTTTGAATCATCTGGCGGCAAAAGTCCAGCCTTTTCCTTTTATGAGCCTTTGTTAAAACTTTTACGGATAAAATTTTATATGGTCTGTAGCTGTTATTTTTTTTAACATATGTTGGATTTTAGAATAACCTTTACCTAATTAATCGACTGCATTATTTATACTACATTCAGAATTTTCCAAAATATAATACAAAGTTTCAAAAAAGTCTATTCGCAAATAAATATGGATGGGCTTTGCCTTAGAAATGAAGCAATATATTTAGCTGTTCTTTCTGGTTTGCTTGAACTACACGTTTTTTTCTACTAAAACGAGGTATTATTCACCTTTCCTTAAATATTTTTGAACGTATTTTCTGATGGTATTGGACAATTTGGATGCAGCACCCTATATGCTGTTTTTGCTGCACGTTTATTTTTGTTATTTTGTATATAACAAGTAAATATTTGAACTTTATCTTCCTCACTGTAAACCATTTTGATTATTTCATTAAAGAAATGTCACTTATCAAACAAAATAATTGTCGTTTTCATAGCTCACTTTAATAATGTTAACTTTTCCATATTTACAGTATTTTCTAAAACCGCCCATGGTGGTTTAAAAAGCTATCTGACAGTAAGTGGCTAGTTACAAATAATGAAAATCCTGATATTTGCCCTGGTCGGTTGTTCAAAAAATTGTTGATAAAAAGAAACAATATAAAAACTGTAAGACTATTTTTAATATCAAATCCAAATTAGAATCGTCCTAAATCTAAAGGATAAAAATTGTCCTATCGGGAAAAATATGATATCCACTTGGTTTAAGTCAGCGGGAGCTAGTATTAGTATCGACATGAAAAAAACTAAAGTGACAAATCATTCAGCTCGAGCAATAGCCGTTTCCAATTGAACAAAACGAGGAATTGGTGAACAGCAACTTATTAAAATAACCGGACACAGCAACAGCCAATCCAATTCCAATTCCAATTTAAAAGATTTATTTGATATTATATATACATGGTAAAAAAACTTAACTAGGCGCCGCATTCTGGCTTTACACTAAATATATATAAATACATTCATATAAAAACACAAAAATGTTATTAGCCAATCGGCTACCTCCAACTGAATGCTGAACGTCATCAGGATATAATAAGCTGAGGTGCAACAAAGCTAGCATTCATCACCTCTTCGACAAATGGTTTAAATAATCCATCAAGTGTTTATAACAATTGTGTATTTAATATTACAAATAATAATTAAAATAAGTAAAAATTATCTATGTTGTATTTTAGTGTTAATAAAAGATATATTTACAAAGCTTTTTTATTAACTAAAGTTTGCGGAATATTGTTGTTTCGAAACTTATAGTTAACCAACGTTAACTTTGTTTAAAAATTTCAGTTTGCATACCTATAGATAAAAAATACGTTTCACCAAGTTTAGTTTTAAAAAACTACTGAAAATCGTTCAAGGCAAATCTATTGCATCATGAAAAACTATGTTTTGTTTACTAAAGTGCGAGGACGTTTTTTCTTTATATTTTGAAATATCATAAGAGTAGATATCAATATAGTTGCAGGATATCTACATACATGCAATGTTAAAAAATCTTTCCACTTATTTTAGTTGCAAAAAAACTACTCATGAGAGGTTAATATATATTTACTGTTATGTTTTCCTCACTAAAATGGATAGAATACTGTTATTTTATTTATATCTTCAAACTTTACAAGAGTTTGGGTGAACCGGAACATATAATAGATAAATAATATCCTTTCCACCATTTTTAGTTTAAAAAAATTACTGAAAATTGTTTACATTATGCGCATATTGCGAAGAACTTTGTGAAGTTAAAAAAAACCATCCAAAATTGAAATATTTATTATACCTGATTGCGAAGTGTAATATGGAGGAACACCAAAATGAGAAGTTATTCAGCGTAGTACAAAGAAAGCTCCTGGAACTTACAACTAAGTTTTCACGAAGTAGAAAAGATAAGTTAAATAAAATTGTTTCAAAATATTATATTTATGTAGTCAAGCAGAGACATTTACTTGATATAAATTCTTCACCGATGTATTCACCATTGAAACGCAAGGATTTTTTAAAACATTTTCAAACACATTTGAAATATTTAGTTAATGATCATAATTAAACATGAAACAAAATGTTGTTTCACAAGCTCAATGACTTTTTTTTATAATAATTATTTTGTTTAATATCAAAAATAAAATTCCATTTTTATATAAAAGCAAATGTCAAATAAGATAATATGTCAATAATTTTACAGAAAAATTTCCACTTTGAACCCATAAACAAACTTCTAATTGACTAAAAAAAGTGACGTGTGAAATTTTCTGTAGTAATATATTAAGAGGGCTAATCGAACCAGTGTTTGTAAGGTAATTTTTCAAAATTTATTTCTTCCATACGGTTTGGTCAAATTACACCAAATTTGGAGGATCAGTAGTTGAAAGTGTACTAGAGGGTACATGTATATCTTTTTTAATTAATTTTCACTTTATGTAGGGAAAATTTATGCTGTAAATATAAGTAAAATTTGGACGTGATTAGCTCCTCAATTATGATATCAATCGGTAAAATTCGAGGTAAAACTCATACATGTCGTCTAGAATGAATCTTCATAATTATGCTCAGCAAGTTTCAAACTTTTATTCCGTACTATTTGGTTAAAAAGAATTTTCTAAATAAGTATCTTTGTCACTACAAATGGAGCAAGGAAGTGTTACCTCTATCGGGAATCGCACCTCAATGAAGTCGGTGAATAAAACATCCAGTGAAGGTATAGTCAAGAGCAAAATTATTCAGCGGCGCATGTATAAAAACTTTCTAGAGAGTGACACAGCTATCCAAAGCTTTTTCCCGACTAGGCCCCTTAAGTACATTAAAAACTTTTGAAATTTCAGCGCATAAAAACGTGTTGCCTATAAACTGCTTGATTTCATTTTGATGTGATTTGACAAAAAAGTGCCCGAGACGCAATTCAATTTATTACAATCACGGCTGGGTATACTATTATTCCCCTGTCACAATTTTTAAGCGGATTTATTTAAAAATCGAGTTTTAAAATTATTATTTTTTTTAGAAAAACCTAGAATATTTAAAAAGTAGGTAATTAATTATGTTTCCTTTGCTTCTATAAGCATGCTATTTTCAAAGGAAAATAAAAAAGAAACAAAAATCTTCGATTTTTATAATGATTCAACTGATGTTTTAAGCTGTCAAGCCCAGTGCAATTTTCGCTGTAATTTTATGTAAAATTCTCACTTGGAATGCAATTTTCGCTGAAAGTTTGTTCTTATTGGTCCAAATTTTCAAATAGTATGCCCAAATCTTTCATTTCAGAACACCTGACAATTGGAGTTACGTCAATACTATATTGAAATTCAGTAATATATTTTCTTCTAGAGTACGTCATGATAACACATTTGGAAATATTTAAATACAAATGACTTCTAACACACCAGTCATTTACTATATTCAAGTCATTTTGAAGGGCTGCCGTAGATGAAACACTGCTAAATATTTTGAGATCATCTGCAAACATCAAATGTTTAGAATTAATGTTATTCGACAGATCGTTTATAAATATGAGAAACAGTAACGGCCCAAGATTGGAGCCCTATGGCATTCCTGAAGTTGTTTCATATTGATCAGATCTAACTCCTTCATATTCGCCAAACTGCTTACGATTAAATAGATAAGAATTAAATAAATTAAGTAGCTTGCTCGAGAGGCCTATAATTTCCAGTTTTGTTAAAAGTAAATATAAATCTATTTGGTCAAAAGCTTTACTTATATCCATATAAATGGCATCAACTTGGCTCTGCACATCTGACACTTCAGAAACATATTGAGTAAAATAACAAAGATTGGTGACAGTGGCATATATCCACAATATATCTTTGCTGCATGAAACCGTGCTGATTAAGAGATAAGAGATTTCACATCGGTATATATGTTATCATTTCAATGAGTTTAGCAAAATTGCAAAGGATAGATATTGGCCTATAATTTTGTAAAATGCTAGGGTCTCCTTTTTTTAATACTGGACATATTTTAGCTATTTTCCATAATTCCGGAAAATTTGAGGTTTTAAGAATTAAGTTAAAAATATATAATAATGGCTGTATGAAAACATCAGCACAATCTCTAACTACAAAACTCGGTACGCCAACAATACCAGAAGTTAATTTATTTTTAACACGCTTTTATTAACACGCTTTTATTAGCTTCACCTGTATGTTTGCTTGCTTGCTTGCTTGTTTGTTTGTTTGTTTGTAGCCGACTCTTTGGACTCGATTTTGACCCACTTTAAACGGACAGATTTAATTGAAACTTTGTACACTTACGAAGAACCGGTAACAATACAATAATTTGATAAGTTTATATCATTATCCTGATCAGGATCGCCAGTCCTTTCCTCACGTATCCTCTGCGTGAGAGCAAGGGGCTTAATATTGTACGTATATTCCGTGATTTTCAGTTCGGTCGTTGGCCGAGCGGGCAAGTCTTAGTCGACGCGAAACGACGGACTCCTCGGGCGTGAGTTCAAATCCCATGGCTGAAATAAAAAAAATATTTTTTTTCAGAAATATCTGTTGGTACGTAATATGTTGTAATATCAGCATCAATAAGCAATATAAATATAGTTTAAAAAAACTACAAAACACGCTTTCATAGCACATCAAACTAAAAAGTGAAAAATAATTATTAATATAAACTGAAAACAATAATGAACGAAAAATACTAGTAGTATTGTGAAAAAAGCGTGGGGCGCTTTGTGCCATATTTTTCGTATATCGAGCAACCCACGCTTTTTTCACAATAATACTAGTATTTTTCGTTCATTATTGTTTTCAGTTTATATTGATAATTATTTTTCACTTTTTTAGTTTGATGTGCTTTAAAAGCGTGTTTTTTAGTTTTTTTAAACTATATTTATTAGCTTCACTTGTATGTTTGTTTGTTTGTTTGTTTGTTTGTAACCGACTCTTTGGACTCGATTTTGACCCACTTTAAACGGACAGATTTAATTGAAACTTTGTACACTTACGAAGAACCGGTAACAATACAATAATTTGATAAGTTTATATCATTATCCTGATCAGGATCGCCAGTCCTTTCCTCACGTATCCTCTGCGTGAGAGCAAGAGGCTTAATATTGTACGTATATTCCGTGATTTTCAGTTCGGTCATTGGCCGAGCGGGCAAGTCTTAGTCGACGCGAAACGACGGACTCCTCGGGCGTGAGTTCAAATCCCATGGCTGAAATAAAAAAATATTTTTTTTTTTTCAGTAATATCTGTTGGATCGTAATATGTTATAATATCAGCATCAATAAGCAATATAAATATAGTTTAAAAAAACTACAAAACACGCTTTCATAGCACATCAAACTCAAAAGTGAAAAATAAATATAGTTTAAAAAAACTAAAAAAACACGCTTTTACAGCACATCAAACTAAAAAGTGAAAAATAATTATTAATATAAACTGAAAACAATAATGAACGAAAAATACTAGTATTATTGTGAAAAAAGCGTGGGCGCTTTGTGCCATATTTTTCGTATATCGAACAACCCACGCTTTTTTCACAATAATACTAGTATTTTTCGTTCATTATTGTTTTCAGTTTATATTAATAATTATTTTTCACTTTTTAGTTTGATGTGCTTTAAAAGCGTGTTTTTTAGTTTTTTTAAACTATATTTATTTAATTTATTTATAGCCTTACGAATATCATCCTCAGTTAATTTAAATATATCAATGCTTACACTGTGGCTTTGCTGATCAATAATATTAAGCGCATAGGTAGGATTAGAATCATGATAAACACTACAAAAATAATTAGCAAAAGCATTAACTACAGCCCGTGATCTTTCGTATGTTTCGTCACCTTTTTTTATTATTCCTGGTATTCTAGTGCGACCTTTTATATTGTGGATATATGCCCTAAAAGCCGTAGGATTAGTTTTAATACTCTGTTCAGTGTCACCTATAAATTTTCTATATGCAGTATCAATTTGTTTTTTAATAATAGATCTTAGTCTTTTAAATTCAGTGTCATAATAAGGCGTATTATATTTTTTTATGATTGCAATGAGCAATCTCTTTTAGACGTATGTTGTTAATAATTTCATTATTGTACCAAGTTGGATATTTTCTACTACGATTAACACGTAGTGGTACCGAAGAACCATATGGGAATATAGGACTGGATTGAATTTAATTAATTACAGTTTTGTAAAAAACCATTTATATATTTATTTGTTTCAGGTCCATCTCTACAAAAACACTGCAGTTGTTCTTTATTGGTCTTCTAGAAATTGTGTTTGCAGAGAGGGAACATAAGGTAAGAGTTTATTTTTAAATAGTTTAGGAATTTAGTATGAAATTTCTTATTTCATGTGCACTAGTATCAAATCAGCTTGTTCTACATTAGATAGGAGAACATTGTAACTTGTATTGTGTTGCATTATGTGGGAGGAAAGTTAAATAATTTAACCAGATGTTAACATTCACAGACATCTATTAATTAGATCAGTTCAAAACCTGTCCTGTATATCGAAATTAGAATATAAGGTATATTAAAATTTTGTACTCGTGAGTTTGCATGTTTTCATACACCCCAGAACTAAAAGATATTTCGATAAGAGTGCAAGATTTTAATTAAGCGCCAGTTTGGCTGTCATGATGTCCCAAGATAATGACATGCCAGGTCGATAGGAGACAGATGGGAGTTAGTAAACATGGATCATAATACGATGGAACAACGGGTTCTGATTGTTAAACATTATTATCAAAATGGTGAAAGTTTGATTGCCACAATTCGTAAAGTGCGTCCAATTTTTGGTCGAAATAATGTTCCTCATTCATCTACTTGAAAAGAATAATCGAAAAATTCGAAAGTACTTGTTCGGTTAGTGATGTGAAACACACGACATGAGGTGATTCAGAACAAAATGTCACGGCAGTTTGCAAGACCGTGGTCGAGAGTCCAGGGACGTCGATTCGTCATCATGCACAAGAATTGGACGTTACAACAGCCACTTTTCAGCGTATCTCACTAAAGATTTGCATCTGCCTCCAACTGATTTAACAACTTCTGCCAACAGACCATGCACAGCAAAGAGAGTTCACCAATTGGATCCTTGAACAACAAGAAGTAAATGCCGATTTTGCAGACAAAATCATTTTTAGTGATGAGTCCCATTTTCACCTCGATATCTTCGTTAATAGGTAAAACTGCCACATTTGGGGCTCAGAAAATCCACGAATGATTCATGAGAAAGCAATGCATCCAAAACGTGTCACTGGTTGGTGTGTATTGTGGTCTGGAGGAATCATTGGGCCATTTTTCTTCGAGGACGAGGCAAGTAATGCAGTAACGGTGAATGGCGAACGCTATCGTGCTATGATAACCCAGTTTTTTGTACCTCAATTGGAAGATATTGCTCTCGACGACATGTGGTTTCAGCAGGACGATGCAACTTGCCATACCTCCCGTGAAACATTAACGGTCTTGCACGAGTCTTTTCCTGGTTGTGTCATCTCTCGGTTTGGTGACCAGAATTGGCCGCCACGCTCTTGCGATTTAACACCTTTGGACTTTTGGCTGTGGGGTTATCTTAGGTCACAGGTTTATGTCAACAAGCCCGCGACCACCGAAGCATTGAAGGCCGAAATTAGACGCTATATCAACGAAATACCGCCACACGTATGCAACAGCGTTATTCAAAAGTTCGCCAAAAGAGTACGCATGTGCGAGCAAAGCCGTGGCGGCCATTTACAGATTTGTTGTTCCATCATAACTCCCAAATGTCTATATTATAACTCAATAAATATTTCAATATTTGCTACAGAAAACCATGTTTTATTGAACCTAGAAATATTACGCCCTTATAGAAACACCCTTTATTAATCTCTTTGGGGAACGTTACTGGTATGTTTAAACGTTGAAGTTTGAATTTGATTGCAACTATGATAGTTTACAATTCATTAATGTTAATGTTGAATTGAAATTCTGACTAGAAAGAAATTTTCAAAACCCGTATATCTTGAGTAGTGGTGAGAGGTATGAAACTTCTCGTATGGTCTAAATGCTACTACCCGACAGACATCATAGATGTCTCTGTAGCGGATAGCGACTTGCGAAGCAAGTACCGAGAGCGGCGACCTTTAGCCCAGGTGGACTAAACTACTGTTATTAAATATGATTTGAAAGAAACAACTACTCAGCGGGCAAATACCCCGACCTGCATTGGATTACACCTTCAAATCATGATAGATCGATAGCCAATATCATTTGTCAATTCCTAATCAGACATAGACCGGTTTCGAACTTATTTGTTCTCCTCAGTATGCCATAGGTCATGGAACAGACAAATGATAGTGGCCAACCTGCTAGTCATATACTAACTAAGGTAAATTGAGTAGTGGTGAGAGGTATGAAACTTCTCGTATGGTCTAAATGCTACTATCCGACATACATCATAGATGTCTCTATGGCGGATAGCGACTTGCGAAGCAAGTACCGAGAGCGGCGACCTCTAGCCCAGGTGGATTAAACTACTGTTATTAAATATGATTTGAACGAAACAACTACTCAGCGGGCAAATACCCCGACCTGCATTGGATTATACCTTCAAATCATGATAGATCGATATTGGCTATCGATCTATCATGATTTGAAGGTGTAATCCAATGCAGGTCGGAGTATTTGCCCGCTGAGTAGTTGTTTCGTTCAAGTCATATTTAATACCCGTATATCTTGACTAATATACGAATCAAATGTACTGAGCCCTCACTTTAACTGCGCATATCTTAAAAGTGACAGAGCGGAAAAACTTAAAAAATTATGCACCTATTAATTATGTTATTGCATGGTACTGCTTAGAAAAATCAAGATTTTCGTAAAAATCGGTGGGGCAAAATGCCATTTGGTGTAAAGATAGACACATATTTGTGTAATTTAAAAACACGAGATGGATACGTCAAATGGGTAGCTTTACAAAAATGGTGGCCATTAGAATGTCTGTTATCCCATTGCTAAAAACCGAAATAGCTCAGCTTAGGTTTGATTCAACTTTTTTTAATGAAAACCCTTTTGAACAATAGGTTTTTCTTTACGTTTATTTCACACAAATATCTGTCATTACTAAGAAAAACTAGTAACTACATAAATGTCATAATTCTAGTTTTTTTCATGCGGTAAGATTTTATTTAATTATTCATTTCCATCGAGCATAAATGAAGTTATAGATTTAGTAGTCTCTATGTAGTAGCTACCATCAGTGAAACTTTAAAGGTTTCCGCAACTAAGGATTCTTACGTAATGGGAATGATCCTTCTACCAAGTTTCACCAAAACGAGGAATAGTTATTACGTAGTAACTGGTATTCCGGAACCTTCCGTACTATGTTGACAACTAGGTTATTGCATAAGCGGAACATAGCCAAGTAGTAGAAATGACTCGAGGAGTAGATTATCTGTTAACTTTTGACCAATAGAATTAATGGCGGGAATAATCATCTGCATGCCAGATTTGAAATAACGTACATTGGTATGCTTTCGTTTAGAACTTTAAAGTTTATGAATTATGTTGATTTTATATACTTATGTTTATTATTTAATTTAACATGTTTTAGTAATAATTAAAAGAACAATATAAATTACTCATATTGAAATTGAATTGAATAAACTTGTGTACATTTATTTTCTTGGCTTTACATGTTTTGTGCATGATCAAAATAAAAACTACTATTCTCATTAAATTTTATAGCGTCGATTATAAATTATCACCAAATTTAACCATTTTCTTTACCGAATCTTCACAAGTTACAACAAATAATGTTTTGGCATGGTTTTTGAAATATGTTTGTCTGTTATTTGATGATTATTTACTCCCCACTTGATCTCTGGAAAGGCCAAAGCGATTTTAATGAAATTTTGCATATAGTTTTGAGCAAAGACGAAAATACAAAATTACGTTTATACAAGGTGGTTTAAGAATGCCAACCAACCAGTTCGAAAATGTTAAAATTTATAATATTTCTGGCATGTTCCAATTCATCAATTATGATGTCCGATAAAACGGGGATTTTCATATGTTACAGCTCATATACACACAAAGTGATCCTTCAGTACATGCATCGAGAAAATTCAGGAAATGTTTCCCAAACCTATATTAAGACGAAAAGCTGAAATGATGTTTTGTCAATAAATTTATTTGGGAGATACAGTTGATTTAAAAAAAAATGCTCTAAATGTTTACAACAAAGAAGTCTCCAAAAATACTCATTATGCACAGCAAGTGTGATAAAATACCTTCAAGCATTTTTTTTCGTCTTCTTTGATTTTTTTCTTAAACTCTTCATTCTCTAGAAAGAGGACATTATAATTACGTAATAATTTTTCATATGCACCTTCCTGGGGATTTCCTTTACTTGTGGATGGATTGTTTTCCACATTTCCTATAGACAATAATAGACTTAAAATTTGTTTAACGATCTCTTTGCGTTCTCCAGTTTTAACACGTTTAGCTCTTGCAGTTGGACTGGACATTTTTGTCAAAATTTCTGGCAACAAATTAAGTGATGGAATAGCTACAACGTAATAAAATTAGCCAGAAATTAATTTTCGGTACGTAAATTTTATATTGCCTACCAGTCTTTTTAGTATTTTTTTTTTGGCAATACATTCATCAATTTTGATTTCATTCCACCTTCAAAATCATTAATTGTAACATGTTTATTGCAAAGTCTTTTATTATCGGGGTTAAATTTTCCATTTCTTTAATACTTTCTAATTCACTCCTTCTTAATTAAAATGTCAGTAAGAAACGAGAAAAATTATATTTGTTCTCCACTCTTCTTTGCCCTTTCAGCATAAATACAAAATTTTATCTAATCCCGCTTTAAAATGGGAAAAAAATGGCAATATTTTGAATCCTATTTTGCGGTTCCAAACATAGCTACGCTTGCAGTCGTACAAATAAATTTTATCTAACCCCGTTATGAAATGTCAAGTTTTAAATGCATTTTTGACGTTACGAAACGTCACATTTTTCATAACTCAGTCCCATTACATAACTGAGTGATGTAATGAATTTTTACGTAATTGATTATTATTTTTTTCCTATTTTAAAGCGGGATTAGAAAAAATTTTGTACTTAACACGTTATGAAAAGTAATTTTATTTGACTCATGTAATTTGCAAAACTCGCTCGCTTCGCTCGCTCGTTTTGACAAATATTACATTCGTCAAATAAAATTAGTCTTTTCATAACTGGTTACGTAAATAACTATTGTTTATCGCTTTACCTGAATGTTACTATAGATTGACATTTGTATAAACAAACCTCAGTTGTCAATCTGCTGAATTTTTCGAAGCAAATTTAATCGAAAATGGTTGATTCAGATATTCCATCTGATATAGAGAAATCGTCTAATTTAGCAGTAAATTCAATAATACCTGGTAAATCAAAAGGCAGGTATGAAGAAGCATATAAGAAATTTGAAAATTGGTGTCAACAAAAAGGAGTAAAAAATGTTTGTGAAAAGGTTCTCTTAGCCGTACTTCGAAACGATGAAAAACTATAAAGCATATCGACGCTTAAGAAACAATACCTCTTATCTCCAAATTAGCAGTTTTACAGGAGACGAAAAAAAACTAAGTTTCCTTATTAATAGATATGTTATTTTTATCATGGAGATCATGGAGATACGAGTTATTTTATTGGTTATACCAGGTATTTTTTAAGTTTTTAAGTAGAGTTTTTGGTATCAATATTAATCTTGGAGCTACAAGATATTGGGAACTGTTGGACATAGGAGTGGACATTAATTTAAAATTCTAAACCGAGTTTTGACAAAAATGGAGATACGAGGTATTGTTTCTTAAGCGTCGATATACAATATGGACTACCTACTCAATGTTAAAGGCAGAATTAAATGTCAAAAGAAACATTGACATCAAAAAATATACCATATTAACAGCATTTTTTAAGAGAAAATCTACAGGTTATCACGCTAAATAATCTATCATTTTGACAAGAGAGAAGTTTGAAAATTTTATTAGAAATGCTGATGACGGGAAGTTTTTATTTGCAAAGATTTGATTTACTGTCACTCTTTGAAACTTTATAGTTTTTAATTTCTTGATTATTTTAGGTAGCAATGATTATAGGAGTTGCCGGTGCTTGTAGAAAAGCGGAATTGTGTGACATGCGTATCAGAGATGTTGTAGATATAGAATTTTTTTTTTAAATTACTATTCCAAACACAAAAACAAATGTGATACGGGAATGTGTGGTCACAAATAGCAATATTTCTGGATACAGAGAAAATTTAGTAGAAATTGTTCGAAAATATGTCAATCTGCGTCTACAAAATACAAAGCATGACCATTTTTTTGTTAAATACAATAATAACAAATGTGGAGTACAACCTATAGGTATAAATACATTTGGATGTTTACCAAAATTAATTGCAAAATATCTTGGTTTACCAAATGCCGACGGTTATACTGGACATTGCTTCCGGCGGTCATCCGCATCTTTGCTCACAGATTCAGGAGCTGACATATTAAAAATTAAGCAGCATGGGGGCTGGAAATCCAATACCGTAGCAGAAGGCTACGTCGAAAATTCTTTGGCCAACAAGAAAAGAATTGCAAATAATATACTAGGAGAACATTTTGAGGTAGCTGTTTCAAGAGAAGTAAATCAATCAGGTTCGGTGTATAATGAGGAGAGGTATTCTGAAACAGCTGCTAAGGAAAAAGAAATAAATATTCCGTCAGGTTCAGGAATAAATTTTAGTAACTGTGTTTGTAGTAACTTTATTGTTAACGTGTATGCAAACAAATCAAAAGAATAACTATGTTTTGAGTTTTAGTTTATTAATAAAGGGTTTCTTGCTTCTTAGTCTTAAAGTTCCTTCTTTAAATGATGGGTTTAATAATCAGTTACGTAAAAATTCATTACATCACTCAGTTATGTAATGGGACTGACAGTTATGAAAAATGTGACGTTTCGTAACGTCAAAAATGCATTTAAAACTTGACATTTCATAACGGGGTTAGATAAATAATATTACATAACTAATAATAACTATAAGCAAAATATCAAAATAATAGCAAATAACCACACAAAATGATTATAAAATGAACACAACAAACGTGTGATTCACAATACGGTATACACCATGACGCGTTACATTCCCCTTCCGTCTCTCCACACCCAAGTTAAGAGGTAACCTACTCTTTAACGGACCTCGGAAATTACTAACTTTTTGGAATAGCTCTTTAGTGGCATGAGAGCATACTATATTTTGCTCTCTCTCTCGTTTGAATAGCAAAATATAATGCATTGCAATCAGACGTACTGATTGTGAGTTTGAAGTTAATATGTCCAAGTTAAATCGATTGAATGAAATATATGTCAGGAAAGCATTCACCTCTACCCCTAACAACGAAAGGGGTACTGCCAAGCCACCAGGGCCATAACATCGGCCGGCTGCCCAGGAACACCCAGCTATGCAGGGAAATCCTGGAAAACCGCTAGCATCCCTTAAATGGGGTGGTTAAATGCTTATTCACTTGTTCTGTAAAGCCTGATGGCTGTATTTATATTGTAAATATGTTTATATGGAATGTTATACTTCGTTAATTTGTTTGTACTATTATTTTTAAGTATTTTATGAATGAATTGATTTTTAGTTTTCCTTTTTTTCTGTATATATGTATATATTAATGTAAATCTTATTTTGTACCCCATATAAGCTGACACAATGTACTTAATTATTAATAAAGATTTTAAATTGGAATTGGAATTGGAATGAAATATATGTAGGTAATAAGCTATGATGTTTTGCATTCACTCTGGGTGTGGAAATTAAAACGATTGCTTGTTTTCTGTAAAATGTTTACATGATACTTTGATAAAAATTGACGCTCTCTAGAAAATACTTTTTTTTTGAAAAAAAAAATTCAGAAATGTGTACATTCGAAAATTTAAAATTTTTGATGGAAAACCTTTTTTGTTTTATGTATTATGAAGCAATAATGAGCTGTTTATAAAACATGTTTTCAACTAACAATATTTAATAAAAAAAATGGTTTTCAGAATTATCTGTCAATATTATCTATGTCAATGTGGCGTCATCATTCAACAATAAAAAAATGGCGAAATTAATTCAAGTAACTTTATAATTTCATATAAGTACGTCAACTTAATAGGGGTGACAAAAACCAAAGTTACTTCCCTTTAAAGTTACAGTTACCATAAAGTAGCAAATGCGACCTTTATCCACATAGTCGACATTTTTAATACACTACTGTTGAAGTTCTCGGGATCATCATGAATAATTAATACGCTGTGCAACAAGAATCAAAACAACTTCTATATTAACATTCTGCATTCATTTTGAATGTGTTTATCCAGTAATTGGGTACACCTTCGAGTATCCTGATTTGTAATTGTAATGCATTTCATAGATATTATTCCCTTTCACTTATAATAGTAAATTACATATTATTTTATTATAAATTCAATTCACAGGTGTTTTTAAAATTATTTTATAGCAAGTTTTACGAAATTTCTTGGAAATTAAATCAATCTTTTCCAGTCTAATTGGTACCTATTATGGAAACAACATAAAATTCAGGCTTTATCTGATTGATGACTACATGGTATTTCAGAATTAACTAGACAAACTTAAAAGCTGAAATCAGGACCTCAAAATAAGAAAAAAGTTTTGTGGTATATCCGAAAACGCGAATTATGCCTCTCCAATAATGGAGGCTAAAATTAGGTTTTTTAATTTTTTCTCAAATTTGGAGAAAGATAAAAAATGAATTTTGGTAGAGATTTTCTAATAATAGGAATAAGACGGATTTATTTTCAGTCATCCCTAATTGGTAAAATCAGTGAAATCAGCAACTACCATTTTATTTTTTTATTCGAAATTTTTAAGGGACCCGAATTTTATCATATAATAATGGGAAGTTTGATTCATTTAGACATAAATTTGCAATGCAATTTCTCAAATAACATCAGTTCGATGAAAAAAATTAAAGGCACAAAAGAGTTTCTGAATGAACCAAACTTTCCAAGGCACAGTTTTATATGATAAAATCGGGCTCGTTAAAATGTTCGCATAAAAAATAAAAAGGCTGCTGATGACTGAAAAAAATATTCTTTAGGAGCGTTAGGAACGTAAAAAGTAGAAAATATTTACCAATATTATTATTTTTTTTATTTTTTTCCAAAAAAAAAAAAATGAAAACCTAATTTTAGCCTCCATACTTGGAGAGGCTAACAAAATTTTAACTCCTGTACCGAGGATTAAACCCGGGACCTCAGGGTGAGAGGCAAGTGTCCTTACTGCTCGATCACAAAACCACCTCAAGATCAACAAAAAAAGCATCCCCTCACCCCTGTAGAATATGATATCGATATCTTGAATGAGGGCATTTTCGAAATACTGTCTCTGTGAAAATTAAATTTGATTTCACCAAGTACTTTTTGTGTAATCTAACAACAATAGTTCTTTCAGAATTTGCTACTAAATTTGCTACAAAGACATACAATACATTGTATTGTTAAAAAATATTCCACGACACTAGATTTTTATGAATTCAATTCATAACAAATGCTTCACCCTTCATCATGCTGAACTTAAAATTCTTAATTGTCAGTAACAGATAGTTTTCCCTCCTAACAAAAACGGCCAGTTTTTTTTCATTCTGAAACCTGGATATTTCGTAGCTGTGATATTAAATTTGTTATTCGGTAATGTAATTAATGGATATTGAAAATTTTAAAAGAAAAGTCCAAGAAAGGATCATTAGAAAATATTTTAAAAAGTTCCTATAGGATATGACATACAGCAAACATTTTTTCCTCATTGTAATTGCGATTCTTGTGAAATTCACACATTTTAAAATTAGTTGCAAAATTTGTAGAAAACGATCTGTGAAAAATCAAAAAAACTTTGCTAGGTGTCCGCTATAACTGGCATTTCTCATGAGGTTGTTCGCTAGGTTCTAAAATTGTATAAATTTCATCCCTATAAAAGGCAAGTTCATCTTGAACTAGCTACTAGCTGAAGACAATTTTGACAGAGGAATCCAGTTCTATGAACAAATGACCGAAGGAATAAACACAACAACCCATCTTACAAAATATTTCCTTCAGCGGCGAATCAACATACTTTTTGAATGGTTTTTTGAATAGACACAATTGTTGATATGATGATAATTTATATGTTTTGTTGACAGAAAATAAACATTCAGCTTGGTACATTGGGAGATAGTATTATTTGCCCATTATTCATTGAAGAAAATCTCAATATTAACATCTATTTGGACAAAAACCACCATTAGCCCTCTTATAACCCATTCCTTCGAGATTCAATTTGATGAGAATGGTAATCTCCTCTTAAATGAAAACATGCCTTACTTCCAGCAAGATAGTGCTCCTTCGTATTGTATTTTGCCAATCCGGGAATGGTTGATTAATATATTTTCCGAACTGGATCAACAGAAGAGGACCCATACACTACCCAGTAAGGTTTCTGGATTTGACGCCACTCGACTTTTCTCTGTGGGACATCATTTTCTCAAAAGATAGTTTTTGTCCGTTTTAGTTTTTGAACTATTTCACAAAAAAGAAAAATTTCCCATTTTTTCGCAAACTCGGCTGCCATCTTGTTAGCATGGCCAATATATCTTAAAGTATTCACTAGAATTTGTTATGTAAGTCATATTCCCATGGCGGTCCATGTATACCAAATCAAACCAAGTTGACGTAATATACATACAGCTGATTGTCACCTAATATAAATAAGTTCCTAAATTGCAGTTGTCACTGCTTCTATAGTATACATACAGACTTCTCAAATGCATTTGACCTACTTGATCACACTCTACTGCTGAATAAATTGCTAAATATAGGCTTTTCACCTCTTTTACTATTATTCTTATATTCTCATATTTCTAATAGGAAGCAAACTGTGGCCTATAGTGGATTCCGGTCGGTCGAATATACCTCACCATCAAGTGTTCCTCAAAGGTCGATTCTCGGACCCTGTTATTTAATACATTTATTAATGATATTGTATGACGGGGCCGAACAAATCGAGATCGGCCTGGTTACTGAGCCGGATTCAGAAGAATCTGAATCTTTTAATTAGACTTCTGACAAGCCACTGCAGACTTAGGAGGCATCTATTATTGATGGGTATTGAGGAAGACCAGGATGCGGGAGTGGTGAAGAAATATCTTACCACTTCCTGGGATAGTGTGAAGCGTTTGGGCGCCTGAGACATAATATCTTCGGTTCTGAAGCGCTTCTAAGGAAGGAGATGAGCTTCCTCACAATGAGTCACATCCTGACCTTCAATAGAAGGTCGAAAAGATTCGACGAGGGAGCAAGAGTAGCACATGGCTGATGGAACAGCTGGGGGTTGGTAAAAAGGACCAGCCTGCTGTCTACTTGCCAGGTGTCAGCCTCCCCCACCACTACCATTACCAATGATATTGTAAACGTTTGTTGTTTGTTCTATGCTGACGAGCTCAAAATCTTCAAAATAATTTGTTGCTTAGATATATCTAAGTGTAACGTTATGCTTTATACAACTAAAACTAATCCATTCTGTTTGACAATAGAGTAGACAACTTACTTCTGCTAAGGTTTTCAACTCTTGTGGACCTTGGCGAAATTTTTGACAAAGGACTTTTATACCACATATAAATAATCTAGTAAACGAGTTACTCAGAACTCTTTACTATCTACTTACAAATTTGTAAATACACTGTCAGAAAATACAATTTATTCTATTACTATTCTATCGCGAATTTTTCGAAACATAAGTAATATGAGGATTAAATTCGGTCACTGTCTAGAATGAATAAATAAATAAATAAATCATATTCCGCTACTATAATTATTGATCTTTTCGCTTCTTATTTTCAGGTTCACAATATAGTCCTTTACCCAGAAAAACATTCCTGGTGCCAAACTACTCCTATTCAACAAATAGTTGCCTCGCCAGGATACGAACCTGTAACTATTGACAATAACGTATGCGTTGGCGCGTGTTACAGCTATTCCATCCCAAAAACTCAGCCGGCTGAGCCAGGCGAGTTAATAGGACCTTACTGTGATAGTTGCCAACCTTCGGAAATCAAGTGTTACCACGTAAACCTACGTGCGGACGATAAAAATGTAGACGGCCCAAAAGTTATTCAAAAAAGGGTACAGATTATAATGAACTGTTCCTGTCAAAGCTGTGACAAAATCCGAAAGGAAGATTGTGAGATTACAGATGAAAATACTTTAGAATTACCACAAAATCTGTTTACAGAAGAAAGAAATTACAATAGATCTAACTTTGAGGATTTACCAGATTTATTAGACGCACCCGGTCAAAACAGCACTCAGAATATACTTCATAACACAGAAAATGATATAAAACTCAAAAATAAACTTAAGAAATGGTTTGAAATATACCAGAACGAAACAGAAGATACAAAAACCGATGAGGATTTTTATTTTAAAGATCAAAAACACAAAACACATTTAGAAGAATACAACAATGTTGACTTAGACCATGATGAGGAAAATAACGCGAAAATTGAAAATGACTTACAAAATTTGCCGGATACCTTCGGAATTGAAGTGGTACCAAGTCACCATAAAGGAAATCACATAGATATAGGCATCCAGCACGATCATAATAATATTATAGTGGATGATATATCAAGAAAACACCACGAAACTAAATCAGGTGTGTTAGGTGGTCATCATGGACACCATTCAAACCACCACCAGCACCACATTGAGGGACATGGGCATCATATGCATCATCTAGGAGAGGAACAACAAATAGGTAAGGCTCTATTGCTTTATGAGTTACTGTGAATTGTTTTTATTTATTTCTGATTGACGGAATTTGTTCATAGAAAAATATGTGCGATTTTTAATGGAAATATGAAATATTTCATGTATATACAGGGTGTCACGAAATAATGTGAAAACCTCTTAAGGGTAGATTTCTCATAACAAAAATAAGGGTATATTACATATTATATAGTAAAGCCGAGAACGGCATCCCTGTGTCGCTAGACCTTCACAATCAGGACACTAAAACGTGATTTTTTTCTCTCTCGAAAGTGACTATAGCTACCAGAATGTAATTTGAGCAAGACATTGTACTTGTGAAAGGTTTTATTTTGAATGCATTTTTATTTTTCTACTTACTTTTTGATTAAGTTAGACAAACAACCGCTTATGAATTTTCAGACAAAACTTTTAAACAGATTAAAATTTCTCAAAAATATTATTAGTTTTGGAAAGCCACATGTAGTTTACTACTTTCATCTGTCTTGAAAACTTATAGTAAATCTTACTATTGTAGAATAAAAAAAATATTTTCTAATTCCTTTCATAACAGACTTTTCTATTAAATTAAAAACGGAGTTTGATACTAGAAAGTTAAGTTCACTGTTGTAATGTCATATCATAGTATTGTTATGAATCTATCAAATGCGATATATCTTTCCGAAATAATAATATCTCTCAAATACATAATACACTTTGACATATTTCACAGAAGAAAGATTTTTTTGTGAATGATAAAGACACAAAATTCAATTAGGAAAAAAATGTGTTCAGGTTAAAGCTGCGTTAGCATGCCCTCGTCGCCAGAATTACCAACATAAAAATTTAAATCGCTGTTAAAATAATTCTATTAATGATGGCAAAAAATGAAATCAAATAATTCATCTTAAATAGGTACCATATGGATTTAATATATAAAATTACAGGCAATACTGACGTGTATTTTTTTTTCCATTAATAAGAAATACGTATATTTTATTTGGTATCATTTTATGAAACGAAATAATTGTATTTCCTATTAATAAAAAAAACGTATAGGTATTGCCTGTAATTTTATATAGGGTGGCAATAGTGCGTCCGACTTCGATGTCTCGAGTTTTATGATAGCTAGAAACTTGGCGGTAATATCAACATTTTGTGGCCATATCTCTCCGCTACATTATAATATACTTCTTCTCATAATTTTTCGTTTGCAGGGCTTCTAACACTTGAGCTTTATTATAAAAATTTGCAACAAAAGATTATTGTAAAAAGATTATTGTAAACATTAAGGCACATTTGTTTCACTTGCTTGTTCAAATGTAAGCGATTTTTTTAACTGAAAACACTAATGAACATTGATTTTCTTTATCACTGTAATCACTATTACTCTCATTTTCCCAAACACAATAAGATACAGACGTAGAGGCCTCCCACGGTTGAAACATTTTTACATCAAATACCTTCTTAAATTATTTTCAAAAACACACCAGCAAATAAACAGATATAAAATAATTATTACCTATATTACACTATTACACAACTCACTGCAACACGATAACCTTCTTAAATTATTTTCAAAAACACCAGCAAATTAATAGATATAAAATAATTATTACTCATATGACAGTATGACATAACTCACTTCAACACGATAACCTTCTTAAAATATTTTCAAAAACACGCCAGCAAATAAACAAATATTAAATAATTATTATTTATCTTATAATATTGTACATACAAAAATATATCAGCACTGCTAAAATGATTCGGTAACAAAATTAAGTACGGCCCTGAAGTATCACAGCATGTAAGCTAAACTCCGCCTTGGTCGCATGCCAGCAAAACAACAATCATCGTTCTCGCTTTAATGTAAGCGGTGTAAAAGACGGAAGATGTCATGTATTATACATTTCCCGCCCACATGTCGCGTCTTGCCCGGCACGTCCCGTCGCAATATAGGTTTCCTCAATTATACCAAATAAATGGAAATCTTCTTGAGGCCGCCGCGTATACCAATCGCAGACCGGTTTCTGGTCATTGCCTTCGTCACTGTGAAGTAAGTACATGCAACATCAACAAGGATGATATCAGAATCATGTCTTTGTGATAGTAGAGTACTAACGAGTTGATGGTAACTCCATCTATCAGTGTCAATCGCAACGTAATAAATTGAAGAAAGACACAGCAAACTTTACTAATTGTTTACAAATAGTAATAAATACTAAAAGTAGTACCTAAACACAAGATATTCTGTATTGATTCACCATTTTTTTGAAGATGGTAGACTCACCACAGGCCGGATCGGTGAGGAATTTTTTCCGTTCTTTAGGAAGACAATTACAACAATCCTATGAAAAAAAAAATTCATTACTATATTTGTCGCCGAGGACATAAAACGTAATTAACTAGCCTGCACTATACCTATGACAGTAATAAAAAAAAATTCAGTAAATATTTTGTCTTACGTTACAAATGAAATATTCCTGAAATAATAAAACGTATATTCAGTGTATCTCGTAGTTACAAACTGTAACGTTTATATTTAAAAATTGTGCCAGTGATAATAGCAGTTTCCTAATAAATATAATTTCTGTGGTATTGTTTACCATAAAACCTATCAAGATGACGATACATCATTCATTACCATGTCTTTGTTTAACATATTCTGTGATATTTTTGTTAATTTATGGATTTGATTGGATCATCTGAAAAAAATTATAATAAAAGAATGTGTGTAGTCTTAAAGATAAGATGTGTATTTATTAACAATTAGCATCACCACATATTATTTTTGTTATTAGCAATGACTATATTGTCTAACTATTATTTTTTACAATTTTAAATCAACTGCAAGTTTAAGGCAAACGGCACTTTATTTTAATGAAACCAAATCCTTGATTTGGAAAATTTGCAGAATATAATTTTATTTATGAATGAAGCAGCTTTCAAATGAAATTTTTAATCACGATAACAAGCACGCAATAGTTTCAGATTATAGACTTTATTGTCTAGTTCATTTATATTTTTAAATTAAGTTTCGAGCTTTTTGAGAATTCGACAAATCGAAGTCGGACGCACTATTGCCCCACCCTGTATCTATATGGCAATTAAGATAAATCGTTGTTATCATTTTTTAATATTAATAACAGAAAATTTTTAAAGCGATTTATACAGGGTGGGGCAATAGTGCGTCGGACCTCGATATCTCGAGTTCTACGATAGCTAGAAATTTTTTAAAAAATTGTAAGTAAACTAGATAAAAAAGTCTATAACTGGAAATTATTTTCGAACATACAGGGCGAGCCAAGACGAAATTACCGGACCAAGTGCTTTTTTTTTTTAAATGGAATGCTATGTATATTAGTACATTTTTTGAAGCCTCTTTCTAGGCTCTATTCATTCCTATATTATTATTGGCTATCTCCCAACCACTTTGATGTAATGAATTTTTTTTGTTGAAATAATGCCATCTGCAGATGGATATTAAAAAAATCACCACAGTCACAATTATGGGTTTTAAGAAAAACTTATGTGAATACCAGTTACGAGACATCTAATTAGTGTTTTTGAATCATTTTCATTTCCTAAAAATGTACAGGGTGGCCAAAAATTAGTATTCATTTAAGAACTTTTTAAACTGAATTTTCTCAATTTTTTCAACGATTCAACGATGTGATGCAAAAATGAAAAACGAACATTTTTTGTAAGTACTTCCCTATGGCTAATTGCAACCATTTTCGTTTTACTGAGCAATAATTACAACATTCAAAAATATACTTAAAAAAAGAGGTTTCTTCAAATAACTCAGTAGAAAAAATTATAATAAATGTTCCACATGTTGGCCATTTTGATTGACACACATCTCTATGCGCTTTTGAAATGAGGTTCCCACTGTTCCTAAAACTGCCGGTGTGATAGATCTAAAGGCAGTTATTATTCTTTCGTTCATATTT
The DNA here is from genome assembly GCA_029963845.1 of Rhamnusium bicolor. Lineage (NCBI taxonomy): Eukaryota > Metazoa > Arthropoda > Insecta > Coleoptera > Cerambycidae > Rhamnusium > Rhamnusium bicolor. The sequence goes on from JANEYF010002760.1 coordinate 510,665, forward strand.
TGTACTGTTGGTGTGTCTCTATAAACAATTTCCTTCACGTATCCCCATAAAAAGAAATCCATTTTTGTAAGATCTGGAGATCTAGCAGGCCATTTAGTGGGTCCATTTCTTCCAATCCATTGATTAGGGTAGGTAGTATTTAAGTGGTCTCTAACTGCATTTAAATAGTGTGGTGGAGCACCATCTTGCTGAAACCACATCCTATTTCGAATTCTTCCAGGGAGATTTACCAATAATTGTGGCAGATAGTTTTCCAAAAAAAGGATATAAATAGCTCCAGTCAATGTACCATCAAAGAAATGTGGCCCTATTACATGTTCTCCAATAATTCCTCCCCAAACGTTTATAGACCATCTGTGTTGGTTATCAACTTGCATAAAAAAGTGAGGATTTTCCGAAGCATAATAATGGAAATTGTGCCTATTAACAAATCCATTTTTATGAAAAGTTGCCTCATCAGTGAATAAAACATTATTGAAGAAGTTGACGTCAACTTGAATTTTAGCTCTGGCCCAATTACAAAATTGTAGGCGCTTTTGAAAATCGTCATCAGATAATTAATTCCTGGTGCATTTGAATATGATATGCATGCAACTTATTTGTTTTTAAGATTCGACCCACAGACCGTCTACTTATTCCTACTAATGAGGTCACTTCTCCAGGGCCATATTAGCCATTAGGCACAGTTAGGCACGTGCCTAACGGCGCCAATGCTAAAGGGCGCCGTTGATGTTCTTTCTGTTTTTCTTTTACCGCCTGTCAAGCCACCGATGTAACCCCCCTTGAAAATCTCTAGCATTTTTGTCACTATTTAGGTATAAACCATAATTTATTGACCTTCTTGTAAAACATGTGCACTGAACAAGTGTTTTTTTGGGTATTTTTATTGGTTATGACCCAGGTCAATGTTACGGATTTGTTACAAGTGTAGGACACAAAAGTTAAAAATTAAGTTAACTCAAACGAAAATTGAAGCGCACTGACGACGACGTCCTCAGTGTAAATCTTAACGTTCGATAATCGGTTTAATCATATAATAATTCCCACAGTAGCGGAGAGATGTGTAATAACTTTCTGTGTTACTTTTAAGTTTTCTGACGATCTGACTCTCTCGAATTTGCTGTTATCATTTTTATTTTTTATATACTTAAAGTGGTTTTGGTGTTTTGGTGTTAGTTTCTGATATAACCCAAGATCCATCCTCGCAGAGTGCGTCTACTTCTGCGTCATCTGAGGTCCAGCAAGAGCATCAGCTACGCGATTCTTGGAAGGAAGAAGTTACTACTAATACAATGACATTTTATAATCCAGATCCTGCAAATGGATTTTGACAGAACGTTTAATAGATTATATTGCTTAAAATGGTTCTGCTCAAAATTTAGAACTAGATTTTAAGTTGACAAAAAGGATGTTTGGGGACAAGGCGCGGTTTCTTAATAAAAACGATTTTATTAGAAAAATGGCTAATGGAGAAGTTAAACCACGCAAATGGTTAATTTTTAATTTTTTTCTGCTGACGCGACATTTGCCAAAGAGGGTGTTGATGACTGGAAAAATCTTAAAAAACTGTTAATGATTCACGAAAATTCTACTAATCATAAGTCTAACTTACTACTCATTAAGGTTAGAGGTAGTAAATTAGGCAGAATTGACAAGGGCTTAACCGAGACAATAGAAGAAGAAATGTCTTACTGGCAAAACGTTTTGCGGAGAGTTGTCGTTGTGGTGAAAGCTCTGGCTTCCCGTGGGCTACCATTTAGGGGAACAAATGAAGTTTTTGGTTCATTATATAATGGAAACTTTATGATGTTACTTGAGGTAATTTCCGAATTTGATCCGTTTTTGGCACAACATATTGAAAAATACGGAAATTCTGGTAAAGGTAAGGCATCTTACCTGTCTTCAACCGTGTGTAATGAGTTCATTCAAATTATGTCTAAAACAGTTCTAAGTGAAATTGTTCGTGAGATGAAGTCACAGAAATACTTTTCTCTAATCATTGACTCAACGCCGGACATGGCCCACATCGATCAGTTATCTTTAGTTGTGCAATATGTTCTTAAAAATGGGGACCCCGTTGAAAGATTTTTAATTTTTTACCCAATGTGGGTCACACATCAGAAGATTTTTTTAATTGTATCACTGACCAGCTGAAGGAATTGAAAATAAATATACAGGACTGCCGCGGTCAGTCTTACGATAACGCGTCAAACATGTCCGGTATATATTCAGGGCTACAAGCTAGAATCAAAGAAGTTAACGCAAACGCTCTTTATGTACCTTGCGCCGGACACTCACTCAACTTAGTGGGGACCACTAGTGCTGAAAGCTGCCTTGAAGCTGTTTCGTTTTTTTGGGTTGCTACAGGAAATTTACAAATTCTTCTCTGTCTCTACCGGCAGGTGGGAAGTTTTAACGAAGTTTCAAGCCCAGCCTGGTAATAGTGATGATAGAACAATAACGCTTAAAAGTTTAGCTGTTACGCGATGGTCTGTTTGTGGTGATGCATGCATTGCGCTAAAGAAAAATTGGTTTGCTGTGATTAATGCATTTTTTGAAATCGAGAATGACACAAATCAAAAGACAGCAACTAGAGTTGAGGCAACTACATTAAAGACAAAGTTACAATGTCTTGAAACAGCAATATTATTGGAGGTTTGGGGAACGATTTTAAAAAGAGTAAATAATGTCAGTATGCATTTACAGAAAGTAGAATTAGATTTAGCCGAGGCAGTTAATCTCTTAAAATCGTTAGCCTCATTTTTCCTAGAAATTCGTAAGGATTTTGATGGACATGAAATAAAAGGGATGGAATTATGTGGCCTGATCTCTTATAAAATAAAAAGGGAACAAATACGGAAAATTAAAACAGACGAAATTCGAGACAACGAAGAAATATATTTCAACGAACGTGACAAATTTCGTATTCACACGTTTTATGCCTTCATAGATAAGCTTACTGCAGAAATAAACCGTCGGTGTCAAGCTTACATAGGCACTTTAGAAAAATTTGATGTACTATTTCACTTAAAGGATGTAAATGTTACAGAATTGAAATAAAAGGGGCTAACAATTAGCAAAGCATTCTGCCATGACATTGAGAATGACATAATAGAAGAGCTAGTTCATCATCAGTGTCATTTAAAAAGTTTAAACCTTGGCAGTAATAGGGTTGCAATTCCAGAAAACCCAAGGACTTTATTAAAATGGCTCAAGGAGAAGGAATTACAAGACATTTACCCGAACGTAGAAATTTTACTTAGAATATTTAACACGCTTCCGATTTCGAACACCTCTGCCGACGATCATTTTCAGTCCTGAAACGCATTAAAAATCTTTATAGAACAAGTATGATTCAAGAACGCGTTAGTGTGCTTGCTCTTCTCTGCATAGAGGGAGAATTTACGAGAAGAATTTCTTTCGAGGGACAATTAAGTCATTTGCTTTTGCGAAATCCAGAAAAAAAGCATTTTTAAAATTATAATCATTTTTTTAAGTTTGTTATTTTACATTTGGAAATTACTTTTGTTTGTTCTGACTACCTATCTAAATATACGTCTGTATTAAAGTTTAATTTCTTGTTGTTTTACTTTTTAAAACTTCATTGAAAAAGGGGCGCCAGTTGAGTATTGTGCTTAACAGCGCCAACAATGGTTAATCCGGCCCTGCACTTCTCTTTGACTAACATGGGGATTCTCAACCGTTGCCAGCACCACAGAAAACTCATTTTCTTCGTTCACAACACGTTTTATTCTTTCACTTTTTTTTATATTCGACATTTCCAGTTTTCAGAAATCTATGGAGAAGGTTTTGGAAGCTGCTAACATCAGGAAGCCTTCTTTCAGGATAACGTTGGTGATAAATTCTATTGGCAAGTAAAAAATTTCTCTCTACTCGCCCAAAACAAAAGTCATGTCTACAAGTTCCGCTTTATTACAATTCATATTGTAAAATTCCAAATATTTTAAATTCAATACAAATTGTAACTAACGACCGATAAGTGTGATAAATGCTCCTTTGTACACGACAATTTATACCAAACTGAGGTTTTATTGCTTGTCGAATAACGAAAACAGCAAAAAAATGTACAAAAAAAACATTACAGTAAAGGACTGGTTAAATACTATTTACTCATTTCAATGGAAATGGTCCCACTAAATGGCCTCGTTTCAAAATTGCATAAAGACGTGTGTCTATCAAAATGGGCAACACGTCGAACACCTATTATAAATTTTTCTAATGAATTATTTGAGGGAACCTCTTTTTTTTAAGTTTATTCTTGAATTTGACACTTATTTATTTATAAAACGAAAATGGTTGCGATTAGCCATAGGGAAGTACTTACAAAAAATGTTCGTTTTTCATTTCTACACCACATCGTCGAAAAATATACAGGGTATTACATTTGAAAAAATTGAGAAAATTCAATTTAAACAGTTCTCAATTGAAAAATGAACATTTATTTATAAAACGAAAATGGTTGCAATTAGCCATAGGGAAGTACTTACAAAAAACGTTTCATTTTTTACATCACATCGTTGAAAAATATATTCAATTTGAAATAATTGAGAAAATTCAATTTAAAAAATTCTTAATTGAATACTAATTTTTGGCCACCCTGTACATTTTTAGGAAATGAAAATGATCAAAAACATTAATTAGATGTCTCGTAACTGGTATTCATATAAGTTTTTCTTAAAACCCATAATTGTGACTGTGGTGATTTTTTTTAATATCCATCTGCAGATGGCATTATTTCAACAAAAAAATTCATTACATCAACGTGGTTGGGAGATAGCCAATAATAATATAGGAATGAATAGAGCCTAGAAAGAGGCTTCAAAAAATGTACTGATATACATAGCATTCCATTTAAAAAAAAGGCACTTGGTCCTGTAATTTCGTCTTGGCTCGCCCTGTATGTTCGAAAATAATTTCCAGTTATAGACTTTTTTTATCTAGTTTACTTGCAATTTTTTTTAAAATTTCTAGCTATCGTAGAACTCGAGATATCGACGTCCAGCGCACTATTGCCCCAATTGGGAAACGAAACTTTTAATACAATTTAACAATTTAAATGACTGAAAGGCAACAAAAGACTTAAAATGTATGTTCAAAATGGGCGTTGTCGCGTCATACACAATACAAGCTATCATCAATGTTTTTTCAATGAACGAAACGCTTCGTAACATGAAGTGACACGATCAACGATGACGAAGATTCTCTGTTTTTGGCTAACTTGAAAATATGCGAGCATTTTCTTGAATTCAAGCGCGAAGTCGTTTGGTGAAAATTTTCATAACTTTGAACAATAATAAATTTAAATGTTTGGTCTTGAAAGGTCAATAGTAACAATTAATGATAATAAATCGCTGGCGCTGGTCCTTGCATGAAAATAACTTTGTGATCGAACAATTTTCAAGGTTGAATTCAATATTATTGCTGTTCAATGTGCGTTTCGGTCGAACATCGGAGAGGCAGAAGGCATGCACCATCTGAACTAACTATTTGCAGGTGGGTCAGAAAACGATGAGATGGAGGGTCTATTCGAAACAAAAAGAGTGGGTTGTGCAAAATCTGTAAGAACTGTTGAAAATATTGAACGTGTCCAAATTGCAATAGAGCGAAGTCCCATGCGTTCTGCAAAAGGGTACTCACTAACGCTTGACATTTAACATTTCTGAAAGAAGTCTCAGAAGAATTTTGCACTGTGACCTAAAATTCATCCATAAAAGATGCATGTTATTCAAGAACTTGATTCCCGCCTTTAGAGTGGAATGTTGCCAGAATATTCTGAACAACATTCAAGACAGTTCTGAGTTGCCAAACGTGCTCTTAATGTCTGACGAAGTGAATTTTTATTTGCCCGGTTTCGTTAATAAGCAGGCATCATGGGGGCCGCAGAGCGACAACGTCATCAAAAAGTCGACTGCAACCTTTTGGCAATTGCGCCGAGCCGTAAGTAGGAATTGAGGTCTCAACCCACGGATCTTACATTAGCTGTACACGGCAGTCATCATACCGAGGCTCCAGTATGGATCTGTGGTCTGGTGACCGAGCGTGGACAGAGCGACCACGTCCCGAAAGCTTTCAAAAGTCCAGAGACATCTGCCTAGGGATTACTGCGCTATGAGGACGACACCAACAGCTGCTCTGTAGGTTCGGCTAGGCTTGCCAATGCTTCCCTTGTAGATACAGAGAGAGGCTATGGCGGCCTATCTGAATGCGGGATTCTAGGAGTTGGCAGTGTTCAGGTAGACCTGAATGTCACGCAGCAATTACTGGACTGGCGGAGAGGGAAATCCCCATCTCTGTCCTAAAGGTGAGAGAAGCGAAAGATCGGCTAATGTTCGAAAGAAAATATACTCTCACTCTTCCTAGTAGAGAGAAGTGGAGTGAAGGAAGAATTGACTTCCCCTGGACTCTCTGGTGTGCTACACAGACTGGCCACTAGACCGTCTTCCGGTGGGGAATTTTTCTGGAAGGCAAAGGAGTGCAGGAGAGTTTTACTCTAGGTTCATAAACCACGGTCTTCCAGGAAGAGGTTTAGGCCATCCTAGCGGTGGCGGGTAAAGCTGAGATTAGTAACGGGGCGGAACAGATGGTATACATCTGCTCCGATAGCCAGGCTACTCTAAAAGCGGTGTGCTCCCACAGGACGAAATCAGTTCTCGTTCAGGAGTACGGGGACGCCCTAGAAGAGCTTGCTAGGCATAAACAAGTGAGACTGGTGTGGTTCCCGGGACATACCGGAGTTCCAGGCAACGAGAAAGCCAATGAATTGGCTAGACTTGGAGCCGAGGAACCCTGTCTCGGGCCTGAGCCTATATTAGACATGACAAGAAGGCAGGTCACAACGGCCCACATTCAGTGGTCCCACGAGATACCGAGAAAGCACTGGAAGACCAACAGGGCCTGCAGGCAAACTCGATATTTTGTGACTCGAGATCGGACTGGTTACGGGGCCAGAGTCGGAGGACTCTCATTCTTTTAATCGGAGTTCTGACAGGCCACTGGAGACTTAGGAGGCATCCATCATTGATAGGTATTGAGGAAGTCCCTACATGTCCAGGATGCGAGAGTGGTGAAGAAATATCTTACCACCTCCTGGAACAGTGTGAATCGTTTGGGCGCCTGAGACATAGTTCTGAGACGCTTCTAAGGGAGGAGATGAGCTTCCTCGCAGTGAATGACATCCTGACCTTCATTAGAAGGTCGGAAAGATTCGATGAGGGAGCAAGAGAAGCACATGGCTGAGGGGACAGGTGAGGGTTGGTAAAAACGGCCTATCTGTAGCCTACTCCCATACCATTACCATTACCATTAATAAGCAGAATAGTCATTATCGGTTCGACACAAATCTTAGAAACGTTCATAAAAAACCAATACACAGTGCAAAGGTGATTCTTTGGTGTGCCATGGGTTCATTGGGAATAATCGGTTATTAGGTATTTCTTTGAGGACACGAGCGGTCAGCCAGTAACGGTAACTTCAAAACGTTACGTAGGGATGATATATGATTTTCTTCTACCGGAACTACAATGCTGAGGAATAGAAAATGTGTGGTCCCAATAAGATGGAGCATATACCGCTCACATATCTTTAGGAACACCACGTCAGTTGTTTCCTCGACGTTTATTTTCATGTTTTAATAATGTTTCTTGGCCGTCATGGAGCCCAGACCTAAGAGCCCCAGGTTTTTTCTTTTGGGGCTACCTAAACGATTTTTTTTCCAAACGGTTCAACGATTTGATGATTTAAAAAATTATGTTAGTGCTGCAAATCAGGAAATTTTGCGTAAAGTAATAAGGAATTTGAGTTCGTGCGTATGTTCAAGAAAATGATGGACATTTAAGAGATCATGTATTTAAATCATAAAATCCAAATATTCGTAGAATACGTTGTAACAAGAATTAAATATATATTTTAATTTGTACAAGTCATTATGTTTTTAAAATGATAACATAATTTACCCCAACCCTGTTAATTTTCTTTATACATTGTTCTGTAATTGGTGTTAGACACAACAAGTATTAATGTCATTATTATTATTTTTAGGTATGAACGTGGTGCATTTAATAAAAGGTCCTCATGGGAGTATGGTTGCAACTCCGGTTGAAGCAAAACTACACATTGACTCAGACGCCTTGAAACCTAATAATGAAGGTGTTATAATAGATTATGAGAATCACCACAAAAAATCCCCATAAATTGGCTGATATCCTAGAAGATAATTAATTAGGTTAAGAGTTATTATACGATGGGTTTTATAAAAGTTGATCTTTAAGTTATTTACTTAAAAAAAATACATTTTCGATATTCCATCGTGAAACGTGATTATTTTTTAAAAATAAATAATTAAAGGATTTCTTTTAAAAACCTAATAAAATCTAGTCTCAGTATTTTACTAAATTAAAATAATTTTCTGATATTACTTGTCGGGCTCAAAATCGAAACATTAACAATTAATTCGTTTGTAATTCTAACAATTAAGAGTAACAGTATATGGTACCTAAAATAAATAAACAGGGTGCGTTTATACTTTAGAATGTAATTTTAAATCTAAATTTAACCCTGAATGTAAGTGTCATATAAACGTAATTATCATTTGTAAGCGTCGCAGATATATTATAAACTGTATTCTATCTTAATTATATGGTTTAATTTTTTTAAATGCTCTCTACATTTTCAACACTTTTGCATACAGCTTTACAAAAAACCAAGAAACAGTACAAAATTTATACATAAATATTCTATGTCTATACAAGAAAATCCAAAATTATCTTTAGTTCTGGATTTTCTCCTGTATTTATTGTTTTTTACTAATTTTAATAACAGTTTTTTATTGTTTAAAAAAAGTATATTTTTAGTTTTTGTATTAAATGTAAATACTAAAGTGTATCTAAATTAATCGAAACAGGCTGTGTGTCTATTTTAGTCAAAAAAAGTGACATTTTATATATCTTTTTTATCTTCTTTGTTATATTTTTATTATAATTTTTATTATACATCTATTAATCTTTATTTAACAAATATAATATATTACTTTCTTACTATTGCCGTATTTTTATTTAGATCTGGAAAAAATGGTACCTACAGATGTAGGTACAATTAAGTATAGACAAAATGCTCGACGAAGTCGATTTTATTTTCAGGGGTACACTTAAATCCACTATTGTCATAGGTATCACCACAACCCCTACATGGGGGTGATATTTGTGCTGTCGTACATTCTGCAGCATTTCTGAGATTTGGAGAAATTTGACGGCATTGGTGCGTGATATGTTGTCGTAAATCTTCTAAAGAATGGGCATTGGTTGCGTAAATTGTTTTCATCAAATAAGCCTATAAAAATAAATCCGAGGGAGATAAATCTAGTGACCTCGCAGGCCACTCAATAGTGTCTCTGCTTCCAATCCAATGATCAATATTTGATTCAAAAATAGTGAGGAGGAACATCGTCTTGTCAAATATTCTTCAAGGCAATAATGCCCGTCGTTCTCGACAATATTGGTCAACATTGGATCAACACTACTCTTCTAATACCATCTCTTTAGTCAAACTACTAGGCAAGCAAAATGATGTGACAAAAAAGTACCTGCCCAAACATTTACCCAGCAGACATGTAACATCGCAGCTACTTTTCTGAATGTTTAAAATAAAAACGCATTTTATACATTTTGTAATATCGCAATTAAGTAGCAGAGAGGTTTTGAGGACATCACATAGTGTATACAGGCTGTAACAAATTCGCTTCTCACTACAGGGATCTCGAAAACGGTAAGAGATACAGCATCGGTTAAATTAGGGCAAAGTTTCAGAATTTGGCGATCAGGAATATGCCGTTGAGAAATCGAAAATATCTCTTGCCGTTCATGAGATTTTTGAAAAAAAAGTGAAATTTTGAATTTTCGTTTTTCTTTTTTCTTGGCGTTATTTGAAGAGTAATCGAAAAACTAAATACACATTTTCATTGGCACTTCTTATTCTTTACAAGATAGCGTAAAAAGTTTTTTCATAAGACGTTTCGTATTTTCTCGACCTTCATCAAGTACGTTATTTTAAATACGTACCTGTATTTTTTATTGCATTTTTTTGTAGCTTTTGAACCTCCGACTTTATTGATGTAACAAACTTTTATATTGCTAAACGTTTCGTAACTGTAAACCATCATCAAGTAAAAAAAACACTTTTTTTCAGATTAACGTTACTTTATTATTTTTCATAATTAATAATTAATTAAATTATTAACAATGAGACTATAAAAATTAAATTAACAGGTAAAAACAGTAATGGCACAATAAATAAATTTTAACAAAGAACAACAACAATAATGATAAATAATTAACAACCAAAAATAAAGTCTAATAAGGCGGCTTTGGATATTTAGAATAACAAATAAAACAATAACGGGTAACTGTCATATTTCGCTTGTCTATGACTGTCTATGAGTTATTTTAATTCATTCTGGTTAACTATTATTCAAAAATGCCCTTTTCGGATTTGGAAAAGCGAGATATGCTGAAATGTTATTACATGTGTAATCGAAATTCACGGAGAGCTAGTGATTCGTATGAGGAACAATTTCCTGAAAGAGTACAGCCCCACCTATCCCTATTTCAAAAGTTAGATCGAAATCTTGGGGAATTTGATTCACTTAAGATAGCCAGGACACCATATGGCAATAAAATTACACAAAATGAAAATGATGCTATTTTGAATCAGGTGCGTACTTAAAGATTCTTAGATATTTGCGCAGAGCTAGCTAATATTTGTTCAAAGATTACTCATATTATGTTGTATAGGTTTTGTGATCTAAAATGTGATGTGATTGTAATACTACATAATATTTTTTAAATTATATTATGTTTCCTATTTTAGATAAATAATGACCCGTCGAAATCGACCAGAGAAATAGCCAATCCATTAATTTACCAAATACCTCACATATGAAAGTCTGGCGAGAGTTAAAAAATAACAACATGAAACCCTGTAAAATACATATCTCTCATTGTTTGCGACAAGGTGATCGAGAAAGACGTTTGCAATTCTGTATCTGGCAGCAAATTGACAGAAGCAACAATTTTTTAAATGAAATAATTTGGAGTGATGAATCTAAATTTACCAATTGTGGCATCTTTAATAGAAATACGGAACATATTTGTGCGGTAGAAAATCCACGAATAAATCGACCAATTCGAGCTCAAGTTCGATTTGGTCTCAACGTATGGGCTGGAATCTATGGCGATAGAATTCTCGGACCGTTTATTTATCAAGAAAATTTAAATGGTGCAGGTTACCTTGAATTTATGAGAACAACATTTTCAGATTATTTAGACGAATTACCACTGAACAGATTGCCAAATTTATGATTTCAGCAAGATGGGGCACCACCTCATAATACTAGAGACGTAAGACAATTTCTCCATCAACAATTTCCTGAAAAATGGATTGGTAATCGTGGAGTAGTCGAGTGGCCAGCAAGGTCACCGGACCTTTCGCCTTTGGACTATTACCTGTGGGGTCACTTAAAAAATAAAATCTATAAAACGGTGCCAAATGATGTTGCCGAATTAAGAGCAAATATTGTAATGGATTTAATTCTTTCCGAGGACGTGATATTCAGAGGGCAGTGCAAAATATTCGTCGAAGAATAGATTTATGTAGGAATGTAAATGGAAATCTGTTTGAATACTTATTATAAATTGTACATTATAACAATTTATACTATTTTCATCAATCTATTCGTAGTTATTATGTTATTAATTGTTATTTATCATTATTGTTGTTCTTTGTTAAAATTTATTTACTGTGCTATTATTTGTGTTCCTACCTGTTAATTAAATTTTTATAGTTTCATTGTTAATAATTATTAATTATGAAGAATAATGAAGTAACGTTAATCTGAAGAAAAGTGTTTTTTTTTTTGATGATGGTTTACAGTTACGAAACGTTTAGCAACATAAAAGTTTGATATCACATCAGTGAAGTCCGATGTTCAAATGCTACAAAAAAATGCAATAAAAATACAGGTCCGTATTTAAAATAACGTATTTGATGATGGTCGTGAAAAGACGAAACGTCTTATGAAAAAACTTTTTACGCTATTTTGTAAAGAATAAGAAGTGCCAATGAAAATGTGTATTTAGTTTTTCGATTACTCTTCAAATAACGCCAAGAAAAACGAAAATTCAAAATTTTACTTTTTTTCAAAAATCTCAAGAACGGCAAGAGATATTTTCGATTTCTCAACGGCATATTCCTGATCGCCAAATTCTGCAACTTTACCCTAATTTAACCGATGCTGTATCTCTTACCGTTTTCGAGATCCCTGTAGTGAGAAGCGAATTTGTTACAGCCTGTATAGGATATTCATATTTTTTCCACATTGTTAATTCCAATGTGATGTAGTTGTGACTCGGCGCTACGTTCAGTTGAAGATGTCTTAAAAAAAGGCACCCCTAAAATTATTATTTCCATATTTTTATGATATACTATATATTTTTGGTCCAATATATTGTGAGACCTCTTTGACCATTTCTGAATAATCAGTAATTTGTTCAGATAACAATTTGTTGTACTTACATCTCAGAAAGAAGTCTCATCGGACCCATCTTCATAGGAATTTTATGTTCCTAAATTTAAGTCGTGCATTTTTGGAACACCCTGTACAGTTATATTATAATGACCCTGTGAAGAGGGACTGCAGTCTTAAACGGAACGTTAATTCGCTTTCAACAAGATATTTTGTGTGATTGATTGAGGTAGTTTTAAAAAATTACTTTGTGCGGTGGTTATTTAACTGTTCAAATGAAATAATACAGAGGAAGAAAATACAACCTCTTAGGACAAGACACAGTTAGAGATATTTTACATATTTATTGTAACCTATATATATCAATATCTGCATTGCGAGGTCGCGGTATGTCCCGGCGATTATTTTTTCGGCGGATATTCGTCTGAAGCCACAGCGTTATTTAAGCATCTTTACAGACATCGCAGAGGAGCTCCAACTACCACAGAAAAACATGTTAAAGATAATTTCACTACATTTTTGTCTGCTGGGAACTACCTATGTATAATTAATTTGTGGCGAAGTTTACACTAGTTAAATTTAAAATATATTCAGCTAGCACTGCTTTACTGTAATATAGTTCACGCTGTATGATATAGTATTGTTTACTGAAAAAAATAGGTATTATAAATTTTAATAATTTTATCCTACTACACGTACCCACCACTGTTACTCGTGATGGGATGGTGAGATGTTGTATGTATGAGATGTTATGTGCTTTTCAATCAACGTTTTTGTGTTACTATGTTGGAGGCAAACATAATGCCGGATTGAAATAATGCAATTATCTAGTAATTCTTTGATCGTAGGTTCACAATGTGTTGTAAAGTTGAAATCTTCCATCATTTATAAAAATATAAATGGTCGAATGTAAAAATGAAGGTGGAAATCGTTTGATTTTAAATTTACCTTAAATGCCACAGCCAGAATTACATCTCTGGTGTTTGGTAGACTGCCTATAGCTTTATCTCAATCAAACATTAATGACGTGTATGAAAAATTGAGAGTGACACTTTCTATGATAGTGGTCAACTTCTGTTTAATAGTTGTAATCATTTAACTGTAATGTGTGTAATATAAAGTTTTCCTTAAATATTGTATTGGGGTAAGTGTTTTTTGATATATTTGCCACTCGCAGACAAAAGTACATGTTTATGTTCAGTAGCTTTCTATTATTTTTTATTATTTAACGTTGCGACTTTTAGGTTAGGTTTCATTCCAAATAATTTAATTATTTAATTTGCTGTTTTAATTTAACTATGCTTACCTTTATCTTTGTTATATAAATATTTTATAGTTATTTTGTGTATCGTACTAGAATATCGAGAAATTTTCATTGGGATTTTACGAATTTTTAACATACAAACTAGTAATTGGGGGTGGAAATAGTTGTAATGGTAAATTATACATTTCATAAGAAGCAGATGGATGATTTATAATTCGCAATTAATCTTATAAATTTGTTCCTACTGTTGTGCACTATTTTAATTTTTTTTTAAAGCAAATTAGTTTTCATTAAGGTGAACAAGGAAAATATCGTCACATATTAATTTATTGCATAATTTATTGCATACATTTTTTAGTCATCTAAAATATCTCCAAACTCTAAGGAGAGATAATATGTGTATGTTATCTTTTGTGTATTTGGATAAATCTGATTACAACATTTTAATTTTAATTGTGAACAAAAAAAATAGTACCTAGTTCCTTTTACCTTTTAACTAGTTTTCGTGCTTTTATAATTATTATTTGTGATTGAATTCACAATAAAAACAGGTGGGTAAGAATTGCTTCCTGTAGTTTATAATATATATATTCCTACCTACTTTATTTAACTAGGTATGTATTTTTAATTGCAAATTTTATTACAAATAGGAGTTATTTATGAATTGCCTCATAAATCTACTCTTAATTACAATTTAATTTCACTTTATGAAATTTTCATATTGGTGTGAGTAGGTGGTTCCTTTCTTATTGTCGTACCATTGTTTGACTTGTTTTCTAAATAATTATTTTTGGACATATTCAATGCAGCTCTTGTGTACTAATCAAGATATATGTATGTAGGTGAACATTTTCCTTTATACATCTGCTAAAATTAAATCACGATAATTCTTACATAGCAAACTCTACTTTTGATGAAAACCAGCGACCGTTTGTCTTGTAAGGAGAGGCAATAAACTAAAATCAAAGAGGACCTAAGCACAGTGATGGATTTACGTATAGACCCGTGAGGCCGAGGCCTAGGGGCGCTGAACTTAAAGGGGCACCACTGAAATGCAGAAATATAAAATAAATGAACAAATATGGAACATTTGGTTTTTTTAACAAATAAAATTATCTCGCTCAAATAATATTAGAGTACCGCTCTTTAGCTGACTGGAGGGTAACTCAGGATATCTCGATGTCCGATCACAGGATGATTAGATTCGAGATTGAGTCCGATAGGACAGAGGACACCCTCCGAAGAAATCCAAGGAAACTGACTGGGAGAGGTATCTCCTTACTCTGGCAAGTCTTCAAGACGAACTGGAGGGGGGAGGATTATCTCCCCTGAGGAATTGGACATAAAGGTAGCCAGTTTTTAAAAATATGTGTTCACCAGTAATTAAAGAGGACATAGGCAGATTTAATTTTTTAAGGATGATATTCTTGAAATGTCTGTCATTTTTCTCCTGTAATCTGGATCTCAAATTGCGAAGAACTTTTAAATACATCTTGGCAGTGATTTCCTTTCTAATTCGATCCTTAACTGGTTCATTATGGCGGGAGGTGGTGATGTACACTTTACAATTTTGACAAAAATGGGCTTTGTCCCTGAAGAGAATGTTATCCACTCGGTTATTTTCAAAAAAGTCTGACTATTGTTTTTCCGCATTTTTACTTATTTATAAAGTGATCTTCGTTGAGCATTTAGGCCAACTGAATCTTATAGGGTGGAACCTAGAACCGCAAATTCATTTTCAAAATTCTGTGAACAGCCGTCTTGGGATCAAATCCTGCGAGTGTCTACGAATCGAGCGAAGGGAGCGTCGGCCCACGGTGGCGTGCACAGCCTCAACATCCTCCTACCTTGTGGTTGCTGATTGAGGGCTGATGTTTCCCTAATCCTATGTATATACCCACGATTTTAACAAATTTTTGGCATCCGCCACTAGCCGGATATTAAACCGAGTACAAAAACACCCCGTTGCCACTATGTATGAATCTTTGGCCGTAATGATGGCATCAATAAAGAACGTACATTGCCTGCCATTCTATTGTCATATAACAATCCACATCTGTCCCTTGTCCAAGTCATGTCAATAGTTGCAGAGTTATTCCAATTCAAAATGGGAAATCCATTATTTGTTTCTATCTATAATGGCTAAAGGGTGTGGAGGAAGCACGCACTAGGTGGACATTCAGTATATTTAATAACATGAGACAAATGAAGTGTTTAAAACAAACAATTGAAACATTTACAAAGATGTACAGGGATAATCTAAATAATTGCAATCTCCCGCTATTCTCTTGCATTTAAAATTTCTTAAATAATTTAAAGGTCCCTCTCCTATGTTGTGCGTAGATTTTTATTCCACAATTAGATTTATTATTGGACTTAAAATTTACAGGGTGTATAAGGGTGACTGTTTTTCTTAAGCGTAACACCCTATATATTTGTTATATTTAGATTTCCCTAGTTTCCCTGACTTCAAATATATATGCATGTTATATGATCGCTTCACAAATAATCGAGTTAATGATGACAAATCTTTAAAATTTTGGACAAAGATGAAGTGGTGCATGATGGATATTGTTAGATTGGTAATTAAATTAGCAATATAATGGCATTATGGCCCTTAGTAGGTGCCGTTTAAAAAAATGGTTTTTTTCTTAAAAGACACGTTTGGCACATTTTATTCTTTCACGAGGCATTTGTTATTGATTTAATTAATGAAATCACTATTAATATGAGTTACTAGAATCAACTGGAACAGATTTTTTCTCATTCACGGCCTTCTACGGTAAAAAATAAATTTGAAAAATAGAAAAATTCCTTGAGTAAAATGTAAATTTAGCAATGCTATTGCAATTTGAGTTGTAGATTCCGAAAAGCATAAAATATACTGGATGATGCAATTAAAAAATCAAAGGTAAAGGCACTTCCGGTGAAACCGGAGGTCGGCCATTTTGACTATATCTGTATGTCCATCCGAAATTAGGTCTAACATCTTTGCACCAAATTTCGTCTAAATCGGTTCATAATTGAAAGAGATATAAGCATGGCCCTAGTCTCGTGGCTACCCGGTATACATACCTACCATACTGACAACACTGTCGAATCATCTGGCAACAAGACGAAGCTCAACCTCATAGCACACAAGCTGTCACCAATTTCCTAGATAATCGATATCCTATTTGGATTGATCGACATGGTCCGTTAAATTGGCCTGCAAGAAGTCCCGACTTAAAACTACAAGATTTTTCCTTTGAGAACAAGAAATTTCAGAGGATATTCAATATTTAATAAGAAAATGCATTCATTCTATGAATTTAAATAATGCATTATTTGAAAAATTGCATTCCAACTTTATTAAACGCTACGTATAGAAAATGTGGAGAATTTTCTGCAAAAACTACCGATATTTGTAAGTTCCTGTAAAGGAAGGTTGCAACTAATAAAACGAACCCTGTACAGGGTTATTCATTATAAATTACCCACCCCTTATCATCGTTATTATTGCCTATAGAAAAAAAAGTTTTAAATAAAAGTTGTGTGGTTATAACTGAATTTTGTTAAAATGGTATCAAAAGTACAGTTGCATGCAGATTTCAGGGGAAAAAAATAATATTTTTTTTAAATGAGATACCCCGTATATTATTAAATTTTTGGAATGATCCTTTGTTCCTGATTTCAAAAATATACCATATGTTACCCCTATCATATTCCCTTTTTTGAGTTGTTAAACATCGAATATCTTAGTTAAACTAGTTACTGTAAATATGGAAAAGTTAACATTATTAAAGTGAGTTATGAAAAGGACAACTATTATGTTTGATAAGTGACATTTCTTTAATGAAATAATCAAAATGGTTTACAGTGAGGAAGAAAAAGCCCAAATATTTACTTGTTATATACAAAATAAAAATAGACGTGTAACAAAAAGAGCATATATGGTGTTGTATCCAAATCGTCCAACACCATCAGAAAATACGTTCAAAAATATTTACCGAAAGATGAATACTATCTCCAGTTTTAGTAGAAAAAAGCGTGTAGTTCAAGCAAACCAGGAAGAACAACTAGATATACTGCTTCATTTCGAAGTTAAGCCCATCTATATTTATTCGCGAATAGACTTTTTTGAAACATTGTATTAATTTTTAGAAAATTCTGAATGCAGTCGATCAATTAGGTAAAAGTTATTCCAAAATCCAACGTACGTTAAAAAATAACAGCTACAGACCATAAAAAATTTTACCAGTACAAGTTTTAACAGAGGCTCATAAAAGGAAAAGGCTGGACTTTTGTCACCAGATGAATCAAAAGTTGGATGAAGATCCCGATTTTTTTTACTAAAATATTATGGACTGATGAATCATCCTTTTTTTACGGCAGGAGTTTTTAATAGGAAAATTCTAAGGTCGTGGGAAAACAAGCACAACAGAAAAAGCTTGGTAAAACAAATAAAAAAAATCAGGAAGAAAAACTGTTAGCGTTTGGTGTGGAATTTTCAGAACAAAATTGTTGGGCCTATATTTTATGATTATACTTTAACTGCAGTTATCTATCTGGAAATAATTATCCCAGAAGCAGAAAATATTCTCTTGCAGAATTTTCCGGAAGCCGCACTTGATATGATTTGGATGCAGGATGGGGTAACTCCGCATAGTATCCTACCCGTTCGAGATCATTTGATTAATGTATTCCCAATATGGATAGGGATTAATGGACTATTAAATGGCCACCTAACAGTCCGGATTCGACCCATACGGATTAATTCTTTTGGGGATTTCTAAAAGACATTTTCAATAATAATAATAATAGTATTCAAGTCATTAAAGACAGGATTCAACTTGAAATAAACAATCTGAATAAATAATGAAGCCATTTCCGGTGCAATTATAAATATAAGAAGACGTTATCAATTATGCATTGACAATAATGGTGGACATCTTTTATGGTTTTCATTTATTTATATTTACATTTCCTAAAAAAATCTTTGTTATCTATTTGGTATAAATATTTAGTTTTTTTCCTCACTGTAAACCATTTTGATTATTTCGTTAAAGAAATGTCACTTGTCAAACATAATAGTTGTCATTTTCATAGCTCACTTTAATAATGTTAACTTTTCCATATTTACAGTAATTAGTTTAACTAAGATATTCGACGTTTAATAACTCCAAAACGGTATATGGTAGGGGTAACATATGGTTTATTTTTGAAATCAGGAACAAAGGATCATTCCAAAAATTTAATAATCACATTTAAAAAATATGTTATTTTTTAGTATCCCCTGAAATCTGCACGATACTGTACTTTTTATAGCATTTTAACAAAATTCAGTCATAACCACACAACTTTTACTTAAAACTTTTTTTCTATAGGCAATAATAACGATGATAAGGTGTGGGTAATTTATAATTAATAACCCTGTAGAACTTGACAATGATGTTCCTGTTTTCTTTCTATCTTTTATAGTTTCTGATATTTTGCAGATACAAAATACCCAGTTTTCAATCGTCCCTAGGCAATGGTGTGCAATTATCTCTGTTTTTTCCATTTTTAGATTTGTCCATCATTTAGGATAATACTGTTGAAACTCGGGAGGTAAATTCTTTTGAATCCGATCATACTGTGTGTAGGTACCTGTGTACGACAATAACAATGAGGAACTGCCGCCTACCTGTAATCAAAGAAAAATGAAATGTGTCGAACCAAGATACGACCACAAGAATAACTGATAATATTCTTGTGATGCAACTATCAGCATCTAAAAGCTCGGGTTTATGGTCATCTGCCTGCGCGCTGCGGTAGCGTCTATGAATATATATTTTATTAAGACGCTGTGCGTTATAAACGTTGTTATTATATTTTCCGAGTTCGTAAAAACATACGAGATAAACTTGTAAATATTCAATAAATCAAAAAAAAAAAATAGATTTATTGGGGTTCAAAATACAACAAAGAAGGTTTAGTGCCATATCCCCAAAAAAACAATTATACAACTACGAACACGTGTTTCGGAGTTATTGCCCCTCATCAGCGTAGCGTAGCTAAGGAATTGGATCAAGAATGTACTGTGTAGACTGTAGAGTGTACCATACTTTCCAGCCTTATTTTAGTTCTTGTTCCTGATCTATCACATTCTAGATCCAATTCCTTATCTACGCTACGCTGATGAGGGTCAATAACTCCGAAACACGTGTTCGTAGAAGCATAATTGTTTTTTTTTGGGGAATATGGCACTAAACCTTCTTTGTTTTTATTCAATAAAACATGGTAATACGGCCAACATCAATAACATCATCTATTTTTACAAACATCGAAGATATTGACATGTGTCAAAAAGTCGAAAAATCGAACTTGTGTTTATAACTCGAAAACAAAAGACGATAGCAAATTTTTGTTTTCTCCAGTGAATTCATTTCAAAAAAAGAGATCGAGTATGTGTCTATCATTTTTTTGTATCTCTTATAATTATCGAGTTATCCTATGCAAACATCGATATTTGCTCACCCTGTACTGCGGTATTTTTATATAAGGAACTGAAGCGAGGTAATGATTCGTTATTTGTTTTGTCCTCTATGCAACGACCTTGAAAAACGTGACGTCACGTGCAGATGTTTTATTCCTACCAACATTTATTCTTATAAAAAATAATACGCAGGCGACTAAAATACACTCATTTATAGTAGTGGTTCAGACACTACCTTTAACCACCTGCAAACCGATTAAATACCGGATTATGAGGAAGGGTCAGACGTTCAAGACTCCCTCCGATTGGAACGAAACTTCATGAGTGCAGTCTTTAATACAAATCACTATTTCTCCAAATACCGGGTGTCAACGAGATCATGTATCAGCCCGCCATTTTTTTGAAAATTAGACTAAAATTTTCAAATTTAAAACTCATGTATGAGAAGTAAATTATTTTGACGAACATGTATTATCAATACCGGAAGTGTCATCAATTTTGATATTTAAATGGAATACCCTGTATATTTTATTTCTATGTAACAAATTAAAATTTTTGACATTACCCTCAAATATGGCGGACTCATTTTAATTTTTTATGAAAATTTAAATTAATAATTAAAACCTCGTATAATGATAATTTTCCAAATAGGCATTAGATATCATAATATGGTTCATTTTTGATATTTGGGTTCAATACGAGGCGAATATTTTTCATTGTAATGAAATTATTTGAAAAAATTCAAAATAATTATTTCCTGGTATTTGGACGACCTCACATTATAAGAACCAATGAAATAGCAAGATATTGAAAATTTGGACCAATAAGAACAAACTTCTAGCGAAAATTGTATTTCAAGTTTAAATTTTACATAAAATGACAGCGAAAATTGCACTGGGCCTGACAGCTCAAAAAGTCAATTGAATCATATAACTTGTTCTATGTTTTGTTCTGGAAATAGTCGTGCATTAAAAATAATCTGAAAATTCAGCATTCAAAGCGTGTTGCCTTTAAAAAAACAGCATTCGTTCATTTTGATGTGATTTGACTGAAAAAAGTACCCTCTACTGCGTCTCGGGCACTTTTTGTCAAATCACGTCAAAATGACCTCGAGCAGTTTCTAGGCAATACGTTTTCATGCGCTGAATTTTCCATAATTTTTAATGCACTTAATATATTACTACAGATAATTACTAGTTTTTTACAAATGGTAACCCCTATTTTTTTCGTCCCTATAGGAATCGTTGTATTATATATTAAGCTTTAAATTGGTGTAAGTATAACGCGTTTCTTTATAAATAAATTGTGGCAAATTTAAAACATTTGGTTTCGATGAAAGATATTAATCTAAAAGCATTAAAATAATTTGCAAATAAACTAAGTGATCTCGTTGACACCCGGTATATAACACTCGTATTATTATTATGAGTTGTTGGATAGTTGCAAGTTTAATCTACATGTAAATAAATGATTTATGAAACGCAGGTAGGACCCGGCGATGGAGGTCATTTCGTTTGGAAAATTAGGGTGATGCAACTTTTCATCAGAATATGTTTATAGACCCCTTAGCAATAAGATAGTACATGATGCTTTGAATGATTCATGTTCAGTCAATGTTTATAAAAATTATTAGATTTATAGCATTTTCGGCTCAATAAATGATTAGTTTCGATTTTAGAATGTAATGAAATAACCAAAAATATGTTGTAAGTATAATGTAATATGCAATCCAAAAAAATATTAATTAAAATTGTTTAACGAAAAATCCATTTGATATTAAAGAAATTCGCTATTTTCCAATTTTAAAGACAGTATTTTTCCTACAAATGTTTATGAATGTAAGATTCCCGCACGCAAGTTGAGTACGGGAAGTAGCCAATTCTCGCACTAGCGCTGGAATGTGAAAAATCAAAAATATAGGTAGTTGCGCACACCTCCTATATATTTATATACGTGTATATTGAGAGTATACTTATATACTCAAAATAAAAACGGTTATTCTTTTTCGGTTTTCCGATGCTGGACAGTCCTCCCATGGCCCCCGCCGTCTCACGGGAGACGCGCCAGCACATTATCCACAGCCACTCCTCACATCTCGCAGTATTAGTGACTGTAGATTCCAGAATCGTGTGCCCTAAGTTACGCAGCTGATTTTTGGCAGGTTGGTATGGTCTTCAGTTCCAAGAGCAGCGTAGGCTTTGCCTCTCCGAGTACACCGATAATTAGGACGACCATTTTGACTGAGTAGCCTGAGTACGGAACTTGGAGCTTGTATCGGAGATCGCGGTATTTGGTCCGTTTCTCCTCCTCCTTCAAGGTGATGTTTTCTCTGCAGGAGCTGAGAACTTGATGACATGCATCACCTTGAGTTGATGGTCGAGAAGGACTATGTCAGTTTTGTTAGCTTGGATTAGCCTGACCGTCGATAACGAGTAGTTCCTGTGAAAAAAAAACGATTATTATTATTATTTTTTTATTAATTTTTTTTCGGAATAACTGACGCCGGACATTCCTCACGTGGCCTCCGACTCCTCACGGAAGTCGCGCCGGCGAATTAACCACAGCCACTCCCCACATCCTGTAGGGTTAGTTACTGTAGATACCAGAATCGTGTGCCCTAAGGAGACGGAGAGAACCTAGAATGACCGCCTTCTGCATTTGGCCTGCCAACCACTCGACTGATTTTTGGCAGGCCGGTATGGTCTTCAGTTCCGAGAGCAGCGTAGGCTTTTTTCCTCCGAGTACACCGATTATTAGAACGAGCATTTTTACCAAATAGTCTGGGTACAGCACTTGGAGTTCGTACGGGAGATTACGCTATTTGGTCCGTTTCTCCTCCTCCTTCAAGGTGATGTTTTTCTCCGCAGGTGCCGAGAAATCGATGACGTACCATCACCTTGAGTTGATAGTCGAGGAGGGCTATGTCTGGCTTGTTGTCTTGGATTAGCCTGACCGTCGGGACCGAGTAGTTCCAGTAAATCCGTCATTTCTCGTTCTTGACAACGGACCCAATATCTCCGGGGATGTAAGGCAGCATGTATGTCTGGTATACCCCATACGAGTGCCTTAGATGGTAGTACAGCACTCGTAGCGCCTCGTCGGTGGATGAAGGCCGAAATCGCGTATACGGGGCATGCACATATCATGTGCATGAGCGACTCTTGCGCCTGACGGCAGGTTCTGTAGTTGATGTCAGGAACCTCTACACGCCACACGCGGCTACTGTGGACCAAGGTGTTGATAACATCATCTTGGCAGGCCATAATGAATCCGTCGGTCTTCGACTTGAGCCCGGCTGACCTTAGAAAGGCGAATGTCAACTTGGTCGATAAACCCAGTGTTTCTATGTTCTTATAGAAGACACCTTGCTGGGGTTTATCGACGTGCTGCCGGAATAGGTTTTTCTGTTCGGCAGCTCTAATCCGGGCTCTCAGGCGATTTGGCTGAAGTTCAGTGACTGACTCTACATCAGCACCTAGCCGGCCACTTCGCCTGGTGTCGAATGCGAGACCGAGTTCATCTGCTGCTATTTTTGCTGCTTTGAACAATCCTGCTCCCACTCCTACAGTTTCGTGTTGTTTTACAAACCGCAAGAGGGGATCTAAGCTCCTGAGGATATTACATGCCATGCGTACATTCCAGGCTCAAAAGTCCTCGGTCTCCCTGTTGACGCGGGAGGTACACACGAGGAACGGACGATCTAGGATGAATACTTCTGTGAATATTCATCATCATGCGGGTATCTCTGTCTAATTGGCGCAGCTCGTCTACTGTTCATTTCACTACTCCCAAGGAGTAGAACAGAACCGGAACTGCAAGCATGTTAGTAACAGACACCTTGTTCTTCCCCGAAAGTTCGGAAGACCAAATCTTTCGGAGACAGTGTCTGTACTTGCCGCGGAGAGAATCCTTTATTTGTTTTACATCCTGAATGTGCCTTTGTTGCACACCCAGATGTGTATAGATCTCTCCGGCATCCAGATGTCTTAGGATGCTTTCGTCTGCTAGCTGCACATCTTCAGAGAATTCTCCGCATCGTCCTCTCTTGAGGTAAACGACTGCACATTTGTCCAACCCGGACTCCATACCAATTGCCCGCTCACCCTAAGAGCGTTTTGTAGTTCGCGCTCTCCGGAGGC
Source organism: Rhamnusium bicolor (assembly GCA_029963845.1). Taxonomy (NCBI): domain Eukaryota; kingdom Metazoa; phylum Arthropoda; class Insecta; order Coleoptera; family Cerambycidae; genus Rhamnusium; species Rhamnusium bicolor. The sequence goes on from JANEYF010002760.1 coordinate 535,060, forward strand.
AAAAAGTTTAAAGTCATCCATATAAAATAGATGGGTGACCTTATGCCTCCTGTCGCTGGGTGGTCCATATTGACATCCGCGGGTTTAGCAGAGCTCAACAGACAACAGTAGCAGTGAGATGCAGACGAGGAGGGGACTCAGGGTGTCACCCTGGAAAATTCCTCTTCTAAATGCCACCCGCTCTGTCGTGACCCGTTGTGCACCTGATGTTGTGGTGGAGCGAGTCTTCCAGAGCAGTAGCAGCTGTTCTGTGCATCTCACTAATGGTGCTGGTACCGCAAGACATTCGAGCAAGTACAACAATAGCTCGTGCGATGTTGTATCAAATGCCTTGCGGTAATCAATCTAGGCCATCGATAGATTCCGCTTGTATTACACAGAATCCTGTGTAATACAGCGGTCTATCAGCATGCTGTCTTTGCAATCTGCTGTGCCTTTCTTGACACCACTCTGCTCGTGTATCTGCTGGAAGACCGGATCAACAGTGTCCTAGCATACAAGATACGTGTAAATATCTTGTGGCAGGAGTCGAGGCAAGTGATCGGCCTATAATTCTTCGGATAGGAAAGATCACCCTTTTTGGGGATAAGCACAGTACGTTCCTCGACGAACCAGTCCGGATTCTGTTGTCCCTCGTTCAACCTTGTGTTGAAAACTCGCGCCAGACAGCGGTGAGTGGAAGGAAATTTCTTCCACCACCAGTTGTTGATGTCGTCTGGGCCCGGGGCAGCTAAGTTATTGGTACCAACAAGTGCTTGTTGAACTTCCACCGTATTGATTGCCGGGCACACTTCTTCTGGCTGTTCAAGATGTCTGTGTCACAGAGCCTCGAAGTGTGTAATTGCTGGAGTGTCGCTATTGAATGGATGCGTGGTTTCGTAGATTCCTTTCTAAAGGTTTCAACATCTACAGTCGGCGGATTATCGACAACACGCTATGGCTCTTAAAGGAGGCGGGGAGGATTCGTACGGAACAAATTGTTTATTTTTATTATTATAAATATTGATACAACAGTTACGTAAATTATGAAATTGCACACCAGATAAAGCTTCAAGCAAAGAAATAGAAGAGGAAGAAATAGTAATCTCCTTTAACCTAGAGGACGCACTTGCCTTCATCGTAGAGAGTGCACCATCCTTTATCACAAAAGATGAAGATTCAGTACCAAAAATAAAAATATAGAAAGAACGATTCCTAACATTTTTAGGAAAAAAGTTGTTCGTAACAAGTGGGGAAGAGCGATTCCGACATTTATGCAAGTACCGAAACGCTTCGCTCATTTCTGTAACCCTGCATTCGTTTCGAAATCGTCATCTCCCTGCACTTGTTATAAAAATAACTATTTTGCATGACCGGGAGAGGAAATCGATTTCTCTGTTGTCAAAATTATGACAGAAGTAAATGATTTTTTTCTCTAGAGGGAGTGAAAATAATATAATAAAAACTCCCATGGAGTTTTTTTTTATATTTTCACAATTTTAGGATGGACAAATTTCGATGTTTGTATAGTCCAACTCGGTAACTGTAAGAAATACAAAAAAATGGAAGACACATTCTCGATCTTTTTTTTTCAAGACAAATTCACTGGCGAAAACAAAAATTTGCTATCGTCTTTTGTTTCCGAGTTATAAACAAAAGTTCGATTTTTCGACTTTTAGACACAGTCAATATCTTGGTTGGTTGTAAAGTTATGAAAAAACAACGTGTACATTATTCAGCCACTTTTTTCTGTATAATACAGTGGCGTCGAGAAAATTTAAAGAAAAGGTGCAATTTCGAGTTAGGGTATAAAGTTGTATTTTTCTAAATGGGGATCATAGTTGGCTATGGTTTAGTTAAAAAGGAAATTTTTTTTCTCTCAAACTATATTATATCATATGTGAGGTCGCTTTTGATGTGTAAGTATTTAATAGCGAAAACAATCTTTTCTTATCCTCTTACGTACCATAGAGAATTGTGCGTACAGCAGATCACCGGGGTCTTTTGAGACATTGTTTCGAACGACGAAGTCAATGTGTAAAAAAATGCAGCTTTCTTGGATCTTTTTCTTTAACGGATACTAAAGACACTGGACTATTATCATTTATTGAGCCGGAAACTCTACAATTCAAATAATAGTTGTAGACAATAACTGAACAAGAATCATTCGAAGGATCATGCACTTTTTTATTACTGAGGGGTCAATAAAAAATTCTGAAGAAAAGTTGTGGCGCCCAAATTTTGAAAATTGCGGCGCCCAAATTTTGCAAACGAAAAGAAATCACCTGCGCTAAGCCATAATATAATATATTTAAGCATCAGAACCTAAACCCTGTGAACAGCAGATCAGTCATATCCTACACTTAAAATGTTTGAAAATTTAGGATTTTATATTAGGTGAAGAGAGACGATGCCCTCTACTGTTTACCACATCTAGGGCATCAACAGGTACATATCTCATATCTCAGTCGGAAATAAATTTTCAATTTTCACCGCGATGGGATCCTACCACTGATATTCGATACCAAATAAGTTAGAATAAGCGCTGTAGCCCACTCGGCTACCATCGCTCCATTTGGTTCGACACATTTCATTTTCCTTCGATTGGGCTGACATATCACCAATTTAGTAGAAACATCGAATTAAATATATTTTCAACAAGGAAAATTAACTTAATATTCTTCTTAGAGATTTCGCAGTAAGAGCAACCAAAAAATCAAATATGACTGGTAAAAAAAATCGAAAAATCGGCAATACGCAAAATATACAAAATTTCACCCGTCCTGCTAGTTGTAATTTGAACAATACAGACTGTCCTATCAATAGAACTAAATCCGTCGATGAATTGTTGATTATGACCAAAGAACAGTTGAAGAACGAATGCCGAAAAAGAGGCCAAAAAACGACAGGCACCAAAAATGAACTGGTATGACAAGAAATGTAGAAAAATATGTTTTGAATTGGCTCTCTGGATTTTCTTTTATACTTTCTCAGTCCACTGTGTTATTAAAGAATCAGTTCATTTTTTATGATACAGGATAAGCCAAATTCGACTCCCCAGGTCTTTCTCTAAAACGGTTGAGAATATTTAAGACATTCAGAATGCGTAGATTACATACCTACCTATGCTATTATTTTTTGTTAAATACTTTTCTCAAAAACGCCCTTTTTTCTGTTCTCCGTTTGAAAGGTTATATTTTTGATAGTAAATTTTGTCTCTGAATATTTGCCCCTTTATGAAGAAGGCAGACATGTGCTAAACCAGGTTTTATGGATCAGCATTTTATTAGTAATGGTATTCCTAACCGAAAAAATGTACATTATTAATGTGATGAAAGTAGAAATTCAGAATTAAGGTTATTTTAGTGTCAATATATGGTGGTATTGTGGGAAGTTTGAACAAAATTTAATCGGAGAAATATATTTAATTTTTTGCAAAATCATTTAGCCCCGTTGTTAGAAAATATTGTTCCCAATCAAATTGTCAGCAATTTATGGTTGCAACAGGATGGGACACTCTCATAGACATATGATACCTATAAAGTGACAACGGCTTAGTGATGTCCGGAACCTATCCACGACACCATTTATTGTGTTGCTTTCTTTCGATTGTATCACATCAGCGTTAACGTTATCTCTCTTTTTTTTTTCGCCCAACGAAGTGGGAGAATAAGTTTCGTTACATATGAGTTTACTTCTAGCTGGCAATAGAAACTCATCATAGCTCATTCGGGTGAAGTTTTGATGAAGTTTTGTTTTTGCCGAAAAGTACCCTGGTTCGATTCCTCGATCCGGCGCCTTTTTTTAAATTTTATGTTAGATATTCTATAAATAGGGAAACCGGGGTACCTACAAATTTTTGACGCTTGATTTGCATAGGAAATTTAATTCTCTACAAAATTATTCCTATTGATTTTTATCATATTTCTCGGTTCACATATGAGCAAATTTATAAATAAAAAAAGAACCAAGGAAGAGGCGGGTTACATGTTAAATTATAATAATGTTTATTTTAATACAACAAAAACTACAATATAATAATAAAAATAAAAAGCATGACATAAATACACCACAGTAAATATCAAAAATTGACATTTAACACCACAAAAATTGTATTTAAAAACTTGATTCGCGTATAAACACCGTAACTGTAAATAAAATGAAACAAAAGTAATGGCGGCGGCTGGCGAGGTAGAACAAGAGCCACAAAGCCGACATACGCTAAAACTTCTTTTGCGCAAGTGCTCCTGCATTGAAATGTGTGTGTGTGTGTGTGTGTAAGAGAGAGAGAGAAAGAGAGAGGTAAATGAGCTACAAATGACATGAAATGAGAGAAACCAAAAACGGCATTTTGTGGATTGCGAGGACATAGTCTGAGTTGGCTTGATATGTGGTATTGGTGTCTTTATATTTGAGGTCTGTGAGCACTCTCTCGTAATGCAGACATTGTCTTAAATTATTTGGATCAAAATTTCTGAGATCGCTGAATTGGAAAGCATGGTCCTTTAAGGTGGCCACCAAGATCTCCATATCTCAAATCGATGAGCTTCTTTCTTTGCACGGAAAGAGCACACCTTAATTATTTTACGACAACATTGTTTCATGAAAATTGTTGTTTTCATCATCATCAAAGTTTGTAATTAATTGTCACATAATACACATATGAAAAAGCTAAATATTTGCATTAAAATTGTAGTTATAAACAACAAATATTGTTTGACAGTTTGTTCCCTTAGGACGGTACTTTTGTTGAACTCAAACATTATACAAAGTATCTATATATAAGGATTTTAATAAAAATATTAACGGAAGATTCCGCTACAAATTTTGTGGCACTGCGAAATAATAGGTAGCAAAATCTGCTGGTGGATGTGAAAGAATTGATTCCGTTAAATAATAACAACGTTGAGATGTGGACAAATTTATTCTGAACTACAATTTTTCCATCAAGAGATGGTGCATTGTATCACCTGTGGTTTTAATCCACAAGAACTTCAATGAGTCAATTGGTAAAACGAAAAAGGGATCAAATCGCAATACGCGACATAACAATATTTTCTTCGTAAAATATTTAGGGTGGTATTACTTCATTGTACATACCCGATGACTTCATTGTAGACAAAGAACCCCTAGCTTGCCATTTATGACATACTAAATTTACTACTATTGTACGTAAGGGTTATAATATAACTTAATTTATATAGGAAATGTTGCTACAGAAATTTACAATATATCTTACAACATTGTAGTAAAAGTGTTCCTGAGAAAAAAATTATAACATAACTAGCGTTGCGACATCCGGTATCGTTTGTTCATTTAAATAAAAAATAATAGTATAGGCAATTATGTAATCAGTACATTTAGAATTTCTTCAATATTCTCAACAGTATCTGAGAAAAATGTTTGGAGCATCGAGTTTAGCTCACCCTGTGCATAATTTCTAGTTCCGGTTTGGCGAACATTTTAGTTTAATCATTATATTGAGTATTTCTACAGGGTGTTCCGGAAGTAAATGCAAATATTTCTTGTCAAAAATTAAGTGCGGTTTCTTATAATTTTTTTTTAAATAATTATCCCTCACTTAGAAATTGCACCCCCTAAAGGGTGAATCAAAATTTCCTTTAAAATTCTTTTTTTGAGATTTATTCAAATTAGAGAGAATTTGATGAGCCGTTTTCACTCAAGAATACGTTATTGTGCGAAGATATTTTAATCCACCATGCCTTATCTTTAGAGGATCAAACCAACCTCCACTTATTATTTTCCAAACTGAAGTTTTAACTATTAGACATTTTTAAAAGAAAAAACAATTCTCTTTGTCTCCTGCAAAATTCTTGTAAGGTCAAACGTCGATTAAATAAATAAAATACAAGCTGGTGAAATCCTCGTATGTTTGACGTGCAATCTTGCTGGCAGTCTTTCTTGACATCTTTGAAAACACAATGATGTGTTTCATTGATTTCGTGAAATTTCATTGAATTTCCTGAAATCTCTTTGAAATCTCGGTTTAAATCTGTAAAATCATAATCCACGAAATCTTTGAGATCTGTGTTGAAATCTTGCAATAACAAACCTGGTTCGTTTTTGAGGTTTGTCGATTTCCACTCAGAACTGGAAAATGACTTTTTATCTTTAGTTTATCTCTTATTTCGAGGCATATTTACACTAAAAATTAGAGGACAATTATTACCTTAGGTCGAAAATGCACATGCTTTTCCTGCTTTATTTCCAAAATAAAAGCATTCGTCATACTCATAAGCTTGAACAGAATGCCTAGAACTAGGATTTTTGATATTTTCGCTGGGTTTTGGCCTACTCAAGTAAATTTTGATAAATCCCCATAATTCGTTTTACTTTAAATTCAATAATGCAAATTTGTCCCGCTTATCCACACTTTTTTTCATTTTTAGTTGGTGTTAAGGCATTCTTTAGAGCGTAAATTATGCCAGGTTATAGAATAAAAATAACAATTTAAAAAAGCGCATGCGTATCTATCCAGAATATGTTCCCTTTTCAGAATGACATTTTTTTCAAAATCAAACAGATCCATTTTCAACAATGTGTTATTTCGGCCAGACGGGATGTCACGGATGACACTTTTAATCACTTTTGTTTTTAATCTATGACAAGCAGAAATGAGTGTTCCAATCGATTTTCCTTGAATGAATAAATTTTTTCCGATGTTCTGTCTACTTTTTGAAATCCCAGGAAATTTCGTACACAAAAGGGTTGTAAATAAATCAGTCTCTCTAAAGAAGTTTTTTATTTTAAATGTTTTTAATTGTATGGGAAATACCATTTAATTTTTGACAAGAAATCTATTTGTCAAATATTTGTGCTTGTTTCCGGAACATCTTGTATAATATACCGAAGCAAAAAATAGAAAAAAAATATTATTCATTCATTAAATATTGCAGAATTAAACAAAACAGACTGAATTTAAAGAAACTGAAAATGTCATAATTTCATTTATTTTTAGTACTGGTTTGGCTGCTTAGTTTTAAGTGAGACATTTTTTGTTTTGAGACATTAGTTATTTCATTTCTTTAATTTATATTTCTAACCAGTATTTTAATAGATAAAGTGCAAAACGCAGAAGAGTAGTTTAGGAAAATATTACACAAGAAAAAAAGTGCACTTTGTTTTGGATAGATTTTATTTTTTGTTTTCCGAAATATATGTACAGAACAGGGTGATTCCGAGGGAATGGACCCCCGTTATCCCAGATAGTTTTTTCAGATAAAGATTTGGAAAGTTGTTTTAAATATTTTTTTTCTAAATTTTTAATGACGTATCTAGAGATATACAGGCGGCTTAAAAATAACGGAGCTACAGCCACATTTTTTTTAAATGAAACACCCTTTTATTTTCATAAAATTGATTATTTATTATTTTAAATGGTTAATAAACTATCTATCTATGGAATGAACTATTAAAGTAACCGCATAGTTTTACGAGTATATCACTGTATTTAGGACAAAATGAGTAATCCATTTTTTGAAAAAAAGGGTGTTGTATTTAAAAAAAATACTGTGGCTGCAGCACCGTCATTTTTAAATCGCCTGTATATCTAGATACGTCATTAAAAATTTAGAAAAATCGTTTAGGATTCTTTTTTTCAAATTTTTTATTTAAAAACTATCTGAGATAATGGTGGGTCCGTTCTCGGGGAATCACCATGTACAGTGTGTTCCACTGAAGGTGGAAACACTTCAATAACGTCCCTATTTTTGATCTTATCCATACGTTGTTTTTTTTGTGAATTGTAGATTTTGATATGATAGCATGGCTTACAATAAGAGAAAATACCTACAACATACAGAAAATAATATTTGGTAGATCTATTTTTTCATAAAAAAAGTGGTCGCTATAAAAGCTTCAATTTAATATTTGGTTGAAAACATAAAAATATTGTGAAAAATAAATTTTATTAGGTACCCAAACCCATGTACTTCATACTCGCCGTATGACAAATCACGGTTTGTTCGACAGTTATTGTTATAATTATTATTAGCAAGTCATCATGGTAATCGTGTGCGAATACAAGTTTTTTTTAAGAAGTTTTTTGAAATAATTTATATTTTTTGTTTTTAGCAGAATTTTGACTGGTTTTTGCAGTAATTTTAAACAATTTTCTTAAAAAATTTTTCGAAAAAAGTGCCTAGTAGTAAGCCAAGATTCTGCATTTGGTTATACGGAGTTGGACAAAAGTAGGTGACGAATAATGTTTGGAACTGACTTATTTTGTAAAAAATGGTTTGTATTTGCACAAATATGGATGCCATTTAAATTTCTTTATCAGCGGTTTTTGAGATATGACGTCAACAAAATTTTTTTTTAAATTGTAACCCATATATTTTCGCTTTTCTGGTGCAGTGTTCCTCTTTCAACGGTGTAAACGTTATATGGGTCATTCTTTTACAAATTGCACGGATTTCATGAAAAAAAAACTTGACATTTTAGATTCGTCTGAAATTTTTTTTACAGCTTCTATACGTAGAATTAATTGATACGTATTTCAGGATTTTGCTTAAAAAATTTTTTTCCGAAAATATCCATTTATGAAGTTTTGGTGTTTTGCTGGATTTCCTCCAATCGTCTCATACATGAAATTTATTATCTCCAGTTGTACTGATCGGATCGATGTCATTTTTTTTACAGTTTACGTGTTGTTACGTTAGCTTTCTAAAAGAATAAAATTTTTTTTTATATCAACATATCAAAAATAATAACAATTTAATTGTTTAAATAATTGTTAGATGCTGTTGCCCCAAGTTTAGTTAATTTTTAAAAAATACCACTTCATTCTTCATCATGTTCCTTAGAAAATGGCATCGGTGAAAAAGTGGTATCTCTATTAGATCGAGAGTTATTAAATATTTTCGAGCGCTTGTCAGGCGGCGCGCTCCGCGCACCTCAGAGTTCTCAGGCATTTGCACCTATTTTATTATTAGTGAATGTTTACCGTATTGCGTAATAGTTTGAAAATATTTGTTGATAACATTAATGTATAAAAATTAATATAAATAATAAAAAGAACATTATAGTTACTTCCCGGTTACTAAATTAATATTGAATATCACGACGTGAGAAAATAAAAGTAAGAAACTAAATTTAAACCTTTGATTTATTAGCTTCTGAGTAGTATACAAAATGTTTTTTTTTGTACAAAGTATACATTTTATTTAATAATTTTAACTTCAATTGCTATCAACCCTGGTTGATAGAATCAATTACTGCAGATACTGTCACTTTGTCTTCTTCAAAAGATACACCGGGACTTTCAGGAGAACGTTTCCAGTTAACGTCATTACTTTCCAAAGCGTCAAAATCAGAATCATTAATTTCCTCCTTCTAAAAACAATGTAATTTTTACATACATCAGTTAACCTGAATTTATTTTATAATTTTAGGATATTTTAGACCTTGTCTCATATAATGAATGAAATTTTATTAAAGAAATTTGCTTCGAAAATATTACTTACAGTTGATTCTAACTTCTTTTCGCGATTCTTGCGTAATTGAAACAATTTAACACGGCAAGTATTACAGATTTTTCGCTGAAGGAACTGATCCGTTACCGGTAAGTTAAGAGCCACTAAATGTTGCTTCGAAACTGGTCTTAGATTTTCTCTTTTACGATGTGAAGACATATCGAAGGGATTGAAGCATCGATCTACTTTGATTTTCGGACCAATCGACGATTTTGATGCTTTCGACATTGTACCGACACTTTATGATTATCGCTAGTTTTAGATTAAAATATGATAGTAATAATATGGCATGCATATACGACGTTGTCGAACAACAGAATGTAAACATTTACATATATTTAAAACTGAAGGGAGCTTGATTGCACGTTCCGCGCGCTACGCCCGGCACGGCGACTCCGGGCGCGCCGCCTGACAAGCGCTCGAAAATATTTAATAACTTTTGACCTCATAGAGATACCACTTTTTCACCGATGCCATTTTCTAAGGAACATGATGAATGAAGTGGTATTTTTTAAAATTAACTAAACCTGGGACAACAGCATCTAACAATTATTTAAACAATTACATTGTTATTATTTTTGATATGTTGACATTGAAAAAAATTTTTTTTATGCTTTTAGAAAGCTAACATAACAACACGTAAACTGTAAAAAAAATGACATTGATCTGATCAGTACAACTGGAGATAATAAATTTCATGTATGAGACGATTGGAGAAAATCCAGCAAAATACCAAAACTTCATAAATGGATATTTTCAAAAAAAAATTTTTTTAAGCAAAATCCTGAAATACGTGTCAATTAATTTTACGTATAGAAGCTGTAAAAAAAATTTCAGACGAATCTAAATTGTTAAGTATTTTTTAGTGTGCGGTTTGTAAAAGAATGACCCATATGTTAGGTAGGAAAAATGTCCAGAAATAGCTTAAAAATCGTTTTATTTATACATAATTATTTTTAAATTGTTTAAGTTTTTTTCTTCCTTAAACTAATTTGACTCAAAACAAAAAGTCCTCGTGGCAACTTTAAATGAGTTGAAGACATTTGAATAAACTATGAAATTTACCAATAATATTTATTAATTTACTTCAAATGTTCTGCTTATGAACCAGAACTTTTTTTATATTAATAAAACATATTTTTAGCAAGTAGTTAATTAAATTATACTACTGTTACTGTTAAATATTATGGAATCTAGAGAATCAATTTTAAACGAACCATTGGTTTTTAGAAATGTTATTTTAGGTATTTTAGCATGGTTTAGTTTAATTCAATATTTGCTTGTTTTTGTTTAATTTGTGCTTTTTTTTTTAATTAAGCATCGCCAATTTTTTTTCTAAGCATCGCCAAGTGATTTTGAGTTGAATTTAGTTTTACACATTAACACCTCAAACTAAATTAATCGAGAATAAAAATAGAATTAATTACTTTTGGCAATACAACGCCCTGTATATCTAATGATATATTCGCGGAGTGAGACTGACTGCACATTTGAAGTGTGTACAGGGTGATCATTTTAAGTGCCTCACCCGATTTCATTGCTTTCCTGTTCACCTAGAAAAAAATTCAAAAATTGTATTTTTTTCTGAGAAATCCAAATTCGGAAAGAAAAACGTGATTAAAGAAGAGAGATTCGAAAAATTTGAACCTATTATAGTAGAGAGCTCAGAGACTGAAAATGTTCATCCTGTAGGGGTTTAAAAACTAAAAGCTGACACCTAGCTATATGGATAGCTTATATATAGGTAAAGTTCCAAAAAAGTTGTCCAAGAATTGTCCTGTACAAAAGGGCGTTATTCAAAATTTTCGAGTTATGTAGTGCGTCAGATAGACGAAGGTCAGTTCCTTCTTTGGTAAAAATTTTATTATATTCTCTGTAGCCGTTTGGCTGTAAAAAATTAAATTATTTTCAAAAAAGCATTGCATCTTATGGGAAACGCAGACTTTACAAGTCTATATCTCCGTTCGATGTTCGCTAAAAATTAATTCATTTTGCCGTGTTTTTACGTTTCTCACTTCATAACTCGGAAAGTAGGTCTCAAATCAAAAAAAAATATTCTTTATAAATTGAAAACCGATTCTTTCTGACTACTACAATGCTGTTAAAAATATTTTTAAGGAAATAACAACCGAGTTATGATTTAAAAACCAACGCAGTTACAAAATCTCCAGGCGCTTAGAACTGCAAACCTCGATCGTCCTCTTGCACCGCACTATTCCCCGCGGTCGGACGTCGCCCTAGATCTGTGATCTGCCGTGTATTAATTAATTATTTCACAATAGTAGTTTTATAAATAATTATTAAACTCTGCTTGGAGTAACGTCCATTTAAAATACATAAACATAAAATAAATAAATAAATTTCGCAAAAATATTATTCTAAGTCTTCACCGCTTTCATCCTTAAAAGACATATTTTCTTCAATTATTTCGATATTATTTTCGTTTGAGGAAACATTTGAACATGATTTCTGACCCATGCAACGACAAGATCCTATGCACGGGATTTTATTTTTTTTTACAGCTACACCACTTATATTTACAATCTGAAAATAAAAATGATTGTTTTCTTTGAAAAAAATTATAACTTTTAAGTATAATTACCTTTTTTACATCCGCAGCTGTATATGTTAAGATGGCCAGATCTTGTGGAAAAGGTGGAACAGTTTGAAATAAGGGTACCAGTTTACCATTGATAAGTTGCCAACCATATTCTAACACATTAGGGGGGTTTATAACAGGATTAAAAGCATTGAGCCAAATAATGGTTTGGTAATGAGCCCGTAAGCAATGCTGTATTCTGTATTCTGTCGGTGGTAATTTTTCCAGTGTTTTTGAAGCTGCTAGTATACCACGTAAATTATTTACTGAGGATATCTCTTCGTTGCTTGTATATAATCTTAAAACAAATGTGTGAACTTCTTTGAACAAGATATCGTCAAAATTAGCTGTTTCAATAGGATCAAATTATTTGGAATATATGAGATAGACTTTCCAACAACTTTTTTACCGATACCAGAAAATTGACTAGTAGTGTCACAACCCGTGATTGCTGTCTGAAGAAATTTCAGATGACATAATACTATCTGATTCATTCGCTTTTTTGGGACTTCACCACCTTTATTGCATCTGCGAAATGGTTTTTTGTCGTATCCAGTAACTTTCTTTTAGACATTGCACCCCCTAATGCACCGTACCTTTTAAAAATTGTGGTTATCGAGTATTCCTTGTTTTTTAGAGAAACCATTTTTTAATTTTTCAATAAGTTTGTTCTCCACAATATTTTCACGGTTAGCGCATGAGACACTATGGTAAGCCTGAAAATTTTGTTACTGCTGTGTATTTTGACCACTTTGCCGAAAAACATTGTGGATGGTATTTTACCTCCATAGCAATCAAATCATTTGAACCTATTCACTTTAAAATAGTTGAGTTATTCTGGGCAATTAATTTGATTTTTTTTCTCAATATTTAAAGTTAGAACTTGCGATAATCTTTTCTTATGAGACCTTTTATGGCAAAAGACGCATTTTTCAATCTCAAAAAGATCTTTTCGCAGGATCGATGAGGTGGATTCTGTCTCACCCGATGCTCTAGGACCATCACCAGCAAACTTACCAACAATATTTTCTTTAGATTCCGTTCTGTACTTCTGATACTAATGTTGCAACAAATCAATGTTTCTTTTACTTACATATGTAGAAACATAGATTATTATATGTCTATGTGTAGAAACAATAACAGGATTTATGCCACCTAAGTAACTCTACTTCACCTTCCTCGATTCTTTTAATTATTATTTGTAAATTATCATCCCCAGTTTGGCTAACTTGTCGAAGCTTTGAGTTTTTTTATGGTGTCCAATGTTTTGTCAGAACCTGTGATCATCGACCCAGACAAATTGTGGCAGAACATGAATTTCTTTGTATCCTTTTTACATCTAATTTTCAGCATCGATTTGATATCACTATCCGAAGTAGTACTACTTCCATTGTCTTCAATCATAGTTTTAACCCTGTAAATGATTAATTTATGACTCAATTCCGAAGATACAGAGCAGTAGCTATACAGTTAAAAATTAGAATTTGATTTTACTTGCGCTATATAACTTAATTCACATTTTTAATACCACGAAAGTTTTGTAAACTTTTTGTCGGAAACTAAAAATAACAATAAAAAGAAACTAGCATTAATTTGAATTTCCTCCGCTTGGATCTATGAGGTTTTCATGAACTTTAACGCCTATATTCGAGAGTTAGTTATGCATGAATAATTATTTGCATCTAGGTATGTATGAAATAATTAAAATTAATTTAATACACACTTACCCGTTAAAGATTTATGCAGCTAATAGATAGAAAAATTTATTCACACTAGCTAATATTAATTACAAATATTACTTATAATAAAGCACTCACTATAGATTACAGAGATCTTATGGGCAACGCTCGACATCGGGGAGTAGTGCGGTGTGGGAGGACGATCGTAGTCGGCAGTTCCAAGCGCCTGGATATTCTGTAGCTACGTTGATTTTTAAATCATAACTCAGTTATTATTTCCGTAAAAATATTTTTACCAATACTGTCGTAGTCAGAAAACATCGGCTTTTAATTTCTTAAGAATAATTTTTTTTGATTTGAGACCTACTTTCCGAGTAATGGAGTGATAAATGTAAAAACACGGCAAAATGAATTAATTTTTAGCGAGCATCGAACGGAGATATAGACTCTTAAAGTCTGCGTCTGCCATGAGATGCAATGCTTTTTTGAAAATAATTTAATTTTTTACAGCCAAACGGCTACAGAGAATATTATCAAATTTTTACCAAAGAAAGAACTGGCCCTCGGCTATCTGACGTACTACATAACTTGAAAATTTTGAATAACGCCCTTTTGTACAGGACAATCTTTGGACAACTTTTTTTGGAAGTTTACCTATATATAAGCTATCGATTTAGCCAGGTGTCAGCTTTTAGTGTTTAAACCCCTACAACTTCATTTTTTAAAGCATTTACGGGCGCACGAGCACTCTACTATTATATCAGGGTTTAGGTTTTAATATCAGTTCTTACCTAACACCTTTTGTGACTTGTTTGTACTTTTTTATATTTATATTGTATATGATTGTATGAACCTGTGATACACAATAAATATTTTCTTCTTCTTCTTCGTCGTCTTATTCTTCTTCTTCTTCTTCTTCTATTCAAAAGTACATTAGAAATTTTCTAGATTTGTGTTCTCCAAATCAATAGGTACCTATAATATCCATAATAATGCTAGTTACGAACACCACAAAACGAACAATATAACAATTCGCTTCTGTGCATTAATGTCATACTTAGAATTTAAGTTTGCGATGGTATAACACAATCCAAACTCCTCCCGTGACACTGCCTACTCTTTATAAAAAAATCTCTGCTTGAAATTTTGAAATTTTAAATAATCGCATTATTTAGACTATAATATGAATGTGTTGGCTACGAGATAAAAATATGAAACTTACAGAATATTCAGTTCTTACCTTGAACCTCAAAAGCCTGTAATGCTCGTTACTGTTATTTTCATCCTTTGTGCGTGTACAGGTGGTTTAAAAGAAGCAAAAATATCAGTCATTTGTTTATTTTTAAAATAAACAAACTATAATTTTTAAAAGTAACGCTGTTAATAAATATTACTACTAGCAGCAAAGCGCCCATACCCTACGATTTTTGTAACAATGACAATAGCGTTAGAACAGGAGCGTTCTTATAATTCGACACTGTCAGACGATCTATTAATGATTTAAAAACAAATTAAGTTCCTCTTCTTGATAAAAGTTAAAATATAGAGTGGAATGAAAACTAATATTAACTGAAATTTTTTTTTGCTAATTATTATTTACTAACTTTTACAAATTTCCACTATATAATTTCAATTATTCTGTTCTCTGAAGCCATTAATGTTTATTACATTAAGGTTTACAAGTTTCCTTACTTTGGATTCTTTAAATGTGCTGGCTACCCTGATGACGCTATGGCAAGCAGAAACACGTGTCGGTAGATATTTTAAAGTTTTTTAAAGCGAGTGTCAACTGGTGAGTACCTTGTGTTTTATTTATTTTTGGTTTTACTAGACAGAATAGTTGAAATTAAAAATAACATTGAGTCAGTTGTACTGAACATGATGTGCATATTATCTTTTTTGTAATCCAAGTTTCAGCGTTTTGGCAAATAGCCGGGAAAATAATTGTTTAATAAGATATGTGTTATACTTATCTGTGATAAGATTTGTAAAAGTTAGTAAATAATAATTAACAGAAAAAATTTTCAGTTAATATTATTTTTCATTCCACTCACGATCTATTAATGAGCAAATAGAAAGTATTATATTACAAATGTCTAACTATTTTACTTAGATAATTTGAATGTTAACATACTCATAATTTCGTGGAAAAAAATTATATAATTTCACATTCAAAATTATTCTTGTTCTTAATTTTATTCTAACCAACTCACAAAAACATAAGAAAGAGAACAGTAAGAATAAGAATACATTAAATTACAACGAAAAGGCAATATGTATGTAGTTTCTTTAGGTTCTGTAAGGATTTTCATGTTAAAAATAATCAATTATAAATAATAGAGTGGAATGAAAAATAATAACAAACATTTTTTTTCTTAATTATAAATAATATTATTGAACTAGAAAATAAGCAAATGACCGATATTTTTGCGTCTTTTAAGCCATCTGTACACGTACAAAGGATGAAAATACCAAAACGAGCATTACAGGCTTTTCAAGGTAAGAACTAAATAACCTGTAAGTTTCATATTTTTATCTCGTAGCCAACACGTTCATATTATAGCCTAAATAATGCGATTGTTTAAAATTTCTAAATTTCCAGTAGAGATTTTTTTTATAAAGAGTAGGTCGAATGAGTCAATTGTAGGTTTTATTTCTTCCACGATATGTGCACTTGATCTCTGAGAAATATTAGCTGTTTGCATTCAACAGTCGAGACACTGGAGTCAGTTAAAAATCACGAAGAATAAGTAAAATACACGTATTTTCAGAACCGTGTTATTTTTCAGGGGTATTGATTGTGTAAATTTATATTTGCACAAAAACTACTAACTTTTAGCTTTGAAATGCCATCTTGAATGTGTAGATATAGACAATTTTTTACAATTAAACATATAAAAGTATAAAAATGACGTGTTTTAAAGGCTCTAATTCGGGCAGGCGGGAACTGACGCATGCGAAAATTAAATGACGGTGGATTTCCTTCTTTGGAACCCCAAAGAAGATTCTCACAAAGTTTAAGCAAAATCTAAAGTAGTGGAGCAATAAAAAAAATTTTTTTAGACGATTTCATATGGAATGACTCGGGAGGTATTTTATTTTAATAATTTTATTTTTATTTATTTATTTCATTTTCAACAGGTAACAAAGAACCCAATTACAGGAAATACTTATTTAAAATAAATACTAATGATACAATTAACAGAAAAAAGTGCAATTAGAAAAACAGAAAACAATTACTCATATCTAAGAAATATGCTAAATTTGGAAAACACAATATACCTAAATAGATAAATATGAACATATATACATACGTATATAATTGGTACCTGCTTAAAACACTTTGTATTAACATAAGAAATAAACGCATGACTATAAACAGGCTAACGATATACACACACATGAACACAAACACACCCATATACACATATCTATAAATGTAAAGTGCACTCAAAAATGTACTGCAATACCACAGGGAAGATATATATCAAATTCATTTTAATAATCTAACATCATAATTTCATAACATAGAATTAGCGCAATTAATATGTTTGATATTATCCACATAAATATCAAAAATTGTAGAAATCTTGTTAACATTAGTACACATAACATGTATTGGTGATTTACAAATTATATTAGTACGAATTGGATTAGGATAAAAAACCAAAGTCGAGCGCGATTCTATTCTTGAAACGTAAAAATTCAGCATATTAAGTAATGAAGGTGAATCAATATTATTGTGTATAAGATTGTGAACAAATTTTATAGATATTATAAAACGCCTAGTTTCTAGAGAATGAACACCATATCTGTCTAAAAGAATTGAATTTTCTATACCCCTATTGGTATATACCCGATCTTCTTTAAAGATTAAGAATTTTAAGAACCTTTTTTGTACGTATTCTATATTATGTATGTGATTTTGGTATAGCGGATAATAAATAAGACATCCATATTCTAATTTCGATCTCACATAAGCGAAATATAATATTTTAAGACTAAATACATTACTAAAGTTTTTGCAATTCCTTAAGATGAGGCCTAGTGTTTTAAAAGCATTAGACACTACATGTTCTATATGTACATATTTTAAGTTAACTTACTATCAAATAGTATGCCCAAATCTTTCATTTCAGAACACGTCAATACTATATTGAAATTCAGTAATATCTTTTCTTAAAAACAGTAGTGTGAATTATGTTACAAAAATTGTGTTGGCCAGTGATTAGCACTTGTGTTTCGCAGAGTTCACATTATATTCTTAAGAACTCAGTGTTTGATTCGATTTACGATTACGATAAATTTACACTATATAGAAAAATTTCTTAATTTTTAGTAGCATTGTAGTCAAGTTAAAGAAATCAAACTAAAAGCAAAAGACAAAAAATAATCAGAACAAATATACAACACGACAAAGATAAAAGGCAATAATGATTCATGACAATTAAGCAACACAATTACATGATTAACGGTTCGTTATTTAGTAATTGATAAATTATTCCAACAAATAGTTTCCGTGGAACATCGACTGTCAGGTGTCTTAAATTATCGTCAGTTAATCATCAACTGGTTTATTAATTGTAAAGTAATTAACTAAATGATGGAGATGATACAATTAGCAACGCAAAAGTTATATAAATAATTTATCATTCTCAGCACAATGAAATATTTTAAATAAAAATAACAATCCTTTTCTTGGTAAATATTAATTTGTTTTTGTTGGATCAGGTAACACTTTTTCTAAGTTGTAGATGCCTTGAATTTTGTAAATTAAAGTTTCTTATAACATTGTAATTAGGCTTAGTATAGTCTAACTTAATATACTTTATAAAGTGAAAGATAGTAAAAATTACTATACAGGGTGTTTCAATGACGCCATGACAAACTGTACACGCTGCAGAAGTTTGGCACATTATTTTTGCAACATCTTGTATACAACACCATATAGAATTGTTTTATTATATGCTTCGGTACGTTTACAAATACTTTCGATGGAGTTTTCTTAGTTTTGTTCATACATCCTGGAACATAACACCATTTTCTTGTGGACATGTTTCTTTTCATACACTTATCCATACAGGGAAATATGTGTACAGGATGTATCAGACGCGACTACTCTATGAGATACAACCATCAACAGTTAATTTATTTACATATATCAGCAGAGGTCGGATTTACCGATCGGATTCCAGGGATGGCTTTTACAGATATAGTATATTATAAACACCTACTGAAACATTCCCAAACTACAAAAGGAAAGTCCTGCAACATATTAAGTGCATTTTATTTAATTTTACAATGTTAATGTGTAACTTAGTTTTATCCGGGAATGCATTATATTAAATAAAAACGTAATGCGTAATAGATTCTTTTAAAATCCAGTATACTGGTAATTTACATTACTGAAGGCCAACTGCCGGCCCTAGCGTGGAGGGGAGAAAACAGAACACGATCTAACAGTATTTTGCTTCGTGAATTAATTCGGACGTAGGTACTAAAAACGCGCAGTACATAACGTACTAAACCAACGGAAGCTACAGTAAATTCTTGGATTCGCGATATTGCCAATTTCCAATTTGATGGTAGAAAATTGTATTGTAATAGATGTGACAAAGTAATTTCGTGGTCATGCAACACAAATATTAATAGACATATTTCCTCAGAGAACTAGGTAGGTGGCTTTACTTAAAATGGCATGCAACGTACTTTTAAGTGGAATTTGTGATAGAATGTAAGATACCGTAGTCGAAACTAAACAATCCACTTCTGACAATTTTTGGAAAAATGTATTAGTGGCAAATATAGCAAAGTTAACGTGCCTTCGGAGTCTACCTAAGAAAAAATATTTATCAACGAAGTATGAAAATATTAGAGAGAAAATTTCTTCTGAGCTTAATGGGAAGTGCCATCTGGCTTAGCGTGGATGAAACCACCATGTTTGCGAGTTTAAGGTGGTGAATGTTTTAGTGGGTGTATTGGAGAAAAATTATTCAATGCGCGGATTCAAGCCTACAAGAGTTTTGTGGTGACAAATATGCTGAAAATAAGGACAAGTTCTTATTATTTCTTACCGATGGGAAGAATGATATGAGAGCTGCTGGAAGAATTTTGAAGCAAACATATCAGAATATACTTCATGTAACATGTTTACCACATGGGCTTCATAGGATTGCCGAAACTATTAGGGGGTGCCTCCCTAATGTTGATAATTTGATATCTACTGTAAAGAAACCTTTCTTAAAGCACCAAGTTGTGTACGGTTATTTCATGAAATTCTACCAAATACTCTATTATCTCCAGAGCCCATTATAACACGATGGGGAACTTGGCTAGAGACAACATTGTACTATTACTGTCATTTTGAAAATGTGAAATCCCTAATAGAGCAGTTAAATCCAAATGTCGCAGTTGCCATTTCACAGGCGCAACAGACATTTGTGGATCCAACTGTTCAAGTAAATCTGGAGACCATAAACGGAAGTTTTTCACGAATTCCTTTAGTCATCCGGAACTTTCAATATCAGCCAACATCAGAATTTACTACAATTGATGCAATAAACGTGTTCGATCTTCGACAATGTATTTTTCAATTATAGAGAGAAATAGCTGCGAGAGTACAAACAACATTCCAAACTGTTAAAAAAAATGACAAAAGTTACAAGTGTAATAGACCTTTTAAACGGCAAATAAGTAGACTTTGCTACACCGGACATGAATGTGGTGACTTTGCGAAAGTTTACATATTTTAGGTATGTCCCAGTTACATCTGTCGACGTCGAGAAGTCCTTCTCGCAATATAACCGAATTTTCAACGAAAGGCACCAAAGTTTAACTTCAACACATTTAGAACAGATATTAATAATATACTTTTATTCTTGTAACCGGCAATGAAAAATACTTGTGTATGTGTGTATGTTAGTTTCGTATACAGGGTGTCCCAAAATTAATTCCCCAGCCGCCGGGGTTAGACTCTATGAACAAAAATAAGTCGAAAATCACATGTCAAAATTTCGAAAAGTTACTCCTTACGATATTATGGCCATATTAAAGATCGCAATGAAGGTATTTTTGCAAATCAATTTTTGAAATAGGTATCCAGGTAAAGATAGTTTATAATCAAGTCACCCTTGACGACAGAATACGACATTTTGTGTGTCAATGTCAATAAAATATTTCAACTTTAAATTGACGTACAACGGTAAACAATTAAGTTTTCATACTTATTATAATGCCCAGAAGGTACAGCAATCAAGAATATTTAGATATGATTAAACTAGTTTGTAATAATAATGCTCGTGCCGCAGAGCGTCGGTACCGCCACCGTTTTCCTACTAGGCGACACCCAGACAAATGAAGACCTTTTTAAGCAAGTATTGTGGAGTGATGAGTCCCATTTTAATCAGCAAGGAGTGTTTAACCAGCACAACTTGCATATCTGGAATTACGAAAATCCACATCAAATTAGAGAATCACATAAGCAAATGCGCTGGAGTGTAAATGTGTGGATTGGTCTGTTGGGCAATGACATAATAGGACCACATTTTCTGCCTATGATATTAAACGCAGAGAATTATGCATATTTTTGCGAAAACATATTACCTACCTTTTTGGAAGATATTCCTTTATTGCAACGTTACGGTACTGTGTATCAACATGATGGAGCGCCTGCTCATTATTCTGGAAATGTTCGAGAGATATTAAATCGGCGATTTCCCAATAAATGTATCGGTCGCGGAGGACCTACTTCTTGGCCACCTACGTCCCCGGATCTCAACCCAATAGACTTTTGGCTTTGGGATTACTTGAAAAATGCGGTATACAGAGTCCTACCGAATAATGAAGATGACGTTATTGTTCGGATTTATGGAGCATTAACTCAAATTACAAACGAAACAATAGGTCGTGTTGAAAACAATTTTCTTCGCCGATTGCATGCATGCAAAGAACAAAATTGCGAGCATTTCGAACATTTGCCTTTGTAAATTTAACTATTTTAATTTTATTATGTGTAGATGTCACTTGTTTTAAATTAATAAACTATCTTTACCTGGATACCTATTTCAAAAATTGATTTGCAAAAATACTCTCATTGCGATCTTTAAGATGGCCATAATTTCGTAAGGAGTAACTTTTCGAAATTTTCACATAGGTGATTTTCGACTTATTTTTGGTCATAGAGTCTAACCCCGGCGGCTGGGGAATTAATTTTGGGACACTATGCATGTAAATCTGACACATGACCACCTAAAGCCAACTCTGGTTTTACGTCATATCCGATTGGTAAATCTGACCTCTGATTATTATCAGTGATTTTAATACCGATAAATCTATCATTTTCAGTTGAAAACAAAAATTTTGTCGATAGACTTATTGCTTAAAAAATTAAATGATTTCAAGGACGCGAATTTTAAATTTCAAATACACTTTACCTTTATTTTATTTTATTCAACTGTAACACCCCGTAGATAATTGAAACATCCTTGGAGCAAAACTTGGCTGCAGCCCAGGTACACGTGTATGTATTATTTGCTGTCTTCTTTGAAATTTTAATTATTAGAAATTTCATGTTGGCAAGAAATGTGGTCCTTATAAACAGTTTTCAAACATCGTCGATTAAAATAGAATTAGTAGTAGACTAAGACAAAAGGTCTGAGCAACTAGGTACTAAGGCAGACTGAAATATTTTCATTTCCAAAACCCAAAGCCATGCATGCTCTTAATCACCTAAGCACATATTATTGCGGTACCATGTTAATTTGTTGAGTCACCTTATAAAGGTTTAAATGCGTTGTTTTGGATATATCCGTTAAGAAAGTCGAAATCTCACTGTATCGTTTAATAATTGAGAATGTGTAAAGTGATTCTCATTTCATTTTAGAGTGTAAAAACTTTAAGGTCAACACATCTTCAAATCCCCGAGATGTACAATACCTCTGCAGTTTTGTGCCGAATGCTTTCTATGTTAGTTTAATTTGCTATGAGCTTATGTCAAAATGTTTTCCGTAGTCTTGTTTTCTTTCTAAATAATGTAAGTTACAAAATTTATTATTTTATGATTTGTTATTTTGAATAGAGATTTTGAATTTTTTTTAAATTGTCTCCTCTCATTGATAGAAAAACGTAAAACAATTAGCAATTCATGGCAATATTATGCGATTAATATCTGAATTTTTAAGATTTAAAATTTTTTGACTTTTCTTTTGCTTTTACCAAATTTTAAAGTGATTATAAACAACTTGTATTTATGAAATTTTTTTGTTAAAAAACAGTGTCTAATATGGTTTTCTCGAAGGGTGTGTCACTCCCCAAAAATTTATACACGTATTGCCTTTTTCTTAAATTACACCGGCCGATACAATTTTTGTAACATAGTTCACACTACTGTTTTTATATTGTTAATACCCCCTTATTAACTGAAAAAATAGCCAACAAGTCCTACCATTTTTGTGTGAACATAATATGCCCTATTATATTGCCAGTTAATAAATTTTATGATGGGTCGGCAATTTTAAGTTAAAGTAAGGTGGGACATTTTCAGTATCAGTCTTGTTTTTACCTTCTAAGTGCCCAATTGTGTCTGTTAGAAAGTGTTTTCGTTTGTCTAGACAACTCTGTTACGACAAAAATGTCCAGTCAAACTCCCCGAAGTTGCAAAACCTCACCTGATAAGTTTTGTTACATTTGTGGAGAATTTCTTGTGAAGTCACAAGCGAGACCATTATATGAAAATCTGAATAAAGCGTATTTTCAATATTTTGGTGTTTTAGAAGGAGATCAAGACAAGTAGTGCGTTCCTCACGTTTGTTGTGCAAGTTGTAGCATGTTACTGGTGCAGTGAATGAAATGGAAGAGAAAAAGCGTGCCATTTGCGGTTTCAATGGTATGGCGAGAACTCATTAATCATTTCTAGTACACTGAAAAACCGACAAAAACGTTTCAAAAAAATTTTTTAAGGTACAACCACATGGGACCTTCACAGAATAATAGATTAGGCCCTTGGCCATCTAAATTGGCCAATTACAACATTTTTTGGGAGGTCCAACTTTTTTTATTATGAAAAATGTCATAAATCTGTCAAAATTAATTTTTCGTACTTTTTCACACATCCCTCACGATATCTCCGGAACCAATTGAGATAATCAAGTGTTTTTTTTTTTAGTCGATAAAGGAAACGTGAGCGGAGGTGACTGAATTAATTTAGTCTTTATGGAAAACCTAGTTTTTTTATAAAATTAGGTAATACTTTAACATTTATTTTTCTTGCAGTATTTTTTTTCAGTAAGCGAAAAACTTTTTTTGTTTTAAGGAATTTTGCCACAGTATATGCATACGGAATAAAATTAACACATCAAGGAAGTTTTTTAAAAAAAAACGCAATACTCTACGACTTATACGTTTCAAGTTATTGTTATTTGAAATTAAGTATCTGCGGGCAGGATATTTCCCCCGGTTCTACTGTGCTTTAATCAGTGTGCTATGCGTGTTGTGGGTGCATACTATTAAGTATTATTTTTGACATATCTTTAATATAAATTTTATTTTCCTAAGCACTTAGGTTTTACTTATCATTATTTACATTGCACATTATTTAAAATCCATTATGTTTATATATTAAAACCTAAAATTGAATTAAAAAAAATACGAAATAATTATTTATTTTAAAATATAAATTTAAAACTTGTTATAAAAATATTTTAAAAATCGTCGACGTCGGAATCTAAAGATATCTAGACACCTTAAGCAAAACAGGTACAACTGTTGTTACAGACCCTGTCGGAACATCTTATTGACAAACTTTACCTTACAATATCGGGCACAGATTCTTGACTAGAAAAAGTTGCCTTCCAAACATTTTCTTCAAATGTCCAACCGTATCGAGTTGGATCTTCCATCTGCATGTATTGTATATGGCTATTGTACTAAATTTTTAATTGATACAGACACCTGGCTCCGTGGTCTAGAGGTAATGTACTTGCCTCAAAACTTCGGGGTCCCGGGTTCGATTCCCGGTCGAGGAACTGGGATTTTTCTGTGAGAGAGATTAATCGTAGTATACTCGGACATTGGGTGTGTGTACATTGTCTCTAAATGTGTAGCCCTCTCCCACACAAGGTCATTCCAGACCTTCAGGGATAAAGAGGGTTGTAATTTCATGTGGTGTTATTATTATTATATTATTATACCTAAAAAGAAAATAATTACATGTAGGTGTTTTGTTTCTTTTTTAATAGGTATGGGCGATCTAGAAAAATAATTATTACCTTTTTAAATGTTGTCTAAAAGCATGGTCAGTAGGAGGCAGCTCGGAAGCTGGCCGATTTGTACTTGTTAAGTCCCATCGCAGTTCATTTAGGGATTTTATATTTTTGTTTTTATTCTTATACAGTGTGGAAATTAAGTAACGCATAAAGTCAGTAATTCCATTGATATTAATTTTTTTGGAAAAAAATCTCGAAGGGGTATAGCGATCTTAACTTCGGCAAATATTTTCAGTCTAATTTCAGTTTCTTATGTCATTTATTTTTTAAGTTATGACGTCATCGACTCTTTTTTTTAAATGACAACCTTTTTTTATTATTGATTTTGGTAGTAGTTTTTATTCTGGTTCCGACCGTATAAAATTTTCAATATGTTATTATTTGAAAAAATCGAGAAAAACAGTCTTAAAGTTCCAATAACAAAAATTCATTAAATTGGGAAAATTTATCTAGTTGCCTAAGTTTGACGGAAAGTTATCGACGGCACATTCGTTTTTATTTTGAAATTATACAAATAGTTGAAAAATCGAACTAGAAATTTATTATCTGCTCAATTCAAAGTTAGTAATAACGATAACTTCGTGAGGCAAACATTAGTATAAAAAGAAACTAAATTGCTTAACCAGAAAAAAATCTAACAATATCATCAAACACAAAAATAAGCACAGAAATAACAGTTGTTAAATTACATTTACACTAAATGTTCAAATTGACGACCCCGTACCATTTGACAATACCCAAGACGATTATAAAATTCATTTCTCACATTCTGAATAGTTTGAGGCGATATTAACCTAATCTCATGTTGAATTCTTTGCCTGACATCGTCTAAATTATTGGGTCGATTGTTGTACACTTTACTTTTTAAGTACCCCCATAAAAAGAAGTCTAATGGCGTTAGATCAGGAGACCTAGGCGGCCATTCTATCTGACCTCTTCTAAAAAATAAATATAAATTTACCCAATTTAATGAATTTTTATTATTTGAACTTTAAGACTGTTTTTATCGATTTTTTCAAATAATAACATATTGAAAATTTTATACGGTCGGAACCAGAATAAAAACTACTACCAAAATCAATAATAAAAAAAAGTCGATGACGTCATAACTTAAAAAATAAATGACATAATAAACTGAAATTAGACTGAAAATATTTGCCGAAGTTAAAGTCGCTATACCCCTTCGAGATTTTTTTCCAAAAAATTAATATCAACGGAATTACTGAATTTATGCGTTACTTAATTTCCACACTGTATAAATAAAGCGTATATTTTACCCCTAATTCCATCGCTTTATCCTCTGACAGAAAAAGAAGGTTTTCTAAATCTTTTAAATTATTTAAATTTTTATATAAAACATCGAATGCCGTTTTCTTCCCTATTTTATACATGGCATTAGTTCTGTCACAACCAGTTAGGCAATGAATCGTTAATACTTTCTTGCATATTTCCTCTCCTAAATTTGCCACAATATTGTTAATTGACAAAAAATGTATATTCTTACTATGTCCTAATTGTATAAATATATTCCTTTGGGACATACATATCTGGTGTTTCACAGTAATAATGTAAAAGCAAAATCAGGACATCAGTATCAACAGATTTTACCAGAATTGTATTACCTGATTTTAATTCTGATAACATAAAATAAACATTCCATTGTTAAGCATTAAATAATATATAAAAACTCAATAAAAATAATACTCATTCGCATTCACATTACACAAAGAAAAGTTTGTTTCTAACTGACAATATATTATGTATAATATAAGATTACTTGTATTCAATAGTCTACACTCTACACACACTTGAGTGGCGCCGCGGTGAGGCGCATCTAGGATCGAAAAACTCGTAACTTTAAAAAACGGAATCTCGAAAACTATAAGTCGTAGAGAACTGACTTTTTTTTTAAAAACTTCCTTGAAGTGTAAGCTTTATTTCATACACTTATGGTATGACAAAATTCCTTAAAATAAAAAAGTTTTTCGCTTATCGAAAAAAATGCAGCAAGGAAAGTAAACGTTCCAGTTTTACCTAGTTTTACAAAAAAAATTAAATTTTCCATAAAAACGAAATTAAAGCAGTGACTTTCGCTCACATTTCCTTTATCAATTAAAAAAAATACCTTTAATTATCTCGATTGGTTCCGGAGATATCATGAGGGATGTGTGAAAAAGTAAGAAAAATTAATTTTGACAAATTTATGACATTCTTCGTAATAAAAAAAAGTTTGACCTTCAAAAAAATGTTGTAATTGGCCATTACAGATGGCCAAGGACCTAGGCTATCATGCTGTGAAGGTCCCAAGTGGTTGTACCTTAAAAAAAAATTTTTCAAGAAGGAAGCTACTTTTTCCCCGTTTTACGGTGCACTATTCGATGATTGCAATTTTTGTGTAACAAGAACTGTGCGATATTTCAGAAATGAAAAACAAAAAAATCAAATATCCGAATTTGCCATCAGCTCTAATTGTAAGACTTGTTCCTCACAATGCTTCAGACCTACCAGTGCCAACTGCACGTTTAGATTGGCAAAGTATTGTTTTGGGAATTAATTAAAATAGTAACGCCTCTTCAAACAGCCCAAACCAGTGTACCAATCCATTGTATAGTCCAGAAAGTTTTAGTGACCCTGACTTAATGGTCGGATGAAAATGATTTGAATGATTTGGTACGTGACTTGGGGTTGTCAAAACAACAAGCAGAACTTCCTGGTTCCCGGCTTAAGGAGTGGAACTTACTGACTAAAGAAACAAATATACTTTTAGAAAAAGAAATGCAACATTTTCCGCATTTTATAATATGGAAAATTCACTATGCGCGTGCATTGATATTGATGGTTTAATGCAGGAACTTAATATCGAGCATTCCTTTTTTGAGTTGTGCTTATTCATAAATTCCTTCAAAGGCTAGGAATAAAGAGTGTGAAGGATTTAAATACTTAAGAGAACTTTTTCCCCAATTAAGTGAGCCAAACTTAAAGAATGCATTTTTATTGGTTCTCAATGTAGAAAATTGCTTGACGATACAGATTTTAAAGGAACACTCAACAAACAGGAACTCAGATCTTGGAACTCAGGGGATTTTTTAGGAACAAAAAGGATGAGAACTACTCCACAGGACCTCTTCTTCCAATCCATCACTCAGGAAACCGATTATCCGAAAAATTGACGGACTGCTATAGTAAAATGTGGGGATCATCCTGTTGAAAAAACAGTTCGCCCTCTAAAAGATTATCGTCTTCTTCGAGGATTTGGGTAATTATTGGGTCGATGTTATTTTCTAACAGATCGAGGTACCTTTCGCCATTTAAATTGTCAGGAATAAAAAACGGCCCAACAATGTGATCCCCTAAGATGCCAGCCCAAACATTTAACTTCTGAGGCCTTTGGGTATGAGTTTCCATGAACAAATGTGGATTGGTTTCACTCCAATACCTAAAATAGTGCCTCCCCATTTAACTGAAATGTCGATTCATCAAAGAAACCATATTGTACAGTAGATTGGTATCACCGTTTAATTGTTCACTAAAAATCTCACAGAATTCAAGCCGACGATCGGGATCATCTTCGTTTAATTCGTGTACCAATTTAAATTTATAATGATGAAATTTGTAGGATTTTACAATTCGATGAACACTGCTTCGTGATACACTGGGAGCCTCAGCTACTTTCTCCTGATTGATTGAGTATTATCCATCTGCAAATGTCCCAGAACTGCCACTTCGACTGCTTCATGCCTAATCGGTCGCTGAGGTTCATGCTTTTTGTTTCCTACAGAATCATAAATTTTGTCAATAATTGTAAAACATACTGAGAGCCAACCCTTCTATCTGGGTGATTTCTATTGAATATGCGCTCCGTAGCTCTAGCACAATTATCGTTTTTAAAATAAATGCTGACAATTTCTATTCTCTCCTGAAGGGTATAAACCATTTTGAGAACTCACTCTGGTAAAATGTATCTCGATTTAAAATTGGTTGTGAATAAATTAATGTTCACGGACTATCAAATATTTATGAGTCTTATTATTCTAAAACTAAACGGACAACGAAAGTGTTTTTTGTCGAAAAAACTCGTGTTGATTTGAGAGCACTAAAAAATGTAGTTTTTCTTAGTTAAATTCCAATGCCCAGTGCCGTGTATTTTATATTTTTTTAAACGATTTCGATTGTGTGTAATCATCAAAAATAAAATTATTTTCCTTAAGAACGAATCGATAAAAGTTAAAAAAAAATACACAGTTATGTAGGGAATTGAAAGACCTTTCAAAAGATGTATCACTCGACCCCCCCCTTGCCATTTGAATTTTTTGAGGGGGTGCCCGTGTAGGGTAGAGGGATGATGATAGGTATACAAGTATTACATTAAAATTGGTCTCCCTTGGAAACAAGGTCGACGTGTTTCACCAATTTTTCAAAAAATTTAATATTGACCAGTTTCCTAAAATTTCCGAATTTCCTAGAAATTTCGCAAAATTTCTGTAATTACCGAAAAAATGCACCAAATTCTTTTCTATACTATTAACCTTATCATTACAACTTTACTCGCAAAACACAGGTCATAATGGTATAAAGGCCCGAGTAAAAGAAAGCAAAAACATCATAGTCTGATTGAAAGTTATATTCCGTGTCAAATGAATTGTTAAAATTGCGAAGAAAAAGAGTCAGACCTTCCAAAAAGGGTTCAAAGAATTGGTTTTGGTTTGTTGTCATTCTGGAAAATGCTTAGTAATCAAAATGGCACGAGTTCCTTGCAAATAATTTTTTGGTTTTTAATTCTTTTTACACATATTTTGGAGTCACTTTGTTACTCATGGTGTAAAAACAATTATATAGTTGCGCCGTAATTTGGAGTACTTTACAGATAACCTTATCATTCGCAGTGGCCTAAAACGTATGTAGTGACAAGATAGCGGTACGTATGTGTATGTAAGGATTTTTGAACCGGTAGAAATTAAATTAATTGCATAAAAATAAGTTTAATTCAAAAAGTAACAAAAGAAACAGTTCTCATATAAAATATATAATAATAATAAAAATCGCTGCCAATTATTACTTGGGGATCAGAACTTCGTCACCGTAGTAAAACTCGACGTGTGAAGTTAATAATAAAAGTAATTTTTGAGTTTCAAAAAAAGTCACATTTTGACGTTTTAAAAAAGTCACATTGGTGGAATGTCATTAATATATTTTTTAGATATTGGGACCGATTTTGCTCAACAACGAACTCAATCTCTTCCTTGATCTCTAGAATATGTGTATCAAATTTAAAAGCTTTATCTCAGAAACTGTAGCTGCTATCACGAACCACACAGATACACATACAGACAGAAAATTTTGTCTGTCTGAAATTTTGTATATCGTCATAATTCGTCGAGATTCGTCCAGAAATGCAATACAAATGTTCAAAATTTTTTTCACGAATACATAACATCCTCACTTTGAGGGGTGAGGAAGTAAAATTAACACTGTCGGTGCCAGAATCACTAGTGGGATAGTTTTGGACATGGATATTTTTACATTCGAAATCAGTACGTATGCACGATTCCGTGCAAGGAAGCTCATTTTTTCCGCAGTACGCAGTTACCAAGAACATACATTTGACTAAATCTAGTATTACTTCTGGAGTCGGTAACCAGATTGTAATTTGTGGCATATACTTTTCATTCTGTTAGACAAATAATTTGTTCTTCTGATATGTTCTTATAATGCCTTTTTTGTTGAGGGTAGGTTTTCTCCTTGTTAAATTTTTGCAGAAATCATCGTATTGCATAAGAGTTTAATTATTTTGACTTCTGTATAGCAAGCACACATATCTCTCAAGAACCAAAAAAATATATATGTCCGGTTGATCTGATTTTCCAAATCATTTGAAACCATTTATTATTTGATTGTCACAATTGATGAAAATTTTAACAACAAGCTTCCTTTGATTTGCTAGCAAATTTTCCCGTCACGTCAGTTCCTGTAAAGCATGGGACTTTAACGAAGCCTCCGATTCTCCAGCCCCAATTTATTGTATACCGGGTGTAACAGGATCTTGGTACACCCCCCTTTCTCCTTTAGTTTTGAAGATAATTGATTGAAATTAGGGATATCCTATATACATAATAAACGGCACTTTTTGACATACAAGTGTTTTTTTTTTCACTTTCGGTTTCGCTGGAAGTGACACTAACTTTCGATGTTTAAATAGAACACCCTGTATATTATTGCATTTTTGAATTCTGCATAATTTTCTGAATCCAACTAATACCAAATAAGTGACATTTCAAACGTCAATATTTTTTTATAATATAATTTTTAGTTTTCCATTTAAGTGTGCCATGACGATTCCGATTTATTCTAACTGACCGTGTAATACTAGAAAAATCGAAATTCCGTCAAAAATATTATATTACGTGATTTATGAGCAAATAAAGTTCATCAAAATGGTTTTTGGGGTAAAACTCAATTTTTTTCAAATGGAACCATAGTACCATCTATTAGTACCTACTATTAATGAGGAATTTATTCATCTGTCGTATTAAAATGTGCAATAAATACAAACAAAATTACAGCTAAAAGAAAATAAGAAAATACAATTTTGTTCTAATTAAATGTTAAGAAGTAACTAAGTAACTAAGGTGGCTTTGAAAACAATGAAATATTTAACTTGTCAAACATTTGTTTACCGGTGTTTTTAATTGTGTCTTTAAAAATTGTTTAAAATTGTTGTTAATTGTGTTCAAAATGCCGCAAATTTATACAAAATATGAAAAAGTGGACATGTTAATTATTTATGGGGAATGTAGAAAAAATTTCGTTGTGGCTAGACACCTTTATGCCTAACGATATCCTGATAGACAATGTCCAACGAGATGTTATTTTAATCGTCTTGAAAATCAATTTCGAAGTGTGCTCAACAATGATCCCGAAGAAAATTTCATGCTTGACGAAGGAACGGAAATTAATGTTTTGGCTCGAGTAGAACTTGATAAGATTGTTTCTTTAGGGCAAATTGGGTTTGAATTGGAAATCAGTCACCAAACAGTAAGCCGAATTTTGCACAAATACCACTATAAATCATTTAAATACCACTTGTACGAAAATGATTACGAATGTAGGATAGAATATTGCAATTGGATTTTGCAGAATAATGTGCAGCCAAATAATGATTTTACTTTCGGACGAGTCTGGGTTTACAAATTTGGGATTATTTAACCTACAAAATACAAAACATTGGTCACAAGAAAATCAAAATTTATTACGGGAGGGTAACTTTCACGATTCGGTTTCAATGTTTGGCTTGGAATAATCGGTAGTAGAATCATTGGTCCAATAATATTTGAAGGACTCCTGACTCGTGCCAGATACTTGGGATTTCTGCAAAATGAAATTGAGGACAGTTTAGCTGATTTACCTTTCCATTTACGACAGGGAATATATTTCCAACAAGATGGCGCTCCTCCCCATAATTCAAGGATAGTAATTGATTGCCGTCAACGGAGATTCGGAGAAAACGTAATTTCGACGAATGGATGTTTGGAAATAATTCAGTTTTATGTGAAAAAAATATTGGAAAAATACCATGAAGCAGCTCAGGGTTGGGGTGCTTCAATATTTTAAATAAAAATTAGGGTTAATGACTATCGTATTTATATCTCGATTCATGTTTTGTTGGAATTGCTAGTAATACATTTTCTTGTCACTAAAACATACTTTAAGTTAAAGGTCCCTTTAGAATGTTGAAAATATCGGGGGTAAGTAAGTATGCCAAAATTATCATTTTTAGATATAGGCCAGTAGCTTCAGACGATTTACCTATGCCACCTTTGAAAAAATCAGGAAAGTTACGATTTATGGTTTGTGCTACTACCCATCAGACATCATTGATGTCTTAGTGACTTAAAGCGACGTGTAAAGCAGGTACCAAGTGCTGTAACCTCTAACCCCAGTGGGCTAAACTATATACTGAGTAAAACTTATAGGAAACAACTACTCAGCTCAGCGGACAAAAGCCCCTACCTGCATTGAATTAAACGTGCAAGTCTTGTTTGCTAGCTAAAATTATTTATCAATTCCTCACTAGACAGATCGGTTTCACATTGGAGCGGCCGAGAGATTATGCAAAAAAAGTACGACGTGATCTTTTACGAGAAGCGCCGCGCCAGTCAAACCATAAAAGATACGACAAAAATGTAGAGAATGAAATTCTCCGTAACGGCTCTATCGTTATGGTTTAGTCCTGAGAGGCGTTCAAAACTGCGTTGTAAAAGTACTCTCAGCGCGTTGTTATTGTTTAATTGATTTTAGGCAGTTAAAAATTAATGATGAAATTTTAAAGGATCGATTTCAGGGATCGATCTAGATCAATAGTAAAAAAATCGATCCTATTAGTCTACGTCTCAACGAAGTGAGTTTATTGAAAACAAATGCAATCAGTGTTTATTTTGAAGAAAGAAATATGATACTTCTAGTGTAGGGAGAAAGGGGGCTCTGTTTATATTATAACACTCATTAAGATAAAGAGTGTGGAAAATAATATAAAGTTACACCAGGGAGAGACCATTGGATTGTTTTAAACAATCAAATTTGTTTAGCAATAGAAATAGAATTAGTCGTGTTTTTACATTCGTATATCTTAATCATATTTTTAAATAAAGTTGACTGAAATTCTTCTTATGAAACTGGTGTTTTTCTGCTCCTTATAATCCACGATAAAATTGGACTTGGAAAAATCAATTCATCAAAGATTGCTCTGCGATATTTTATTCTACTTACTAGCATACAGAATGTGATTACTTGAAATTGAATTGAGTAATTAATATTATATTTATATTACATGACAAGTGACTGCGAGAGTGATTTTCTATTTCTCTTTTTTTATTGCGCAGTAATTCTCCAATAGGCACGATTGAAATTGCGGGAGTCCCCCAACATGTGATTAGATTAGAACAGCGTCATATGTGTTAAAACAAATACATTTTATATACCTGTTATTATTATTTAATCACCTAAATACGTCGTGCCTCAATCTACCCGTAACAATCCTTGAACACGGTACCAGTGAAAATCGCCATTCTTTAACATATCTGAAATCTTTAAGTGCCGATTAAAAGTGATTTAAATCGTATTTTGGAAAAGTAAGTTTAGTGTCTATTTTCATATGTTAATTATTATGCACAGAAATCGAAAAATTGGAAGAAAAAAATCAAATGTACCTGAACGATTTTTTAATGATTCTTTTACCACGAAATTCGAAAAAAATCAATTTTTATTTCAAAATATCGATTTTTTTTTGTTCGAAAAATCGGTTCTTGGAAATATCGATACAAGACAGACATCCTTATTTTAGACACTCTAAGTAATCATCGGGATGGAACAAAACATTTTTTCTTCGAAAATTGAAATTCTGTCGGCTCCGCAAAAATACCTCGAATTTTAGTTAAAAATTGAATAACTCTGAAACTGTTTGCCGTAACAAAAAATCTGAATGAAGAAAATGAAGGTTATTAAAAGCCCATCATTTTAAACATAAACACCACATAAATTAGACAACGCCCAAATCCCAAACTGGAGCTGCATGGCTGAGTTACATTGATGAAAAAACGGAGAAGCATATAACCACTTGCTTCGACTTTGTCAGGTGTCGAAGCCGACATTTAAACTGAGCAGTTGGCATGCAGTAAACCATCTACCTTTTTCACTTAACGTTCTAGCTCGCTGCTCTACCAAGCTCTGTCAATTTTCATTGTTTATATATGTGAAAAATGTGTATTTATAAAAAAAAAGAAATGACGTTTTACTACAAATATTTCGAATAAGTATATTTTTTGTTCATATTTCTTGAAGTGGGTTGGACCCATTGATGTGACGCTAACACTGACGTAGTTTTTTACGTAACATCAAAACCCCATACAGTGCACTCGACGCGCATTTCGCCTACCAAGTTGGCATTATCTGGGGATGATTAAAACTGACCTCATGCTAACAGTGTATCATATTTGTACCTAACCTATTGTTACGGTTACCATGACCAACTAACCAACTAAGAGCAGACTATATGAGATTGGCCCACTGTCACTATTCATACTATTTTTACACTTTGTAATTTCTAAACATTCAAATGCATACAGTTGTCTAGTATTTATTACATTTTTAAGTAATCTTAAATTGTTACGATATATTTTATGGTTATTCTTAAACGCATGTTGGACAACACTAGACTGACATGTTCTACCATATTTAATATGCTCCTTGAATCTAGTTTGAATTGATCGTCTAGTTTTTCCAACATACTTTTGATTGCAGTCCTCACGGCTAATTTCGTAAATCCCCAACTTTTTGTTTACTTCAATTTTATCTTTTGGATTGCCCAAAGTTTGTAGTTTATATCCCAATGAATCAACTACTGTCATACCAATATCTTTAAAAATCTTACCAATACACTGGTGAATCGAGGATCGTATGGAATCGATACAAATTTCGGATTTTCTATTATTTTATAAGATTGAGGAATAAAGAGACGCTTCGAAATTCCTCGATATTACATCTTACGGGATTAATGCCTATAAAATAGGAAGAATATATGACAATGAAAATAAAATTTTAGCCAGTAACACCTTGAAAAGTCGTCACGATGTTACTGACAATATCATTGACATACGTTTGTCCAGTCATGATCCTCCTGAAGATGTTACAGGTCGGTGCGTCCTCCAACACATTCCTCCCCATGCCACAACACGGCTTCCTCTAAAATTTACTCTGGGTTGGATACATATTTGGCTGTATCTCTCCCCTGACATTCTTCAAACTCATAGACGTCTACTATTGTTGTGCAAGCCGAAACGAAACTCATCGCTGAATAAAATTAAACTCAATTCCATGTCCAAGTTTTTCTGATCCCTTAAACGGGCTGCGTGGTCAGTTGGACGTAATCGAGGGCTTGGATGATTTGACAGGCCAAACTCCCTGATTCTATTTCGTATTGATTAGACACTTAATATAACTCCATGTGTTGCACGTAAGGTGCTTCTTGCTTGAGAAACATAAAGGATAGGATTCCTTTTTATCGTCGAAGATAACGATCTTGTTACGGTGTTGTAGACCGGGCTCGACCACTCCTGGGCCGTTCTTGTACAGAATTAGTTTCTAAAAACTGATTCCAAAGCCTACTAATGACGCTTTGGCTTACTCCTACTTCTATAGCAACATCGACTTAACGCAAGGCAGCTTGGAGCATACAATGGCCTTATTAGCATCAGGTTGTTAAATGGCTCGTTGCTTCCATATTTGTTCAAAAACAGAATGTATTTCTAAAACAGTTGAACGCAGTTAACTACAAAAGGATGACACTGGCCGACACAATTTTTGTAACATAGTTCACACTACAGTTTTTATATTGTTAATACCTCCGTATTAGCTGAAAAAATATCCAACAAGCCTTAATACGTACCATTTTTGTGTGAACACAATAGACCCTATTGCCAGGTAACAAATTTTATGATGGGTCGGCAATTTTAGAAGAGCAAGTTAAAGTAAGATGGGACATTTTCAGTGGCAGTCTTGTTTTGACTTTTGAAGTGCCCAATTGTATCCAATAGAAAGTGTTTTCGTTTCTCTGCATAACTCTGTTATTACAAAAATGTCCAATCAAACGCGCAAAGTTGTAAAACCTCACCTGAAAAGTTTTGCTATATTTGTGGCGTATTCTTTGTGAAGTCACAAGTGAGGCCATTGTCAAAAAATGTGAAAAAAGCGTATTTTCTATATTTTGGAGTTTTAGTCGGAGATCAAGACAAGCAATGGGCTCCCCACGTTTGTTGTGTAAGTTGTAGCGTATCACTAGTGCAATTGATGAAAGGAGAAAGAAAAAGTATGCATTTTGCAAGAACCCACCAGTCATTCTGAGGGATATTCCAAAAAAAGAAAAATAAGAAATCAAATATCCGAATTTGCCATCAGCTATAAGACCTGTTCCTCACAATGCATCAGACTTACCAGTGCCAACTGCGCCTTTAGGTTGGCAAAATATCGTTTTGGGAGGTAATGGAAATAGTAACGACTCTTCAGACAGCACAAACAGGTGTGCCGACTCTTTATATATTCCAGAAAATTTTAGGGACCCCCACTTAACTGCTCAAAATCAATTGAATGATTTGGTACGTGACTTGGGGCTGTCAAAACAACAAGCAGAACTTCTTGGTTCCCGGCTTGAGAAGTGGAACCTACTGGCTAAAGAAACAAATATTACAACTTTTAGAAAAATAAATGTAAAACTTTCCGCATATTATAATATGGAAAATTCACTATGCGCGTGCATTGATATTGATGGTTTAATGCAGGAACTTAATATCGAGCATTCCCGTTCTGAGTGGCACTTATTCATAGATTCCTCCAAATACAGTTTAAAAGCTGTATTACTACATAATGGAAATGTCAAACCATCTATACCAACTGCCCATTCAGTAACAATGAAAGAGGATTGACAGTATGAGCACCATTTTAAATAAAATTAATGACAACAAATACATGGCAAATATGTGCGGATTTTAAAGTAATAGCCATTTTAGTAGGGCTTCAAGGAGGCTTTACAAAATATTGCAGTTTTCTTTGTTTGTGGGACAGTCGTGCAGTAAAAGAACATTATGTGAGAAGAATTTGGCCGGAAAGAAAAGAATTTGAACCAGGGACTAGTAATGTTAAATATGTGCCCCTTGTAGATCCTAAAAATGTTCTTTTGCCACCCATTCATATTAAACTTGAGCTAATGAAAAATTTTGTGAAGGCTATGAATAAAGAGGATGAAGCGTGAAGGATGTAAATACTTAAGAGAACTTTTTCCCCAAGTAAGTGCCGCCAAACTTAAAGAAGGCATTTTTATTGGCCCTCAAATTAGAAAATTGCTTGATGATGCAGATTTTAAAGGAACACTTAACAGACAGGAACTCAGAACTTGGAACTCAGTGTAGTCAGGGGATTTTTAGGGAACAAGAAGGATGAGAACTACAAGCAACTAGTAAACGAACTTTTAGAATAGTACCAAACGCTTGGTTGCGGTATGTCTTTAAAAATTCATTTTCTGCAGTCTCATTTAAATTTTTTTCCTGAAAATTTGAGTGCGGTAAGCGACGAGCAAGGAAAAAGATTTCATCAAGATATCAGGACAATGGAAATTCGTTATCAAGGACGATGGGATTCAGCCATGATGGGTGATTACTGTTGGTTATTAAAGCAAGACGATTTGACTCCCATAAAAAAAAATGAACTGAGCATATGTTTTTCAAACATTATTCTCTATACTCCAGAGAAATAAAACTTCCTCTGCGGAATGAGGCTGAACAAGCTGAATTTTTGCAGAGACCTTCGTTTTGATGTTCTAATGAAGTACAAAAAAATCTCATATGCCTACCCTTGTGCGTCTTGAGATATCGAAGGTCAAAGGTCATGAAAATCGGTTTTTCGCGAAAATCTCACTTCCAGTGCATCTGACGTCGTAAGAACTCATAACAAAACTTACGTAAAATAGTATTCTCTACAAAATTGTTCATATACATTTTTTTCGTACGACCAACTGTTTTCGAGTTATAGCATGATAAAGCGGGAGCGCGCATTCGTAATAGGTAGTAATACTGTATTATACTGCAGAGCTATAAATATAAAAGCACTTTTCTTAATCTGTTAGACTGGAAAATTAAATTGCCATTATTAAAGCCGTTAAAAATTTGTTTATTTATAAAAAAATATATAATAAATAATTAATAACAAAAAATTCATTCTTTTCCACACCACGCCTTATGTTTCCTTGCCTTCCTCCTCGTCTTCGTCAGGTTCCACTAGCACACATTATCTTCGTCAGACGCTTCCTCTATATCTGTCGGCTCTATGTCTGTTGGCAAAACCTCTTCAGGCTCAAGGTCACTGAAGTCTTCGATGTTTTGCAACTCTGTTGACGCGTTCAGGCATGCCTGTCCGTGACACTGACCACAAACTTTGGAGCATGGCAGCCCGACTTTCCTACACCCGTACTGCACACCCCTTTTTACAATTACAGAATATTGTATTTAATAGTTCGTCTGCAGCAGGTGGCAGTAGTGTTGTTTTCGGCTGTAATATGTCGTTTTTTAAATCCCAACCCCATTCTTCGGGTTGTAGATTTTTCCCTAGCCAAATCTGTACTTGGTAGTAGACCCGATAAATATGCTTGTCTAGAATAAAAAAATGTTTTTTATTTGCATTATAATATATAGAGGCTTTGCATTTCATTACAAAAGTGGTGTGAAAATAATATCTACATTGTTTTGTTATGAATTATTTATTATATATTTTTTTATAAATAAACAAATTTTTAACGGTTTTAATAATGGGAATTTAATTTTCCAGTCTAACAGATTAAGAAAAGTGCTTTTATAGTTATAGCTCTGCAGTATAATACAGTAATACCTATTACGAATGCGCGCTCCCGCTTTATCATGCTATATCTCGAAAACGGTTGGTCGTACGAAAAAAATGTATATGAACAATTTTGTAGGGAATACTATTTTACGTAAGTTTTGTTATGAGTTCTTACGACGACAGATGCACTGGAAGCGAGATTTTCGCGAAAAACCGATATTCATGACCTTTGACCTTCGATATCTCAAGACGCACAAGGGTAGGCATATGAGATTTTTTTGTGCTTCATTGGAACATCAAAACGAAGGCCTCTGCAAAAATTCAGCTTGTTCGGCCTCATTCCGCAGATGGCCTTTTTTTTTACCTTATTTCCTGGAGTTTGTAGGTATATCTGTGTAAGCCTAATATATGTTATATACATATATCATTGATATATAGCAATCAATAGATTAGTAAAATTAACAGTAATGTTATTCCTGTCCATAATGTTATATTAATGTAAGAAAACGTTACGAGTAACGATTTTTTGATTGCCTTTTCTGTAATCAGTGGGATATACTATTCAAATACATGTTAAAAAAAATATATTTTTTTTGTCCGCCAGTTTAATTATTTGTACCTATCAATTTCAAAATTAGAAATAACAAAAATGCGATGAAAAAGAGACGTAACTTTTTTATTCTGGACATCTAAAAACCATGCAGTGTACATATGTTATACAGTATGTGTATTGAATTAATAAGACATGGATGTCTTAAATGGCAACGCTAAATGTATACCAGAGGCAGACAACCCGTCGCGTTGCTAATCAGCGAAATCATTTTTCATCTAGCTGTCGTGCCAAATTTCAGTCTTCCTTCAATGTACTATGTCTAATACACATACGGTATAATAGACGGCATCAACCACATTTTTACGGCCGCTATTTGACGGTGCCGTTTCCTAGAAAATCAAAGCTGAATGGTTTGCCCGGCGTTACTCGTTAGAGGTTGCAGCGCAATTTTTTTTATTAATTTTAAACGGTTGCTGCGTAATCCCCGAACCGCTCCAGTGTGAAACTTTTGTATGTATGTTATTGTTGCATATTTCCCATTACATAAACCGTAATCCATGCCTCCCAAATTTTTTAAAAATTTCGAATTAAGAGTCCTGGCCTAATAGGGTTGAAATCTTTTTGCCAATGTACAATTGTACAAATAATTTTTAATAAGTGTTTGTGACTAAAAAAAATTACCAAAATTGTTAAAATTTGATTCTGAAAACGGCTAGCACGTTGCGGAAATAGATTATGTATTTTTATACTATACTTTGACCTCGGACGTGTCTGGGATCGTATTTATTTTCTAAATTCTTGGTGATAAGCTGCATGCCTGTTATATTATATTTCCATATTGTCTCAGTCTTAGCTCATTAAATATACACAGAATAATATCGACTTCGTAAACACAATACTTGTAATGGAAGAACGATTAGTGACAGACTTTGTCATAGAAATTGAGAGTGAATTATTTTGCAGTGAAGATTGTGAAGACAATAACGTATGTCCAAGTGCTTTAACCTAAGTTTATTGGGAGTTGGCCAATGTTTTATTTTAAACTTTGTACTTTCTACAATGCCCAACAAGATTACTAACTAAAGGAGCTTGTAGTTAGATGTTTATACACCGTGTCTCAAGACCTTTTACAAATTGGGCGTGACTAGTACGTGAGTCATTATATAATAAAATAATTTCGCACTACATACGGAATTATGGTACATTGAAAAGACCAATACGTGTGTTTAAGACGTGTCATGTGTTGTAAAGTTTTAAAATTCAGCCCTTACAGAAGACTGGGAAGCTCGAGGAGAGGCGAGGCTAGTTAGTATGTTAATCACGTGCCCACCTGACTCGCTGGATAAAGCTGGTAGGCAGGGGCGTGCGGTGAGCTTTGATACAATGGAAGCAGTTTGTGATATAGGGTGATGGGTAGTGCGAAGCCCCGAGCGAAGCGAGGCAAAATTTTTTTTAAGAAAAGGGGCGTGGCTTCGGTATAATCATTTTAAAGCAAATGTCGAAAGCCGCAAAGTTATGATATCTAGAAAAAAAGTACACTTGTAGGATCGCCACTCCTCAATAAACATAAAACATAAAAACACCACAAAAATTAGGCAACCCCCGATTCCAAAGCCGAAGCTGCCACCGAGATTGCCACCGCCACCGAGATTGCCAGTGCCGGTGGCGGGGATCGAACCCGCAGCGAAATAAAGAGTTTGTTCAGTCACACTTGCCATCGTGCACTCTCTAGCCAACTATAAATCGAGCCAGCTAGTTAAGTAGTTAACATGCACATACCTACCTATTT
Organism: Rhamnusium bicolor; assembly: GCA_029963845.1. Taxonomy (NCBI): domain Eukaryota; kingdom Metazoa; phylum Arthropoda; class Insecta; order Coleoptera; family Cerambycidae; genus Rhamnusium; species Rhamnusium bicolor. The sequence continues at coordinate 576,790 of JANEYF010002760.1, forward strand.
ATAATGTAGTTTAATCCGCCTCTCCTTTTTTTGTGAAGTCGGAAATAACTTCGTCGTAAAAGTTTGAATTTTGGGACATCTCCTTCACAAAGTCCCTTTCTATTGTCAACAGGGACAATTTTGAAAGCCGCTCTTCACTGGTTGAATTTCTTGAAAAAGTTTTTATTCTTTTTAAGGTCGAAAAACACAATTTCAACAATTCAGAGTAGGCCTGATCCAAACTATTTTCTTTTATAAAGATAATCAGTTCGTTGGCGTTATGTTTCTGACTAATATCTTCTGTAGCATAAATAACTGAGTTCCGATCGTAACCCAACTATATCAAAAAAAGTTCCGTAGTTATCACTCAATGACTGAAGGGCGTTTTGTAGAAACTTTATTTTTAAATTCATTAAAATTACACAATTCTAAAAATTGTATATCACTAAAATTTTTAAATCTATTATTTAGTTGCCCAGTGATATTGTCCAAAATTTCGATAAAAAGTCTTCGATATGAAGTTCTACGATCCACTATAAATTCAGTTCGTATTCTTTTTCTTTGCGGCTCTAAACTGTCATTACTAGTTTTTTTCCCAGAACTTTTCAAATTCATTTCTTTTGTTACAAATAAAATTTTTGAATTCTTCAATTTTCTTTACACAAAATCTAACGTCATTTGATTTACTTTGCAAAATATTGAATAAATTGTCAGTAAATGGGAATATTTCGAAGAAAATATTTAACAAAAAATTAAAATCAGTCTCTTTTCAATGAATTTAAGTAACCTCTAGATCCATTCAAAGTCTCAGTGTCCCAATCATCTTTGCTTTGTAAAATATTTTCAAATAAATCAATTAGAGGCTGTCGATATTCAGACACAGTTTGTACTGCAGGCCCCCCCAATTTACCAGCCATTACAGCGGCCCCATCATAACTTTGGGCGATACGTTTAGCACCACACTGTAGATCATCGACTATCTGACAAACTATAGCATATAAAGCTGCAGCCGTTCTCTGCGTTGTTACGTCTAAAAATCCTAAAAAGCGCTCTTGGACTTTCCCATTTGGATTTATCTATTGTACTACGATTGACAACTGACTAACATTCGTAATATCGGTTGTTTCATCTAACATAACTGCAACAAAAGGAGCTTTTTTATTTCTTGCTTGATCTTTTCTAAAACAATATTGCTTATCGACTGAATCAAATCATTTTGAATATGATTCGATGTACCGCGAAATATCGTGGAGTGTTCTAGATGGTTACTTAAAATTGTATCGTATTTTGCCAATAAATCAACTAAATTGATAAAATTGCCCCTATTAGCAACGCTCCGAGATTCAGTATGACCTCTAAAACTAAGTTCATTTTCGCCGAGAAAACAAACAATGTCAACAAGTCTTTTTAACATTTCGATTTTTTTTTACAAGTTCATTATGCTTACGGTCACTTTCTTTCAACTGCTGATCTAATGAATGCTCAATTCGTGATTTTCCAAATGTTTTTTTTTAAGAACCGTTCGCAAATGAGTTTTACACTTACCATGCCTCTTTGTCACTTTGTGAATGTTGTTTAAATCTGAAAAGCCATTTTTATTCCAAACACCTTTTTCATTTGTGAAAAGTACATATGGCCAACAAAACAATTTACACAAATGGTCACAACCCGTTAACCACTGATTAGCACTGTACATTTCAATATTAAAGTACCTATAGCATGATTTAACTTTCGTTTTTAAAAGTTTTAAATCAGGTGTTGGTCTCCCGTTTCTAATAATATCCAGTTTATCTTGAAACGAATATGTTGAAAATCCCTTTTTCAACAAATTGCACACCATACAAACGCAAATAATATTTTCCACAGTGCTAGGACCAACTTCCATATTAAATAAGCAATTCTAAAACTGCTTATACGCGCACTTCAACGTTTTAAAAATCACTTGTCGGTTTAGAAACACCAAAAAAGTTTTTATAAATATAGCACAAAAGCTAATAATACTATGAAGATTAATATTAAGTATAATATTAAAATCGATATTAAAATCTATAAAACAAGACGCATTATAATACTATGCTATACGGCTCAAATATCAAGATTATGAAGTGGGGCTGGGATGCATTTCAAGAAGTTGCTTATCAGTTATATCTAAGTCGCGCGAGTTCGTGTTGGCTCGATTAATCGAGTGCGTCATCGTTACGGTTTTATCGTGTAACATTATCTCAGCTGTTGAAATGCAGGGCCGTGTCTATTGAAATTGGGTAAAAGTAAATTTTAATGATTAATATATGTGATAAATAATAATTAGGTTCTAATTATGTGTTTGTTTTTTAATAATCCCAAGGGAAGCACTGCTTCCCTTGCTTCCATGGACCGACCGCCCCTGCTGGTAGGTTGGGTTGCGTAGGAATGTGCGCATATGTACAAAATACATATTGCAGAATCTCTTGAGACACGGTGTATGTATTGAATAACCATAAAAGACTGTTCTAATGCTAATTGACTAACGTGAAATAGTACAATTAAAGTAGTGTTGAAACTAATCTTGTATTAGTGTTTTTATTTACCAATATTTACTTCAGAAAGTACTTCGTGCGGATATTTCACAATATAAATGAATAATTAAATAGGCCTTTATCTGTTTTACAATACAACTATAGTTGCGATATTTATTAAAAACTACATAAAACTACATAACCGCCATGTAGAACTATTTAAACTAAAAAAAAAAAAAACAGTTTTTGTGTAAATCTGTTATGTAACAGGTCCGGAAGAATGATAGATTCTATTACCCGTTACCCGCCGAAGTCGTATTTTTGAGACGGTTAATTTTGAACCTTCATCTCTAATATTGTCTGAACCCTATTTGTGGCATTCTCTAATTTTTTTCTTTTTCTTGGGGCTTACTACCACATGCATAATTCTTGGTTATCTAAAAAATACGGTTAGTTACCCAGTATGATACTGGAAAAACAAGCCTCTGCGCTTGTGACTTTACATCAAAAGATCAATCAGAGGGTATTTTTCGACAACTAATATAAGACAAAAAATATACAGGGTGGGGCAATAGTGCGTCCAACTTCGATATCTCGAGTTCTATGATAGCTAGAAACTTGATTTAAGAACAAAAGTAAACTAGACAAAAATATCTATAACCGGAAATTGTTTTCGAATATACAGAGTGAGCCGATACGATTCTACAGGGTAAAGTAACATTTTTTTTAAATGAAATGTCATGTATATCAGAATTCTTTTTGAAACCTCTTTGTGGCCTCCTTTCACTCCTGTATTATTATTGACTTTTTCCCAACCACATTAATGTAATGATTTTTTTTTATGAAACTATACCATTTAGGTACACGTGTATATTAAAAATATCACTATAATCACAACTATCGATTTAAAAAAATATGTATATGTTAATACCAGTTATGAGACATCTGTGTGATGACACTCAGCCACTTTCACTCCTTAAAAGTGTACAGGGTGACCAAAAAGGATTTTTAAATTTACAACTTTTTGAACTGAATTTTTTAAATTTTTTCAAATGGAACACCCTGTATATTTTTGGACGATGTGATGTAGGAGATTTTTTGTACGTACTATGGCTACTTGTGATCATTTTCAATTTATTGAACAATAACTGCAAAATTCAGCAATAAAAACTAAAAATGAAGTTTTTTTTTTTTTTAAATAATTCATGAGAAGGCATTATAATAAGCGTGTTACATGATGCCCATAAAAACATTACACCAACAACAATTCAAAATTTGAAGGAAAGGATAATAAATGATTTTGTTTAGAGGATCACTCCGGCAATTTTATGAACAGTAGAAACCTCATTCCAAAGACGCATAGAAATGTGTGTCAATCAAAATGGGCAACATCTGGTGCACTTTTTATAATATCTTCTCTTGAATTGCAAAAAAATATATTTTTATTACTGAACTTTACAGTTATTGTTCAATAAATCGAAAATGGTTACAAATAGCCATACGTACGTACAAAAAATGTTCGTTTTTCAATTCTACATCACATCGTCCAAAAATATACAGGGTGTGTCATTTGAAAAAAGTTGAGAAAATTCAGTTCAAATTGTTGTAAATTTAAAAATTATTTTTGACCACCCTGTATACTTTTAGGAAGTGAAAATGGCTGAGTGTTATCACACAGATGTCTCATAACTGGTACTAACATATTTTTTTCTTAAAATCGATAATTGTGACTAGTGATTCTTTTAATATACACGTGTAAATGGTATAATTTCAAAAAAAAAAAAATCATTACATCTAAGTGGTTGGGAGAGAGTCAATAATAATACAGGGGTGAAGGTAGGCAACAAAGAGGTTTCAAAAAATGTTCTGATATACATGGCATTCCATTTTAAAAAAATGTTAGTTGACCCTGTAGAATCGTCTTGGCTCACCCTGTATATTCGAAAATAATTTCCAGTTATAGACTTTTTTGTCTAGTTCATTTATGTTTTTAAATCAGGTTTCTAGCTATCATAGAACTCGACATATCGAAGTCGGACGTACTATTGCCTCACCCTGTATATTTTCCTAACGCTTCGGAAACGAAATCTGTTTCTCTCTTCAAAGTTATGTATTTATCTTTTTGTAAAATATGTGAGCGTGAAACGACACATTTTTTGTTTATATAGTATCCATAATACTTACACAGCACTGTTGATACTTAAAAATTATACGATATTTTAATTTTGTTCAGGTGTGGCGAAACTGCCAAGTTTAAAAAATCCCCAGATTCTTTCCAAGCGCATTATTAGGTTCCTATTGACTGGGCGAACATTGAAAGGCCAAACTACAATTCCATGTTTGTATTTCATGCAATTTTGATTGCTGTCCGTCCACCCATTGCCTTGAATTTAAAAGTTTTAAAAGTACTCCCTGTTCCATGTTCTCAATAACACAGGCACACAAAAAAAAGTTTTGCATTACCCGACATACTACTATACCTATACGTATTTTGTGGCGCTGAAACCGAATCCTAGGTCAGAGTTGATCCATCACATCAGGATTTTGACATAACCTTCAAAAACAGGTCAAAACCAGCCAAAACTAAAAATAAATTAAAAGCCTAAACGAGCTAACCACTTTATCTATATGCATTTTGGGGTGTTGAAACCGAATCCGAGGTCAGTATTCACCCATCACGTCAAGATTTTGACATAACTTCCAAAAACAGTTAAAACCAGCCAAAACTGAGGTTAAAAATAAATTAAAAGTCTAATCGAATTAACCACTTTACCTATATTTATTTTGGGGCGCTGAAACCGAATCCAAAGTCAGCATTAACCCATCACGTTAGAATTTTTACATAACCTCAAAAAACAGGTAAAAAACAGCCAAAACTGAGGTTAATAATAAATTAAAAGCATAAATGAGCTAACCACTATACCTATACGTATTTTGGGGCGCTGAGAGATCGTTACAACTTGGACATACTTGTAACTGCAGGGTGTTTAACATGTAATATTATTCATAACTGAAAATTGTTGTCATATTAGTTATTTATAGTTTGTCACCTTTGTTCTACTTATGTCTCTACAGTTTTAACGATTCTTATCATCATTTTTAATTTTTCATATTTCAAATTGGAAGATTTTCCGTTTGGCGTGTGTGTGTGTGAATGTATGTGTATAGTAGTGTGTGTGTAGGCACGCGTAAGTGTCAAAATGAATTCAGCTGTCTCATTAGATGCTGCGGCGATGAAAACTGCCTCTTTGAGGATGTGTAGAATTTATACAGATTTTTTTTGAAGTTATGTAAAAATTCTAACGTGATGGGTCAATGCTGACCTCGGATTCGGTAACACGATCATGATACACCCCCCTGTTTTCCTTTAGTTTTGAAGAAAATGATTGAAATTTGGGATATCCTATATATATAATAATTGACACTTTTTGACACACAAGTGATTTTTTTTTCATTTCCGGTTTCGCCTGAAGTGTCGCTAACTTTCGATTTTTAAATGGAACACCCTGTATATTATTGCATTTTTGATTTCTGCATAATTTTCTAAATCCAACGATACCAAATAAGTGATATTTCAAACGTCAATATTTTTTATAATATAATTTTTAGTTTTCCATTTAAGTGTGCTATGACGGTTCCTATTTATTCTAAATGATCCGTGTAATGCTAGAAATCCCGTCAAAATTACTAAATTACGTGATTTATGAGCAAATAAAGTTCATCAAAATGGTTTTTGGGGCCAAACTCAATTTTTTCAAATGGAACCATTAAATTACCTTGATATACATAAGGTGGCTTTGGAATACAAAAAAATGAACACAAAACATTACAACAGTTGTTCAAAATGCTGTACATTAACGTCAATGCACTTCTGAACTAGCAGAGCTGTTTCTCGAAGAACGTTCGCCAATTGCTGGGCCGTTATGCTATTAATTGCGCGTCTTAATAGTAGCTTCAGGTCTTCACGGGTTGTAACGGCGATTGCGTAGACAATATTTTTTAAATGACCCCAAACAAATAAATCAAGGGGTGTTAAATCAGATGACCTTGGAGACCACCTCACAGGACCACTCGTCGAAATTAGGTTTTCTCCGAATCTCCGTTGAAGATAATCAATTACCATTCTTGAATTATAGGGATGAGCGCCATCGTGTTGAAAATACATTCCCTGTCGTAAATGGAAAGGTCCTCAGTTTCATTTTGCAGAAATCCTAAGTATCTGGCACCAGTCAGGGGTCCTTCAAATATTATTAGACCAATGATTCTACTATCGATTATTTTAAGCCAAACATTGAAACCGAACCGCACTTGAAAGTTACCCTCCCGTAATAAATTTTGATTTTCTTGTGACCAATATTTTGTATTTTGTCGGTTAAATCATCCCAAATTTGTAAACCTAGACTCGCCCGAAAATAAAATCAATCCCAAAAAATCATTGTTTGGCTGCACGTTATTCTGCAAAATCCAATTGCAATATTCCATCCTACGTTCGTAATCATTTTCGTACAATTGCTGGTGCAATTGGTATTTAAAAGATTTATAGTGGTATTTGTGCAAAATTCGGCTTACTGTTGATTTTCAATTCAAACCCAATTTGCTTTAAAGAAACAGTCTTATCAACATCTACTGCCAAAACATTAATTTCCCTTCCTTCGTCAAGAATGAAATTTTCTTCGTGATCATTATTCGGAATTGATTTTCAAGACGATTAAAATAATTTCTCGCTAGACATTGTCTATCAGGATATCGTTTGGAATAAAGGTGTCTAGCGGCAACGGCATTTTTTCTACTTTCCCCATAAATAATTAACATGTCCACTTTTTCATCTCTTGTATAAATTTGCGGTATTTTGAACAAAATTAACAAGAATTTTAAACAATTTTTTAAGACACAATAAAAACACCGGTAAACTAACAAATGTTTGACAAGCTAAATATTTCATTGTTTTTAAAGCCACCTTAGTTAGTTACTTCTTAACATTTAATTAGAACAGAATTTTATTTTCTTACTTTCTTTTAGCTGTAATTTTGTTTGTATTTATCGCACATTTTAATACGACATATGAATTATTTCTTTATTAATAGTACTAATAAATGGTACCACGGTACCAATATGTTTCCATTTGAAAAAATTGAATTTGGCCCCAAAAACCATTTTGATGAACTTTATTTGCTCATAAATTACGTAATTTAGTATTTTTGACGGTATTTCGATTTTTCTAGGATTACACGGGTCATTTAGAATAAATCGGAACCGTAATGAAACACTTAAATGGAAAACTAATTATAAAAAATATTGACGTTTGAATAATGTCACCTATTTGGTAACATTGGATTCAGAAAATTATGCAGATTCCAAAAAATGCAATAATATACAGGGTGTTCCATTTAAAAATCGAAAATTAGTGTCACTTCCGGCGAAACCGGAAGTGAATAAAAATCACGTATGTCAAAAAGTGCCGCATATTATGTATATAAGATATCCCAAATTTCAATCAATTGATCCTGTTACCGATTCCGAGGTCAGCATTGACCCATCACGTTAGAATTTTTACACAACCTCAAAAAAAATCTTTATAAATTCTACACATCCTCAAAGAGGCAGTTTGCATCGCCGCAGCATCTAATGAGAAGAAGGAGGGTTTACCATGATCCTGTTACACCCGGTATAGGTAAAGTGGTTAGCTCGTTCAGGCTTTTAATTTATTGTTAACCTCATTTTTGGCTGGTTTTTACCTGTTTTTGGAGGTTATGTCAAAATCCTAACGTGATGGGTTAATTCTGACCTGGGATTCGGTTTCAGCGCCCAAAAATACATATAGGTATAATAGTCTGTTGGGTGGTGCAAGAAATTTTTTTTTTTACCTGGTTTTTGGGAGTTGTGTCAAAACCCTGACATGATTGTACAATTCTGACCTCGGATTCGGTTTAAGCGCCCCAAAATACGTAAGGGATAATAGCCTGTTAAATGGTGCAAAACTTTTTTTTTACCTGTTTTTGGAGGCTATGTCAAAGTCCTGACGTGATGGGTCAATTCTGACCGCGGATTCGGTTTCAGCACCCTAAAATACTTTTTTACTACTTTTTTTTGTGTGCCTGTGTAATTATTCGGAGAAATTTTTATGGATTTCAAATCATATCAAGAGTTTCTCGTGAAACACGTGAAACATTTCACTATAATAATGAAAAAATAACCAAAAAAGTGCATATCCGTTTCAAATCATGTTGCTAATTTATAATTTCTATGTTTTAATAAAGTATGTAGCTGTAGCTCTATTATAATCATTAATCACATTTTTTTGTTCACTTATATACTTTGAAAATACCCACCACCTTTTTCCTTTCGATACACTTATGAACAGTTTTTGTACAAATATGCATGTATTATACAGGGTGTCTGTTTAATGCTTCAAAAAAAGTTAGGTGTGAATTTTTGTATATTTTCAGGAGTAAGTATTCTTGGGTAAAAATTATGATGATTGACTAATAATGCTTACCAAACAATAATATTAAAAAAAATAATGAAGACGGAAAGCAAGGATGGTGATGTTGATATTACCATATCAACTTTTTTCTTCGCAAAAGTCAGAGAAACAATTATATCGTTGACAAGAAATGACAAGAAAGGATTGTCTCATAGGAGTAACCGTTTCCGACAAAAATAATATAGAGAATTACATTTTGTTATGCTTTTATGATATATTATGAACATACTACAATCTGAAGTAGATGGCTTCCAAATTAATTAATTAATTTGTCTTTGACATTTTCATTTAGTCGTTACATAAAAATTAGTTGTATGATTGTATACAAAGTTGTATAACCAATATAGTTTGCGCGAATAGCTTCACTTGATTTAGGGCAAATGTCATTGTAACTATTGTCTTGCATCTGCAAGATGGTATGGAGAAAGATTCCCCAATCGGCAAGTACCCAATCGTAGTAAGTATATGCAACAGTTGATCGAAGTTTTCGAGAAAAAGGTACTCTCATTAGCACACACATAAGAAATTTTGGGTCTCGTGTATAAATGTTCGGGTGTAGCCGTCAGAAAAATAGCATCTCAACAAGTCGAAAGATGTTCACAGAACGTTGAGAGAGCAGCAATTAAAACCATTTCATATTCAACATGAGATACAAACTCTCGATTACAGTTCTGTAACTGACTGAGAAATAAGTTTACTATAGAGAATAATTTTTCAACAAAAATATTATTCACCGATGATGGTTCGTGTTTTATCCGTAACAGAATAACGAACATACATAATTTACACAAATGGAACGATGAAAATCCGCATGCAACCATTGTCAATCACTAACGACGGTTTTCTGTTAATATGATCTGGTATTATTGGCGACCATATTATTGGGTTACTTGATTTACCTTCAAACCGAAATAGCAATTACGACCTTAATTTTTTACAAAATACACCACCAGAATTAAGAGGAGACATACCTCAACACATTAGAAGAAGCATATGGTATATGCACAATAGTGCACCTCCTCACTTGGTACGAAAAGTACCTATTTTTTTCCAGAACGCTGGATAGGACGTAGTCCTGATTCACCCATAGAGTGGGCGGCGAGATCACCTGCCTTCGCCCCACTTGATTTCTATTTGTGGGATTTTATTAAGACTAAGGTGTATACAACTCCTGTACAAACACGAAAAGAACTTTGGGCACGCATTCTTCAAGTTTTTGAAATTGTTTCAGATGAGAATCACTTATTTGTTGCATCAACTTGTGCATACGAGAATTGTCGGTGAATTTTAACACCGTGTTTGTATATTTTTTCTATTTAAATGATTTTGTTCCCTCGTTTTTAATTAGGTAATTTAATCTTATTCTCAATTTTTAAAATAAAACCAGGTTTGATTTGATTTTTTATTTTTTTATAAAACAACCACATTTACAAGAATATGAAACAAATACATTTATAAAAATAAATTTAAAGAACAAACGCGTGTTTAAGAGTACTTCTCAAGGGTAACAGTGTTGCAAATTTCTGAGGTTTTGTTAATAATAAACGAGGCCAATCAAGAGTACCCAGTAGAATGTACTATATAATGCAGAGTTAAATAATCCAGAAGCCATCGTTGACAGCTTTAGCAATTTCAAAAGTACCTTTCTTTTTAGCCTAATGGTGACAATTTTCTTAATATAAATTTCAATATGCCTAATGTAAATATTCAATCATTATCTGAGGACGAAATCGTCTCTGCAAAGAAAAAATTGAAAAACAGAATGACTGTACCGGGTACTGTCTTGCTGGTTTCCTTCTCTAAAGAGGTGTTGATTTTGTTGTGCCGAGTATCTAGTATTTTGCCCGTTGAATAATCCCAGATCTGTAAACGTTGATTTATGGGAAAATAATATTTGCCTGGCAAAATCATTATTCTTTCCAATGTTAGTTATAATAGCCCAGTCATAAAATATCACTTTTCTTTTAAAATCGCCTCCATATAACTGTTGACTTATTTGATATTTAAAGTTTTTGTAATTGTTTTTTCTTTAAAATCCTTCTTGCAGATTCGTGGGTAATATTTAACTCATTACCAATTTTCTGGAGGGATACATTCCTATCAGTTTCAACAAGGGCTAATATATTTACTTCAGTCTCCTCGTTTTTGATTACCCCTTCATTTTCATCATTTACCGGGTCCATTTTTCTAAATTGAACTTTTAGTCTTATGAAATAATTTTGCGGCTGGTGTCGCCACATATTGCACCCAAATGTCGAAAATGAACCATATTATGATATCCAATACCTACTTGGAAAATTTTCATTATACAAAGAGTTTCAGTTAATAATTTTGAATTTCATAAAAAATTTAAATAAGGTCGCAATATTTGAGGGTAATGTCAAAAATTTTAATTTATTATATAGAAAATTTCATTCATAATCAGAATGTGTTAAAATTTACAGGGTGTTCCATATAAAAATTCAAAATTGATGACACTTCCGGTGAAACCAGAAATGGTATTAATAATGTATGTTCGTCAAAATAAGCCCATTTACTTCTCGTGCGTCATCTGAAAATTTTATTCTGATTTTTAAAAAATTGCGGGCTGATACATGATCTCGTTGACACCTGGTATAGTGAGTGACTCAGTTTATTTGTCAAAAATTGTTGACACGTCTTGGTGCAACCATTAAGGATTCTTTTTAATGTATACTCGTGACAAGGTATTTGGAAAACTGCCAGTATCTGTCTCATACTAAAGAATGGTGATATCTCTTATGAAAAAAACTATTGGGCTATTCCTGTGTAATTTCGCGAAGGTTTTTGATATGTGTATAATCGCATCTACCCACTTGTTAAAAATATCATATCACTTACTTGATCAATCCTGTTTTATGGAAAAACGCTCAACAAATACAAATTTAATATATTTACGCAATTAATTTCAGAAGTTGTTGAGCAGGGACAGGTGGATGTGATATAAACCGACTCAAAAACCCTTGATCTCATAGATTATTGTATGCCGCTAGCCAAGTTGGAACAATACTTCAATTGTTTCATTGTTACATAACTTAACTTTTCCAGTACGTTACATATAATTGTTTTAAATTTAACAGTTATAAAATTACATCAGGGGTTTCGCAAGGATCAAATCTGGGTCCGTTACACTTTTCTGTATTTATAATTGCTTTGAATGATATCGGATACCATAAACTGTTCCGTGCAGATGATTTTAAAATGTATACTTCAGTCAATTCTGCGGACGACAGCCACAACCTACGAACCTATTTGGACGTAATGAAACATTGGTGCAATCTAAATCTAATATAATTTGAACATTACCAAGTGCAAAGTCGTCAAATATTTGTGAATTAGGTACTTATTACTATCAGATCGATTGCAGGCTCTAGTCCGCACCAATTCTACTAAAAACTGAGTTTTCACTTTGATAACAAATTAAGTTTTTCTGCGCATATTGAGCAAACTGTTTCGTCCTCTGAATATGTCGAGATTTATTCTTTCGTGACCATTTCAAGCTTGAATACTGAGTGTATTTGCTCAAACTTAACGGTTCTAAATTAATTGTGATATTTTTCTAAATTTATACATTTAGTGGGCCGATTGTTCACTGTTTTCTCGGAAACGGCTACTTCTACGAAAGATTGAGACAGAAAAAAAATGCTTATTTTAATCCTTACTTGTCAACGAGATAACTGTTTCCATGATTTTTCCGAATAAGAAATCTGAGGGTGGTAAAGCGGGTCACCATCTTTAACCAAGCCTTTCCGTTTCAATTTTTTTTTCCATATTGCATCACATTAACAAACACTACAGTTGATCCAAAAATATTTTTTAAGTTTAGTTGGACGAACTCAACATGCCATTTTTGTCACTCATCATGATTTTTACACAAAAATTCACATCTCAGTTTTTTTTTTTGAAGGATTAAACAGGCACCTTGTATATTAGTATTTGGTATTAAAATGATTGTTTTTAACACGCTTTTATTAGCTTCACCTGTATGTTTGTGAGTTTGTTTGTTTGTAATCGACTCTTTGGACTCGATTTTGACCCACTTTAAACGGACAGATTTAATTGAAACTTTGTACACTTACGAAGAACTGGTAACAATACAATAATTTGATAAGTTTATATCATTATCCTGATCAGGATCGCCAGAATTAAATAATTTCCTCACGTATCCTCTGCGTGAGAGCAAGTGGCTTATTACTGTTAGTACACTCCGTGATTCTCAGTTCGTTCGTTGGCCGAGCGGGCTAAGGCGCAAGTCTTAGTTGACGCGAAACGGCGGTCTCCTCGGGCGTGAGTTCAAATCCCGTCTATGGCTGAAAAAAATATATTTTTTTTTTTTCAGAAGTATCTGTTGGATCGTAATATGTTATAATATCAGCATCAATAAGCAATATAAATATAGTTTAAAAAAAAACTAAAAAACACTCTTTCATAGCACATCAAACTAAAAGTGAAAAATAAATATAGTTTAAAAAAATTAAAAAACACGCTTTTAAAGCACATCAAACTAAAAAAGTGAAAAATAATTATTAATATAAACTGAAAACAATAATGAACGAAAAATACTAGTATTATTGTGAAAAAAAGCGTGGGGCGCTTTGTGCCATTTCGTATATCGAGCAACCCACGCTTTTTTCACAATAATACTAGTATTTTTCGTTCATTGTTTTCAGTTTATATTAATAATTATTTTTCACTTTTTTAGTTTGATGTGCTTTAAAAGCGTGTTTTTTAGTTTTTTTAAACTATATTTATTTATTTGTAACTTCCCATTAGAAGTCATTTAATCTTTACCGGAAAATTTCCAGACGTTTTCCAAAAAAAATTATATTACTGTTAAAAGGTCAAACAGACCACACACACACACACACACATACAGCTTTGATTATTATTTAGCATGATTAGAATAATGTTCATGCAGATATTTTTGTGACACTTTGTAATATGTTTCAGATTCAAAGGTTAGGAAACAAAATGTCTGGGGGGGCAAGTAGAAAAGACGCAACAACTACATTAAACGGAAGTAACATACAAAACAACACACGAACAAAAAATACAGCAGAACAGCAAAGAAAAGACAAAGAAAAACAAGATCGAGAAAGTTTGCTTTTGTGGAAGAGGCCTGTAATCACAATAGAATATTTTTTTAGAGAAGTTGTTATACTGTTAACTACATATGGAAAAAAGTAAGACGTTATAAGACAGGACAATGCAACAATTATATTTTACCATTTTATAACACATTTTGTGATTATACAGGGTGTTTAAAAAAAGGAGCAAAAATTTTTCAATAACAATTGTGAGATATCACAATAGGACTTATTTGTCGGCCACTAAAGCCCATACCTAATTTCAATCCGATATCTATTGTAGTTTTCATTCTGTAATAAAAAATGTGTTAAAAAGATTAAGGTTCAACGCTCAATATCACAAAAACTATTCATATTAGGACATATTATGTTTATTATAGTTACCAATTCACGTCCGCTTCGTAGATGGAGAAACAAGCCACGAGCAATTTGGACAAAAAAAATTATTATTAACAATACATTTTAATTATTGGCCAACGTTTTGGTGGATAGTTCCCACCATCTTCAGCGCTGCAAGAACTAAATTATGTTTTAAAAGCAATGCGAGCCATTATTCATATCATTTTGAAAAAAATATTAATAAATAAATAAAAGACAACACATAAAGAATAAAAATACATAAAACTTTACATTGCATCACATAAAGGATAAAATTATATAAAAATTTAAAAAGTAACAAAAAAAAATTTTTTAATTAATTTAAGAAATTTAAAAAAAAATTAAAAAGGAGCTTTCCCAAATTAATATATTGTTGTAGCGTCAATTTTAATTGAAATCGAGTTTTTTCATTGGAAAAAATTTCACTGTAAAAATACAAAATACCGGCTAGCTGATAATATTATTAAACAATAATTCTAGTGTAATAAACAACTGCCCGTATTCACACAGACAATATTTTCAACACATTTTAGCCTTTATGTGACATAATGTAGTTTTATGTGTTTTTATTCTTTATGTGTTGTAATGTAGTTCTTTTATTTATTTATTTTTTTGTCAAAATGATGTGAATAATGGCTCGCATTGACTTTAAAACATAATTTGGTTCTTACAGCACTGAAGATGATGGTAACTATCCACCGAAACGTTGTTCAATAATTAAAATTTATTATTAATAATAAATTTTTTTGTCCAAATTGCTCGTGACTTATTTCTCCATTATGATTATTAAGCAAACCGTGCTTATTTTTATGTGCACCCTAGAAATGTTGGCACGTTTTTTTTAAACACCCTGTATAATCTTTTAAACCAGAAGTGAATTAACATTGCAAATAGACACATCCCTAACATAAATGAATACGTTACTTGATCGTTCGTGATAAATCATGACTCATAAGGGTGACACATCCACAAGCAAATACTGCCTGGTCGGGGAAAGAAGACCCGCGGAAGGAATTTGATTTCTACATTCCATTCGCAATTAAGCGTAAATGAAATAAATGAATTACTGTATGGCAAATTTTTGTGATTGTTTGCATCCTCATCATTGGGAGAGATATTATATTCCTAATATGTGGTTTCGCAGAAAGCTGGCGACTTGTCAGCAGTACCCTCCCTGCTGCGCGTTACTTTCGCCGGCTGGACGGTACATGTGACACAGTACGACAGTAACTGAAAAACTGTCATTTAATAAACCGCTGTTCAGTTGAATCGAGTCACCCGGAAAATTCGTTAATCTTTAATATCCAAGTTTTTTAATTAATCCATCGGAAATAAAGTTATCCGAGTTATCTTAAAAATACCAATAAAATTATGACTCAGTGATGTTAGCCTTTACAAATACTTTTTAGTATGGGTTTAACGATACAGATTGAAATCTAGAACGAAAAAAATAGTTAATAATGATTATTTCATAAAATTTCGAGTAAAAGTTTTTGAATTTATTCCGTTATAAACGTAACTATAAATTTATGAAAAATTACGTGACTGTTCAACTCATGTGTTATCTACATAAACATATTTGAGGTCTATGGTCATCTGCCATTTTCATTTATCAAAAATTGACTAATGAAAATTAAAAAAATTTTTTTGTGCAATCAAAAAGATCTATTTTGACTATTTTTGCTTGTGGGTATTATATCGATTATTTCTTTCATATGTCAATTTGTAATTTTTAATCAATCGCAATATTTTAAATTCCGTAGCAACTAGAAATATATTAATGGCAACTATTAGAATTCCAGGTGGTAACGGGAAATATCATATAAGATAGGCGTACTACTGTCATACAAAATATTTTCAAACGTCTCATTAATTGAATAGGTTCAAAATGAGTCGATTAAATAAACATATTGCTTATATATGTATAGCTGTTTTTCATGTCCACTAAAGAGAAAGTAATTTACACATCTCTAATTATTATTAGCATTTAAGAAATAATCTAAATAAATATAACTCCTTCTTGATAAACTAGCGGCCATTATATTGTTGCAAATTTTCTTAAGAGCTTTCCAATCTGACGACTACATTTGGCGTTCAGGGAACGAGGGTTAACGCGCTTGAATTCACCACTAGAGGTGCTAGTGTACGGAAAGGTCAATGTCACTAAACGTTAATGTTTACTATGGCTTTTTAACGCTAGTTTTTAGTATTTTTAAAAAAATTAGCCGAAAAACATTCAACACAATGATGGCAGACGGGGAAAGTAGTAATTTACTTGCTAAGTATGGAAATTATTATACTTATCAGAAGTGTCTTATGTCATTAAAGTTAGGTTATATCAAGAATGAGTATGATGAAAACAACGAATGTACATGATTATTACTCACGATTTTCTTTAGTAGACTCCTTTGGTAACGCATAATCGTCAGGATTAAAATGTTTCTTACAAACACACGAATGTTTCGAAGGAGTAAACTTATCTTTACCAATCACTGTTTTAGGCGAGTTTTGTCTCTCGGAAGCATATGTCCGCCTTTTGTCTCCGAACAAAATGGAACTGCACAACACTGAGGCATAATTAACAAGGTTTTTTATTTGCTGGTGTATGAAATAATTATAATAAAACACTATAATAAACTTTTTTTCCCGCCTAACAATAACTTTTGACACGACCTTACTCGACCAGTGGCCAGTAGCATTACATCGCTATAGTGCTGTGGTGCTTTACTCTCACTGAATAAACATTTTTCGAATCAGGTAACTTTAACTCTTAAATTTTTTGGTTGGCAACATTGATGTTTCTTAACCTATAATCAATGACATTCCTCAAAAGGGCTTATAGAAATTATAAAGAAGAAATGAAGATTATGTGGAACAAACTATTCCCTTATATACCCTGGATAATTTAAAATCATTTTAGAATGTTGATATCTCTAGAGATATAAATTTGCTTATCTATTTCCATAATTCAAGTTTCTTAGGTTAACATACGACTTTTGTTGACAAGCTACATTGTTTTATTTACCAATGCAGCGCTAAACTGAAGGAATTATATACTTTATCGCTTTACTAAAGCGTTGCAGCGCTGCATGTAAATCAATGGCCGCATTCAGGGAAATGTAGCGCTCTAGCGCTTTATTGCAGCGGTGTACTGAATGGTTCAGATAAACACGCAGCGCTGTGGCACTTTAGTAACGCGATAAAGCATATAAATATTTCGCTTTAGCGCTGGATTGGTAAATAAGGCAGTGTAGCTGTCAACAAAAATCGTATCATCCAACGTGTCAACGCGATTATAACCTAAAATAAATTGTGAAAACTCCGCTATCCGTGGAGAAAACTTAAAATTTTAGTGAAATGGAGGAAGATATCATGCATCTAGAATTTGGAGACGAAATTATTTCTGTTCCCGTACACATGAAGAACGGCAAGAAATATTGAGTGGTAAGCTTTACAAAAGAATCTAGGTACTCCTTTTATAAGAAAATTCAAATAAAGCAATTAGTAAAGATTTATCCAATGTTGAAACCCATATTTTGTTTCAGATGAATCATATGCAGCAGAATTATGTTTGTTGCATTCAAATTTTAGTTGGGTGAAATGTTCATTCAGCGGGAGTAAAGCGCCACAACGCTGCAACGCTGAAACGATACAATTCCCTGAATGCGACCACTAACTATTCAGTACACCGTTTCAATAAAGTGCCACAGCACTACGTTTCCCTGAATGCGACCAATTTTACTTTAAATCTTCAAAATTGACTCACTCTCAAAAGATTGATGACAATGTAATAGCCGACTGTTTATCAAGGTCTTGTTATATTACCCTTGAATAATAATAATAATAATAACAATATACCACATATGGTCCAAGGGAATATTTTAGATAAAAATAAAGAAACTCATATGTCGTATTTGTTTTTAAAATATTACACTCGCATAGTGGGCGCATCTTTTAGTGCTTTTAATTTATTTTGTACATTATGATGAATGTGATATAAATACTCTTCTATTGACAAAGAAAAATTGTCCGCCTTTTGTTTCCGAACAAAATGGAACTGCACAACACTGAGAAATAATTAACAATTTTTTTATTTACTGGTGTACGAAATAATTATAACAAAACCGTATAAAGTTGTTCCGCGCCTAACAATAACTGTTGACAGCTACCTTACTCGCCAGTGGCGCCAAGTGGTGAGCCTAAAAACGGTAGCCCTCATTAACAGGGGAATTATAAATGTATTATTATTAAGAGTTTTATCGTGTCTACATTATTTATTAGTTTAGTGTTAGATATATTTATTACTATTAATTTATGTTAGCATTTCATATTCTTTATTCAGGATACTCACAGTCAATGAACAGTATTTTCATGCTATTACTGCTGGATGAAATCTGCATTAACACCAACTTAAAATTCAAGCATAATTAGAGTATTTATTTCTTTTTGTATTTTTTCTTATAAATCATCCCATGATTAAGGCATATTTATTACTCACCTGATTGTTCTTATTTTAGAATATTAGCAAATAAAAAACTTGTGGTAGTCGTAGCGATCTCAGTATTATCATTTTACCTATTAGTAAATTCCAAAGGACCACATCAAAATATAGTACAAGGAGTATACAAAAAGTTGTTATGGTGTTTATATTGGATAGGTTTAGGTGAGTCTTTCTTTTAATATATTTATAATATTATCGATATAATTTAAATTAGGTCAGTTAACTATTTTCTGAACTCTCAGAAGCAAACAGACATATATTTAGGGAATATTACAACATCATTCTCATTATTAATGCATTAAGTGATGGTTTTGATTTTCGGAAATTTCTTCTGGACTGTCGAGTTCTTTTTCGCCACTAGGAAATTACCACTCGTCTTCGACTTGTGGTGATTAGTAGTAAAAAAGATAAAGACATTCCAGAACATAGATTTCCATAGGAAGTCAAAACCAGCACGAAATAGATTCAGGTAGAAAATTGTATGTCTGCTTGTAACCATGGCAAGGACATAGAGAGATAAGATAAATAAACAATAAACTTGTCAGATATAATTTCTGGAAATCATGTACCTGAGTGATTACCAGAAATTATCACATTTATCCTGGAAATCACCAGAGCCTTAAGAATTTGTATGTAAGCTTTGATTGTTAAATAAGTCAAAATTACTCATTTTCAGCGTTAGTACTTCCACAGCTGGGCAAGACTTCTAGAAATACAATTTAGAAATCACAAGCTAGCTTTAAATTAATTTGCTAAATTGAAATCATTTATTTTAAACATTTTTTTTTAATGCATGGCTTATAGCTTCTGATTTCATTTCACACGAAAAATTGTTTTAGCTTATGAATCGTTTTTATAATTTAGAATAGGCCTAAAATTAGTGATGGGCACTATCAAATGAATTCATTTGAATAAATTCATTTAATTTTTTAGAAAACATCATCTCAGTGATATTGTTAACTTGCCAATTAATGTGGCTGAGTTTCACCTCTCATAAAAAATGGGTCTTTAGAATCAGAACCGACATAGCCTTGTATTAGTCACATGTCATCATCAGTTAGTTGGCAGTTGCGTTTTGTTTATTTTGTTTATCGTATCACATAATAAAATGTGTATCTTATCTATGAATAAAATACCTGCTATATCTATACATATTCATAACCTCCATTCTCAAATACATTTTTTTAATTTATTCATAAATCAACTGTCGAATTATTTGAATAAGTACCAACTATTCGAATTATTCGATAGTTTTTATTCAATAGGTCCCATCATGTTTATTTTAAATATAAAGAAAATTTGTTTCTTAAATGTTTCAAAATTTATTAAAAATTCTACACGTGTTACTGCTTCTTAGGCCTTTGTCAAGAGTAGAGAGAATATTGTAAATAGTAAAATATTGTGAATAGTAAAATTTGTGTTCATTGCTTATACATATGTATATATCTGGTACTATAAAACTATTGTAAAATATATTTTTATTACTTGAACATTTCTATATTCATTAAATCTAATTATTTTATCTAAAATATGGTGATGTTTTTATTATCTTTAATAGCTTTGCTTATTTCTAATTGTTCTAATTAATCAAGTTTCTTTCTTTTCCAAATGGTTTAACATCATTCAAATCTATGAAATTATTGTTTTCCATACAATGTGATGTGTTTCCAATAGTTTTTTTGTGTTCCTCGAATAGCTTTTTACATTTTGCAGAGTTTGTCCAATGTACAGGGAGTTTTCTTTAAAACTGAATGTCCCCTTATTTTTGTTAAAGTTAATCGATTTAAATTTTTCAAAAATAGCCTTATGTGGAATTTTGTGTAGTTTTCAAATATGCCACTATATTTTTTTTATAATAAAGCCAAATAGGGTTGTAATTTTTAAACGGAACACCCTATTTTTATATTGTTGAATTTATTGCATCTGTCCAATTACAATAATATATAATAGTTGTTTATTAAAAAATTCTTGTCATGATGACAATTAGTTTAAATTTTGTTAAATTAACTTTTCGTAATAAGTTCTTTTTTGAAATTTGTTTTTTTCCCTCTATACTCGTAATGCGGTTACTATATTACTATATTTTCTATTTATGTGCAAATTTTAAAATTTTGCAATAAACAATGTGTAATTTATATTTTAGACGTATGGATGCTCAATCAGGTTTTGGTTTTTTTTTCACGAATATCCATTAATTTTGGAATAAACATAACTATTATATATCATTGTAATTGGAAACGAGCAGCGAATTCAAAAATATAAAACAGAAAATTTAAGAAATTTTTATTCATATTTAAGAAAATACAACTTTATTTTGCCTCCTATATATTTTCAGATGGAAAAAATATAATATCATATTTGAAAACTACAAAACATTCTATATACATAAAGCTGTTTTTTATAAAATTATAATCAATCAGTATATTAACAAAAATAAGGGTGTTCAGTTTTAAAGGAAACTTCCTGTACATTGGACAAACTGGACGAAATGTAAAGAAGCGATTCGAGGAACACAAAAAATATATTGAAAATGATGTATATAGCATAAGTATGTCAACACATTGTATAGAAAGCAATTGTTTCAAAGATTTGAATAATGTTAAACTACTCGAAAGAAACTTGATTTATTAGAATAATTAGAAATAAGCAAAGCTATTAAAAAATAATAAAAACAACGAATGAACAGCAAATTTATATCGCTCACCATATTTTAGATATAAATTTAGAATTAAAGAATATAGAAATATTCAAGTACCTAAAAAAATTAATTTTATAATAGTTTTATAATACGAGATGTTTGTAATACAGATTTTGTATAGAATCATTACATTAGACATGGGTCTAAACCAGAGGCAGGTAAGCCGTCGTTCGTCAACGTAAGCAATAAGGTAGCAGAGAATTAATTTTCCATCTAGTTGTCGTGTGGTCAACTTTGCACACTTTGCCAATTTTTAGTCTTGCTACAATGTAGGTACTATGTCTAATGAATCAGTACACAATCTGTATAAACAATAAGCACAAGTTTGCTGTATTCTTGACAAAGGCCTAAGAAGCCGAAACACGTGTAAATTTTTAATAAATTTTGAAATATTTAAAACTCAAATTTTCTTTATATATTTAAATTTAAAATAAAATAATATGGTTGATTAATTAATTATAGCCTTTCAAATAAGCAAATAAAGAATAAATATTTATATTATTTTTGCGCCTGATAACGTTAATATTTGATAATTCTAAAATATTTTTTCTAAATACATGTATTTATATTTTACATAATCAATCATTTATCAAAGATATTTGAAACACTTACTTTAAAAAAATAATTGTAGGGCGTTTTTGACAGTAACTGTGAAATTATGAAATAAAATATTATGAAATTTTGTAGATGACTAAAATTTTATTCGCATATACAGGGTTATTCATTATAAATTACCCACCCCTTATCATTATTATTGCCTGTAGAAAAAAAAATGTTTTAAATAAAAGTTATATGGTTATGACAGAATTTTGTTAAAATGCTATCAAAAGTACAGTAGCATGCAGATTTCAGGGGATACAAAAAAATAATATATTTTTTAAATGGGATACCGTGTATATTATTAAATTTTTGGAATGATCCTTTGTTCCTGATTTCAAAAATATACCATATGTTACCCCTACCCATATACCATTATTGAGTTATTAAACGTCGAATATCTTAGTTAAACTAGTTACTGTAAATATTGGAAAAGTTAACATTTTTTAAGTGAGATGTGAAAATGACAACTATTATGTTTGACAAGTGACATTTCTTTAATGAAATAAACAAAATGGTTTACAGTGAGGAAGAAAAAAACCAAATATTTATACAAAATAGATAACAAAGATTTATTTAGGAAATTTAAATATATATAAATGATAATTCATAAAAGATGTTCGATGTGTCCACCATTATTGTCAATGCATAATTGATAACGTCTTCTTATATTTATAATTGCACCGGAAATGGCTTCATTATTTACATTCAGATTGTTTATTTCAAGTCGAATCCTGTCTTTAATGACTTAAATACTATTACTATTATTGACAATGTCTTTTAGAAATCCCCAAAAACCATGAATCCATAGGGGTTAAATCCGGACTGTTAGGTGACCATTTAATAGGTCTTTTATTCCCTATTCATATTGGGAATACATTATTCAAATGATCTCGAACCGGTAGGACACTATGCGGAGTTGCCCCATCCTGCATCCAAATCATATCATCAAGTTCGGCTTCCGAAAAATTTTGCAAAAGAATATTTTCTGCTTCTGGGATAATTATTTCCAGATAGGTAACTCCAGTTAAAAGTATAATCATAAAATATAGGCCCAACAATTTTGTTTCTGAAAATTCCACACCAAACGCTAACAGTTTTCCTCCTGATTTTTTTTGCTTGTTTTACCGATCTTTTTCTGTTGTGCTTGTTTTCCCACGACCTTCGATTTTTCCTATTAAAAACTCTTGCCGTAGAAAAGGATGATTCATCAATCCATAATATTTTAGTAAAAAAAATCGGGATCATCTGGCGGCAAAAGTCCAGCCTTTTCCTTTTATGAGCCTCTGTTAAAACTTATACGGGTAAAATTTTATATGGTCTGTAGCTGTTATTTTTAACACGCTTTTATTAGCTTCACCTGTATGTTTGTTTGTTTGTTTGTTTGTTTGTTTGTTTGTAACCGACTCTTTGGACTCGATTTTGACCCACTTTAAACGGACAGATTTAATTGAAACTTTGTACACTTACGAAGAACCGGTAACAATACAATAATTTGATAAGTTTATATCATTATCCTGATCAGGATCGCCAGTCCTTTCCTCACGTATCTTCTGCGTGAGAGCAAGAGGCTTAATATTGTAAGTATATTCCGTGATTCTCAGTTCGGTCGTTGGCCGAGCGGGCAAGTCTTAGGGTGATAACACAACACAGCGGTGCGACGTCGCATCGCAGAAATCAACGACGTCGTAGAAATTTGCGATGCGACGTCGCTTAGTACAAATCCTGGGCGAAACCACAACATTGCGGTGCGACGACGCATCGCAAATTTCCACGACGTCGTTGATTTCCGCGATGCGACGTCGCACCGCAGTGTTGTGTTTTCACTTATGAGATCGGCAATGATTCTCTCAAGCAACGCACGCGCAAATCACGGAAGTCTGGTTGTCTTTTATACGCGACTTTTGGTGGTATTATTGTCAACCTATAAATCTTTTATTGTATTTTGAGTGTTATTGTTAATCAAATATTTATTTTTATATTTATGCATATGGCTAGATTTGTACTGTGGATTGCGAAACAGAAATCTCGTTTATATCCTTTAGTATTGTATAAAAATGATTTATTTTATTGGAAAAAATGTTTTATGTTGCCAGCAGCTTATTTGGTTTTTATATTTAATTATAACACGCCATACATACATCAAACGTGTCGCTTCTGATATAGGTCTTCCGTGGCCGTGCAATGAACGTTCATCGCATCGCATTGCGGTGCGACTTCATTTTTGCGATGCGTCGTCGCACCGCAGTGTTGTGGCCTGCAACAGACGTAGGACACGTATTGCGCGGTCCACATCTCACTAGAAGCATCTTCTCTGCGATGCCGTGGCGATGAAGTTTTAACGTTGCGTCATCGCATCGCATCGCCGTGCGACGTCGTTTTTGCGATGCGACGTCGCACCGCTGTGTTGTGTTTTCGCCCTTAGTCGACGCGAAACGACGGACTCCTCGGGCGTGAGTTCAAATCCCATGGCTGAAATAAAAAATATTTTTTTTTCAGAAATATCTGTTGGATCGTAATATGTTATAATATCAGCATCAATAAGCAATATAAATATAGTTTAAAAAAACTACAAAACACGCTTTCATAGCACATCAAACTAAAAAGTGAAGAATAAATATATTTTAAAAAAAACTAAAAAACACGCTTTTAAAGCACATCAAACTAAAAAAGTGAAAAATAATTATTAATATAAACTGAAAACAATAATGAATGAAAAATACTAGTATTATTGTGAAAAAAGCGTGGGGCGCTTTGTGCCATATTTTTTGTATATCGAGCAACTCACGCTTTTTTTCACAATAATACTAGTATTTTTCGTTCATTATTGTTTTCAGTTTATATTAATAATTATTTTTCACTTTTTAGTTTGATGTGCTTTAAAAGCGTGTTTTTTAGTTTTTTTAAACTATATTTATTTAACGTGCGTTGGATTTTGGAATAACTTTTACTTAATTGATCGACTGCATTATTTATACTACATTCAGAATTTTCTAAAAAATAATACAATGTTTCAAAAAAGTCTATTCGCGAATAAATAAGGATGGGTTTACCTTCGAAATGAAGCAGTATATATAGCCTTCCTGGTTTGCTTGAACTACAGGCTTTTTTCTACTTAAACTGGAGGTATTATTCACCTCTCGGTAAATATTTTTGAACATATTTTCTGATGGTGTTGGACGATTTGGATATAACACCCTATATGCTCTTTTTGCTGCACGTTTATTTTTGTTATTTTGTATATAACAAGTAAATATTTGGACTTTTCCTTCCACACTGTAAACCATTTTGATTATTTCATTAAAGAAATGTCACTTATCAATGAAAACAGTTGTCATTTTCATACCTCACTTTAGTAATGTTAACTTTTCCATATTTACAGTAACTAGTTTAACTAAGATATTCGATGTTTAATAACTCAAAAACGGTATATGGGTAGAGGTAACATATGGTATATTTTTGAAATCAGGAACAAAGGATCGTTCCAAAAATTTAATAATATACAGAGTATCCCATTTAAAAAATATATTATTTTTTTTGTATCCCCCTGAAATCTGCACGCTACTGTATTTTTGATAGCATTTTAACAAAATTCAGTCATAACCACACAACTTATATTTAAAACTTTTTTTCTATAGGCAATAATAACTATGATAAGGGGTGGGTAATTTATAATGAATAATCCTGTACATTTTCCGAGATAGTAAATTAAAAGCTGGTATTACATAACTTAGCAAATCCTCAAACCTGTTCAACGTAAGTTAATAAAATTTCAGTAAGTGCATTACAATAGACACTTAGTTTTTTAATTTTTTCTGCTCAGCAATTTTGACGATATTCATAGTTAAAATGAGGGCTCAATGAATTTGAATTGTATTAGTGGTATGGTCACTAGCTATAGTACACTTTTTATATTATATGACTGCGCTCAAGATTCCAACAAAACAAAACAATGAAATTTAAAAGTAGTTTGTAAACGTTTTGATCGCCTATGAAGAAAATGTTTTCAAACTATCTAATAAAATTTATAAAAGCATTTTGCAAATTTTATTTTACTTCATATTGCTGTATAAATTTTCAGGTATATTATCGTCAGTAGGTTTAGGGACAGGTCTTCATACCTTTTTATTATACTTAGGACCACATATAGCCCAAGTTACTCTAGCAGCATATGAATGTGAGAGCCTCAATTTTCCAGAACCTCCTTACCCAGATGAGTAAGTATTATATCTTAGTTTTAAAACCAGCAAATCAGCTTTTTTATTGTGTAAAAATAATTGAGGGGTTTCCGAGAAAAACGTGATATGTCCAAAATTAGCAAATTTTAGTTCATTGCACCATTTGCCGCTTAAAGTCAATTTCTATACAGTGGAAACATTAGTTTGGGTAAAAACCTTACAAGTATCGAAATATTAAGCCTTAAAATAAGAGTAATTCGGCAAGAACGTTATATCTCCATTGAAATTCTGGTAAAAATATTACTTGTCTGGAACTAGTTAGGTTTTTGCCAAAAATTCGTAAATTTTATCTATTACTTCAGTGTTGGCTACGCTTACAGAATATGTGTTGGCTGTGATGTGTCATACATACATTATAAACATAACTTTAAAACTTCTATATGTTTGAGACATTTGGTACATTTGGTATTGTTTTGTTTATTGACTTGTCAGGTGTTAATGTGAATCTTTTGTTTACTTGAAATTAAAACAATGAATTTAGATTCTGAGGAAACTAACTGGCCGTTAAAGAAAAAAACTAAAAAAAGAAAGCGTGAAATAATCAGAGACGATAAAGTTGCCGGTAGAGCTCATATAAACCACGTTGGAATCCACATACAGGAGCGAAGAACTGGTTCTGACTGCAGCTATTTATTTTTAGGGATAATTTATTTATAAATATATTATTTGAGTACTTACCTTATCCACAATAAAAAAATTTACCTTAATTTAACAGAATTCAGTGTGGACTATATACACTATGATTAGATAAAATTTCAACAATAATAAAATAAAGGTATTAAATATGTAAAATGGGAAAAAGTAAATACACAGCGTTTACACTTAAGTACATTTAATTCAAATTTAAATCACTAAATGTTTAGAATAATATTTTGTTTAATTAGGTATTTTAGTTCCGTTTAATAAAATGTTTGGCAAAAACGTGACTTGTCCATTTTAAATAATTTTTTTTTAATGAAAACCATAAATACTTTTTTACGAATAATAATGTAAGATAAAGTAAAACTACAATGTACAACGCCAAACAAAACCTAGACTTCCTAGTTTCGTTTCTGATGAGCCAGGATGATCTTTTTTTATTTTCTCAAAAACCACAATTTTGGACAAATAATGTTTTTCTCAGAAACCCCTCAATTGTTTTGCCTCATTACTCCATTACTACTGTCTATAACTGTGGAAAATATAACATATACAACATACCTATGTAAGTCATATACTCATACTTAAAAAAAAAAATCAAACTCAGTGTAGTGAGACATCTCCATTATCATGAAAAATTTTCAATGATTTTAAAACAACACTATGATTTAAGACAACAAGGAGAAAACAGTTGTACAATAGTTGATACTATATTTTTTCCTTGTTTCTATGTTGTATTAAATTATATTAGATCTTCAACAATTTTGTTGCACATAATGCACTTTTTAACTTGGGTCCGATTGCACGGTTGCTAGGATTCTAAAGCAATCCCTGAAAATAACCCCTGGTAAAATAATTAATATTAAAGTTACTGAAATAGGTATTTATGAAGTATTTGCACCCCTTCACATTACACTTAAAATAATAAGCATTTTAATATATTTTTGTTTCACCCTGTACATTTATAGAGAACAGATTCCAAATCTGTGGAGAGTTCTACTTATTTACAGGCAGTTGCATTTAAAACTCTACTGAAAGAACCAACGAATTCAAAAATATAAAAAAATATACAAATATATAATATATCGTCGGTCTTATCACGTATGGGCGTAAATAACAAAAAGTGAGAAATTGAGTTACGCCGCTTCTAGGCTTTCCTTGTATGTACTTTTCATCTCACGAAGTGGCAAAACTGTATCGCTTATAGTTTAATTACAAACAATATATACATTGAGGACGTATGTGCTGAAGTATCTACATGATTTCTCACGTAAAGGCGTAAAAGAGATACGCCCGTTCGTGTGACAAAATATTGGCTGGCGCAGATAAATTGGTCGGGCATAACTTACAGCACGAGCACAATATCGAGTTCAATGTTGTTGTTTTAGTGCACCATCTGTTAACGGGTAGGTAAATAAAATGAAATGGCAATCTAGTACAATTTCCTGTAATTTTTTTACATTTTTTCACAAAACCTGTTGCAATATATAGAATATCGAGAACAACATTGGTCGTGATTTTAAAATTCCAACCTAATAACTGACATGTGTTAAAACGTTTTGTTTTCTTTGCACTAATTATTTTGGTTAAGATGGATGTGCTTGTGCGTTGGAGAAACGGTTCGAAAAATGTGGTGTCTTCTAAAGAACTAAAAACTGTAAAGTGTAAGCAAATAAGTGTAGGATGTAGTGTTAAAATGTTGTACAAGGGACGGTGGTATTATGGTATAGTGTTGGCGGTTGAAACAATTGCACTTGAGGACAAAGATCAAAGTCTGAAGATGATCTCCCACTTACAGAAGTCAAAGAGCTAGTAACCGTAGTGCATTCTCCTGACGATGAGAAAGAAGTTCACTTAGGCACTAGTTTAATTGAATTAGAAAACAAGCAAAGTAATACTGCCGATCAACGTAGTAATAGTAATTATTCACCCATGGACGATTCTGATGCCGATCCTACTGTGACTTGTGAAGTTCGCGCTTGTAAAAAGGATGTTTTTTCTGCTTGTCCTTACTGTGCAATTTTTTTATGTTTTGAACATTTTGATGAAGATCTTAAAAACTGTAATGATCGTCATCGCCAAAACGACAACGTGTTAATTAATATATTTAATGAATCTGTCAGTCAAGAAGAAACGAATTACATAAATAAAAATACTGTTCAAGAACAAGCTATTCCGGAGTCTTTTACTATGGATGGTGAGGAAAGGGAAGGTAATATTAAGCCTCGAAAGAAGAACAAACAAAAACTTGCAAAAATGTTAAGAAATCAAGGTAGATGCTCAAATATATTGATTATTAGAGGGAATTCATAAAAAAATGTATTCTTTTAATTTCAGGTCAGGAGTATATTAGTCCCAACACCAAGAAAACGGTTCCTGCCAGGTATATGAGAAACCGTTGCAACTCAGCAACATGCAAAATTTACGGAAAGAACTGCTCTTATATCAACGATGAACAACGGCGTAAAATTTTTGATGTTTTTAATAAAATTGGTGACTTACATCTTCAGAGGGTATTTTTGACGCGGCATTTGGAGCTTAGAGGAACAAAAAGAACTACTACCAATAAAGAGAAATCTCGTAGGCAGCATACTATAATATACAAGCTGACAGTAGATAATGAGGCTGTTGTTGTTTGTAAGAAACTATTTTTGAATACTTTAGGAATCACAGAAAATATGTGTAGAACGGCTTTATCTAAAATAAATGATTTAGGTGTGTTAGTAAAAGAAAAAAAGAGGTGGCAGACAAAGGAGTGAAGAAATAAAAGAAAAGGAGAGAAATATGAATATAGCAATAGAGCAACACATTAACAGATTTCCCAAAGTTGAATCGCACTATTGCCGTGCAATGACATCGAGGATGTATCTTCTTCCAGATCTTACTTTGCGAAAGATGTACGCCATGTATCTCGCAGGATTTAGAAAGTCAAGGAACTAACGAAAAGGCAAGTTATTCTTTGTATAGGAAAGTTTTTAAGCGAAAAAACTTATCCTTCCTGTCACCCAAGAAGGATCAATGTTCACTATGTGTAACTTATCGAACAGGAGACGAAAATGTAAAAAATAGTTTAGAAGACAGGTACAATTCTCATATTTCAGAAAAAAATGCCGTCAGGAAAATTAAATCTGAATGCAAAGAGGAAGCCCAGAAAGATAAAAGCATGTTATGTGCAGTTGTCGATTTGCAGCAAGTTATATATCTACCCATTTCAAAGGAAAGCGCAATTTTTTATAAAAGCCGATTGTCAAATTTCAACTTGACAATTTACGATATTGCTACTAAGGAATGTTTCTGCTTTGTCTGGAATGAGGCCATAAGTAAGCGTGGTTCCTCTGAGGTCGCAACCTGTGTTTATAAGGTGTTCCGAAGAATACAACAAACAACCTATAACGAGAGTTGCTCTATTTGCTGATGGATGTTTTGGCCAGAATAAGAATACTATCATCTCTGCAATGTTGCTGTATTCTCTGAATAAATTCACATGGTTGGAAGAAATATGTTTACGATATTTTGAAACTACACATGGGCAGAATGAGGGTGATTCTGCTCATAGTGCCATTTCCAATGCAATTTCTTCGGCAGGAAACATCTATATTCCTGCACAGCTTCACCCTATAATTCGTTTAGCACGGCGGAAACAGCCTTATAAAGTTATACCAATGAATTATGATGATTTTTATGATTTCAAGTCCTTTTCGAAGCAACTTAGAATCTTGACAATTAGAAAAACTGATCGAGGCAATAATGTGATGTGGCCGGATATCATGGAAGTAATGGTGACTAAAAAAATCTCCAAACAAATTATTTTTCAAAAAAAAGCCATCTTGATAAAGAATACGACTCCATTACTTTAAAACGTTTAGAAAGTAGCATATCCAATATGCAACTTCATGCTTTAAATAATGAACCCCCAAAAATACCAAAACGAAAATATGAAGATTTGATTTTACTTTGTATAGGACAAACACCGGTAGTTTGACTGCCAGAGGGTAGAGAATTTTATACATCTTTGCCTCATGAGCAATAGTGTATAGTTATTTTTTTTATTTGCAAACATTACAGTCGGCATTACAAAATGTTAGTTTTTTATAGCATTGTAAAACTTTATTTATTTTTGTAGAACAATAAATTATTTTACTTATGCACAGTTTTTAATGGAATGATAGAAAAGTATAAATAAATTGCTATTTATTAAAAAAAATTATAGACACTCACCATTTTTTTAAAGGGTATTTATTGTCTTTTTCATAGACGTATTTTACATAACGAAATAAATATATTTTCACGTAGAGGCGTATCTACAAATTTCGTCCTTTTAAAAAAAAAGTATGATAGGTACATTACCTATTATTAAATGAGCGAAAAGTACATATTTTTTCTGTTTCAACCCTAAGATATCATTTTAAAATACTGCAAAACAGAAATGATAGGGCCATTTCAAAGTCACCCTTTTTTGTTTTTGCTCTCTGCTGTAAAATATGCAAAATTTAGATACGTCCATACGTGATAAGACCGACGATATATTTCCAGAGATAGAAAAAATATAATAGAGAATTTGAAAACTACAAGATATTCAACGAGGCTGTTCTTTTGAAAAATTAAAATCGATTAATATTAACAAAGATAACGAGGAGTTCACTTTTAAAGGAAACTTCCTGTACAGAATGATTGGATTACATCACTGAGTTCATGACATAAACTTTGTCTTTTTTTTTTACAGAATTATATGTCCCAATGAAAGAGATCCTCTTTCAATAACGATATTTGCTATAATGTCAAAAGTTAGACTGGAGGCAATGTGTTGGGGGGCTGGAACAGCCTTAGGGGAGCTTCCTCCTTATTTTATGGCCAGAGCAGCAAGATTATCAGGGTAAGTTAGCATATACTGGGTGTCATTTAAAACCACTGACCAACAAAAACTGGAGAAACTGCAGACGAAAATAAGATAAAATCTTAAACAATTTTTCCAGAAAACCCTCGTTCAAGATATAGGGCATTAAAAGAATGTTTAGTGCATTTTTTTTTTATTTTTAGTTTCTTAATAGTATATTGAAATTAGACTGAAATATAGGGAATAGAAGAAAAAATTTATAATGTTTTGAAATTGGTGACATGTTCAGAATGTAGATAAAAATTTAAAACTAAAAGTTCCCGCTCCTAAAAGGGTGAGCCTCATCCCCTACCCCCTCAAAAAGCTGCATTTTTGTGATTTTTCGAATTTTTTTTAGCAAAACGGTGTCCTATGCGAAAAAAGTGTAGAGATGTAGAATGTTACCCATTAAAAAGGTCCTTTTCATGTTTTTGATAGATCTAATAGATTTCGAGTTATAGGCTGCTGAAGTAGGGCGATGTTTCATTTCACAACTGAAATTTGTAATTCGCGTTAGATTTTCTCAAAAAAAGATTTGATTAGTTGGCCCCGGAACACAAGCTCATTTTGTTTATTCTACAATTTCCACTTCAAACAATTAATATTCTTTTGAAACTTTAATGACGTATTTGCAAAGTAAGTAAATCCTAAAAGATAAAGAAATAAAGGGCTTCACCCCTATTCTCTCAAAAGGGGTATGTTTTCGGCTTTCTGAAATTTTTGCGAAGAAATGCAAAAAGAGAACATGACAGAACTTTCCATAAAATAGGTCCTTATCATATTTTAGTAGATTCCAGTGACAGACTGCTGAAGGTATGTTTAAAATTAATTTGCCTTTTATTGAGTATCAAAAGCAAGAGTATTTTTCATTCTATTATTTTTTTATTTTTATTCGGGTAAACGAAGCCGTTGCCTTTACTGTTGAAAAATTGTGCAGGTGTGTGTAGCCATAACAAGCAACGACGCCTATCCCCTCCACTGAAAACCTAGTGATCATAGCAAAGCAGGGCCAAGTGATGTGGAAATGAGCTTATACTGAGACAGAATCTCCATATCGAAAGTATGATAAAAATAAATTTGTGTAATATTTTTCTTTCGAAACCATTTTTACAAAATATAGGAGAAGTATAGGACACTACTTTACTTATAAAATCGAAATAGCAAAATTACCCCGTTTGTGTAAGGGTAGTGCTAAACCTCGCCCCTTAATAGTGGAGACTTTAATTTTTAAATGTTACCTAATTTTACTTTGTAAAAAGTTACTAAATTTTCTGAATTTGAAATTTTGTAATTGAAAAGAAAACCTTGCAATATGTGCGCAATTAATGGGCATTAAACTATAATAATAATAATGAGTGCAAAACCGGATCGGCAACCTCCTCACGGTGCACCCTGGACAGGCAGAGGTAACCCTACCTGACATATGTCGGCTGTGGGTGCCAGGGCCAACCACCCTGGTACCCTGAAACTCTGGTTCCAACTACATGCAGAGGAAGGGCTCCTCATGATCGACCCCAACCAGATGGGTGTCAGAGACAGGTTGGAAGAGCCCCACTGGAAGGTCTCAATGTTGACAACAATGGCAATAAACATGGACGCTTTAAATGGATGAGGGAACTTAGGATGAGGGAACTTGAATTTCTGACCTGCAGCGAAACTGAGCACAGGGGATATATGGTGTGATCACCTGATGCCTGGTGTATCATGCACCCAGCAGCATCTGAGAGATCAAGTATCCTTCTTGCACATGACAGTTTATGTAAGGGCACCCAATCAGCTGGAAAAACTGCCAGCCGCAGCCCACTGCGGCAATTAACAGCGCATCGGGAACATCCTGTCAATGTTGCCAACAAGATTTTTAGAATTCTCCGCGGTAAATTTTAAAAATACCCGATTTTACCCAATCCATTACTTTAAATTTCCTGAATATTTACCTAAGGTTTAAGATGAAGAGGGAATGAAATTAAAGAAAAAAATGGAAGATTTTAAATAAACAAAGAAAATTTGCTTTTAAATGTTCCATAATTTTGAAACATTTAAAAGCAAATTTTCTTTGTTTATTTAAAATATTTAATAATGTTTCACAAGGAGCCAACCGCAGAATCAGTACAATGTATAAAAAATGGAAGTGTTTTATTTTTATTTCTTTTGCCATACATTAATATTATACATGGAGCTATGTAGTTCAAAATTTAAAACTTTAAAACTCTTTTTTTTTCTGTTTCTATTTTTAATGTGGCTAACATGCATGTCTTGATATTTTTCCATGTAGACGTTTTTTGATTCCTTCCCGCCTGTTTCAAGAGCCGCAGCGTGTTGACCACAATACGCTAACTGCAACAGATGTCAAAACCGTCTGGAAGGGAATCTACGAAACGACGCGTCCATTTAACAAAGACACTCCAAGAATCACACACTTCGAGGCCTTCTGCCATAGACATCTTGGAGAGCCAGAAAAAGTGTGTGCGGCAATCAGTACGAAGGAAGTGCAACAAGCTCTTGTTAGCGTTAAGAACTTCGCTGCCCCAGGTCCAGACGGCATAAACAACTGGTGGTGGAAGAAATTTCCTTCCATTCACCATCGTCGGGCACGAGTTTTCAACACATGGTTGACCGAGGGGCAGCAGATTCCGAACTGGTTTGTCGAGGGACGTACTGTGCTTATCCCCAAAAGGGGGATCTCTCCGATCCAAAGAACTCAACTCCTGCTACAGGATATTTACACGTATCTTGTTTATTAGGATACTGAGGTCTGTTGATCCGGTCTTCCAGCAGATACTCGAACAGCATGGTGCCAAGAAGGGCATGGCAGGTTGCAAGGACAGCCTGCTGATAAACCGCCATATTGCACAGTATTTTGTACAATACAAGCGAAGTCTATCAAAGTTCTGGATTGATTACGGCAGCACCACTAGTACACAGCTGCTGCCACTCAGGAAAACTCGCTTCATCATAACATCAGGTGCACAGCGGGTCACGACAGAGCAGGTGGCATTCAGGAGAGGAGTTTTCCAGGATGACTCCCTGAGTCCTTTCCTCTTCTGCATCTCGCTGCTGCCATTGTCTGTTGGGCTTCGCCAAACCCACGAGTATCAATGTGGACCACTCAGTGATCGGAGGCATAAGGTCACCCAACTGTTTTATATGGACCTTTATACCTCTGGAGAGCGTGAACTACAAAACGCTCTTAAAGTGGTCGAAGAATACACGGGAATTGGTATGGACAAATGTGCAGTCGTCCACCTCAAGAGAAGATGCGCAGCTCGCAGACGGAAGCATCCTAAGACATCTGGATGCCAGAGAGATCTGTACATATCTGTGTGTGCAACAAAGACACATCCAGGATGTAAAACAAATAAAGGATTCTCTCCGCGGCAAGTACAGACACCGACTCCGAAAGCCTTGGTCCTCAGAACTATCGGGGAAGAACAAGGTGTCTGCTACTAACGTTCTTGCCGTTCCAGTTCTGCTCTACTCCTATGGAGTAATGAAATGGACAGAGACGAGTTGCGCCAATTATACAGAGATACCCGCAAGATGATGAATATTGATAGAAGTGTTCATCGTAGATCGTCCATTCCTCGTATGTACCTCCCACGTCACCAGGGGGGAGGGAGGACTTCTGAGCCTGGAGTATACGCATGACAGAGTAGTACTGACTATGTCATGTAACTTCTTCAGGAGCTCAGCAGTTAAATTCTGAACACTCAATTCGATAGAAATTTTTGGTAGCAAGAGATAAAAAATATATTTCGGTGAGGCAGAAATAAGGAGAACAACGAATCCCTATCGAATAAAGAAATCAGAATCTTGAGTCAGATCCCCTCTTGCGGTTTGTAAAACATTACGAAACTGTAGGAGTGGCAGGGTGTCTACAAATCTGGAAAATCTGAACTTGTCAGGAAATTTATTTTAGTCAGGGAAAACTTGGAAATATCAGGGAATTCCTGAAAGTAAGCAGTGAAACCTGGAATTTTCACTTTCAGATAATAATTATTAATAAGAACTATTAAACCTGTCAGAATTGTTTTACGGATGAAGATAATGAACGCTCCCTGATATAAATATTATTTATATGAAAACGCAATCTATATGAACGTACTCCATAGTTCATATTCATTTCTAGTAGTTACAGATATCGTTGTCTCTGGTAGTTCAAATAGTTTATGCGAATAATTTGTTATAGGATGATGCACGATGATGTGTTTGGTGTTGGATATTATAGACTAAAATGACAATTGACAAGCAATTCAATTCCGCTTGGCCTTGAGATAATTTTAATTCTTGGTGCTCTAGAAGTAAAAGAAAAACCATTATCGGCATACTGCAAGTTGTGCTATAGTGAAATATATTTGAGTAATATGGGAAGACAAGCCCTCTTGAGCTATAGTAAAAGTAAAAAAACATGTAATAGCAGGAAACTCAGATATTCATTACAAACAATTTTTAAGGAAAATTATTCTAATAATAGACATACGGCAGGCAATAGAGACTAATATTGAGCTGGAAAATAATGTTAGTGCAAAAATTAGTCCAGAAAATGGTACTGCACCAAAGGGGCCCGTAGCTGTACTAAATGTTCTTGAAAAATTTACACATCGAAATAATG
This sequence comes from Rhamnusium bicolor, assembly GCA_029963845.1. Taxonomy (NCBI): domain Eukaryota; kingdom Metazoa; phylum Arthropoda; class Insecta; order Coleoptera; family Cerambycidae; genus Rhamnusium; species Rhamnusium bicolor. Next base: position 613,386 of record JANEYF010002760.1, read on the forward strand.
TGGCGCCAACTGAAATACTGTGGTGTTTAAATGTTGTCATTACACATACATCACTAAGAAGCTCTTCAAGCACTTTAAGAATGTTACCTCTGTTGTTCTGTACACGGCGGTCATCAGACCTAGGCTCCAATATGGATCCGTGGTCTGGTGGCCGAGCATGGACAGAGCGATGACATCCCTAAAGCTGGCAAAAGTCCAGAGACTAGCCTGCCTAGGGATCACTGGCGCAATAAGGACGACACCGACAGTTGCTCTGGAGGTTCTGCTAGGCCTGCCAACGCTTCCCTCATGGATAAAGAGGGAGGCTATGGCGGCTTATCTGAGAATGCGGGATTCTGGGAGCTGGCAGTGTTCAGGCAGAGCTGAAGGTCACGCAGCAATTGCTGGACTGACGGAGAGGGAAATCCCTTTCTCTGTCCTGAAGCTGAGAGAAGCGAAAGATCAGCTAAGGTTGGAAAGGAATTATACTCTCACTCTTCCTAGTAGGGAGGAGTGGAGTGAAGGAAGAATTGACTTCCGCCCGGACTCTGGTGTGTTATACAGACGGATCTCGGCTGGCCACTAGATGCGTCTTCCGGGCGGGAATATATCTGGAAGGCAAAGAAGTACAGGAGAGCTTTGCTCTAGGCTCGTACACCACGGTCTTCCAGGCAGAGGTTTACGCCATCCTAGCGGTGGCAGGTAGGGCAGAGGTTAGGAATGGGGCGGAACAGATAATATACATCTGCTCCGACAGCCAGGCTGCTCTAAAGGCGGTGTGCTCCCCCAGGACGAGATCAGCTCTCGTCCAGGAGTGTGGGGATGCCCTAGAAGAGCTGGCCAGGCATAAACAAGTGAGACTGGTATGGGTCCCGGGACATATGGGAGTTCCAGGCAACGAGAAGGCCGATGAATTGGCTAGACTCGGAGCCGAGGAACCCTGTCACGGGCCTGAGCCTATGTTAGGTATTTCAAGAAGGCAGGTCACAACGGCCCTCAATGAGTGAGCCCACGAGACACTGAGGACGCACTGGAGGACCAACAGGGCCTGCAGGCAAACCTGAGATTTTGTGACGGGGCCGAACAAATCGAGATCGGCCTGGTTGCTGGGACGGAGTCATAAGACTCTGAATCTCTTAATCGGTGTTCTGACAGGCCACTGCAGACTTAAGAGACATCTATCATTGATAGGTATTGAGGAAGACCCTACATGTCCAAGATGCAGGAGTGATGAAGAGACATCTTACCACTTCCTGGGACAATGTGAAGCGTTTGGGCGCCTGAGACACAGTATCTTCGGTTCTGAGGCGCTTCTAAGGGAGGAGATGAGCTCCCTCTCAATGAGTGACATTCTGACCTTCATCAGAAGGTCGGAAAGATTCGATGAGGGAGCAAGAGAAGCACATGGCTGAGGGACAGCTGGGGGTTGGTAAAAAGGGCCCGTCTGTGGCCTACTTACCAGGCGTCAGCCTCCCCCACCATTACCATTACCTCTGTTGTTCCCAGATAGCGAAATATGTAAATGAAATATGAATCATTAAATAAAGTTAGCCAATAAGAACAAATGAACATACCGTAAGATACTTTTGTAAAATGAAAAATGAAATTGTTACATTATGCTTAAATTTATGTTTCTTGAGAGCTGAAGTTTTATTGTTTGGTTTTAAATCAGGCTTATTTGGTATACAAATGAAAAATTATTCAGATATCTATGGATGGACCAAATATAAATAAAGTTTTTAAAGGACTATTTCACTCCTATTTAAAAAATATTTTGTTGATTCTGATTAATTTTAATTAAAAAGAAAAGTTCCTTAACGACTAAACAAAAAAGTGATAATTCTTTGTAGAAATAATTCGCTTCTCTAAACTCTAAACTTTTATTAAAAAAAACAACTTAACTTATTGTCATCTAGAATTTATTTATAATTTTTTGAAATGAATATATGTATAATACTTTCGTATCACTTCAAGGGTGGGAAGTTAAAAACCTGGAATTTTGATAAAATATTACCTGGAAAACCTGGAAGTCAGGGAATTTTAAAATTAAGATTTAGTAGACCCCCTGGAAGGGAAGCAGGGTTGTTGAGGGCAACAAAAAGAGCCGCTGATTAACTCGGTCTCTCATTCGACACCAGGTGAGGTGGCCGGCGAGGTGCTAATGGAAAGTCAGTCACTGAACTTCAGCCAAATCGCCTGAAAGCCCCAATTAGAGCTGCTGTACAGGAAAATCTGTTTCGGCATCACATCGATAAACCCCAGCATGGTGTCTTTTATAAGAACATAGAAACATTAGGTTTATCGACCAGACTGACACGGCGTTACGTGTGCTATACTACCATCTAAGGCACTCATATGGGGTAGATCAGACACCAGTGCCGCCTTACGTCCGGGACATATTGCGTCCGTTGTCGAGAACGGGAAATGTCGGATTTACTGGAACTACTCGTTCCCGATGATCAGGCTAATCCAAGCTAACAAGCCTGATATAGTCTCCCTCGACCATCAACTCAAGGTGATGCATGTCATCGAGTTCTCGGCAACTGCGGAGAAGAACATCACCTTGAAGGAGGAGGAGAAACAGACCAAATATCGCGATCTCCAAGTGCCGTATCCAGGCTACTCGGTCAAAATGGTTGTCCTCATAATGGGTGTAGGTAGATAGGTTTCTTGTGAGTGGGTCCCTGTGAATCCTCCATTGGGGCGGTCACCAGGCCTATTGTGGCTCACCCCTAGTTATATTTCACCCAGGTCAGTCTCTTAACGAAACTGATAACTTTATTGGGTGAGAATGTGTCCAGATCCTCTGGCAGTAGTTGCCCTTTGCCAAATATTGAGAATCGGATCCTCTCCACAGCGGACAGGTACATAGGATGTGGTCTGCCTTCTCATCATCTTCCAGGCATAGGCGGCACTCGGCGTTTTCAGCTAGGCCGAGTTTATGCAGATGATGTTTAGTCAGCAGTGCCCGGTATATAGGCGTGTTAGAGTTTTCAGGTTTGCCCTGTTTAACTCTAAAAGTTTCTTAGCTCTTGATTTCAAAGGGTATTTTATAAACGCCTTCGAATGAACTAATCCTGGTAACTCTTGCCAGTACTGTAGAGTTTTCCTTTCCGCCCAGGTTGAGATAGCCATCTTAGCAGTACTTAAATATATGGCAAGTATCGGTTCTGGTCCGAAGATTCGTGATCCCGTTGTTTCTCTGGCCAAGGAGTCGGCTATTTCGTTACCTTCCATATCAGAGTGGCCGGGTATCCAGACCAGAGTCACTTTATTGTTTTTGCTCAAATGATTTAGAGCTTTCTGACAATTCCATACCGTTTTGGAGTTACACCGATAGGAGCCAAGAGCTTTTATAGCTGCTTGGCTATCTGAGAAAATTTTTATCGATCTGTGTGTAAGATGCATATACTCCAGCCCTCTCACACATAATTCAATGGCATGAACCTCAGCCTGAAAAACAGTTGCATGAGTACCTAGGCTTGAAGATATCTTCACCCTTGGTCTGTAGCTATGTACTCCGGCTCCTGTCCCCTCGGGGACAGGAGCTGGAGGTTGGGTGTACTTGGAGTCATAAAGTCTATGTTGCTCTCAGAACTGAACACTATACCAGCCTGCCAAAAATCAACCGAGTGACTGGCAGGCCAAATGTAGAAGGAGGTCATTCTGGATTCTCTCCGTTTGCTTAGGGATTCTGGTATCAACAGTTACTAACCCTGCTGGATCTGGGGAGTGGTTGTAGTTAATGCGCCGGCGCGCCTCCCTTGAGGCGTTGGAGGCCACATGAGGACTGTCCAGCAACGGTTATTCGAAAAAAAAAAGATGCAAAGAAAGAATAAAAGAGTAATTTTATAAACTGCTCTATAAATTTAGTTTTATGCATTGTAAGTATAAGAAAACGCGTTTTTGATAAAATCTAGCAGGAATTATAAATTTTAGCTGTGAGATGATACATCTCAGTACATCAGCAGCCTCTAACTCGAAATTTATTAGATCTGTCGAAAATATGATATGGGCCTTTTTTTATAGAAACGTTTATATAGCAACATTTTCTCTACACTTTTTTTCGTATAGGGCACCGTTTTGCTACAAAATTCAAAAAACTGGAGTTGGTAGGATGTGGGAAAATTTTAGTTTTCAATTTTTATCTACATTCTGAACATGTCAACAAAATTTCAGCACATTATTAATTTTTTTCCTCTAAAATGTTTAATTTCCACACACTATATAATTTCGTTTATTTTTTATAATGAACCAACTCACACACTATGAAATCCCAAGTCTAAAAAAAACTATGTCCTATGTATTTCGAGCTAAATTTGTTGATCCATTGGCATAGTAATACCTCGGTTACTACGCCTTTTGTAATAAAAAAATGTTAAAAAACCGGTTTTTAAAGTTTTCTGAATATACGTTGTATTTAAAAAAATAATAGCATTAAATCAATTTTTGCCTTAGGTAATTTAATTACAAGTCGTTAAAAATATTTAAGGCCTTGTTTAACTATTTTGAAAATTGCAATCCATTTTACGTTATGTTTACAGGCTGGAAGATGCCTTTTGTAATAAAAAAATGGTAAGAAACCGGTTTTTAATGTTTTCTGATTATACGTTTTTTTTGTTATATTGTATTTGAAAATTAATAAGCAGTAAATCAATTTTGCTTTAGGTAATTTAATTACAACTCGTTAAAAATATTTAAGGCTTTGTTTAACTATTTTTCAAACTGCAATCCATTTTACGTTATGTTTACAGGCTGGAAGGAAATAAACAATTTTAAATTTTAGAATAGATCCTGAGGACGATGATGATTTGAAGGAACTGGAGGAATTGGAGCAAAAAAAGAACAATAGAGATGAGTTAACTCTGATTGAGAGGGTGAAATTGTTCGTTGAAGAAATTGTCAAAAAAGTTGGATTTTTCGGGATATTAGCATGTGCCAGTGTGAGTAATGTTTTAAATTTTCAAATGCAAGTTCTGATACATATATTTTATTTACAAGACAGTCATATTTAAAAATTATATGTGTATATATATGTGTATATACATTTTAACCAGTTAAAAATAAAAATATTTAACCACTGGTTAATTAACGCTAAAAATGCTAAAAATATTATCTAGTTAATTAGCATTCACAACACTAAAAAAAATCGATTGACTACAGGGAAAAGAGAGAGAGAGAGAAATGTATTCATGTGAGACAAAAATTGTTTACACTCGTCAGATTGCCACGTATGCTTGATAAGAATAGATAAAATAATATATAAAAAAAAAAAAAAAATTCATTACAATCAATTAAAATACCTGGCTATTACATAATAAAAAATAATAAACACATTTAAATTACATATCAATTAGGTTATAAAATGATCATAAAATTCCTGCAATTCATAAAAAACATTTTCTTTCAGAAAATTTTTGACAACCTTTAGAAATGTATGTTCACTTAGATCTTTCCATTCATTGGGTAGCCTATTATGCATTTTAACTGAACAATATCTAAAAGAGGATTTATTCTTTGTGAGTCGGAAATAGGGTGTTATCAACGGCTTAAATCTAGTCTGATGTTTATTAACAATTTGATAATTAGTGATATTTTTTTTGACATGTCTTATACACTCATATATGTACTGATTTGTGCATGTAAGAATACCTAGTTTTTTAAATAAAGGTCGACAGGTAACTTTACTATTAGAATCTATAATACCACGAATTGCACGTTTTTGTAGGCGTAGGATTTTTATCGCATGAGCTGAGCCACCCCATAATAATATCACATGACACTATGAAATAAGGCGTGATAGGCCATTAATATAACATCTTCATTGATTGATATTGTTAAGTTTTTTAAGAGGTACACACTGCTAGACAATATTTTCGAAAGTAAACTAATATGTGGCTCCCATGTTAATCGCGTGTCTAAAATAAGACCTAAACACTTAGCTGACTGATTAGTAATGTCAATACGAGGATTGAGATTGAAGATAATAGTCTGAGTTTTTTCTCTGTTTAAACATAGTTTTATATTGTAATAGTAGTCTATTGCTTGTGACTTAGTTACATCATTCGTGTTTAAGAGAGTATATAAACTCCTATTTGCTGAGAGCAGTGTTATATCATCAGCGTAACCTACTGATTTAGATGTTATAATATTTACTATATCGTTTACATATATAATGAATAGGATCGGGCCAAGTATGGACCCCTGTGGAACTCCATACTGAAGCAATTTTAGTGAAGATGTTTCTCCATCAATCTGTACACACTGCTACCAATTTGTAATATAGCTACTAATTAACGATAGCGCTGAACCTCTTATTCCATACATTTCTAATTTAACCAGGAGAACATGATGTGAAATACAGTCGAATGCCTTAGATAGATCCATTAGAGATGCAGCACACATATTACCTTTCTCGAACTTGTCTGTAATAAAGATTAAGATATCTGTCAACGCAGTAATAGTTGATTTTTCTTTTCTATAACCGTACTGACTGGCACACAATAGCTTTTTATTTTCTAGATATTCAGTTAATCTTGTTTTAAAAGCTAATTCTAATAATTTAGACAATATAGGGATCAGTGAAATAGGTCGATAATTATCCGTCGAGTTTTTATCACCTTTTTTGTAAACTGGAATAATTTTCGAGAGCTTATAATTATCTGGAAATACACCTTTATCAAAACATATGTTAATAAGATGAGTAATTTGACTTAAAAGTTTCACTTTTGCTAGTTTGATTGCCTCACTATTTAATCCATAGTAATCCCTTGACTTCGAGAGACTTAATTTGTCTATAAGTTCACTAACTTCAGTTTCTGAAACTGGCTTTAGATAGAAAGAATTTAATAATTTATTATTTTTCAAATACCGCATATATTCTTCATTATTGTGGTCATAGTTAGCCATAAGTTCACTAGCAATATTAACAAAAAAAGTGTTTAGTTCATCAGGAGAAATGTCGATATCAGTGGAAAGGGAGTAAATTATTATACATTGTACATGATACAAAATTGCTCAAAGAGCCACGAATTTCTATTCATCTTTTTCCTGAGACTAAAATGTTGCCCGCGTTTCAAATTCAGCAAAGGACCCGACTCTTATAAGGAAGTCATCGAGCAACCAAAAGGAGCACTACATAGATAGTCTATCCTCAGGTAAATATTCATTGCTCCAAATCTTGGACCCCGAAATTTTTATATCGACATGAACAACACATATTTATGATAGTTAATTCTGACATAGCAAATGCGTACAAATGGTATACATATTAACATATAATACTTAACAGTTTCTAAACTAATGCATTTCTAAAAAGGCACTCGTCATAACGATATAATAATTTTGGGGTATAGAGTTTAGAGCCCTAAATTTTAACATGGGATAGAACTATCTATGTATATTTAATCTACGAGCAGTATCTAGGAACATATCTGATAGTGACGATGATTTAACTTCATCGGAAGAAACTTTGCAGATATCGAGGAGGCTGCATAAGACAATTGTTTTATTTTGTTTTATATATAATATAAAAGAGAATGATAAATAAAGTTTTATGTTTTCATTAACAGAATTCTATTAAATTTTTCTTTTCTTTCTTGGAGCTTACTACCACATAGATAATTCTTGGTCATCTAAAAGTATGATACTGGAAAAATATTCAAGAATTATTTATGGGATAGTAAAACCCAGGCTTTCCTGGGTTTTACTATCTTCTTAAAAAAGAAAAATTTAGAGAATACCACAAAATATATTCAGACAATATTTAGTTTTCTAGTAACTCCCCTATATTAATTTAAGTAAAATAAAACATTATTTTGACACCACTGAAGCCATAATTAAATTAATCGATGTAACTAATGTATTATATAATCCAGCTTATATATTCTTCATAAAATATCTATATGTTTGTAAAAAAATTAAATATTCTCGAATATTCTCAAAAATTCTCGAAAATTCCCGAATATTCGCAACAATCTATAAATTACCGAAATTTTACAACACTAGTCAGGATAGCCAACAGAAAACTTGAAATCACTATTAAAATTTTTCTATCGATGAGAACGAAAAATGAGAACACGACATGATTCATCTTAAATATCATATGGATTTAATATATGTATAAAGTTACAGGCCATAGTTATGCCTATTTTCTTTATTAATAAGAAATATGATCATTTTATTTGGTGTCATTTATATTTATGAAAATAAATAATCGTATTTGTTAATGAAAAAATATGTATCAGTATTGATTGCCTATATGTGTTATATATTAAATATATGTTCGTTTTCAACACAGACAAATTTTCAGAGTGATTTATAGGTTAAGTTGGATATATCTGGTGAAAACACAGCTTTAAAATACAACTGAGCTGTTCTTAATAAATAATCCCTGTATGAGCTTTCTAATTAAATAAACAAAACATTCTAAATTTTCAATTAAAAAAAATCAACAGTAGGAGAAATAACCATTTTAATTTATTAATTAATCTGCTTCTTCTTCCAGTCACATATTAGACAAGCAGGAATCGGCCTTTGACCGTCATAATGAAAATTACGTTGTCATATTAATATTTGATACAAGTGACAATTTTGCCAATCTGTCGTCACAATGCAAAATGACATAATGGTCACTTTCATTATGACCGTGTCATATATTCAAGCTCACATCACTAGACACTAATGATTTTTTTAATGTAATTAACTATTTTCGAATACATATAATATACGTGATTAGATGCCATCCATGGCCTGGAATTCTGTCAAGGTTAAAGCTACTACTGCCGGTATCACTACTAATCATTTATTAAGCCAGACATGCTACAATTCAAATAATTGTTATCAACCAGTAACTAAACATGAATCATTCCTGCACTTTCTTAATTCTGAAGGTTCAATAAAACATATTCTAAATGAAATTTTCATCTCCCTAATTTTGCAAACAAAATAATTTCCAGCACCTAGTCTATAAAGTAGTATCCACTTTTCTCATTAATATATTTATTTTTCAGATACCAAATCCTCTGTTTGACTTGGCAGGAATCACTTGTGGCCACTTTTTGGTGCCATTTTGGACCTTCTTCGGGGCGACATTGATAGGGAAAGCTGTAATTAAAATGCATATTCAAAAATTATTCGTCATAATAGCTTTTAATGAATCATTAATAGAAACAGCGATAAAGTGGCTGAAACTAGTTCCAGTAATTGGTGCTAAGTTACAAGTCCCATTTAAAGCAATCTTAGATGGACAAAAATTAAAATTGCATAAAAAAAGTGCGGAAAAAGTGCAGGAGGCGGGTGGAAATATACTGGGCTCTATTTTTGAAAAATTTGTTATAGCAATGATACTGTATTTTGTTATCTCTATAGTAAACTCGTTTGCACAGTCTTACCATAAAAGAATACACAAGAAGAAACATTAAAATTAGTAAATATTAGAGGTTAATAAATTAATAATTGCGTGATTTTTTGTTTTTTATTTATAATTATTTTGTAGAATTGTTAATTTTCATGATTATATTTGTACATATAATTTTTTTTTGACCATTCCTATTTAAAATAAAGGTTGTGTATGTGGAAAATGATGTTTTTGTTTAATAGCATAATGTCAATCCAATCAGCAATTTAATTGCATAGCAATTAACATTGTATTAAGTGTAGAAAATCGTTATCATGCAGGGGCGGACTGGCTTTAAAAAAAAGTGCGAGCTCTTGGTCGACCAGAGGTGCTAAAATGTTGGTGGTGGAAAAAGCCTTATATTTATTTATTTTTTTTATTGGGAAACAAACAAACCATATTAAAAATGAATATAGGAACCACGGGCCAAACAGAGCTGGTAATTTATCAAAAAATAAATGAACTTTCATTAACAATCCTAAAAAAAAGGGATAACCCCTTGAAGGGGGTTGATGAATTCAATTTTTTCGATTATAAGTCCAATATGGTGGTGATTAAAGAAATTAAATTTTCATCATACGGCCCCGTGTGGCGCATAAAGAACAAATTTCGTAATAACACTTGCTTTACTGAGGTAGTTTTGAGGGGTAAGGGGTAGTTTTTTACCCTAAACTTTGACTCACTTCCGAACAAAACTTTAAATTTATTTTCCATCAACCAAAAATGTTTTTTCAAAATTTCTGTCACCAGCCGTTTGAATATTTGCGTAAGGCAAAAGGTTTTTCACGAATAATTTTTTCAAAATAAAAACATTCAGCTAAAAAGTAACTGTTCAATGCCTCCTTGAGCACCGCCTACAACGACTGAAATTAATTTCAGCCATGTCACCATTGTTTGTGATATAAGCTACTATTATTGATCCTTTCCATCAAGTGCTGAATATTATTTATTTCCTCAAAATAATACTTTCGCCCTAGAAATAAAAACTAAGTTGAGATCGGGAGAGCAAGAGGCCATAAAACAGGACCCAGTTACCTCCAGTTATTTCCAAAATTCCCACCATTCATTCACAGTCTTGCGCTTATTAAAAAGGCTGGTTATTTTAAAAGTCTTTTTCTGAGTCATTGCATGGGAAATAATGTTATTTAAAAGTTTTGCTCAAGTGAGTCAAAAAAAGTTGGGGAAAAAATACCCCTCCCTAAACCCAAAAAAACTGTTATTAGGAAATTTGTAATTTTATGCGCCTACGTAATGTATGAAAATTTCATTTTTTTAATCACCACCATATCGGACTTATAATCGAAAAATGGTATTCTCAACCCCGTTTAAGGGGTTGTAGCTCTCTTTATTATGCGTTTTAGGACATATGTTTATTAATGAAAGTCCATTTATTTTTTGATAAATTACCAGCCTCTGAAGTTTGGCCCTCTGGTAGATCACCCTGTATACAGGATGATCAGCTAAAAATTTTGCATTTTAAACCAATTTCTTTTTATAAAAAAATATAACTAGATAAAAATATAAAAAATGGATCAGTGGCATATACCTTTACTCAACATTTTATGTTGAAGTAAAGAATCCAATTGATTGTGATTGTTTGTGATTTACCATATTTTGTTTTTAATTAAAATTTGGCCCATTGAACAAATTCACACAACCAGACAAATGAATAACTTAGAGAAGTTACAAAATTTATGAATACGTGAATGATCAGATGACAATATGGGCAATAGTGTCAACTTTGGGCAATCAAGATTTTCGCCACCTTGAATTTTGTTGGTATTCAAGGTAAATTTTCGAGTTAATCATTTGTTTGATTTTCACTAATAACACTTCTACCTGTCACCTGTTGATGTTTAGTCAGTCATTAACTTGTTGCCAATCCCAAACCATAAAATAATTTTGACCTATACTCCATTCATTTCATATAAGCACCTAAAGAATTCTAACATAGGCGCGCGGTATTAAAAGTAGATGTTGTGAATTTATATATTGCACTGTGCGCCTATACTAGAGAACTATGCATGACTGAAATGACTAAGGGTGGCCCCTTTGCGAGCCCAGGTAAAAAAATTGTTATGTGCTCATATGAAATGAATGGAGCATAGATCGGATCAGCCAGCTCTACCAACTTTAAAGTGAGGGTTCTAAATACGTGGGAACTTGGCAGTAACCTTTTCACAGTAGCTTAGTAGAGGCCAGTTTAAAGTTATCAAGAAAATGACGTCATTCGTCACGTTTGCTACTTTTTGGTAAACTATTATTAAATGATTATCTATTGACATAGATAAAAATATAATTCTGAAAACCATTTTTTTTTATTAAATATGGTCATTTGCAAACATCTTTTATAAATAGATCATTACCTTCATAATACATAAAAAAATGTTTTCCATCAAAAATTTTCCATTTTCTAGAGCACGTTTTTTTAATCGAAGTATCATGTAAACATTTTACAGAAAACAAGTAGTCGTTTAATTTCCACACAGGGTGAATGCAAAACATCATGGTTTATTACTTACACATATTTCATTCAATCGATTTAACTTGGACATATTCACTTCAACAGATGTCTGTAAACCCTCAAAAAACAGTAATAGTACCATTCACCCGGAAAAGGAAGCTGGAGGACTTAAGACCTCTCACCTTAATGGGTGAAACTATTTCATTTGCGGAGGAGGTGAAATATCTAGGATACACTGGATAGATCACGTAATTGGAACTCCCATCTGGAAAAGTTAATCCACAAAGCAAAGCTATCCTTATGGACATGCCGTCTTATTTGTGGCAAATCCTGGGGCATGGGTCCCCAACAAATTCACTGGATCTATATCACGGTCATCAGACCAATGATAACATACGGATCAGTTGTTTGGTGGCCGAAAGGATCACAACGGACGGCCGAATCCAAACTCTCTGGACTTCAGAGATTAGCATGCATGACCGTAACGGGAGCAATTAGCACCACACCGTCAGCTGCAATGGAAATCCTCCTGGATTTACCCCCTTCATATATATATCTGGAGAGAGAGGCTAGGTGGGCAACTTACAGACTGCAACAAGCGGCCATTAATACGCCGCAGACTAGTATCATGGAGCAGAACAGGTTGCTGGATGACAGAGAATCACAGCATCCTGGGAATGCCTTCGGATACTATGCTTACCATGACCAACTACGAGCTGACCTTCAACATCCTTTCTCCAGAAAGAGATGAGTGGGATCGGAATAAAGCCGACCTACTGAAGGCAGACAGTTGCTGGTTTACAGACGGCTCCAAAACTCCCAACGGAACAGGAGCCGGAGTACATAGCTACAGACCATGGGTGAGGATATCCTCAAGCCTAGGTACTCATGCAACTGTTTTTCAGGCTGAGGTTCATGCCATTGAACTGTGTGTACGAAAGCTGGAATATATGCATCTTACACGCAGATCAATAAAAATTTTCTCAGCTATAAAAGCTCTTGGCTCCTACCGGTGTAACTCCAAAATGGTATGGAATTGTCAGAAAGCTCTAAATCATTTGAGCAAAAACAACAAAGTGACTCTGGTATGGAAGGTAATGAAATAGCGGACTCCTTAGCCAGAGAAGGAGCGGGATCACGATTCATCGGACCAGAACCAATACTTGGCATATCCTCAAGTACTACAAAGATGGCTATCTCAACCTGGGCTGAAAGGAAAACTCTCCAGTTTTGGCAAGAGTTACCAGGATTAGTTCATTCGAAGGTGTTTATAAAATACCCTTTAAAATCAAGAGCTAAGAAATTTTTTAGAGTTAAACACGGTAAACCTGAAAACTCTAACAGGCCTATATACCGGGCACTGCCGACTAAACTATCATCTGCATAAACTCGGCCTAGCGGAAAACGCCGAGTGCCGTCTATGCCTGGAGGATGATGAGAAGGCAGACCACATCTTATGCACCTGTCCCGCTGTGGAGAGGATTCGATTCTCAATATTTGGCAAAGGGCAACTGCTGCCAGAGGATCTGGACACATTCTCACCCAATAAAGTTATCAGTTTCATTAAGAGACTGAACTTATTGGGTGAAATATAATTAGGCGTGAGCCACAATAAGCATGCTGATGGCCGCAGTGGAGGGTCTACTGAGACCCACTCACAACAAACCTAACCTAATCTATTCTCTTCAAATTCACAATTAGTAAGTCCGATTGCAATACATATTTTGCTATTTGAATGAGAGAGAGAGAGAGAGAGAGACCAAATATAGTCATTTCTACTACTTGGTTACGTTCCGTTTACATAATAACCTAGTTGTCAACACGTAACAGGGAAGATCCCGAAATAGTAATTGCTACATAATAATAATTCCCATTTTGGTGAATGCTTGGTAACGCTCGTTAGTTGCGGAAACCTTTAAAGTTCCACTGATGGTAGCTATTACGTAGAGACTACTAAATGTGCTGCATGGAAAGTGTCAAAATTTGTCTTTATTGAGATATTTAAGAAGAAACCTCTTAAAACACCACATCATCTAGAATTGAGTAGAAAAAAATACAAAGCAAAGCTTGCGGCACTTGAATCCATTACATGTTTTTGCTTGTACATAGTATCTTTCTACGAGACAAACTCAATTTCACTAAAAATGGCACTTTGTCTCTTTGATATTTCAATGCTTCAATTGTATATTGTTTTTTACATAGATAGCCATGCATAAAACAATAAATGGTTTAAAATACCAATAAGGTGTTTGACACTATGAGAAATAAATTATTAAATCATATGAATACGATAATTTATCGCATAACGGATCAGAGAGTTCAAAGCTACTGAAAGTCTAAGACAAAATAGTACTTACTTCAAAGTGATCCTCACAATAATACAGTATACTTTTACTCATTAATAATTTTGAATCTCTCCTGGCAAATTGTAACCAAGTCTTTCTCATTTTAGTACCTGGCAGTTTTATAAACAACTTTTGTGATGTCTTTACACTAGGAACTCATTATTTTATATGCTAAAAAAAAAGGATACCGAGCGTTACTTATGCTTGTTTGTTTACTACAACAATGACGTCACAGTATCCTACACATATATTCAAAATGTACTCAAGAACAATTAACTTAAACCCTATAAAGTTATTGTGATCCAAAAATTGAGTGTTAACGACTGGCAAACGTATGTCTTTTTGCAACGAATGGAACAAGATAATAATTTCATTGCATACATATTTTTCATGGGATAATTTTACCCAAGTAACAACTCTAAGATACTTTTGATTTATTTAGGTTTTAAAAGTGCTTTAACATGTTCAATAAAATGACAGTGGTTTTAAAATTACCTTAAGATAAACTAAAAGTTCTTAAAGACCACTGATTCTTATGCAAAGGATTTAATGCCCTCTTTAAATTAAAATAAAAAAACTGTTTGCTCCTAATACCCTATTGATCTTATACTAGTTTTATAATACTCTTGGCATTGGCTATTTTAAAACTAATTTGCCTTTCTAAAGAATTAAATAGCAAGTTGGTTTTAAAACAATTCATTTTGGAACAAATGGTTTTAATGTAGTTTTATGGAGTATCCTTGATGTAGTCATTAAAACCCATTAAGAAAACTATTTTATCTTAAGCCTATATGCTCAATGAAATTCCACATTAAATCCTAAAACATAGTTTTTACTTTTTAACGAGTAAATTAATAATATTTTAAAGTTCAAAGGTTTTAATTTAGTCAATTTGATTAAAAGAAATGCCTGTGGGATTTTTGATGACTTTATTAAAACTAATTCTACCCCCTCCATAATCGGAGAAAACACGCCATCTGCTCAATAAACTGATTGCTGATTTAATGAACCAGTGCAGTCCGTGTACTTACTTTATACATGAATGAAAATTAGAAGACATATTTAAAATGGAAAATATTAGTGACAAGTATTTTAAATTAAAACGAAGTCACTAAATCCAGCAATCACAAAACAGGCACAATTTTAAGGTTAGGATTTCATGCGCGCGCCAGATCCCTTTAAATCAATAAGGCCACGAGTTTGAACATATTAAAGCAACTCAGTTTTAAAAGGAAGAGTAAATAAATGTCTGGGAGAGTAATTGTACTTAAAGTGGTAAATAAAACGCTATTTTAAGTCTTGTAAGATTTAAAATGTTCTATTAACTTGCAATCAGTTTTAATCTAGACCACGCCATTTTTTATATAAGATACAGACCCACCATGATGGATATTTTCAATAGCCAAAGAAAAAAATATTATTGAAATATATGCGCTTTACATCCTCTTAAATAACTGAAGGACGGTGTGTCCAAACATGCAATTTAATAAAAAAAATGCATTTGGATGTTTAGATGCAAAATAAAAATTTACGATATTTTTAAAAAAATTTTTAGATAATAAAAAAAAAACATTATATTGGTGGCGCTCGAGTTATGTAGAAGTATTTTATTATATTTTGTCAGAAAAGTGCCATCCGTTGGTAATTTTTACCAGAATAGTTTGCATTTGAATATTATTTTTGATCACCTTTATATGCGTTACGTTTAAAATATTACCACTTTGCCCCATTAGAGACTTGCCGTTGTTTTAACTATTTCACGCATAAAGTTGTCCGACTTTAAAACAAAATAAAACCCTTTTAGGATTAATTATAATGATTCTCAAGGCAATTTAGTCTGCTGCAATTTTATTTTAAATGCAAAACGTTTTAATACATAAATTTAAGGTTGCCTTGAAGAACTCTTTAAGAATATGAAATTAAAACTAAATGGTTTTTAATATAGTTTTAAAATTTAGTCTTCAAGACCCTTTTAGGATGGGCCCTTTTTGGCTAGAAGCTGCTTTATGGTGATCCTAAGCTTGTCTTGAAGATCATTTAATTTTATTCGAAGTTTTATTGTATAATTTTAAAGCGACCTTGGAGATCTTAATAAGAGCATTAGTGTTACCTGGGTACTTTCCCGTGATTATTTAATAGAATAAATGAACAGTATTGGATTTCTGAAAATGCCCACCAAATAAATGAGATTTAGCAATGAGGTCGTCAGTCTATAGGGTTTTAGTGTGAAATATTAATTAATAAAATTTTTAAACTGATTTTTTATGAGGGCGGTTTAAATTGAAGAAGATACAAATAATTTCTTGATTATGAAATAGTGGACTTTATGGATGATCTTCCATTAAATATTTCTAAACAGATACTATGGCAGCAAGACGGAGTACTATGCATGTCACCCAACTATTATAGAGAGGCAACTGAATTATTAAATAGTAAATGTCAAACGTGGATAGTAAGAAGTGGTTTCCACGAAGCCCGAATTTAACACCCTTGGATTTTTATGGTGTATACTTAAAACTAAAATATAGAAAGATAGATCTAATAATTGAACTAAAAAAAAATTAAAGAGCGATATGGGATTTAAATAATAACCCAGAAATGTTTCAACAAAATATTAGAGAAAATTACTTAAAAGAATTAACTCTTTGTTTGGAAAATGGTGATTAAGATAGACACAAACTCATAGCACATATTAAAAATATAATTTTTAGCTGGTCACCCTGTATAAACAAAAATGAGGGATTAATAGGTATTACAAAAACATTAAAAAACGAAAAGTCAACCTTTAACATATGTACAGGGTGATTCCTATAACGTTGTCATCCCAATTTTTTGGTTTGTCTTTGGAAATAAATTGAAAATGTGCAACTTATAGAATTTTTTCCAACAATTTAGAAGATATCAACAAAAAAAACAATTGAAAGTCAAATAAAAGTGGAGAAAAAACAAAGCGATGTTTTTTTAAATTTGTATAATTTTGAAAATAGATATAAATTGTCTTTCCAAAAATATAACACATCATATATGTATATTCACCTTCATATTTAGTAAAATACTGATGATAGTAGTTGAAATAATTTATAAGAATACATTAAATTTTATTTAAATTTAACAAAGAAAATAACATCAAATCAAGCAACATCAAATATCTTAACAAACAAATAACATTCATATTTAAAGCAACTGTTCAAAATGTCCTGCATTGTTTTCAACACAAATAGTATATCGTTTATATATATTATTCATTACATTTTGTAACATGTTGGAATTATTTATATTTCTAATTCTGCCGAAATTTTAACTTTCAATTCTTCTACACTGTTACTTCTATTTTTATAGACTTCAGTTTTCAAGTGTCCCATTAAAAAGGATCAAGTGGATTTAAGTCTGGGCTTCTTGGAGGCCATGATATAGTTCCATGCTTTCCTATCCACTCAGTATTTGTTATTTAAAAAAATCCCAAACAGGTATAATATTACAGGTGCGCCATCTTGGTGCCAAATAATATCATTTAAAAGACCTATAGGCACTATTTTGTCAATATGTTCCTCTATTTCATTTTGAAGTAAATTTGACTCCACTCAAAGCTCCACTAAAGAAAATGAGGCCTAAAACTTTATTGTTTATTATGCCACACCACACCTATTGAATTTCTCTCCTAGAAACTGATTTCATATATTTTATGGAATTTTCTACTGACCAGCAATGTGAATTTTTTCTATTAAATATGCATGCTGTGTTAAAATTTGTCTGATCACTCCATAATATATATTTAAAAATATGATTGTTCAAAACAAATCTATTTAAAATATTATTGCAGTATTCTACACGTTTGTTTTTATCATCTTCATGTAACATTTGTACTGGCTGTATTTTGTATGGCATATATTTATGCTTTTATGGACTTGTAAGATATATTTAAATCTCGAACAGCATCACAACTCGAATGGGACGGATTTTCCTCAAAATAAAGTGTAATATTTAACTCATTTTGTTCTGTTAACACAGTTTTATGTTTATTTCTATTTTCTTTATTGTGCACTGATTCCCTTTCCCTAAATCGTCTATTTAATTATTCAAAATAAGTGCGAAGCGGTACTTGCTTGTCAGGATATTGATATTTTTCTTCTGCTGAGTAAGGCATTTTTAACTTTTAATCAATGTAAAGAGTTACAACGCAAACTATTTAAGTGACAGTTCAAAAAACATACACATCCAACTCGGTGTTAAATTACTTCAATTATTACTATCAGTATTTTACTAAATATGAAGGTGTTATGATATATTTTTGGAGAGTATTTAAATTTTTTTCAAAATTGTAAAAACATTGCTTTTGTTTTTCCCACTTTTATTTGACTCAATTATTTTTTTTGTTGAAATTTTCAAAATCCTTCGAAAAAATACTATAAGTTAAACATTTTTAATTTATTACCAAAGACAAACCAAAAAAATTGGGATGAGAACGTTACAGGAATCACCCTGTGAAGTGTTAGTAATAGTATTGTTGCATAATTTGAACATATTTTCGGTATTATTTAGCAACAATTGTTGTATGACGCTCTGGGATTCGCTAAGGCACCCGGACGTCTGGGATTGAGCGATGCAGGGGCGGCGTCCCCTAGCCCTCTGCCCAGTCCGCCACTGTTATACTATCACCCACGACCTCTGGCCCACTAGATGGCAGACTTCCATATGACTGTGAAAATTGGTGTAGGTATTTTGAGTTTATTGATGCAGAAATGTCATCATAAAACTAAATCAACGTGTAAATTAATATCAATCCGTAACATTTCACGAACGATGCGTCCTGGTGTGATGCGCTGATGCATACATGATAGAGAGGGTAGAAGAAGAACTTAAACAAACCACATAACTTATAAATCGTTGTTCAGGTAACATTTTCGATGCTAGGGCAGTCACCAGTGATCGATAATAATCTCTTCATTTAGAAAGCCGCACAGGCCAGATGACCACTTTGACACATGTTTAGTTATAGTTTTAGATTTAATTAGGTTTAACATAATTTAGTTTTAGTTTAAATTAATAATTTTTTGTTAATGATTTGGTAACAATTACTATTCAGTTTGGTCTGCTATTCAACTTTTAAATTTTCGCACGACATAAGTTGCCAAAAACATTTAATAGCTGCAACTACTGCATGTCCGGAAGAAAAGAATAATTGATTTTGGTTCTATTAATGGCAAGAATTTAATTCGAAAATTCGTCTCGTCTCGTAAACCTCGTTGTTAAGATTGTGGTTTATTGACTGCATATTTATTGCGTTTTAAGTTAGTGAAGTGGTCGAAAATACCCCTTCACTAACATTTTTCTTTCATGAAAGAAATGGAATGTATATTATTTTGGATGAAATTTAAACTAAAAAAAAGCTTAGAAACACTAATTGTCAAAACAAAAACAAATAACCTCTTCTGCAGGGTATTTAGCTAAAATTAATAAAATAATGATGTTAACAACTGATTTATATTATTTGTAGAATGTCAAATTTGGTCTTTCAATACTTTTGAAAATTTATTGAAGAATAACCATAAACGTGCCATCAAATATTTATGACATTAGTTCATAAACTGGTCCATAGGCTTTTTAAAAGTTTACTAACATTTACCAAAAAATTAATATACAGTGTGATGTTAACGACCCTAAGAGCCATATTAAAAAAATGGAGGTCGGTCCAGGAATTTTTCCAAAATTACTTAGCTATTTATTAACCTAAAAGAGTATAATATGTATACCTAATTTTATCTAAATATGTGCAGTCATTTAAAAATATGGCGGACTACAGTTCTGGTCAAAAACCATAAAACACCCTGTATCTCAAAAACGGTTCACATTCAACGGTAAGTATAGGGGTGTTTTGAACTCAGCTGAGTGTGCTCTATCTTCCACTGGACTATGTCCATTTAAATCTGGGACACCCTGTATACATCCAAAAGGTCCAATTATCATAACACTATTATAATTAAAACAAATATGTATATCTAGATGCCTATATAGTTATACAATATTCCAGTTTTGTACAACACATATTTTGCTATATAGATCTGACTACTGTGGCACTGCTGACTACTTCTGTCATCGAATTTTTCAAATGCGAAAAACCTGTTGGCATGGGGGGACACTTTCGAATAGTGCCTTGGCATCGAAAGTGATCATTATTATTTTCCTGATTTTTCTTATTAATATTCTCCTGGTTTTCTGTGTGGGTTCCCTTCTCAGCATCAGTGGAGAATTGGTCAATCAAATATTCCACCTCTTACAACTAGACAGTCATATATGGTGTATATTTTAGAAAGATTCATATATAAATAACAATTTTATCTAAAATAACTGATATGGGAAATCCTTGAAATAAAAAAGAAGGTGGATGAATAGAAAGTTTATTAAATTTAAATAGTATTTTTGAAATTCTGTGTTTCTGAAATTCCAACAATCATAAATAAGGTGATTCATATTTTCGGCCTATTCAGTACCGACATTCCAATTTTCTATAGTTATTATTTGTTTCTGGGTATTACAATAAGAATATTTGTGTCTACTACAAGCAACTTAAATCTCTATGATAAGTAGTTTAAAAATATGTTGAATAATTTTGTTCAAAATTTTCCCCTTTTGAAATTTGAATCACACACACCTATTAAATCTATGGATTTTCGGATGCAGAGAACAGAGACAACCCGAGACGTGCAAGTGGATAGAAAATTTTGTCCGATTTTAACATTTATTTGCTATCTCTATTTAATATAAGAATAGTCAAATATAGCTGTCCTAGTCCGATAAAATGGAAGGTGAAAGCAGAGGGTAGCACTTGCACTGCTGTCATTTCTGTTCTATCCCGCGCTTTTTCTGTGGTATTTATCTGTCAACTTGATCTGATGAAAGAAGTGTTTGTTATTTTCTCGTGATTTTGATTATTTCTCGTTGTATTTTGTGATATTTGTGTGTTAAAGACTTATTCTCTTCTTAAAGACTACCAGTTTCATATAACTGGTAAGTTATAAAATTATAAATAATTTTATCCGCTATATCTAACCTGTATATTAATCAGAAAGGATAAACAGTATTAGAAAATGTGCTAACTGTATCTTTTACTTATTTCATTCCTCATAATAAACTTTAAAATTGGTTGTAGGTTATTTTTTGTTGGAGATGGCCACAGAGTCACGAATTAGATTGTGTTATGTGTGTGATTCTTCGGAGGACGATGTGGCAAAACTTCATTATTTTCCTTCAAGGTTGGAAAGGTAAATTAAGGCCTGCACTAAATTAACAACACTTCTAACAGCACAATTTTTTATATTTTACAGGTCAAAAATTTGGCAAGAGAATATGGGTATACATTACACTGAAGAAACTCTTCAAAATTATAGGATATGCTCCCATCATTTTACTGTTGTTATGTCGACCTAAGTAGTCATAGGTTGACCTGCAATGCAGTCCCCACACTTTTTCCATGTCGTCAGTTGGCAACATACCAAGTGCATGCAGGTAATATGTGTTTTACAAAATGTTGGTGGTGAGGGGTGCTTAGATATCAATCCATAGTTGTTACTAATTAGCTTGGTAGAATCGCAGACTTTTTACTATTATTTAATTTATTCAAAATAAAGAAATATAGATTTGAACCAATAAACGTGGTCGCTAATATCTATCTCATTTTACTTCAGATCTAGCCTCAAGCGAGGCCTCAACTTCAAAGAATATACCTTATGAGTTGGCGGAGGAATTTCCTAGCATAGTGAAGGCAGCTAGTGAATTTTTGGAGGAGATTCCCAGCACTTCTGTATCAGATCAGAATGTCACCGTTCGAAAACGACCAGTGTTTAGAGGCATTGGCGATCTTTCAAGGACAACCTCTACTCCAAGAAAAGTTAAACTTATGAACATGATTTGTCAGAAGGAGGACAATATACGGAAGTTGAAAGTCATATGCAAGCAGAGGGCTCATGACATCAAATCTCTATCAAATTTAGATGACTCGTCAGTAATCAGAAGTATATTTAAGGGGATGTCAAATACTACAACCAACTTCCTCATTTCCCAATTACGCTGTGCCAAGCGTGATCAAAAAGGTAGGAGATGGACTATCGAAGAAAAGGTTATAGCCTTGGCACTTCTAAAAAGGAGTCCAAAGTTTTACAACCTATCGTCAAAGATCGTTGCAATGTCTTCAAAAAGAACATTAATTTCACTATTGGAAAAGGTCCCATTCCACGTTGGCATTAATGATCACTTATTTAGACACATCAACAACAGTTTAACAAATGGGCAAGATAAACTGTGTCTGTTGCTATTTGTGAAATGGACATTAAGAAAAATGTTCAATATGATGTAACCTGCAACCTTCTAGAAATTTAACTGTGACCCAATTTTTTGAGTGGAAAATACATATTTACAGGTCTAGCCCAGCAAAGTGACATAAGGATTTGTAAAGTATTTACCGATTCCTTATGTCATTTTCTGTTGACAAAAAAGTATCCGATAACAATTAAAAATGATTATTTCAGTCTTTTTTGAAAGTAAGCGTTTGATGTCTGTCAGTTGAATTTTATATTTTATTAAAGTTAAAAAGTTTTTTGAGACTAGCAGGAACCGTTGCGAAAAAACATTGTACACAACACACCCAGAAAGTGACTTTACTGGGCTCGCTAGGGCTTTTGCAATGGAAATTGCCAGCTCGCCCAGTAAAGAATCACTTTCCGGTCCTGTTGCATAAATAACTATCATGCTTGATATTTTCTGTAATATATTGACAAAATGTCCTAAATTTGCTTTTTTGTAGTTTTCTGATTTTAATAAATTTTGTACAAAATATAATTACCTACCTACTTGTGTTTTGAGTGTTATGTTAATTATCCAATACAAAAACATATTTCTTTTAAATCTTATGTTAAGCAGTTCAACAAGGTTACAATTAACCTTTTGATTAGTTTAACATAAAAATTAATTGATATCTGGTTTTGTATTCTAACTTTAAAATAGCTTTGTTTCTGCAGCAGTTGGTGATCGTTTGTGGATCATCAGAGATAGTCACCGGTTAGTTTTTTAACTTCCAGCGAATAGAAGTATTTAAAAACAACTAATCGACTACTTCTGGTCCACAAACGATCACCAACTGCTACAGAAATAAAGCTTATAAATAATATCAATAAAATAATAAAAGGGGGTTTTGAAATTTCGCGGGCGTTTGCTTCTTGCGCCATCTACTTTCACCTTCCATTACAATCGACCAATTCAATACTGCGGATTAAATTTTAGCACGTACTTGCGCGTCTCGGGTTGTCTCTGGCAGAGAAGTATTAACCAGAACCAGGTTATATAACCTCTCGATTATCATTGGTTGACATTAATTTTGATTTTGAACTCAACCAATGATATTCCAGAGGTTCTATAACTACTGGAGGCCGTTCGAAAAGAGGTATTATTTTGAACTGGGTAAGATTATGTCGTTCGCAAATTGTCGGTGTAACACTCCGAGTGCACTCTACCACAGACACTCTGTGACCACAGAACAAAAAAAGATCTGTGACTCTATTTAACAACCTCGATGAGTAAGTTAAATTTTACTCGTCATGCGCAGATGAGCTCTCAGCTAAGATATTTCAAATATAATTTTTTTGCGATGGGCATTAAATATTTCTATTTCAAATAAAATTAAAAAAAATAATTGTGGTCGATACGTAAAACATTATAGCCTATAGACACTGTTGTGAAAGATTCAAATAGAAAAATAGTAGATGATATTTTACACAAGTTGTTGGCTGTTAAAGAAGAAATTATTTCTTCAATAAAAAACAGAAAAAACTTTATTTCCTATTTTTATTTGTAGAGGACTTCCAGCCAGGTACATTAACAATTTATCCTACGTTTCGTCCGAGTTTTCGGACTTTTTCAAGGTTAAAAGCTAATATAAATTTCCTATTTTAATTTCAATGTATGTGTTGGTTTTATTTTGTTTTTCATCATTTTTTTATTTGATAGGTATGTGATGTACGTGTAGTTCGACGAGTTAGGCAGAGAATCTTCTCTGAAAAAGTCCGAAAACTCGGACGAAACGTAGGATAAATTGTTCATGTACCTGGCTGGAAGTCCTCTAAAAATAAAAATAGGAAATAAAGTTTTTTCTGTTTTTTATTGAAGAAATAATTAGAAAAATAGTGTTGTATGATAAGCATATCGAATAACGCAAGTAAGCTTGTGAGATCATTAGCTGGATTGATAAAAATAGAGACGGCTATAGTAATAGTCAATTATTCTTGGCTTCAGAAATCTACCAAAGATCGTGTGATGTTAAACCTATACCTAAACTTATATAAATGCTCTAGGTTAATTTCGAACACACTCCTTTTTGCACCTGAAAACCTTTAATGTTCATTAAGGCTTGAAGCAATGTTTACGTGTTTCTAGAGGCAAACTTTAACTATACTTTAATGATCAAAAGTTTATCCGGTTTGTAGACTTTACGTTCTTATAGCATTAAGATTATTTCTATATCTGTTTCATACCTATGTGAAAAAAGGAAAGCTTATGTTCACACGTATAGTCGCGGCAAAGATGAGATGAGGCGAGGCGAGACACGCGGTAACCCATGATTCCGTTGAATAAAGCGAGAGAGTTGATATCTTAGGTCGCTCTCGAACACATGTTTTAACACGGGCGTCATTCTGCCATATCGTTTGCCGCCACTATACTAACCGGTGTAATGAGAAACTGTCATTTACAATTCAAATAGTAAACACAGAAGCTAGTCCAAAGTCACCATCTTGAAGAACCATTTTGTTGTATTTTAATTGGTAAAACAAGGAAACCCTTGTGTTGGTAATTTCCTGGATGTGACATTACATATTCAGTGAGTATAAACAGTACACAAAATAACCTACAAAGAAAATTGTCAGAAACCTTCAAAATTTTGTTGAATAAACTTAAAACATGTAATAGTCTAAGATCCGGCTGCAGAATTAGTGTACTCATCGAGTATTTGCTAAAAACCAAATTTTTACGCATATTTATGATTAGGAGAATATATATCTACCACGCTGCCTATCAAAATGTGGCCGCAAGTATTTTTAATTAAATTATTATTAATTGACTTTTCGGAAAAAATTTCATTGACTTGTTTTTTTCAATAACATATCGTCCACTTCACGACAATATATATAAAGACTGAAAAATCACGGCTGCCGTTGCCCACTTGGCCGCACCTCTTCGCAGCCAGGTGTACACAGGTATGATTTTGTTACATTTATACGCTTATAACGTACATTTATTATTTATATATCAAATTAAAGCTAATTTTTTTCTGTTTATTATGATATACCGTTGCCTAATTAAATCTGGCCGCAAATAAGGGTTGCTGGCTGTTAAAGATGGTAAATATTAAAGGTAGAGTGAAAGAAAGCTAGCGCGTAACATCACCAGTCAGACGAGGATAGCGATTGCCAGCTGTACGACGATTTAAAGCCATTGCGCATGCGTCGGATGATAGTGTTCTCAACTGAATATATGCGACATTTTCATTCTAAGTTAAAAACCACGCTGTTTTGGAGTTCGTAATACACAACAAAATGTACGCTTCCAAAAAAAATAATGAAAAATTTATGAAAAGAATTAAAGGTTTAGACTCAACGCACATTCCACCGTGCTGGAAATCTTTGAAACAAAAATTGTTGCGAACAATCTTTGTTAATTCGATGTGGTTAAATAGTACTGAGCCAGATTGTATCAAGTTCAGCGCGGAAAATAATGGCTGGCTGCTGTTAGATGGTTTTCTAAAACCAACATGGTTCCTGGGAGACTCAACTCCAACGCAAGTTGAGAATGTATTATGTGATTCCACGAACAAATCTTCGATAATGACGACGATTCTGATATTTGTAGCGATGAAAGTGATAGCTGTGATGATAGTGTGAGTGAAAGCTCCGATGATTCAGATTTTTAAATAAGAGTCACGAAATTGTAAGATACATTTTTAAAATTTTTAATTTGCTTAAATATTTAATTAATATGTAAAAAACGATGTAATACTTGAATAAAATCTAATATTTTTTTCAAACAATACTTGGACAATAAAATTTTCTTTTATATAAGTAAGGTTACTTATAGGCTTTATTTTTCATCAATATCAATTTTTTTTGTAATTTTTAAATTTGTCATTTCTTTTGTAATTTTTAAATTTATCATTTGTTCTGTAATTTTTCAATTTGTCATTTTAAAAAGAAAGACAATTCTTTTGGAGTAATTATTAAGTCGTACCTACTATTGTTTGAACCGGTGGTTGAGAACACTAGCATCCGACGCATGCGCAATGGCTTTAAATCGTCGTACAGCTAGCAATCGCTATCCTCGTCTGACTAGCTTTCTTTCACTCTACCTTTAATATTTACCATCTTTAACAGCCAGCAACCCTTATTTGCGGCCAAATTTAATTAGGCAACGGTATATCATAATAAACAGAAAATAATTATCTTTAATTTGATATATAAATAATAAATGTACGTTATGAGCGTATAAATGTAACAAAATCATACCTGTGTACACCTGGCTGCGAAGAGGTGCGGCCAAGTGGGCAACGGCAGCCGTGATTTTTCAGAGTCTTTATATATATTGTCGTGAAGTGGACGATATGTTATTGAAAAAACAAGTCAATGAAATTTTTTCCGAAAAGTCAAATAATAATAATTTAATTAAAAATACTTGCGCCCACATTTTGATAGGCAGCGTGGTAGATATACATTCTCCTAATCATAAATATACGTAAAAATTTGGTTTTTAGCAAATACTCGATGAGTACACTAATTCTGCAGCCGGATCTCGTACTATAAATCTGTAATGTGGAAGACTTATTTAAGGTGCGCTGATATTTTCAAAACCACAAATATACCATTCAAAATTCGATGTTAGTTAGAAAAGCGTAACTGATGTATTATGCTTTCCGTTTCCACCCCGCCTAATCAGAGATCTATTTCGGTTCTCGATATGTTTAATCATGATATACTTACAACGGCATGCCGACGCGCATTTATTACGTCACAGTGAAGCATAGCGAGTTCACAGTGTTTGTATATTAAAATGAACCCAATAAATAATGTATTTCGTGCATTCGTAGTTTAATGTCAGTTTCTTTTTTATGTATTAATTCCAGGAATTTCTTAATTAAAAAATTGGTGATTTATTTCTATGGAGTAAATGTACCGAACGCCAAGTGAAGAAGAAGAAGAACTAACCTCAAATATAATTTTATTTACATTTTAAATTTTTACAATGTTTGTTTTGTGATGTTCTTTTGCAAAATTAGCAAATTAATACACTGATTCTTTATAAAATCATAAGAAAAGTATGATTAAATAAATGTTATATTATATTTAGCAATATAGTTACCATGACAACAAATATTTTGAAACTTTTATCCGATAGAAGTGAATTCATTGTTCACCTAGAACAAGATATTTGCAAAAACATTCAAATTTTGGAAGAAACCAAAAAAGAATTACATACATTGACAGAATTAATTGAAAATATAAAGACATTAGGAAGGTACCCTGAACAAACTGCTTTAATACCTTTAGCTAAAAATATTTATATGGAAGGAAGAATTGTACATACAGGAGAATTTTATATAAAGAAAACTGCTTCTCCAGAATCATATGTATTATTACATTCTTTAGAACAAACCTTAAATTCTTTAAAAAAAGAAAATCGAGTCAAAGAAAAATGAAATTGAGAAAGCTGAATATGCTATATATCAGTTAGAAGAAAGGATGAAGATACTGAATGGTGACACTGGAAATATATTACCGGAAATGAAAAATGACAATTTGCCAAATGAAATTAAATCTGAGAAAGGAGTGGCTATCAAAATAGGTGAATTTTATGAAATTTTAGAAATCGAGGATTGATTGATTAGCAATGTCAAAATCATTCTATTGTCTCAATATGAATGTTTTAAATTATTTTAATAAAGACGTTTTGCATTTGTTATCAATCTTTTTTTTCACATTTTTGTTCAGTGTCATTAGGTTCCCCGTGTTGACTGCTCAAGGCTAAAAAAATTGGCCCATTAGACATGAAAACACTACTGCATGCCATACTTTCCACCTAAATTGTTATAAATTATACATCATTATTTAGTATCCTTCAAGGATTGGTCCTTTAAACCAAAATAAAACCTTTAGTATACTTTTCACCCATAAACCCACATGATTTTGAAAACCCAGATGTAAAGTTTTTACGTGTAATTTTAGACCCAAAGAAAATATTTGTATAGTAAGATTTGCAAGATTGGTTTCTATAAAAATCCTAATAACAGCTTACCACACACCTATAATATTTCAGATATGTTATGGCCTAATAATTTGGGGTTATTCCTCTGGTGTTTGTAGAATTTTTCAATTACTAGAGAGGTAATTCGTACTACAAACAATATGGATTTTCCAGGCTAATAAACAAAAACACACATATTAGTTGGCCCAGTAAATTTATTTGTGTTAATTCTGAAATATTTTCTGAGAAGTAAAAAAAATAGGTAAATAATGGGATTTTTTTAATAAATCAGTAACATGTGAAATGAATATTATGCAAAACAAAATTTAATTACCTGATAAAAAAGTAATAACACCGGCACACAAAAAAAGTTGTTTGTACATTGACGCCACCTACCTCCCGACAGTATTTCGACCCGCTGAATCCGAATTTGAAGTCAGTTTGGACCGTACACCCTCAAATATCGAAAATTGAAAAACCGTAAAAATAGCGAAAATTGGGTTTTTCGGCTAAAAAATTTTGTGGATCTAAACCAAGCCTAATTTTATGTATTTTGATCTCACTGAATACGAATCTAAAGTATATTTAGACCATAAGCCATTTTAAATCCAAGTCAATTGTAAAAAACCCTCGAAAATTGCTAAAAATGGCAAAAAATTGTGATTATGTTCATGAAAAAAATTTTGTAGACCCGACGTCATTTTTTATAGATTTTACAATTTTTCAGATTCTAAACTTGTATTTTATGCATAAAAAAAATACAAGAAACGTATTTAATCGTGTTTCATAGATTTTTTTCAACTGCCATTTTTTGCTATTTTATCAGTTTTTTTTGAGATTTTGAGGGATTAATGTGCCAAATATATTTCAGATTCGGATTCAGCAGATCAAATTACATAAAAATCCTCTTCGATCCGGGTTTACAAAATTTTTTTCATCAACATAATCACAATTTTTTGCCATTTTTAGCAATTTTCGAGGGTTTTTTACAATTAGATTTAAAACGGCTTATGGTCTAAATATACTTTAGATTCGTATTCAGCAGATCGAAATACATAAAAATTAGGCTTGGTTTAGATCCACAAAAAATTTTTTATTACCGAAAGACCCAATTTTCGCTATTTTTTACGGTTTTTCAATTTATTCGATATTTGAGGATGTACGGTCCAAACTGACTTCAAATTCGGATTCAGCGGGTCGAAATACATGTCGGGAAGTAGGTGGCGTCAAATGTACAAACAACTTTTTTTTTGTGTGCCGGTGTAATTACTTCGACATTTTAACTAAAATTGTTACGTTTTTTTTTTAAATCAACATTACCATTGAGTAACATCACCTTTTCTTTTTATTATGGCTTCTACACGTCTTCACATGGTGCCAACTAACTCTTGACCCTTATTTGGGGTAAAACTATCCCCATATCTCTTGCAGTCGTGTTTGTAATTCTGGTACCATTCTTGCAGGTAACACTCATAATTTTTTCTTGATTATGTACCATAAAGTTTCAATTATGGATAAATCTGGGCTACTAAATATACATTCTTAAAGCGGAATATCATTTTCCAAAAGCCAGCTCTAACTCTTTTCTTCGCTGTATGTCAAGCAAAGCCATCTTGTTGGAAAATAAATTTACGTCCAACGCTTCTAAATTCCTCTACTGTAGGCTTTAAGCTGGTAGGTTTGCAGAATATTTATTAGCATTTACAATACCCTCTACAAAGTACAATCTACTTACTCCTTTTGCAGACACCGATCTGCAAACCATAACTGATGCAGGAAATTTTACTTTTCTTTTAAGACAGTCAGTATGGTAAGCCTCATTTTTTCTAGAGTAATACTCTACTTCGACTATCATGCACATAGACTTAGAATCTAGATTCGTTGCTCCAGTGAACGGAAGCCCATTGTTCCTAGTAGGACAAGTTTCTGTGTTGCTTTGCCCAAAGCAACCTATTTTTCTTTTGTGTTAGTGAGTAGGGGTTCTTTTGCCTACAAATTAACTTTTTTGAAACATCGGTGTCCATAACTGCATTATGTTTATTTTTGTTTGGTGGAGGGAGGGTATTTGTATTATAATAAAATACAATTTTACAAATATTTATTTTTATAAAAAGAATACAGAAATCAAGAAAATGGACGGTTTATTTTCACAAGCACATTTAAAATTGCTATATTAAAGTACATTAGCACTTTAACTAAAGAAATATTGGTCAATAAAGGTACCTACAGACAGAACATGTGTTTATGTCTTAATAAAACATGTACATATGTGTGCCTGTAGGCAGAGCTGTCAGGTACTTAATTAAAAGAATTGAAATAGTAATTTTAATTATTTTTAGGTAATTAAATTACTTTTTGACGTTTTAAAATAATTGGTATTTGAATTACTTTGTAAAAAGTAATTGTAGTTGGTAATTGTTTTATTGTTTTTGGTAATTGAAGTACTGAACAAATAATTCAATTCCTTTGGGTAATTCAATTCCTTTCAGATACTTTAATTACTTTAAAATAATTGAAATTGTATCGAAAATATTCTGAGAAAAATTGCAACGCCTCGGCTTTAATAACTTGTCCGAGCTTGTCGTTTGACAGTATTTTGTTTTTTTTCAGTTATCCAGTGCACTACACAGTATACAGTAGCTGTGATTGCAAGAAAACCATGTTTTTTAATTATTTGTGTCCTTGTGTTTTTAATTCTTAAAAAGGCAAGTAAGTAAATATTAAATAATAAATTTGTTCTGTACTATTTTTTAAATATTAATATATGTTATACATATATCTCCGATATTGGCAATATCTATTATTTTACCTATTTGCTTTAATCAAATACCTATTAATATTAGTTACACTTACAAAATTGTTTAATAATGATTGTAGAAACAAAATTTTTGCACAGAAATGCGTTTACGTTGAACTCAAATATCAAATAAAAAATGTCTGTCTGTATGTATATCTGTGTGTAGACCATTTCTTGTCAACACAATAATTTCTTTAGACTTGAAAATTTTATTTTAAATTTAGTACCTATATATGTAAAATAGCTTGGTAGAATATTACCTACATATGTGTTTGAATGACCTAATAATTATTTAAAAATACATGTACATTGTGCCTCTTTTTTGGTAGGTATTTGAACTCTTTTTATTTTTAGTGATATTTCAATTATTTTTAGTAATTCAATTAAATAGAGTAATTGAAGTATAAGGTAAAGTAACTGAATTCCTTTACTTGAAAAAAAAAATTATTTTCGATCGAGTAATTGATACTTGAAGTACTGTGTAAAGTAAGGAGTAATTGGTAATGGAAATATTTACTACTTTGATTGATAATTGGTAATTGGTACTTCAATTACTTTTAATGGGTAATTGTGACAGCTCTGCCTGTAGGCACCTTAAAGTTATAAAACTTATCTTATGATTTGCATAAATAAAAAAAGCACTAATTTGTACTAATACAAATTCGAAAATTATAAAAAAATGTATATAAAAATAAAAAATGTGAAACTAAAAAGACGATTTAGTTTTCACAATTACAATTAAAATAATTAGTAAACATGATTTAACAAAAAGAAAACATTACAAAACATTATTTAACATGTAAATATTATAGCTATATTAAATATTATAAAAACTCATTTATACAAATAAAAAATGTAATAATCTTTGTGCAGGCACTTGATACATGTAGAGAAAATAGGTGCAAAAAATTGTCATGTAAATTGAGATTCATTCAAAGCAAATTTTTTTTAGTTGGAACAAGCGAGATTATAAATTACATTGAATAGATTACACCGTTCAGCCTGTAATAAAATTTTTTAAATAACTTGGCCTCAAGTTATTTTTTGTAATATAGTATATATTTCATAAAAAAATAATTACTTTTAATATACATTTCTATTAAATTCTTTTATAATATTAAAAAACAGTTATGCTTTACCAAAGCTGTGACAATTAATGGCATTGCACATTATAGGGTAATATATCATCATATCAAATGAAACAATACAAAATTACTGCATTAGGCATGTTTTGTCATAACTAGAATTTTGCTACTTCGTCTAACTTTTGCTGCAATCAAAATAGACCGAATGGTGAGTAGAATGAGGATCTAATACCCTTCTAGAATCAGAACGGTGTGAACAAAACATGCCTATTGATGGTGTCCCAAAACCAGCATACGTCAAAACAATTAGACTAATTCTTTATGCATTTTTGTTTTACATATATATTATAGTTATTTATGATAAGTTTGATTATAGCATTTTTAATGAAATGATGTCAAATTATTTTTAGCTTTAACAAAATGATCGATGCAGGTATTGCTATGGTAATTTATATAAAGAATGAATGTTGTTGCAATTATTATTGTTCAAACAAATAAATTCTGCTTCAATTTATGTCATCCCTTTTAAAAAAAAAAACAATACGGTTGTGGATTCTTTACCGCATAGTGCGATAATAAAAATCATAATGAAACTCAAATTAATTTGTTTAATAGCCCATAACAACACTGACGAAGATAATATCGTATATTAACACATCATATGATAAAAAAAATCGGCTATATACACCCAACTTATTATATGCAGTTTCTCCCGATAAATATGGTAGAAACAGACATTTGCTGTCATACTAAGAAATGCATTTGATACAGATCTTCATTACAGAAAAAAGATATTCCGCCTTATAATAATTATTGATTATACAGTATGTATTAGACAGTACATTGAAAGAAGACTGACATTTGGCGACATATCACCTGCAGCGTGCACCGTTGACCACAAGACAGCTAGACGGAAAATGAATTCGCTAAACAGTGTTGGATTATCTGCTTCTGGTTTACATTTAACATTGCCATTTAAGAGACCCTTGTCTAATAGTTTAATATACATACTGGTGCTGGCAACTGAAACCAGTTTTCTGGATAATTGGTTTTGGATTATTCGTGGTTTTATGCAAAACCGAAAACCAGTTCCTCGGATAACTGTGAACATTCGAATAACCAGTTTCTTGGATATCCAAATAGTTGGTTAATCGGATAACTGACATCGAGTAACTGATTATTTGAATATCCCGTTACCCAAGTAACCGGATTTGATCATTATTTGGATACCCGGTTTTATCCTAAATCGGTTTTTGAAGAAACCTTTTTTCAGTTTTTTTGCCAGCACTAATACATACTGTATGTTATATGTTGTATTAATTGGTACAAATTATTTAATTTTGAAAAAAAAAACAACAATAAGGTCTTTATTTTATAGAAATTAATTGTGGAACTATTTGTAGAACTTTTTAAAGTATTTATAAGCATTTTTTGGTGCGGAAATTATTAAAGCTGCATTACATGCTGCAATTTTTATTTTACGCTACAAAAAAAAACTATATTTTAAACATAATCAATTTAATTGTTATAATTATTGCATTAACCAGTTTCTTGTTAAAGATGAAGAGTCATGAGGTACTGAGACTCATAAACATTACTAAATTTGAAAACAAATGAATCACAAGCAGCTACATTAAGAATGACACAATAATGAATGCCAAATAGCAACTTACATGAAATGACACCACTTGGTAATCTGAAAGGCACATACTACTGCTTTTAGAAATTCAGCAATTGTCCTACATAAGTATGCAGTGACCCCCACCCCATGAAAGTTAATCTAAGAATACCTGCCCTGAAGCCGTCAGACTTGATTGAAACAAATTAAAAATACAAATACATATTTTAGAAAAAACAAAAATATTCGATATCACATATATCTACGGCTAAATCAAAATAAAGGAATGACAAGGCTGGACTAGCTGTAGTCTCATGACAAGTGAGGTAAACAGAATATGATGCCGATCAATTTAAGATCTGACAGAAGGAACCACCACGCTTCTTTCAGTTTACTGGGGTGTTTGAGACTTTGGTCTGTTTAGTTAATATTCACGAAAATCCATTTTCAGAACTGGTAGGATTTTGTTCCGCCCCACTCCCTATATTAGACATACATATATATTTACCCACTCTATTTGTTCTACTACTGGTTTATGACCTCAATTGATTGCATAACCAATCTAACGCAAATACAAAATATCAGTAATGTCTGGAAGGCAGAAGTTTATTTCACTGGCCAATTGTAGATATTCCTCTGAATGATGAAACTGTAATATTTAAGCAAAATAGCAAAATAGTTGATAAGAAAACAATTTTAAATACAAGGTAAAGCATAATTTTCAGAATCTAAATAAAATAAGTTCGTGGTTGCCTAGGTCATCAAAATATTATTATGCTAACAGGCAACACTATTTTGAGACTTAAGTCGAATACAAGATATCTATTACCATTTTATCAGACCACTTACATCAGTTCCCTCCTCAATTATAATTAAGTAACTAAATCATTTTAAAAGCAATCAACAAATAAGATACAATATACAAATTGTAGTCAAGTGGTGTCTTACAATCAAATCTGCTCCTATATAGTCTTAATAAAGTAGCATAGCTAAAAGATTTATATTTGTTATGGGGTGGTTTAGGGGTGACAGAGGGGTTGATGCAACTTCCAGAATTTCAGGATTTTTCAAAAAATTATATTGGTGGTTATAGTTTGCATGTGTCATTTTGGGACATCCATTATCATACTTAAATATTACTCAAAGAATACCATCAAATGATAATCAATTTTTTTAAATGAAAAAAATTACTGTAAATGTAATAATTTTCTTAAAAAAAATCTTTAGTGAGAGGTTACTCCTATGCATATTTAATATATGATAGAAATAATTGGAGTCTTCAATTGTTGTGGCCTAGAAACTAAAGGTGTAGGGTCAAGAGGTATTTCTACTAAGCTGGCATCGTCGAAACCGTGCTGTGTGGGGTTGTTGGTCGAGATCCCGCTAGAGACGGTACTGTCGACGCGTTTAAGGATTGCATGGTGCCCATCTAAAAATAAATATTCATGATTTGGAATCATAACTGTACAGGGCGATTCAAATTTGATTCACACTCCTAATTTCCAATTGTAGAGGTTATGCACAAATAGTTACCAGCGATAAAACATAACTTAAACAGACTACTCGTTAAGGTCAATAATATTTTTATTTTGAGTAATTTTTATGCACATAGCTTTAGATGTATTTCTAATAGTTTACGAGCTATAATACTTAAGGGTTTTTATTGCACCTAAATTTTTCGAAAGCCGGAGAAAAAATTTGCCGTTGACAGGAAAAAATCAAAAGTAGCGTGCGACGATTACTGTTGATACGATAAAAATTTACAATTGCTCTTAATATGTAGCCTATGTGTTACTCTTGATCGCAGGTAACAATTTGTGCATAATCTCTAGAATTTCCGAGAAATTAGGCATGTAAGTCGAATTTTGATCACTCTGTACAAATTATATTTACGCAATTTAAATAAGACAAATTATTCTCACAAAATTCTACCAGTACTACCTTACCTATATTGTATCTTTCAAATGTCTATGAAGGCATGAAAAAATTAAAAATATTAATTAGGTATTACAAAAGGTAATTTCTTATATCAAATTAAAAAAAAGTTATCATAAAGTAATGGCTTACATAATATTTCACCTGATTACTTTATAATTGAGCCTGTAGGGTGCAATAACCTCACTCTTATCCTATATAACTACATACTACCGGACACCTCTTTATGCGAAACCTGTGTTTAACCCATTTTATCCCAATGGTGCGCTAACGCACCACATATTTTATGATTTTTTTTTGTTAAATTCAGTAAATATTTTTGCATATTCATTTATAAATTTTATTATTATCAGTATTAGAGAACTTAGTACCGTACGAACTGTTGATTTTTATTTTAAAACAAAAATTTTATGACACCTCAAAAATCAAGAAAAACGCTGCATAATGTTGTGTCAAAGGTTGAAGTGAATCTAAAACAGTAAAATATTTTATTTTTGGAAAGTATTGTCATTTTTGGTAGGTTTATAATATGTAGATTACATGGTAGAAAACATACATTTAAAATATAATATAGATTATGGTTTATTTTTATTAAATAATTACTAGTGCGTGAACGGACTGGTTTTATCTATGAAATAAAACCAAGCTATTGCCAATCTCGACAAGTCAGCCTATGTATCGTAAACAGTCGCCGTTTAGTGTGTTGTTTAGTATTTGTTTGTTTCTTGTGCAGTACACGTGATATTTAATTGAAATAAGTAAAATATGCCGTTTTCGAGATATTTGACTCAAAGGAAATCAGAAGCGGCTCTGGAGGAGATCGTTACGGATTTGGAGAATAATGATGAATTTCGTATTACTCGTATTTACGTATTTTTATATTTTATAGATACAACTCATTCTAGCCTTGGTCTTAGCGGTGACGTTGTCATGAGTCTACTTTTTGTTGTGGATAAGCCAGTGAATCACCAAATTTTTTTCAACAACTTTTTTTCGTCATTCAAACTCTTCGTACATTTAAAAAAATAATGGTTATTTTGCCACCGGTACTATCCGCGAAAATAGGACAAATAAGTGTCCAATCGAAAATTGTAAATCATTTGGTAGAAAAGACCACGAGTCCCATATTTCAGCATATGATTCTGAATCAAAAGTTTCTATTGTCCGTTGGCACGATAATTCGGTTGTAACGGTGGCAAGTAATGTTTATAGTGTAGCTCCTGTTCAAAATGTTAAACGCTATAATAGAAAAGAACGAAGAGATGTACAGATACCCCAACCTTATGTAATTGCCCAATACAATAAATATATGGGTGGGGTAGATTTACACGACAACGGAATTGCTAATTATAGATGCCAAGTATTTGGGAAAAAATGGTGGTGGCCTTTATTTTGTAATTCATTGGATAGCTTAGTCGTCAACGCATGGAAAATTTATAATGTCAATGAAAAAAAAGGTAGATTTTAAATCTTACGTAGCCTTGCGACTTTTAAAAACTGATAAAACAATAATTGAAAGGAATCTTGCTCCTGCTATAGATGAACTGCGTTATGATAATACAGGTCACCTCATGATTTCTCATGCCAATAAAGCACGAAGGAGGTGTAGAATTTGCCATAGCCACACAATTTACATTTGTAATAAATGTAATGTACATTTACATACTTCATGCTTTGTACAGTATCACCAAAAATGAAACCGGGTGTTACCAGTGGTGCGTTCACGCACCATGAAATATTATAATGTTTTTTTTATTAAGTATAGTTCTATGTAGAAAATAATTTACGCTTAGTTATTTTATGTAAGATTGAAACTTTCTATGATATATTTTCGTTAAAATTATTAGTTATATCTTATGTGCCTCAAAATAATATTTCATGTGTCCTCCCAGTGGTTCGTTTACGCATCAGTATTTTTTTTATATATGTTAATTTTTTTAATTTTTTTTGACACAAGGAATGTATTCTTAAGTGTAACAAAATAAATATTTACAAACAAAAATGTTCGTTTTTTGAATTTTTCGATGCTTGGGATACAATGGGTTAATGCAGCAGACTGATGAAATAATATAAAACTTATAGACAACAAAGACAATTGTTCTGTGCTACTGCTACATAGTAGAATTCGACATTTGCTTGTGCATTGTATCATGCCGGCAGACAGCCATAGTGGCAACGAAGCAGTATATAGTCACCTCTCTCCTGCACATTTAAACTTTAATTCTCTTACTTTTTATCTCATCGAACGAAGGTTTTGCATGAAAAGGTGTCCAGTAGTGTATATATTTAACATAAACATGGCTCCCAAACAAGGATGTAAAATATAAATAGAACTCTTTTCGTACTTTTTTCTATCAAAATCCATTATCTGTTGAACTTCTGCTGACATCTATAATTCTCAGCGAATACTTAAAGCAAAAAACTATAAATCAAGTTTCTGTGGAAGAGGTTAATATGTCGCTTCAAGTCCATTTAATAATTGTATATTTAAAAGATGAGTTATACAGTGGGAAATCCTTAGTGGTATACTATACATGACAGCACAAATTTTAAATTCACTGTACATTGTACTTCCTCCAGAATCTTCCTATCATAATACAGACTGAATTTAAATTACTTTCATAGGAATGTATTAGACAAATATTAAAATTATATGAACTTTTACTATATACATAAAAATTAACTACGCAAAAGAAAAACACCTTTAAAATAACTTGGAAAAACCTTCCAAGTTTCTTTACTTACCCTTAAATGAGCCAAGTCTTCAAGTTTGGTAAGATCTGATAATTCAATATAAAGGGAATATACTACAATCCAACCATAAATACTGAATACTATGAAAATGGTCCATAGCAGACACATTATGATATTATATGCAAAAATCATGTCATTTACTATCGAAAAAAATAAGGAAGCAAGAAGCCTGAATATTGTGAATACTGCAAAAGTGTATATCCAAGGCACCATTTTCTTCTCATGTTCCTGCAAGATAATAAAGAATTATTAAATGGTACATACTTAATAGAGAGAAACTATCTACCTTTCTTAATGAATTAATTAACATTATGCTGGTAACAAAAACTACTAGGGACAATATTATAGAAAAAATTGCAAACATTACCAAGGTATTTCTCACTGAAAAAAATAAAACAATTAATTAAGAACATACCCAAATGATACATCAAATTGGAAAATAGACTCTTACCGTGCCGTGAACCAACGTACACAAACTGGTAAGAAATAACATAATAACCGTAATGTGTTGAACCTGGAGCTGCCATTGCATAGCAATACAAGTCGAAGCAGGAAGTTATTATAGTAAAAATCGACAGTAACTGTAAAATGAAGATACGTTATAATTAAATGTTTTATAATTGCTTCAAAACTTACCAATGAAAATATTGCAGTCACTAAAGAAGCCCTTTGAACGTTCAAAAATACAGCGTCTTGTACTAACGGCTTTTGGTACCAAGGAGTTTTAAGCGATTTGAGACTTCGAGAACCTCGTAGATTTGCACTACTTCTAGTTGTTACATGCGAATATACCGAAGGGGTACCCGTTGTGGGAGATTTCTTACCGTAAGTCATCGTTTCTTAAAAGTGCTGTTTGGTTCTATAAAGGCACCTTTATATTTATTAGAAATCTTTTGTAATTTGGATTAATTACTTGATGACACATTTAACATGTAAACATAGGGGCGTGACTGAAATTAACTGTCAAATGACAAAACAAATGTTTTGTTATTTACATACCAACGATAAAAACATAAAAACAGAAGTTACTGTTTACCACACCTTCGATCATATATTAAGAGAAGCGATAGAATTTAACACGTAGTTGAGTATAGTTGAGTCATGGGGGTAGTCCTCCGCAAAAAAAGCGAGAGCCAATTAAAGCAAATCATGTATAATAACGAAATAATAGACCATTTTAAATAACCTGCGTAACTTGTTGCATGCATTTTTTTGCATGAATAAATTAAACAGAAAAATGTTTTCAACCATTACATCTATACAGTTTTTCATAAAATAAATTAATAAAAAAAGATTTAAATATTTTGTCTTATAATTTATATTTCTAAGTCAACAAATACTGAATATATTTTGAAATTGGATATAAATTAAAACACAAAACAGAAAAACAGTTATAAAGTTAATACATATTATTCTCTTTCTTGACTGTTAATATATGTATATAAATTTTGACGGTCAGATATAACTAGTTCTATTTTTCTAACGTTTCGGTTTATTACACCATCATCAGAGAAACGGGATTTATATGTAAGTATATCAAAAATACGTACATGTTTGAAGAAAAATAAAGTACTTCCCTTTAAACCAAAAATTATTCACATCGAGGTGACGATGAACGGAAAATAGAATTCTGTTTATTCTGCCAAGGAGAATATTTAAATAACGAAAATTTTTTAAGAAATATTCTCTTCACAGATGAGGCGACATTTACTACTAATGGTATGGTTTCTCCTCAGAACTCTAGGTACTGGGCAACAGAGAACCCACACTGGATGATAAATTCAAAGAGGCAATATTTTCAAAAAGTTAATGTCTGGATTGCGATCCTCAATAATCGTATAGTGGTTTCAGCGTTTTTCCAAGAAACAATAAACGGTGAAAGGTTTCTTAATTTCTTGAACACAGATTTTTGGGATTTTATGGAAATATTAAATGAAGAAGAAAACAGACAAGTTATTTTTCAACTAGATGGTTCTTCCATATATTATTCGGTGGGTGTACGTACATGGCTTAATGAAAATTTTCCAAACAGATGGATTGGACGAAATAGCCCTCTTATTCATTGGCCGCCACGTTCGCCAGATCTAACACCTTTAGATTTTTTGTGGGGTATTATGTATATACTAGAACATCACCCTCAATAAGAGGTCTATAAAAAAGTGAATTGTTAACAGTATTAAAAGATTCTGTAATAGGCTCATTTAAATTCTGCTGTAAATTAGACAGAAGGAGTTTGGGAGAAGATAAAAAATAATACTCTAAAAATAAAAATAAAGTAGGTTTCCTCTTCTTGGTGAAAGTTTAAAATATAGAGTGAAATGAAAAATAATAACGCTGAAAAATCTTTCTTGCTAATTATTATTTACTACTTTTACAAAACTTATCATAGATAAGTACAACATATTTCTTTTTAAACAATCATTTTCCCGGCTATTTGCCAAAATGCTGAAACTTGGATTACAAAAAAAGATAATATGCACTTTATGTTCAGTGGAACTGACTCAATAATGTTATTTTTAATTCCAACTATTCTATTCAAGAAAACCAAAAATAAATAAAACAAAAAGGTACTCACCAGCTGGACAATCACTTTAAAAACTTTAAAACATCTATCGACACGTGGTTCTGCTTTTAGCTTCATCTGGATAGCTCATTTAAAGGATGCAAAGTAACTAAATACTAGTAAACCCCAATGTAATAAACATTGATGGTTTCAGAGAGCAGGATAATTGAAATTATATAGTGGAAATTCCCCGTAGGGCAGAATAATTTAAAAATAAAAATAAATTAGGTTTCCTCTTGGTAAAAGTTTAAAATATAGAGTGAAATGAAAAATAATAACGTTGAAAAATCTTTTTTTGCTAATTATTATTTACTACTTTTACAAAACTTATCATTACATTACATTGGGGTTTACTAGTATTTAGTTACTTTGCATCCTTTAAATGAGCTATCCAGACGAAGCTAAAAGCAGAAACATGTGTTGATAGATGTTTTAAAGTTTTTAAAGTGATTGTTCAGCTGGTGAGTACCTTTTGTTTTATTTATTTTTGGTTTTACTGAACAGAATAGTTGGAATTAAAAACAACATTATCGAGTCAGTCACCCTGAACATAATGTGCATATTATCTTTTTTGTAATCCAAGTTTCAGTGTTTTGGCAAATAGCCGGGAAAATAATTGTTTAAAAAAATATGTTGTACTTATCTATGATAAGTTTTGTAAAAGTAGTAAATAATAATTAGCAAAAAAAGATTTTTCAGCGTTATTATTTTTCATTTCACTCTAAATAATAATCATTAAAATTTTCAGCACATTCAGTGATATTTAAAATTCTGCCATTATCCGTTATTTCTATATGACTATTCCTTTTATCTGACTTGCCTGAAACTCCATTTAATATATCCCACATATCCTTACTTTTGTTTTTTGAGCTTAAAACTATTTGATTGTTTCTTTCTTTAGAGACAGACGACAACAATGTCTGATATTCCTTATTGGCTGATTTATAATGTCGTTTGAATTGGGGATATTGCCTGCTCAAATCGACAAGAAGAGATATACGATTTTTAACCTCAATTATTTCCGGATTCGTTTTACTAACACTGGATTTATTGAAATGCTTACTTTTAAAATTCGTAAGTGGAAAACATATATCAAAGTAGTACGATATATCCTCCATAAATACATTAAATGCTCTACTACTATCTTGTGTGACCAAAACAGTCGACTAACTTTTTCTTTGGTATTAACTAAAATATTGTCAACACATTTACCAAAAACGGAGGTAACTTTTGTTGATTCATGAATTGTAGTACACATATTATTGCAGTTCATAATATTTGTAAATTCACTCAAAACAAAATTGTTTAAGTTAAAATCTATGTATATTAAAATCTCCACCAATTACTAGTGTCTTATTACTAAGTATAAATATGTCTAGTAACTTACTAAATTGCGATCGGAACTGATCCTTATCACTACTAGGTGGACAGTACATACAATCAGTACCATATTACTATCTAAGATTTTAACACTGCAACATTCGAAAACGTCGATCACAGATAATTATAGACAATAAATTACGTTTTTTTGCCTTTAGAGTATTTTTACAATAAACTGCAACACCACCATGTTTTTTTTACAGTCGGCAAAAGGACGCTGATAATTTAAAACCAGAAAGGTTTATTAGATCAATTTCTTCTTCAGATTGTAGTATAAATAGTAACGTAATTCCTAATGTTGCTATTGTCATGATACTAGGGAGAGATACTCATATCGAATGTGCTG
The DNA here is from genome assembly GCA_029963845.1 of Rhamnusium bicolor. Lineage (NCBI taxonomy): Eukaryota > Metazoa > Arthropoda > Insecta > Coleoptera > Cerambycidae > Rhamnusium > Rhamnusium bicolor. The sequence continues at coordinate 656,323 of JANEYF010002760.1, forward strand.
AATTATTATTTTCTAGATAATATCGATGCCACTAATAAATATTCGCATAATTCCCAGCATTCATATTATCAAGATATTAGGGAGAGACATAGACATTCAAGTGCATTAAATTGCACAGGCCTGCATGGTTTTAGGGGTCTACAGTTTTTTTACATTTTTTAGAGTAAGTATAAGTCGTTCTGAACTCTGCAGTATTATTAGTTTTCGTGTATCACGCACTGTTTACTCTAAACATACATAACGACATTATTAATAATTAATACATATCTTTTTAAAATAAAATTGTTAAGGACCACTGCCTTTTAATCTAGACGTTTCTAGTTAGAACCAGAATATACACATAGTATTCGAAAAGCACATACAGCAGTCAGTAATAAGTTAACTGTGGTTGAACGTGTGCTTACAGTATATAATAGCGTGATAAAGTTATTAAAAATTCGTCATGTCCTCAAGACATTGTAAAAACAGCGCAGATGTGTTTTGTTACATTTGTGGTTCATATACAGTTAAAAAGAGACAAAGAAATATTACGGAATTCGTGAAAAAGAAGTTTTCATGCGTACTTTGATGTAAAGCTTGGAGACCAAGACAAAACATGAGCGCCACACAGAGCTTGTCATACATGTGTTGAATCGTTACGGAAGTGGACTCAAAATAAAAAGAAATCCTTACCTTTCGGCATACCAATGGTGTGGCGGGAACCCATCAATCATGCAGAAGATTGTTACTTTTGCTTGTGTGACGTAAGTGGCTTTAATACTAAAAATAAGAAAAGAATATTTTATCCGAACCTTCCATCAGCAATAAGGCCAGTAGCGCATGGGCCAGATGTACCTGTACCTGCTGTATCAGAGAATTATACTCTTTTGTCGTCTGATTGTGATTCGCAATTAGAAATTGAAGATTCGGATGAAGACTTTTCGTTACAAAGTACTCAGCCTCAGTTCTTTACTCAGAATGAACTAAACGATTTAATTCGTGACTTAGGACTTTCAAAAGAGTCTGCTGAACTTTTGGGATCTAGACTGAGTGAAAAGAATTTACTTCTTCCAGGAACGACATTCTCATGGTATAGAACACGTGAAACTGAATTTTTAGAATACTTTGATCAAGAGGGATCCCTTGTTTACTGCCATGATATTCCAGGATTGATTAGCAAGTTAGGAGCATCCATTTATCAACCAAATGACTGGAGGTTGTTCATAGACTCATCTAAAAGGAGTTTAAAGGGTGTATTGTTGCATAATGGTAACACATACGCATCAGTCCCGGTTGCACAATCTGTTCATTTAAAAGAAAGATATGAAGATTTGAATCTCCTACTTGAAAAGGTGAAATATGCAGACCACAACTGGATGTTATGTGGAGATTTTAAAATCTTAGGTATGCTCTTAGGCCAACAGTCTGGCTATACTAAAATGCCCTGTTTCTTATGCGAATGGGACAGTAGAGCACAAGGTGAACATTGGCAAAAGAAAGAATGGCCACGTAGAATTAATTTAGTACCTGGTTCAAAAAATATTGTACAAGAAAGTTTGGTCGATCTGAAAAAAGTTCTTCTGCCTCCGTTACACATTAAGTTGGGTCTAATGAAGCAATTTGTTAAAGCTCTCGACAAAAACTGTAACTGCTTCAAGTATTTATGTTCAAAGTTTCCTAGTTTATCAGAAGCCAAGCTTAAGGAAGGTATTCTTGTTGGGCCACAAATTAGAGAGTTAATGGAAGACAGAGTGTTTGACTCAATAATGAATGATAAAGAAAAGGCTGCATGGGTTGGCTTCAAAAATGTAGTTCAAAAGTTCTTAGGTAATAACAGAGATCCTGATTTCAAGAATATAGTCAACGATATGTAAGAAAATTATAAAACATTGGGGTGAAATATGAGTTTGAAACTTCATGTTCTTCATTCCCATCTTGACTATTTTCCAGAAAATCTCGGGGCGGTGAGTGAAGAACAAGGTGAAAGGTTTCACCAGGACATTAAACAGATGGAGATGAGATATCAAGGAAGATGGAACGTCGCTATGATGGCTAACTATCGTTGGTGTTTAAAGAGAGAATCTTCTGAAAGTGAAATTTCACATAAACGGGCTTCAACTAAGCGTTCATTTGAAAGTGAAAGAAAGCGTTTTCATTCGCAAAGAGACATGTAAAAATATTTTTTTGTAATATTATTTTCTTGTAGGTACCTACTTGTAAATTTTGATTTAAATTTTGTAATTAAAAATGAGAAGTATTTTACTGTAATGCATTATTTTAATACATTTTATTAGAAAACCGTTCATGTATTTTTACTTTGTGAAAATACTTTGCGTGATAGAGCAAAATGCAAGTCATTTTTGGATTCGGCATGAAACAGTCATACAGAATTACATTAAAATATAGAAACCCCCCCACCATAAGTTTTATTTTGCAGACCTGTGTTGTTGTTTATTGATAGATGCATATAGAGACATAAATCAGGATCATTAATTTGAATTGCCATGATTCTCAGATTAAAGAAACACAGAATTCATTGTAATATTTTTATTTTTTCTTATAATTAAAATTCTAAAACTTAATATCAATTTTGGCAAAGTAGAAACACAGAATTCATTGTAATATTTTTTATTTTTTCTTATAATTAAAATTCTAAAACTTAATATCATTTTTGGCAAAGTTAAAGAAAGGTACAGAGAATAAATTACTAATAAGTTAACCTTAATGACATAATAAATTTACTACTATTACGTTACATGGTCTCCATTTTCCTGTTTCTTATTTGTGATACTTTGTACAATTAGATTAAGGCAATCCAAACTTGATGTGCTTGATGCTATTTCGTAACCTGAAACAAAAAGTTGTATCAAAAATAAAATACATAAATATCTACCATAAAAAATAATACAGAATTAATTAGAAGTGTCAACGGGAACAATACCCGAAACAACTGGAAATATTTCATTGAAAATTGAATGGAAGCGATTGGGCATTGGGGGACAACTTTGTATGAAACATTTCCGTGTAGAAGCGAGAGGTGGGAGAAAATTTGAATGGGAGGGCAGTGTTTTCTTTTTGGATTATTGGCCCCCGTGTAGAAATTATGTACATCAGACCCTAAAAAATATTGTTGATAGGTACTTTTAAACATTTTGTAATTTGTTGAAATAAATTTCAAATCTTGGCTAGCATCCTCTTGATCACTTGACATCGTATTTGTATTCCGCCGTTCATGCCATTACTCGTGTAGTTATTCTTGCTCAGAAAAAATCTAGTAGATTTTGATCGAGAAGGCGTGTAGGCCAATTAATGGAACCACTTTGCAAATATCGTCTAAAATATTATGTGCTACTCGATAACAGTGTGAAGTCCGTCCAAAATAAACGACACACAATGCAGCAATCTGTGGAGAAAAATGTAAAACCGACCCTTTATTTTGGCTTTAATTACCTACCCTATAAGTAGGTAAGTAACCAAACAAGCTATTCCAAGAAACGCTTCTTGGAATTTCCCGGTATCGGGGGGGGGGAGGTTGGACAGAATCGAAGGTAATTTCAACATAGTGTATTACCTACTTGGTCAGCTGAAATTTTGCTTCACTTGTGAATAGTTGTGTGCTGAACAGTATTTAATTTGTGCTATTTTGGTCATAGAGAATATAAATCCAGGTATGTTAACTATTTAAATAATACATTATGACCTCGATATTTGGCATTCTTCAACCTGTTAATTTGAATTTTATAAACGATTATAAAATTTTATTCTTATTGATTTTTTAACAACTTCTGTAAGCTTTAAAAAGAAGTATATAAAAGTATATATGCAACTTTCTGCTATTTTGTAGTCAATTTAGTATAGATTAAAGCTATAATATGATTTCGTGCAAATATTTGCAAATTTGTATAAAAAGCCTTTTTTCCTTTATAGGTCACCCTCTTACCTATGGTGAATGTTTTAAAGTTTGGGTGTCAACAGTAGATAAAGACAAATTTACTGCAATAAAGCAATGTATTACGAACTCGTATAACATTACAAGCCCTGACGCTCCAGAACTACTGAATGTTGCAAAATTAATATGTGCTAACTTAAAATCAACGTGGACAAAGTACTCACGTTAAAGATACTATTTATTAAAAAATGAAAGTGGTTTTCTCGCCTCGAAAATTTCAATCCCTGAAAGTTTAATAAAATCTACCAATATCAGTTCGACTACCTCAATTAGTGGCCGAGACCGTCCACAAAAGCAGTTCGAAGAGTGTTCCGTCAAGACAAAAAAACGTAAAGTGGAGACATTGGTAAAAAGCTTCAGTAGTGCGGAATTACAGTTAGCTTCTGGTATCGCTGGTCCATTAACTTCAATAGGACTTTTAGAAGTAAAGAAAGAATTGAGTTTGCAGAAAGCACTTGCTCTTTACTTACATTTAGACTTATCTGAATGCAAGTACAATTTATTAAGGACTGTGGTAAATAGCGTACATAGAGATACTTTTTCTAGTTTATATAGACTTAATCTGTTCAAACAACACTCATATATTGAGATATCATCCGCTTCTGAGACAGCTTTGAATGTTCAAAATATATTATATAAAACTTTTAATAATATTTGCAATCTTATTAATGTTTATTTATTTATTTATTTATTTATTTATTTATTTATTTATTTATTTAATACATATCCAACAGGCAAAAGCCCAATTACAGGATACGGAGATAACTTGAATTAACAGTAACAGTAAAAAGAAAAATGATAATAATAAAAATAGCAATACAATGAAAATGAAAAAGAAAGATGGTAATAAAAATGGTATAAACATAAATAAGCACATACGCTTATACAAACATGTATGCACACATATACATACACATGCACATACATACACACACAAGCCCATATACACACATATATACGCACATACATACATACACACATCCATACATACATACATACATACATACATACCCACACATATACACCTACACACATACATACATATATAAACACATATTATGTATACAAATTATTATAATAGTAAATGACTAGCTGTAAACAATTTTTAGCTGCCTGATAGTACAAAAGAATATATCAACCCTATCCTCCACGGTGCAATAATTAGAGATCATTTGATAAAGAGGAGATGCTTTGAGAATATTGGTATTAGCTGTAGGAAGATTAAAAACATTGTTGTGCCGCGCTGAAATCCTGGGCACCCGTATATTGATATGACTTAGTATATCTGGACAGTCAAAAATATTATTAACAATTTTATATAAAAATATAATCAGATGTACAGATCTCCGTTTTGACAATTCTATGATGTCAAACCGTGTTAATAACAAATTATGAGAGAACCCTCTTGGCGGATATATGCCATCTAATATATATACTGCAGATTTCATAAATCGTCTTTGTATTCTTTCAAGCGTCGATACATGAGTAACATAGATTGGGTTCCAGACTATCGATGCATATTCTAATTTCGATCTAACGAAGGATGTATATAACAATCGAAGTGTAAACATATTAGAAAACCCTTTCGAGTTTCTAATGACAAAACCTAAACATTTCATTGCAGATGATGTGGCAATTTCAATATGTTTTAGGAATGTCAGTTTAGGATCGAAAGTTACTCCAAGATCTTTTATATAATCAGGCCTATTAAGTGATGCACCGTCCAATTTATAATCAAATTCAACAGGATTTTTTTTCTTGTAAATGACATAACATTACATTTGGAAGCGTTTAGTGGTAAATTGTTATGTGTACACCACGAATTTATTTTATTCAGTGCAACTTGCAACAGTTCACACTTCGTAAGAATTCACTTCACACAGTAGCTTAAGATCATCTGCATAAATCAGATAATGTACACATAGGTCTGACACAATATCATTGATAAACATGATAAAAAGGAGAGGTCCAAGGGTCGAACCTTGTGGTACCCCAGATAGCTGCAAAAACTTCTTCGACCTGTAACCACGGTACTGAACAAACTGATATCTGTTTTTCAAATATGAAGAGAAAAGCTGCAGAAGAGGGTTAGATAGTCCAAAAGTATCCAATTTGTTCAATAGAATTCCGTGGTCAAGTCGGTCGAATGCTTTAATAAAATCGGTGTCTATAACATCAACTTGGCTATGTTGGTCTAGTTTATCACTAATGAACTGGGACTTACACACAAGATTCGTAACAGTGGACCTACCCTTCATGAAGCCATGCTGCTCACATGTTATCAATCCAGACACATGATTATAAATAACATTGTGCAGAATTATTTCTAATAATTTAGCAAAGTTGCAGATGATAGTGATAGGTCTGTAATTTGTTATGTCATTCCTATTGCCTTTTTTATAAACAGGACACACTCTAGACAGTTTCCAAGACTCTGGAAAACATGACGTTTTTATAATTAAGTTAAATATACCTGTTAGAGGAGTAATAAAAGCCGATGCACAATCCTTGATTAAGAATGCAGGTATTTTATCAGGTCCCATAGTACAGTTTGGTTTGAGTCGTTTAATCGCTTTACCAACTTCATCCTGAGTAATGAATGGAATGTCGATTGTATTTATATTTTGGTTCGAGGATACATGGGTAATAGCAACCGGGAGCGTAAATGACTCAGAAAAGAAATTGGCAAAGCTATTAACCATTAGTTGGGGATCCTCAATATCTTCCCCATTATATGTAACAATTGAGGGGATAGAGGAAATATCCCTTTTAGAATTTATATAGGACCAAAATGTATTCGGGTTGATTTTTATATCCATTTCTATGCGTAGTAGGTAAGCTTCATGCAACACGTCGACCTCAATTTTTATTTGCGATCTTAGTGACTTGAATCTATTTAAATAGTTCATGTCACCATTTTCTTTATAAATTTTTAAAGCCTTGTCTTTTGTTTTATCTTTTTTATAATTTGGCCATTAAACCACGGTGGATAACATTTACCCGTAGCTTTTTTTTTTGGTATATTATTTTCGAAAATATTATTTAATTTATTGTTTAAATCAGCAATAGCCATGTTTGGATCAGCATATTGATTGAGAAAATCCCAGTTAGTATGATTAATTTCTTCATATAAAGATAAAAAGTTTGCTTTTTTAAAATTGAAATCGGTATGTGCTTTGACGGGAAAATTATTTCTTTTTCTATTAGACTTTGCAATTTCAATTTCTACAATCAACGCGGGGTGGTAAGGGTCTTCTAGTAGAATAATCTGCAGTGCTTTATTAACTACACAATTTATATTACATAATACTAGATCCAATAAGCGACCTTGAAAGTTCCGTATATTATTACATTGATTAAGACCATAGAAATTTATGAAATTTTGTGTCTGCAAAAAATTAGGCGTTGATGTATTTCCAGCACAGCAATTTATGTATTCGGGTATATTAAAATCACCAACTATTAATAAATCTGAATCGTAAAGAAGGTGTATAGACATTAGAGCATCATATAATACATGATATTCTTCATATGTACATACTGGGGGTATATAAATTACTAGAATATAGATCCAGCGAAAATTTATTTTGACCTTTACTAGAAGAACATCAATAGATTTTACATCAGTCAATGTGTTACAGATTGATTTAATATCAATTTGGGCCGATTCAAGTTGTTTGTCTAGGGCTAAGAGAACGCCACCTCCTCTGCCTGTATTGGTTGCGACAAAATCTCGGTCAGTTCTAAAAACACTAAAGTTGTTAAGATTAAACAGTTCGGAATTTCGAATGCTCTCGTTACATGAGGTTTCAGTGAATGCATATGCCTGGTACTCTTGAATTGTAGATGTAATATTATATAAATCAGTGGTTTTAGTACGCAATCCACGAACATTTTGGTAGTACAAAGATAATGTATAATGCTCCCGTGTGCTTTGACCGCTATTGTTAACACATTCCATTTGAATATTATTTAATATCTTGGATTGCTATTGTGAATCAAGAATATTGGCTTTAAATTTGCTGAGTGTTTTTTTATATACATAACAGTCTGGATCCCAAACTGCGTGGTCAGTTGCATTGTCGATATTTAGAGTAGCCTTAATATTTGAGCAATGTACGCACTTGAATACTGAACTTTGACAATCAACTAGAGGGTGAGATTCAGAGCATTTTGGACAGACAGGAGTTTGTCTCGAACATTGCTTAGCGAAATGATGATATCCGCAGCACTTGAAGCAACGCCTCAGTTCAATTGCACAATAAACTGGACAATCAAAGTCTAACCCTACAGCTAATTGACCTGATTTTAAGATTCTGTGATAGGTGTTAATGTCAACTTGAAGGACGACTTGATATAAACCTTTGTTTTTGCGTTGAGGTTTATTAGAAACTAATTGACATACGCTACCTTCAGGAAAACACATTTTATTTTGCGCTCTTAAATACTTAATTAAAACACTATCTTCAAACTTTTCAGATATGTTGACTACCCTGACACGTGGATTGAGAGATGATAACTGTTTGACATCATATTTTTCACCCAAACGATTCGCTGCTAGTTCTTTAAATTTTTCAGATCCCTCAACATTATCGCAGCTAATAACTAGAGCACCATTACGAGCATTCTTGACATTTGAGATACTAATGTTAGAATTGATAGGATCAATGGCACGTAATACATCAGATTTGGTAGTGGTTATAGGTTGGCTCACATTTTTAGGTTGCAGTATTAGGGAGGATTTGGGCTTTACCACACCTGCATAAGTTGGTGGAGACACTTTATTAAGTGACAGGTTTTTCTTGATGTCTTCTAATTTGGAACTAAGTAGGCCATCGAAATTATCTTTAAGTGAAGTAAACGTAGACTCCATTTTTTCTAATAATTCATTGCGAACATCTTCAAATAACTTTTTTTAAGGCATCTTCGGACAACAATTTATTTATATTAGAATCAATATTATCAATATTAGATATGAGTTTCGCAGTTACAGCCTTATCAGTGACCTCACAATTTATTTTGCAGACATCACACCAGAAGAATAAATTATGGCATCTATCTAAAAGCTTGAAATCATGTTCGCTTATATTAACGCACGAAATATGGAACCATTTTTGACAGGAGCCTTCGCAGCCTACCAAACTGTCTCGCTTCTTTGATTTACACTTAGCACAATCAGTCATTATTGCTTACATATACATACATTAGTTTAATGATCCAAATAAAAATACTATCGACCAGTGGTGTGATAGGACTACAACTTTAATTACTTTTAATTGTTCTTTATAGTTGTTTTTTTTTTATATCTAATTCGGAAAAACTGTGCTCACTTTTTACACACTGAATAAATTTTGCGTTCATATGATTGACCTGTGACACAAGTGACAGACTAATTAATTAGTTATGTTTAATTAATCTTTAGAGTCACTTCACATACCATTTATCATTTCAGCAGAAACAATCACCAAGTCTTTAATACACAATTACGCTGTTTTTTTTTAGATTACTTTTACCTTTATAAAACACTGATTAAAGAGAGACCTACACAGCCACACATTCACATTCACCGTATTTTTATCTTATGTTGTAGATATACATAGCATTACTTCATTAACTTTAACTATTGTCTGTAAACGGGGCATGGATGGAAGTTCCAGTCACAGTATATACAAGCAAAAATGTTCAAAAGAATCTGAAACTGACGCATTTATGTTTTTATAGGTTTTGTCCCTATTATGCTCATGGACAAATCCTCTAAAACGGTGGTTTGGAAAAATCCCCGTTCGTCATCGTCGCTATATTGTCGACCACTTAAATTTATGTTTTCTAAGGAAAACGAGAAGATAATTAAACAAGAATACAATAAATTTGAAAATTGTTTTAAAGATATTAAAAACATTAGCATGAGAATTGGCGAAAGAGAATTTAACTTATATTTTGAATTTCACTTTACAATGATTGACGGAAGTGTATGCAATATTGTGACCGAAACAAAGTCTACTGCTACTTGTTATCTATGCGGAGCAAAACCCACTCAGATGAAAAAAACAGACTTGACTCAGTTTGTAGCGGATTCTGAAAAATATAAATATGGATTGTCAACTTTGCATTGTTGGATTCGTTTCTTGGAATGTTGTTTAAAAATAGCATATCGCCTTCCTTTTAAAAAAGTGGCGAGCTTCAAGGGAATTTAAGGATTTGAAAGAACAAACCAAAAAACGAATTCAGAGTGAGTTTAAAAAACAGTTAGGGCACAATATAGACAAACCAAAACAAGGTTATGGTAGTTCCAATGACGGAAATACAGCTAGAAAATTTTTCGAGCAATTTAAAATAATGTCAAAATTACTGGCCTTAACGAGACACTACTTTATAAATTTTACCTAATTTTGAGAATTTTGAACTGTAAGGGAAAAAATTAATGTAAGTAAATTTAACAATCTTGCCATGAACACTAGGGAATTGTATCTGCAAAAGTACTTGTGGAATAATATGCCTATGACTGTCCATAAAATACTGGTTCATGGTTATGAAATCATCTCTCAATTCAATATACCAATTGGTGAAATGTCAGAAGAGTGCCTAGAGGCTCGACATAAAGAAATTAGAGAAGAAAGATTGGCACACACTCGAAAAAAGTCGCGAACGGAATCAAACATTGATTTGATGAATCGTTTGATCATAACATCAGATCCTTTACTAGCTTTCCACAGAAAAATAATCTCCACAAAAGGAAAAAATATGGCTGATGACAGTAGCATTAAGGAGTATTTCGTGTTAACTGACGAAGTAGAGCCTTTGACAGCATATAATATCACAACTCCTCTTGAACTTAGCGATGACAGTGAAAGTGATTCAGGGGCAGAATAGACATGGGACATTTTTTTGTTTATATTATGTAAATATTTCTGGATCCTAAGTATACTTTTACATCTCTTTCTCTGTCAACATTTCTAATATAAAGTATAATTTATAATATTTTATGGTATTATATACATGCACGTTTACATTCACTATTTTTTTACTAACCTTACATTGTAAAATAAATATTTGTGGATGTAAATGTAGACTAATGTCGGACAATTTTATGGTAAATAAATCATATGATACTACTGATTTTTTTGGAGTTCTGATTTTTGTCCATTTGCCCCATAAGATCGCTGCACTGTGTGACACGTCAACTTGCAGATTGTAATTATTTATTGTATTATACAAGGGAAATGGATTATTGGATTTTTCAATCAATTCAAGTGAGGAGATGCATTATACGGTGTAATATGATCAACTGAACAGTCGAAATATTTATCTTAACTTAAAAATGTAAAATGTGTCGCAATTTTTCTATGCCAATCTATGAAGTCATTTATTACACTCTAAGACGTCTTGAAACGCCTGACGCTTTTAAGATGAATTGCATCGTTTTGTAAAAATCTTGAAAACATCCAAATGATGTTTATTAAGATATTTTATTTTTGTATCTCATTATTTTAATAGCAGTCATCAATCAGTAGTATAGAGCAAGTGAAAATAGAGCGGAACAGTTTTCGTTACATGTATTATTTTTGCATCTCGTACTAACACAATTTGCAGTGACAGTGTTCATTATATATAGTATGAGTCCTGGTAAGTAGCAATTATTCAAGGTAGAATTTTTCATTAGTTTTTAATATTTTACCTCTGAAATACAAAGAGGTAGTTGTTTAAACTTAAGTATGTTGCCCTTTAAGATTAAGCCTTGTCTAATACTAACCCCAACATTACGTTCATAAACGGTGTGAGTATAGTCTGTAGGTGATTAGAATTTGATCGAATTCCCATGAAGCTAAAAATTGACGTACACCTAGATATTCAGGGTTTTGCAGTCTGCATTTGCTCTCAGGTTAGAAATTTTATCCCATCCCAAAACAGGATTAAAATATCTCGGGAAACACCAATGTATGGGCCTTCAGTGGGCTTTTACCGACTCCTATTGGAAATGATGGGTGAATAAAGGCCCAGTAAAGGCCCATACATTGGTGATGGTGATTACTAGAATAGAGAAAAAGGGGTAATTATGGAAATTATTTCCAAACATATTTTTCAAAATATGACACTCGTCAAAATTTGAGGGAAACCAAATTTGGTGAGAATCTTAATTTACCATTATTTAAGAAAACTCGTACACAAAGATGTCTTTTTATTTGGTCCTAAACTACTAAACTATACAATCAGTTACCTACTGATCAAAAAAAAAAACAAAGATAAGTAAATCAAATTTAGTATAAAACATTTTATTCGACAGAATCAAAATATTCTTACTAACGTTTTTTAATATCCTCGTTATCAACACGTTCGCTTCTGTTCTTCCCTGCTTACTTGTTCATTTTTACGGGTGTTTTCTTTTTAGTGCTTGTCATACTACATACCATTTATCTAAATACTTACGCATAATAAATTTTGTTATTACTTTTTAACGCTGGTCATTTTTCTTTTGTACTATGTTAGGTAAAATTCCCTATGAGAAACAAACAGGATAACACAACACAAGCACTGTCTAGTTCTTAGGTGAGTCTTCTTGCTCCTCAGAGGTTTACAAAAATAGTGTGTACTATAATATTGTAGATATTATTATTATTACAATAAATTGAAAAAGTAATTTCAATCGATTATAGAGGATATCCCAAAATAATTCTGGGTGGTCTGGTAACATTTTCTTAAATAGAAACCCTGTATATTTTTGCATTTTTGGAAGTGTCTGTCCACACGTAGAATTCTTTTGAAATTAATTTACCGGTTCGATTGTAATAAAATATTTTGTAGAAACTGAATTTTGCCGACTACCATTAAATAAATTGTTATAGTCACAAAAATGTAAGATTATATTATTAGAAATATTCATAATTAGAGAAACGTTCGTACGTGTATTAAAGCAAGATACCGGTTTTACCAGATTAAGGCAAATTTGTGGTGGTACTGATGGTGCAACCCCAGATCCATTAAGTGCGTTCAAGGGCTATTTTAGCCTGTATTACATCATTAGATGCACTGGCGGTTCTTCTATAGGGTCATTTGGTCAATGACCTCCCACATACAAATAAAAAAATGGAGCTATTCATTTTCTGAAGTTTAAAAATATATAATATATATATTTTTAATATTCTTAAAAAATATATTAAAGTCTCTAGTTCATTCTATGCACAATACTATTCAAATATCTAGATCATTACATTATTCATTTATAGAATTTAAAAATCTTGGGTCAATCCACAACGTGTCCTCAAAGCTAGCTACGGACCGAATTTACAACGAATTAAAGTGAAATAGACTTATGCGCGAATCGTCAGAAAGCAAATGAGACAGAAAACACTGGCGGGGAGAATGTCTCTGACGACCCTGACACGGTAACGCACGAAGGTTAGTAGAGCAGTCGCCAGTCAGCAGTTTTAATACTGACTAGGTACGCGTTGGTCGGTAAATTCTGTCGCGTTGTTTTTAATGTTTTTATTTGTGAACATTTTATTAGTAAATCTCTACTTGTAGTGAAATTAAGTAAAACAGTGTTTTTGGTGTTTACTATTAAATATGAGTGTTGTACAAAATATATTAAAACTGAAAGATGGACATAAGTTGGGTTATGAAGACCGAGTCAAATTCAAAGGTGGTGGCCGTCCAAAACCTAATATGACGATAAAGCAAACATCTCTTGATAAGAAAAAAGAAGTTAATAGGTATTTTTAATTAAAAAAAGTTATCCTTCAGCAAATTTTATTCATTGTTACGCTCATCAACTAAATTTAATTTTACAAAAAGCATCAAGTCAGGATAAAAGCATAAAATTTTTTTTTGCTAATTTACATAGCTTTTCTTCATTCTTTGGAAAATCGCCAAAAAGAACAGCAGTGTTAGATAATGTTGTTAAGGTGAGATTACCTAAAGCGGCTCCAACATAATGGAATTTTAATACAAAGTGCATAGAGACTGTTTATACCTATCGAACAGAATTATTAGATTGTTTAGAAAAAATCATTGATAATGAATCAGAAAACAACACTCTAAACCAAGCTATTGGTTTAAAAAACTACTTACAAAATGAACATTTTCTTTACTGGTTAAATTTATATCATTTAGGTATGCCTCATTGTGATATATTGTTCAATCAATTACAAAATTGTAATATCGATGTCATAACAGTAAATAAGTGTATTGGCGTTTTTAACAGTAAAATTGAAGACATCAAAAATAAAATTTTGAATAACTTGGAGGAGACATCCATGCGGTCTGCCCAGAGATGTAAAACGGAAGAATCAAAAAGGAGAATTTCATTAAAAGTTTGTGATATAATTACATCTGAGATCAAAAACAGGTTCGGCTTCAGTAATCATTTAGCAGTATCTACAGTTATTTCACGCAGATCGATTTAAAGATTATAAAAAAAGCTTTCCTCAAGATTTGTTTAAATTAGTTAAAATGGAGTATCCAGTCATAAATCATTTGAAACTTAAAACTGAATTAGAAGTATTATATAGCCGAGAAGATTTTTCCAATAGTGAAGGTGCAGTTGCTTTGTTACAGCTTTTTATTAACAATAATTTGTGCAATACTTTTTCTGAAAGTGTCAAACTGTTAAAAATCTTGTGTACTCTCCCTATGACTATCGTCGGAAGTGAACGTTGTTTTTCCACCTTAAAAAGAATAAAGACATTTTTAAGAAATACCATGGGTCAGGAAAGGTTATCTTCTTTAGCTATGCTTACCATAGAAAGGGCATTAATAAAGAAGATAAAAAACTTTAATGGAAAAGTAATTGACCACTTTGCATCTCAAAAAGACCGGAGGATCGACTTGGAATTTAAATCACTTTAAAAGGTAGGTAATACAGTAAACTTTTCTAATTGACCTCCCTATCTCTTGACCCACGAACCGCCGTTGATTAGATGTCGAATGATCGTTCTCAAAATATAAGCATATATTTTTACCACAGCGACCATCACTCATGGAGACAACCATAGAAACATACCTGATGCTGCAAAGTTTTTACAGATCTCCAGTTTATGAAAATCAAGCTAGTTCATTAAGCTAGTTAAGAGGGTAAGTTATACATACATTGTTATAAATTGTTATGTCCCTCAGCATATTTCTGCCAACTCTAATTATTAGTTTTAACCTCGAATATTTTGAGAGAATACTCTCCTGGTTATTATGATTCGGAAAAAATTGACATAATTATGTATTTCTCACTCGCTTCTTAAGAAAGGTACAAGGTGTCAAAGTTTACAAAAATAAATCTTTTCATCATATTTTCTAGGAAAAAATGCATAACTTTATTATTGCAAGGTTGTTTCTTGAAATGATGTTCATCCAAAGATAACACACCAGTAGCTTGCAATGAGGTTACATGGGAATTTTTTTAAGAAAAAAAGTACGCCACTCAGTTTTTAATTTTTTTTTTTCATTTTTCAAAATCGTCATTCAATTTAGATTTTAGTTTAAGGTAATATTTTCAGAAATATTAGCTTTTCGTCAAAAGCATGAGAACCCGCTATGGAGCAGAGTTAGCCATAGACATACGTATATAAATAATATGAGAACTGCTAATGGTTTTAAAGACACTTTTTATTGTAAAATAAAAAAAAAAAAACCGCTGCCAATTACTTGGGGATCAGAACTTCCTCACCGTAGTAAAACTCGATGTGTGGTGGAGTTTGTAATAAAAGTAATTTTTGACGTTTCAAAAAAGTCACATTGGTAGAATATCACTACTTTTTTTTTTTGAAAAAGTAATTTTTGACGTTTCAAAAAAGGTCACATTGGTGGAATATTACTAATATTTTAAAATTTGAAATGTCAAAAAAATTTTTCGACATTTCAAATTGACGTTTCAAAAATGTCACTAATATATTTTTTTGACATTTCAAATTTTAAGAACCGATTTTGCTCATCAATGAACTCAATATCGTCCTTGACCTCTAGAAAGTGTGTACCAAATTTGAAAGCTTTATGTCAAAAACTGTAGCTGCTATAGCGAACCACACAGACAGAAAATGTTTTCTGTCTGAAATTTTGTGTATCGTCATAATTCGTCGAGATTCGTCCAGAAATGCAATAAAAATTTTCAAAATTGTTTTCACGAATACATAACTTCCTTACTTTGAGGGGTGTGGAAGTAAAAAAGACACAAAAAGATTAAAGAGGATGCTCAAAGTGCAATCCACAATTCTCAAGACACTTTTGAACGTCAAATTTATGAATTTATGGCATCTGTCGACATTTCTTGGTTTTCTCTGAGGTATTTTCTATCCTCAGAATTAATTCGTCGCGCGTTGCAACGGGTGTTCTGTAAACTTTATCATTGATGCAGCCTCAACAGTATAAATTTAACGGGGTTAGATCTGGCGAGAGAGGCGGCCAGGGTACTGGTCCCACACCAGGAATCAATTTAGCATTAATGACGTTTGCTATCTGACCTGTCCAACATTCCGGGTAGTTTCTATCTAACCACTCTCTAACTAAATTTCCAAAGTGTGCAGGCACCCCATCCATTTGATTCCAGTGTCTTGGGAGCACATCTTACAATAAGTCTTCCAAGTCGTTTACAAGAAATTCAAGAAAGTCATTCAAACGTGGCGGCAAAAAATGCGGTCCGGAAACTTTATTACTGTCACTCCCATCCAGGTATTGACTCTAAATTCGTTTTGAAATAAAGTAGACCCAATTTCGTGGAGATTTCCATGCGCCCAGACTCATAAATTATGGAAGGTAACTATCTCTACTTTCGTAAAATTTGCCTCGTTGATCCACAGAATTTTATGCAAGAACTGCGGATTACGTAAAACGAAATTCAAGATCCAGTTGGAGAAATTCAAGCATTTTTTGGTGCCCCTAGGCTTTAATTCTTTCACAAGTCATAGATGAAAGGCTTTTCGGTGGTATTTTTTCCAAGCTCGGAATACTATTGATTAGGACACGTTAAGATTGCTAACTGCTCGTCTTGTTGACAAGCGTCTGTCGGCATTGAAAACCCGAAGAATTCTGTTATCATCCCTGTTATTCCGATTTTTGTCGCGGTTTTGCTTATCAGCTTTTCTCAGTCGAAATTCTCTAAATCGACAATGCGTATCAACAAAGACTTGCGCATTAGGAACTCTTCTTTGCGAAAAACGTTGTCGATATTCCTGGACCGCTGCATAAGAATTTCCATTGCAGAAACCACAAACAAAGTTAATGTCCGCATACTCGCTATTTGAAAAATATCTTGGCATTTTTTCTTTTAACAATAACACATCTTCAATAAATATTAGTGACCGAATTGATTGACAGGTACACATGACATTCAAATAATTGTTTACATATCTCCACAGCTAATTCAAAATAATTTCTGCTCCATAACGGGTTTGTAAGCTTTTGAAAAAAAGCTAATATCTCTGAAAACGACCTTAAACTAAGATGAGTAAAAGCACACATTATTCCAAACTGAACGAGGATTTTGAAAAATGAGAAAAAAATTTGTAAAACAGTGGCGTACTTTTTTCTTGAAATAATTTCGATGTAACCTTATTACACGCCACTGGTGTGTCAAATTTGGATGAACATAGCTTCAAAAACAACCCTACACAATGAAGATATGCTTTGGTTTGATATGTTCCTTCTTTTTCTAGAAGATATGAAAAAAATATTTATTATTGTAAAACTTTGACATCCTGTACCTTTCTTAGTAAGCAAGTGAGGGCGGCATATATGTCATATTTTCGAATCATAATAACCAGAAGAGTATTCTCCCAAAGTAAGGCAAAAGTGGAAGGAATAATTCTGAAATAATAAGTAGAGCTGGCAGAAATGTGCGGCGAGACATTGGCGTACGCTTCATAATAAGCGTAATAAAGGAAATTAATTAGCAACAAAAGCAATAAACTATTACAATTTGAAACAATGTATGCACAACTTACCCTCTTAACTAGCTTGATGAACTAACTTGGTATTCACAAACTGGAGAAGATCTGTAAAAACTTTGCAGCATCAGGTATGTTTCTAAGGTTGTCTCCGTGAGTGATGTTCACTGTGGTGAAAAAATACGATTATATTTTGAGAACGACCGTTCGTCATCTATTGATGTAATACAGGCATACTTAAAAAAATCTTTAAACGCACTTAACGAATCTGGAGATGCACTATCAGTACCATCAGAAATTTCTTTTAATCTGGTAAAACGTGCAAATTTTTCTCATTTCTTGTGTCATCTATAGCGTGTAGCAGTCGATTTACTTCATCCACTATTTGCAGTGACTCCACTAACGATAAAGCTATTTCGTAAGTTTTTATGGTGTCATGTAATCTTGTAAATAGTTTTTAAAGCTGTTTCAACGGAAATATCTTCGAATTTTGTCTGGCTTTCTTTAATAGCTGCAGCCTTCTCAGGATTGAATTGTAGTATCACAGCTTTTACTTGGTGTAAATATTCAGCGTAATAAGAAATCGCCTTCAACCATGTTCCCCAACTTGTAAGAATCGGCTGTGGTGGTTCGGGAATACCGGGACACTTACTGTGAAATGCGTGAAGACATTTAGGAGATTTAAGAAACACTTTTTTTGTATTTGCTATTAATGCATCACCTCTGAAAAACCTTGTCGAATAGTTTCTGCCACAAGATGCAGCATGCACTTTACACGTAACATGTACCAATCTATAACAAGTGCAAATGTCGGTTTAAAAAGGTCCAGTACACGTACTATAACATTTAAAATAGAATTTTTTTTACAATCTGTCTTCTAGTCAACACATAACCACAGCCGATTCTTACACGTTGGGGAACATGGTTGAAGGCGCTTTTTATTATGCTGAATTTTTACAACACATAAAAGCTGTGATACTACAATTCAATCCTGACGAGGCTGCAGCTATTAAGGAAAGCCAGACAAAATTCGAAGATATTTCCGTTGAAACAGCTTTAAAAATTATTAACAAGAACTATAAAAGATTACATGATGCCAAGAAAAACTTACAAAGCGTTCTTGTTAGCAGTCACTGTAAATAGTGTGCGAAGTAAATCAACTTCTACACACTATAGGTGACGCAAGAAATGAGCGCGTTAGACAAAAGTTTAACGTCTGTTATAACATGACACAGGTTTTACCAGATTAAGATACATGTTTGATGATACTGATGGTGCATCTCCAGATCCAATAAATGCCTTCAAAAACTATTTTAAGTATGCCTGTGTTACATTAATATAAGCAAATTTTTTTACCACAGCGAACATCACTCACGGAAACAACCATAGAAATATACCTTATGCTGCAAAGTTTTTACAGATCTTCTCCAGTTTATGATAACCAAGCTAGTTCATCAAGCTAGTTAAGAGGATAAGTTGTGCATACATTGTTATACATTGTAACAGTTTATTGCTTTTGTTACTTGTTAATTTCTAACGTAGGTAGGTTGATCCCATATGAGTAATTATTCATGATAAAGCAAATTGAAAAATTCTCATAAAATTCCTTTATTAATGTGTGTCTGATGATGTGAAGTAATTACTTGTTCACGAAACCGGTCACATTAATAAAGGAATTTTATGAGAATTTTTCTATTTGCTTTATCATTGTTAATTTCTTTTATCATGCTTATTATGATGTGTACACCTATGTCGCGCCGTTAGACTTGCCAACTTTAATAATAAGTGGAGAGAAGTACTTTACCCGATACAGAAAATGGTGTCGCTATTAATCCGCCTTCATACACTACAATTTTTATAACGAGTTTTATAAATATTTTTAAAGTTATACCAGCGACCCATACTATACTATATGGGTCACTGGTTATACCAACATAATTCCGAAGTAATGCCTAAATAATTCTATGTAATGCCATAGTAATTTCAGGTAATTCTAAAACAATCCTAAATAATTCCTGAATTCCTAAAGTAATACCGGTAATACTAAAATAATGCTAATAATTCCAATAATGCCCTGGTATTTCCAAAGTAATTCCTACAAAATGTACATTAATTTCCAGTAGGGGTTGACCCCTCGTGTAAGGTATTTAAGGGAAAATTTATAAAATAGTGACGTTAGCTAGTTGATTGCTTTATTTGTAGAATTTGAAATTTGGTCAATCAAAATTTTTGAGAATTTATTGGAGAATAACCTTAAATGTGAAATAAAATATTATGACATTATTTTATACACTGGTCCATTGACTTTAAATGTTTACTAATAGTTACCAAAAAATGATAGATAGGATGATGTCATCGACACGGAGAGCAAACATTATAAAAATTTTGTCCGGACCTGGAATTTTTTCAAAACAAATTATGCTTTTGGTTGGATTAAAAGAGTGTAAAAGTTGTGTCAAATTTTATCCAAATATTTAAAGTCGTTCCAGAAATATGGCCGACTACAGTTTTATAGTCAAAAACTACAAAACGTCCTGTATCTCAAAAACAGTTAACATTCAAGGGTAACTTTGGGGGTGTTTTGAACTCAGCTAGGTATACTCTATCTTCCATTATACTAAGTCTCTTTAAATATGAAACACCTTGTATATGTATATTAAAAAAAATCCAACTTTCAGTATAATGGATCACCTTCAATTTGCCCTTATTATAATTAAATTTCTATGGAATATAAAAACTTAGACCCAATTTATTGGTGCGTCTCAATAAAGCTTTGTTAATCAGGCTCAATGGCAATAACTGTTCAGACTTACACTTTTCCGTCTGTGATATTTAAATTCCCTCTTTCTTTTATTTATTTTTAATTTATGAAAGAAACTGTAATTTACCTCATCTGTTCATTATTAAAAGTGTCTTTCGGTAATAAAATTTTACAAATTATGCTCTTTGCATGTCAAATTTCCGTAGCGTAATAAAGCAAAAGGAAGACTTAGCATCTTTCGTTGGCTATTTTGAAAAAGCAAATAAATGTCAGAGCTGCGTTCCAAAAAATACATTATTAAAACAGTAAAACACTGTTTTAATAGATATAAATATCCTCGACTTTGTAAATTCGTATCATTACAAGATCTGTCGCTGTCAAAAGATGATATTATTGCTATCTGGCTGGGACAATTTTAGAATAAAATACCTTACGTTGTATACGGGAAGCGGCAAATTTATTTTAAAATTATCATGTTTTTCAACAAATGTGTATATAATAAGAATTATTGGTTAGATTTTTGGACAGCAGAATACTGTGACATGTTTTTTAAATTTACATAAAATCATATTTCTTTCTGTATGATAGATAAACATTAATTTGAGACGTTCGCAATTTATCATCAATTTACAAAAAAAGCACCTTATACTATCGCTCGTGGGTCTAAAAAAAATTAATTATTAATTGTTTATAACTTTTTATCCTTTTAAGCGATTTTGATGATTTTTGCTAAAAAAAAAAAAACAAAACTGTAATCTTATAGTCACGACGACCATTTTTTTGCCCCTTCGAAGATGACAGTCGATGCTAAGGTATATCTCAGTACTTAGGTTTTTTTTGGTTAAAAATTTTCCAGATTCTAAAACAAGAAATCAGCGATTCTTTATTGTTGTGATTGAACGAAACTGTTAATGAGGTGGATATTCTAGAAATTTGCAGAAAATACGCTGCTTTCCTATCGCTAAAAACAGAATATCGTAATTTTTACTTTCTTATACCTAATATAAGGAATTATGGTAATCGTGATTTTTTTGATATATACGTTTTGAACCCTCCTGAATCCGTTCTGACTATTTTTCGAATGATGTCTGTCGATGCGTGTGTGTGGATGTGTGTGTGTGTATGTGTGTGTGTGTGTGTGTGTGGATTTGTGTGTGTATATGTGTATGCGTGATAACTCAAAAAATACTAATGGGAAACTTCACAAATTTGGCAGTTAAGATTTTCAACAACATTTTAGGTGACACATTAAATTTGGTGAATGTGGTACCACCAGAAGAAACATGATGAATGAAGAGAAAAGGTACAATTTCGGGAAAACTTCGACGAATTATAATGAAAAAACATAACTTTATAGAAAAAAAATCTGTCTGCATGTGTGTAGTATCGTGATAGTAGCCACAGTTTTTGAGATAAATCTTTCAAATTTGTTACACATGTTCTAAAGTCCAAAAACAATGATAAATTCGGTGATGAGCAAAATTGGCCATCTGAAAGGAGGTCCACGGGACCCAAACTTTTTTGTATTTGCCTTTACAAAGAAATATATCCTTGATGAAAGATAATAACTCATGTCTACTATATCAAGCCAATAAAATATATTTTCCAAGTATGTACTTAAATAAAGAAAAACTGAAATTTTTACAAATTTGATCTCATAAAATGGGGTTAGGATAAATTTAACAGTTTGACATTTGAAATGTTCAATTTAGTTACAAAAATGTCAATGTTAATAAGAAGAAATTATTAAAATATAGGACATGAATTATTACTGACAGTACCGAATGACGCTGAATTAGTTATTTAAAAATTTTAATGAAACATTTCAAGGTACGTTATTAAAAATTAATTGAGGTAAGTGAAGAATTAAATAGAATGATTTTTTTAGATCAGGATGATATATACTGGTATAAGAAAGTTATGTGCTGGCCACATCAGATATTTTTGTTCAGTACCTATTATAGATGGAAATGTTCCGTTTAAGTTGTAGACAAAAAATACATTATCGATAATGGCCAACAGCATAGCAAAATACCTGAATTTACCCGATATTCAATCTTATTCTGGTCATAACTTTGGACGAACTTTTGCATTATTGGTTAATGTAGAAGGAGATATTTTTCTAAATCTAAAGAGACATGGTGGATGAAAGTCAACATCTGTAGTCAAAAGGTACATAGAAAATTTAATAGAAAAAAGCGGCGGGTTGCTCATCATTTCATACGCTCAGAAACATCTTCAGTATCTTTATTTTCAAAGTCCTCAATATATTGTGAAAGAATTAACAAGACAAAAAACACGTCAATTTCTTCTATCCCAGTTAAATTGATTCAATTATACCAGAAAAAAATGTTGATATTAATTTATGAATATACTCACAAGTTTTAGATTAATTCTAGTAAACGAAGTACTAAAAGGTTCACAGAAGAAAACGAAGAAAATTTTCAGGTCTGAGAGAAATATACCAGATCCAAAAGAAGATATGGAATAAAGACTTAGGGTATCGTCTGCCATCTTAAACGTTAAAAAAAATTATCATGACAAAAAAACTTCTAATTTTGTCTATTATTTAGGCCCAGTCATTAGTTGGTAAAAAAAAATTATAAGTAATTTAAAAATTTCATTATTATGGTCCACCCGATATATCTGAAATGTGTAAATATTCTTCAAGATGCAAAGAAAATTGGCAAATATATAGGTAGTTAAAAAAATTATTATAACAAAAAAGTGATCTGGTATAATCAGGGGTCAAAACAATTATAACTAAATTGTGGACAATAGAAGAAGCAAAAAATCCTTAAAAGAAAATATTTAAAAGTTGACATCTGTATTTAAATATATTTTTGTAAAATGACATTTACTTATTGGACAGTTTCAATGAATCAAAATAATGGCATTATTGACAAGTGAAAAATAAAGAAAAAAGTGTGAAATAAAGAAATTTTATATCATAGTGTGAAATAAATAAACATTTATTAATTATTAACAAATTTCATGAACAATTTTATTCATAATTTAACGAAAATTTATATGAATAGGACTGTTACTAACATTATTTACATTTATTCCTGGAATTATAGGTTCAGATGTGCGAAAAATATTTGATTCATTTATATTAATATGGTGGTTGGTCTGATTTTCACCAACGACTACATAGTCATTTCTGTAGTATCGTTTGAAAATATCTGTTTTGAAATTTCCTTTTTGTTCTGGATGCTATTTTCTATATATCTCTCAGCAACTATTGAGGATTTCCATCCCCCATGACGTTTTAAGGTAAGAACATCAGCTCCAAAACCAGCTAATAGTGATGCCGAAGATCTCCTAAAGCTATAACCCGTATATTGCTCAGGATTAGATAAGTTAAGTTATTTATCTATAATAAATACTTGGTATTTTTTGAAAATGTATTAATACCAACTCGTTGGACCGTACATTTTTCTCCTCGAAATTGAAGAAAGACCCCTTTGTAATGAGTAGTAGTAGAGTTTTCTGCCTCGCAAAAGTGCTTTCTTTTGCGATTCCGTCTGCAATCGATTGTTAAAACTTGGAAACCCCCGCAAACTGTTACTTACGCTTTGTGAAAATAATTCCACCTGGTTGTACAAAAATTGTATGGTGCAGGGGGGCTGTAAGGGGTTATTATGGAAAAAAGGGTGGTTTTGAGTTATTTATATAATAAGAATCTACATAAAATTATGTACCGGTTACATTAGTGTGGAACAAAAATTGTCATTATAAATGCAATAAAATAATTATTGAAAATTATATTTTACATTACATCATATGGAGAAAGAAATCATTCAAGACGATTTTCTCGAAACATCTAATTTGCTAACTCATCATTTTTCCGTTTAACTAACCCTATCTTCGTAACGGCTGCATTTCTCGAAAATATGTTTAGAATAAAAGTTGTGCATCATTTCATGAGGAAAATACTGATTTTTTTATTTTTCAAATTCCTTGTTTTATAAGGGAGATATTTAGCAAAAAAATCCAAGATGAAGGTGGTGCATATAGAGAGACTAGCCAAGTATGCAGGGAACAACGAATTCCCTGATAGGGACGTTCAGGCTTAAGGAGGGGGCAGTGTTACGCCACTGGACCGTGTAGACTGGTTAGATGATACTGGAATTATACGAGAACGGCCGGGAATATTTTGGAATGCTCTAGACCGTATGAGTGGATGTATAAATAAGACGGACGGTGGGCCGAGAGTTAATCTTAAGTTGAACGTGAACGAGTACAGAAGAAATAAGAAAGAGACTTATAAGTGTTCAAGTGTGATTATAGCTAAGACAGTAATTAATCTATTGTTGCTAATTGTTAATTAGTAAATAAAGTAGTGAGTAAGTGTTACCTGGACTTTCAATCAACGAATCTACGAGAAGACGTGTTTGTGTGGATAGCAAACACGTAACAATATTTTAATTTTAAACAAATTTGTTTTTTATATATTTTTTTGAAAACACCCCTTACAACCCCCCTGCACCATACGATTTTTGTACAACCTAGTAGAATTACTATCTTATGGGATATGTAACAATTTGTAGTGGTCGACAAATTTTAACAATGAATTGCGAACGGATTGAACGATAGAATCGGTTTTTTACTCTACTATAGGGCGAATAGCTGCATATTAATTATAAATTTTTAGCAGATTTATTCCATTAACTGTCTCACCAATTATCTTTCAATGTGGGTCTTCGAATCAGGTACTTTAACAACCATCATGCAGTCTTTTCTCACAATGTCATTAATGGTCATATTGTAAAGTTCCTCTCGACGACAAGCGCCAGCCAAGTCCATTATTAATACTACTTTCAACATTAAAAACGTTTCATTTGGTGCTTCTAGTAAAAAATGTTCGACATCTGCTCTGTCCAAAACTTTAGATTTCTTAGCCCTATACCCAGTGAATTGTCTTTTCAAAAAAGCTTTTACTTTTTGATAATTGGATACATCTACATTATTCTTTACATTCAAAACTGCTTTAAGCATCGAAAACTTGGACTAGAGACTTGAACATTTTAAAGTTTTTGCTTTTTCATATAGATAAGTCAAGGGAACAGACTCAGATATGTTACTCACAGTTTTCTGCTTACACCAGTGTATAAATAAATCATATTCTTTTTTCATACAATTTCTAGATTTCGCTGGTAATAAATCTAAAGTTACAGCAATTGCTTACTCCCTGATTTCCGGAGGAGTACCAGAAATAAAATATTCCTCACTATCACTCATTTTGTTCCAAATAATAATTATTGTAAAGTAGAATGTGTCAAATGCGATGTTTAAATCGGTCAATACTTAGTTGTTTCATTATTGGTTCCTATGGAAACAGCAGTAGAATTTAGTCATTACGACTTTGTCAATTTGCCGTATTTTTACAAAATTATACTGTTTTCTAGTTTCAAATGGCGATATAAAAAATTTTGTATACAGGGTGAGTCAGTTTTTTGTAGACAAACTTTAACAGGAGATAGAACATATGTTTTTAAAAAGGAAAGTTTCTATAAACATAAGTCGTAGAACGCTTCGTTTCCGAGATACAGGGTGTTGAATATAATTTTTTTTGTCGAATTTTCATTATAACTTATAAACGAATGCTTAGATTTTTTCCATGTTTGGGGGATAATGCCTATTAATTAAAGGGCATAAAACAAGCGATAATAATGTTCAAAAACTTGCACAGTGGCGGAGTGGAGGGGGTGCTCAACCCCTTTCTTAAACAGAACTTCTACACCAATGACTATTTTTTTAAAAAAAACTGTTATTTTCGTTATCTACATACAGTTTAACAAAAATAATGTCCCTTCTTCTCTTTCGAAATTCCTGTGCGTTTCCGAGTTATTTTGATTTTTAGTGTTTGATGTGGTACTAAATTAAGTAATTTATTCAGGGTGAGTCAGTTTTTTGTAGACAAACTTTAACAGGAGATAGAACACATGTTTTTAAAAAGAAAAGTTTCTATAAACATATGTTGTAGAACGCTTCGTTTCCGAAATACAGGGTGTTGAATATAATTTTTTTTTTCTCGAATTTTTTAAGTATGTATTTGTATGTATTGTATTTGAGTATGGCTTGATATAACAAATATTTATTTTGACTACATTGGAAAGAGATAAAGAATAAGAGATTTCGGCTTTTTAGAATCTTTAACAAACCATATTTAGGTAGGTTTCGGTGAAAGAATTAAATATTTAGCCGATAATTGATAATAAATAAATTACTTAATTTAGTACCACATCATACACTAAAAATCAAAATAACTCGGAAACGCACAGGATTTTCGAAACAGAAGAAAGGACATTATTTTTGTTAAACTGTATGTAGATAATGAAAATAACAGTTTTTTTTAAAAAATAGTCATTGGTGTAGAAGTTCTGTTTAAAAAAGTGGTTGAGCACCCCCTCCACTCCGCCACTGTGCAAGATTTTGAACATTCTTATCGCTTGTTTTATGCCCCTTCATTAATAGGCATTATCCCCCAAACATGGGAAAAATCTAAGCATTCGTTTATAAGTTATAATGAAAATTCGGGAAAAAAAATTATATTCAACACCCTGTATCTCGGAAACGAAGCGTTCTACGACATATGTTTATAGGAACTTTTCTTTTTAAAAACATGTGTTCTATCTCCTGTTAAAGTTTGTCTACAAAAAACTGACTCACCCTGTATAACTCGAAACTAAAATGTGTTTTTTTTTACTCGCCTTCGGCTCATACTATAAACGCCCCACTTGTAAAAAAAACACCATTTTAACCACTTGTTATATAAAATACTATATCACAATAGTTACCTATCACTTTTATTAATCTGTTATTGTCATAATTCATAATCTTTAATAAACCAATCTTTAAACTGGAAGTTCAAGGACTGACCCTAACCACATTTTTGTAATAAAATTGTATTTTACAGCAATTCTATGCCAACATTCTCAACGCATTATTTCGCTCCTGTACAATTTATTTTGTCCTGGGTAGTTTAAAAATAAAAAACCATTAAACTGTTATATACTCTGGCTGTCAAATAAGCCAGTGGTGCTTTTATAAACACTATAAATTTCTCTATTCAAACGACACCATATTTTGAAACATTTAAACACCTAAATATACTTAAACTTTAAAGGTATGCTACACCGGATGTTGTAAAAATCAGATCAGTGTTTTCATTTCACTGTAATATATCTGGACTCCCTCTTAAGAAGTGTCTTTGGGAATGGGAATCGATCCTTTTAGCTGTTGCCGACTTTTAGCTTTACTAAGTGTCCTGTCAGCAGCTATTTTAAATGTGAAGTATTAGAAAAGGGAAATTATATCATTTTAAATTGCTCAGGAAACGCAAAAGTCGACTGTTGTGACGGGATGTTTGTAAAGTACCTGATATGAATTGTCAGTGTCATATTTTTAAGCACGTCCCTCCCCTATTACTCACTAAACATGAATATTAAAATATCATCATAAGAACATATTAATAACATGTGGTATATGGTGTATATGTGTGCCGTTTTTTCTTAGTTAATAAGAGCATATTAATTAGTATCTAATTTACTAATAAAATAATTGTTATTTCACACAGGAGATTTAAATTAAAATTTTTCTTTAAACATTATTCATTTATTTTGCAATATATATTGAGTGTTGTAAATATTTTACTAACATCAGTTAATTTATTATTTATCAGGGGCGGACTGGGAAGGGAAAGACCCGGTGAGACTTGGCTGGTAGGGGCCCGCATATTTATTTTCATAAGTTATGTCACAAAAATAAAAGAAAATACATCAAAGAAATTATAATAAGACAACATTTTTGAATACAAAATTTATGATTTTTTTTAGTTTATCTAAAATGCAATCAAAATCGATTGTTTCCAACAGCTGTTTTTCAACACCTATGACTATAAATGTCTCCAATAACTTCTGAGAAAGAACCGATCTTAATTTACTTTGGATAATTTTTAATTTAGAAAAGTGTGTTGGTAATATTTTGAATGCACGATAATTTGCTTGAATTAAAAAAAAAACAAAACAAAACACTATTAATTAAAACAATAAATTCATTGTTGCTGAGCAGTAGTTAATTTTTATTTATCTTCCATTTTCCTTTTAGGCAAGTATTCATCCAATTTATTACAGCCTTTTTTTTAATACGAAGTACATTAGATATTTAGATCATTATTTTCAGGAAAGATAAACAATTATTTATATATGATATCAGCTCTACATCAAAATGTATATCATTTAATTTAAAAGGAGGTTTAGTAGAATTTATTTGCTACTGTTAAATACATTTCCAAATTATCAAGTAATTTTTGAGGCGTTATTACTCTTTTTATTCTTTATATTATAATCAAAAAGTAAAATGATTCTCTTTGTCATAATCGCAATAATCATGGTAATATATGTACAATATCGCACTATCGCGCATTAATTGTGGCGCAGGATTGAAAGTGTCGGACCAGGCCTGAGACGCCAGTGATTGTTATAACTATTTGATAGCGTTTTGGAAGATTTTCAGTCAGATATATACGTAAATTTTTGAACGTTTCGGTTTACTAAACTATCATCAGAGAACTACAAAACACAGGCGGACAAAATTGGACGAAACTCTAGACCATGAGACCAGAGTATACTTTCCCAAAGGTTCTTGGTGCACTGAATCCGACACCGACCTCAGAATTGCTCCATGACATCAGGTTTTCGAAATATCCAAACCTAAAAATGCAAAAAACACGGTTTTTCGCTATATTCGGGATTATATTACACCGCGAATTAATTTTTCTCCACAAAACTCGTTTGAGGCATATGAAAGTACTACTCTTCCCCATTAAAATGCATTTTGAATTTTTCATATATTTTATTACTTCTCGGAGAAATTATTTTTCTTGTAGCAACATTGTCTATTAATTATACATGATGTCCCATTTTAATGTACCAGGCAGGCTTCTTAATTTTTTTATGTCAAGTTTTAGTAAAAAAAGCTTCAGACAAAAGTTGAAAGGTTTTGATGCGGCAATAGAATGATATAATTGTGATGACCTTAGAAGATCATTTTGAAGGTCATTTCAAGGTCAACATTGATTTTTTAAATGGGAATTCATATTTTTTATGACGGCATCATGTTTCTCTGGCAAAATACACAAATTTTGTTCGAACATTTTTTCTTGATAATGCTCCGTTCGTTCGGTAGAGGCCACCACAGTATTTCTGATCCATTCTAATTATTCCAGGCAAATATTTCGAGAACTAAGGAAGATAGCGAAAATATTTCAGACAAAAGTTGCTAGGTTTTGAGTGGGTTAAATAATGTTGACCTTAAGCTTGACGTTAATAAGTATCTATGTATATTTTAGTTAATACTGTTTATTCGTAATTGTTATTAAATTTAGAGACGTGCCCTAATAAAAACATTTTGTAAAATTGTTAGTGCCTTGTTCTTATTTTTGGTTTACTTTTTCTAGACCTCTAGATATGACTGGTCTTCACTGCAGCTCTCCGAGACCATATTGTCCGCTAATAGGAAAGCACTGTTCCTGCACTCTAAAGTAGAACTGGCGCCCAGGAAACCCGAAAACCGTAAATTACCTCCGTAGTTCGATTTTTAAATATTAGACTTTTGGCAATTTAAAGTAGGTCCTTGGCCATTTTATACTTTATTTACCAACAATAAGCAAACGTATCGACAATTATTGCTGGTTTACTTGTTCTAGACCTCTGGACATAACTGGTCTTCACTGCAGCTCTCCGAGACCATATTGTCCGCTAATAGGAAAGCGCTGTTCCTGCACTCTAAAGTAGAACTGGCGCCCAAGAAAACCGAAAACCGTAAATTACCTCCGTAGTTCGATTTTTAAATATTAGACTTTTGGCAATTTAAAGTAGGTCCTTGGCCATTTTATACTTTATTTACCAACAATAAGCAAACGTATCGACAATTATTGCTGGTTTACTTGTTCTAGACCTCTGGACATAACTGGTCTTCACTGCAGCTCTCCGAGACCATATTGTCCGCTAATAGGAAAGCGCTGTTCCTGCACTCTAAAGTAGAACTGGCGCCCAAGAAAACCGAAAACCGTAAATTACCTCCGTAGTTCGATTTTTAAATATTAGACTTTTGGCAATTTAAAGTAGGTCCTTGGCCATTTTATACTTTATTTACCAACAATAAGCAAACGTATCGGCAATTATTGCTGGTTTACTTGTTCTAGACCTCTGGACATAACTGGTCTTCACTGCAGCTCTCCGAGACCATATTGTCCGCTAATAGGAAAGCGCTGTTCCTGCACTCTAAAGTAGAACTGGCGCCCAAGAAAACCGAAAACCGTAAATTACCTCCGTAGTTCCATTTTTAAATATTAGACTTTTGGCAATTTAAAGTAGGTCCTTGGCCATTTTATACTTTATTTACCAACAATAAGCAAACGTATCGACAATTATTGCTGGTTTACTTGTTCTAGACCTCTGGACATAACTGGTCTTCACTGCAGCTCTCCGAGACCATATTGTCCGCTAATAGGAAAGCGCTGTTCCTGCACTCTAAAGTAGAACTGGCGCCCAAGAAAACCGAAAACCGTAAATTACCTCCGTAGTTCGATTTTTAAATATTAGACTTTTGGCAATTTAAAGTAGGTCCTTGGCCATTTTATACTTTATTTACCAACAATAAGCAAACGTATCGACAATTATTGCTGGTTTACTTGTTCTAGACCTCTGGACATAACTGGTCTTCACTGCAGCTCTCCGAGACCATATTGTCCGCTAATAGGAAAGCGCTGTTCCTGCACTCTAAAGTAGAACTGGCGCCCAAGAAAACCGAAAACCGTAAATTACCTCCGTAGTTCGATTTTTAAATATTAGACTTTTGGCAATTTAAAGTAGGTCCTTGGCCATTTTATACTTTATTTACCAACAATAAGCAAACGTATCGACAATTATTGCTGGTTTACTTGTTCTAGACCTCTGGACATAACTGGTCTTCACTGCAGCTCTCCGAGACCATATTGCCCGCTAATAGGAAAGCGCTGTTCCTGCACTCTAAAGTAGAACTGGCGCCCAAGAAAACCGAAAACCGTAAATTACCTCCGTAGTTCGATTTTTAAATATTAGACTTTTGGCAATTTAAAGTAGGTCCTTGGCCATTTTATACTTTATTTACCAACAATAAGCAAACGTATCGACAATTATTGCTGGTTTACTTGTTCTAGACCTCTGGACATAACTGGTCTTCACTGCAGCTCTCCGAGACCATATTGTCCGCTAATAGGGAAGTGCTGTTCCTGCACTCTAAAGTAAAAGTGGAACTGGCGCCCAAGAAAACCGAAAACCGTAAATTACCGCCGTAGTTTGATTTTTAAATATTACACTTTTGGCAATTTAAAGTGGGTCCTTGGCCATTTTATGCTTTATTCTACCAACACTAAGCAAACGTATCGAAAATTATCATCATAAAATTGAGGATCATCTAATTACGACAGTATAATGAACCTGTTCCTTTGATATATTTATTTATACGTATAAATAGTTTTTCTCCTAAATTTAACAGTCTAATCATACATTAGAAAATGTCTAAGAAACATCAACAGCAAGAAAAAATACATTTAACTATCTGTGTTGAAAATGGAGCAAAAATAAAATTAGTTGCGTATATTTATTACAAGTTTAAGCGTTACTTATTTTATATGTTTATGTACGCGCATAAATATGTCATCAAATAAGTGCTCGATTTTACGACTCGAGTATAAATTTACCGCCTCTAATCCAGAAGCCGCAAAATGTTGAATTTATATTCAAAGTAAGTTGTTTTTGATGCTGCATTAAAATATCGGATTAACAAAGAACATAAAGCGTTTTATTCAGGAAAACTTTTTTTGTTAGAGGCTTTATTTCCTTGTATATACCTAAACACACAATATTAAACTCACATGTAGAGAATTTTTTTCATTCTTGGGAAACATGAAAGCAGAAATGTAATTCCTCTACTTTAGTTGAGGATTTAGCTCTTCTGTATCAAAGTATTCAGAAAATAAATTTTTTTTCTAAAAATGTGATTTTTGTTTGCTGTTATATTGAAAAAAATATTCTTTTGAGTATTGAGCAAACATCTGGACACAATAAAAATATCTTTTTAACGTGAAAACACCTATATTGTGGCCCTTTATTTAAACACTTAAATATACTATGTGATATAGAAAATACAACACTTAATAATCTTTAAAACATTTTAATGATTTTTTGTTAGAGTATCAAATGATTAGAATTCCATTACTGTTAGACAACGATCCAACTCAAAATTAATAAATTTTTTGAAACAAACCTCTTTAACTTTTCACTCGGCTAAAAATGATCAAGATATGTTAAATGACAATATTTTACATTTATTAACATTAACAGATGATGATGTAACCAAAGCACTCAAAAGACTTAAGGTTAAGTTTACTAAAGAACTAGACGAGATTGCGGCGTCATCGTAAAATATTGTGCTAAAATTCTAGCGCAGCCTCTCTTTATCATCTTCAATTTGTCTTTGAAACTTGGAACCTTTTCGGAAGCATGGAAGTTTTCTCGCATATGCCCTGTTTTTAAAAAAGGGGATAGAAATAATTTGTACAATTGCTAAAATATTTGAGATAGCATAACACAAACTACTATATTTTCATGTTCAAGCGTAGATTACACCAAGTCAACATGGCTTTGTACACAGTCGACCAATGGTTACAAATCTCTCAAAAATTAGGTAAGTTGTAAACCCGTACCACAAGAATAAGTTTATTCTTGTGCCCGTACTTAGTACGTACTGCTTCATTTGCTTTCAATTTCCATATCAGGATTAATTTATAGTGCAAAAATAATTGTCATGTCACAACTATGATACCTTTAAAATGTCATTAGAAATTTTAAAATGGGTTGAAAAGGCCTTATTTATCAAAATATGGAAAAGTACCATAAGGAAAAGTTGTTTTTACATTAAAAATCTAAATGTGAAGTTTGGTTTGAAAATTTAAATGTTTTAGTTTTTTATTTTTTTTCTAAAAATATGTAGTTTAATTTCTTTTTGTGTATTCTTTGTTTACAGTTGAGTTAATTTAAAATATTTCAATGAAAAAAATACATATATGTATGCATTTCTTTTTTAAATGTAGTTAATAATGGCAAAAAAACATTTTTACAAAAAATAACAGGACAATCGTGGACTATTTTCAGCAATTCTGAACCCTTAGTGTGGAATTTTGCACGATTGTTCATTTAAATCAAATTTGGATCACATAAATAAAACTGAAAATTCCTATTAAAATTTACTTCAAAAACCTTAAAAGTGAATAATACGGATTTATTTAATAACTTTCGCTAGGTAATCAAGTAAGTTTTGAAAACAAATGCTAGCTTTTGACGTATCGATGCCTTATTAATGTCAACAATAAAATCTAATTTTTCTGTTGCTGTTGCTCATTTAAAGAATGCTGGTATTTTTAACCAAAGATATCGCAAAAGTCTGTTTCCCATGCAACAGTTGAACGTATTTTCCAAAAATTCAAACCAACCGACTCAGTTGAAAATCTTTACAAAAAAGCCACACACGAATTAGAGAATTGATGAACACAAAGAAAACGTTTTGCTTGATGTAATAGAACATAAACAAACTTTGATTGTTGCAATTTCCGACAGAACTGGCGCAGAAGGAACTATTGTAAGGAGAATTTTGAGGAAACACAAATTTCGCCCGTACAAGCCAAAGTTTATTAACACGCGATTTTGATATTAGATTCTTTTTTTGTGCTTGGATACAAGGAGAAATAGAAGAAAATCGATCTTTTGCTACATCTAATCTATTCACAGAAGAAGCAACTTTTTCTTCCAATGGGGTAGTAAGTTCTCAAAATTACAGGTGGTGGGCTGACGTAAACCCCAAATTTGTGATTGAATGTAAAGACCAGTACTCTTTTAAAACCAACGTTTGGTGCGGGATTCTTAATGGCAGACTAATTGGCCCTTATCTTTTTCGGCATAATCTCAATTGGGAAAGATATTTGAACTTTCTATGAGTGAAATTACTGAAGTAATTGACGACATGTCGTTGGAGGAACGAGGCGTCTTATGGTTTCAACAAGACGGCACTTCAATTCACAGTACCATTAATATAAGAAATTATCTGAACAACTTGTATAGATGCAAATGCATTGGCAGATATTCACCATACCCATGGCCAGCAAGATTCCCGGACATAACGCCTCTAGATTTCTTTTTATGTGGTTACTTGAAAAATAAAATTTACCATAGAAGACCCTTCCAAAATATCGATCATTTACAAAACACCATTAGGAATATCTGTCTTGAAATACCCCCAAGAATTTTGAGAAATGTAACCAAAGAATTTTGCAATAAGACAATGATATGTATGGAAAGAGAAGGTAGACATACAGAAATGTAGTACTTAATTTAAAAGAATATTGTTTGTTAATATAGTTTAAAGTTATTAAATAAATCCGTATTATTAACTTTTAAGGTTTTTGAAGTAAATTTTAATAGGAATTTTCAGTTTTATGTGATATAAATTTAATTGATGAACAATCGTCTTTTTAATATTTAAGCCCATTATCGTGTAAAATTGCACAGTAAGGGTTGAACCCTTACTGAAAATAGTCCACGATTGTCCTGTTGATTTTTGTAATAATGTTTTTTTGCCATTATTAATTACATTTAAAAAAGAAATGCAACATTTATGTATTTTTTACATTGAAATATTTCAAATTAACTCAACTGTAAACAAAAACATATTACATATTTTTGAAAAAAAAATAAAAAAACTGACACATTTAAATTTTCAAACCAAACTTCACATTTATATTATTAATGTAATTACAAACAACTTTTTTCTTGTCGTACTTTTCGGTATTTTGATAAATAAGGGCATTTCAGGCCATTTTCAAATTTCTAATGATATTTTGGAGGTGTCATAGTTGTGACATAATAAATATTTTTGGCAATTTTGTGGTTAATAATCATGCCGAAACTAATGTTGAAACCCATTAAAAAAAACAGTTGTATAAAAAAGTTTTCCATGTGGTGCAGACTATTTGGTGGACACTGCATATTAATGCTCTAATTGATTTACATATGTGCCTCAATAATAAGATATATTGATGACACTGTACTCTTCTACACAGCTTTAAATTGGACTTAAAAATTAAAGTAGAAAATTACCTAAAAATATAAAAAAACCGACTTGGACAGTAAGTTACTAACACAACGCAACTAAAACAAATGTCTTTCCTTTTCATCAATATGAAACATCGGCACGTCATTTCAAGAACAACAACTAGACAGCTTCCAAATAGTTCCAGCAACAATGGTAAAATATTTAGTTATAATTATTGATTCAAAGATGAAGTGGATGCACATATTAATAATTAAAAGAAATCTTAAATTTTAAACAAATTAAAATAAAAATTTACGGTCCTTTTTTTTAACAATCCAATTGTTAATGCCCCATCATATTTGGACATGTTAGAAAGTTTATTTTATCCGCAACTTGAACAGGATAATTTGTTGAGGACAGCCTATGTCCAATAAGACGGTGCTACACCTCATTATGCTATGATAACTAGAGATTCCCTGAATGCTACTTTGGAAATCGTTGTATAGGGACGGGAGGTCCTATAACATGGCCCCCTCGTTCGCCAGAACTTACAGTTCCAGATTTTTTCATATGGGAGTATGTGAAAGACAGGTGTTATAGTCCTATGCCACAAAATTTAGAACAACTTAAAAAAAACATTCGATATGTCTTTAACAATATTACCCCCGAACCATTAGTAGAAGCTATGATAACTTTGTAAAGCGAATAAATAAATGTATCCTAGTTGATGGGCAGCATTTTGAACATCTCTTATAACTACCTAATGTGTATAATTTTGTTTTTTTTTCTTATTTGTTTAATAAATATCCTGTTACACTTTGTTATATCGAGTTTCATATGTACATTTTCAATATTAGCAATTGTAGTAACATGCAATTGTTAATATACTAATTTGACGTTTACAAGTGATGTCTTTTATTTCCATAGTCTACTTTGTCAAAGAGAATCCTTTAATTCTCTTTGACTTTGTGAATCATTATTTTTTTGTAGCTTTCCATAAAACGCAGTATTCGCTTTAAAAGCTTATAAAACCATCACTCTGTATAATTTCCATGACAAATATGGAATTTTCGGAAAGGGGAAACAATGGGCTTTCCAACTGTGAAAAAATATACAGGGTGTTCTATTTAATACAATATAGTTGTCCTATTCCGAAAATACGGTATGTCATTTCCGGTTAAACCGGAAGTGAGCAAAAAGACGGATACTCAGGAAAAAAACATATCAAAATTAGAAGAAGACCGGCGAAAACCGCATTTCACAATCACAACTAGTTCAAAAATTATATAGGTTTAAATAGGGTCAAAATATAATGGGGTACTCCGGGGGTAATTAAGGTTTAAAGAATATATAGTAATGTTCATGTTATAAAACATATTTTACAATAGTTTTATAGTAGGAACCAGATGTGGTTATATAAGTACTGAACACAAATTTTGCCATTCAGTATTCGCTCTGTACACTTGACAGTCTTAACAAAGGCCTAAAGAGCCAAAACACGTGTAGTGTTTTTAATAAAAAGATTTTAAAACATTAAAAAGAAAATTTCATTCATGTAATTAAAAATGCTAAAACTTTCATATACAGTATGTTTGCGGATGGGGTTTACATGAGGTGAAATTGCAAAAAATATTAAACTTTTTCCAGAAAAAGTTATCCAACATAAAAGTTTTTGCTTTTCTAAAAAATATGATTCACGTTGAGAAACTTTATGCTCAAAAATTAAAAAAACTTAAAATCGCTTAAGACTAAATTTATATATACATTACATAAATATAATTTGCTTATGCAAAATCCTAATCCACTAAGGGCTACGACATTTGGAGCAGGTATTTACACCACCTGTCTTAAGTGGGAACCCTAGTCCCCAGCAAAGCTTCTTCGGAAGCCTAGAAATTGATGGGTACACATAGATATAGGGGTAATCACAAAAGATCTTTTTTTTTTAGGTCGCAGTGAAGGAGGGCCACTAGGGTCTTAATGACCCACTCGCAATCTAATTTAATTTAGTCTATTCTTGTTGCCAGGAGAGGGATTAGTTCTGTCCCCTAGCCGCAGGGTTAGCCCAGTTAAACAGCAACCTTATTTCTATAATTAATTTAGATTCAGACATTTAAAGTAAATGAAACTGTACTTGTCTATTGTAGAAAGTATCCTGGGCGCACCTTACACCTACACATCCCTGTCCCTAGTATAGTAATCGTTATCGTCAGATACTACCCCTAAAATATGAGTTTTTTCAATAGTTTCTCACGTTGGACCATCAAATATAATTGATGGTACAATTTGTTATTCTTGCTCCTAAAAATTCTTTAAAACAATGAAAAGATAATAATAATAACATATGGTGAAAAAAACATTCTACAAAATAGACACTTAAGAGTAACGTGAAACTAAATATAAAAACGGAAATTATTTAATCTCTAAAACTCGGAGAACATCACGAACAGTCTTCAATTTTGTAATTTATAAAACAAACTATTAACTTCGTATCTATATTTAGATGGAAATCATTTGCATTTTGGAATGACAGCAGTTTACTACATAGAAATAAAACGTTTTTAATGCGTTTTCTTGTAGAAATTGAATTACTGAATATACCGTGTGTCCCAAGATAGGTGTAAAAAAGGGCGATGGGCAAAACATTTAGAATTTTGGAACAGCACTTGAGGATGTGACACTTGGCTAAAAACTCAGATATATCATAAAATTAGTTGATTAAATCTAATACAGGGTGATTTATAAGCACCTTTATTTTTCATAATAGGACAAAAATTCCACTAAGAAAAGTTGTTTCGAGCTCAAATTTAGGTCCAATTGCTTTCAGAAATATCCGTTTACTTCGATGAAACTGTCTTGTTTTCAAAAATGACCCTTTTTTATTAAAAATAAGATAACAACAAATATATTTGTATTGCAGAACTATGTCAATTTTTGAAGTTTCAGTCCTCCACTATATGTAAGCCTAAAAATTTGGATAAATTCAATACATCGTTGCAAAGCGAATGTCAAAGAATCCTCGGTTAGGTCGATTTTTAAATACATTTCTTTATTT
Organism: Rhamnusium bicolor; assembly: GCA_029963845.1. Lineage (NCBI taxonomy): Eukaryota > Metazoa > Arthropoda > Insecta > Coleoptera > Cerambycidae > Rhamnusium > Rhamnusium bicolor. The sequence goes on from JANEYF010002760.1 coordinate 695,067, forward strand.
TTTCATATATCAAAAAAAAATTAAAAATGTTTGTAATTGAGACTTTTTTTTTAATAGCATCCTCCATTGTTGATAATACCATTTGAAAGAGTATATTTTTTCACTTATGGAGCATCAGAAATTATAGAACGGGAATTGTTAAATAAATTACAGCCCTACCCAGGTTCTACAGACCTTTTTTGTACAGTAATTTTTCCTCGCTTATCTCATTTTTTTTGCATTTTTTTTTTTATTAACAGCAACACGCAAGGCTAGGAATTGATATTTCAATGTCAGTTCGTGCCTTATACTTATCTACTAAATTTTCGAAATAATGGCACGTTTAAAAATGGATCACACCTATAGAACTCTGTGCCTGAACACCGCGGAGATATTATTATTGCCATTTGAATTATTATGAAAACATGATTTTTAATTCACACATAAGGGATGCTGTCATGGACTGCGTTGCTCTTGTGTTTCTAACATTTCCTTGTTTCTTTTTCCTGATTTTCTTCTTCATGAAGTAGATATAATCCACAACCAATTATAACGTCTTTCTTTATTTGACCCATTTTATTTTATTAAGATCTTTATATTTGCACTCTCGATTTTATACTAAGACAGCATGCGAACGGACTGGTATCTGTGAAAACTTACGGTATAATGGGCTACGCACAACCAGTACGCAGTTCTGTATGTATGAATCCATTTTTATATAAGAGAACAAATCGATATTCGATATTTTCTTTATGATTATAATATATTGAAGGGTGGTAGTACAGTCATTCCATATGAAATCGTCTAATCGGTAAAGCCAGCTTATTTTAGATTTTGCTCAAACTTTGTGAGAACCTTCTTTAGGGTTCCAGAGAAGGAAATCCACCGTCATTTAATTTTCGCGTACGTCAGTTCCGCCTGCCTGAATTAAAGCATTTAAAAAACGTCATTTTTATGCTCTAATATTTTTAGCTGTAAACATTTTTCTATTAAAGATATATACACGTTCAAGATGACATTTCAAAGCTGAAAGATAGTAGTTTTTGTGCAAAGAATATAAATTCACACAATCAATATCCCGAAAAATAACACGGTGCTGAAAATACGTGTATTTTATTGATTTTTCGTGATTTTTAACTGACTCCAGTGTCTCGACTGTTGAATGCAACTGCTAATATTTCTCAGAGATCAAGTGCACTTATAGTGGAAGAAATAAAAACTACAATTGACTCGATCGGCCTACTCTTTATAAAAAAGTCTCTGTTTGAAATTTTGAAATTTAAAAAAAATCGCATTATTTAGGTTCTAATAAGAATGTGTTGGCTAAAATATGACACTTACAGGATATTTAGTTCTTACCTTGAACTTCAAAAGCCTGTAATGCTTGTTTTTTTACTTTCATCCTTTGTGCGTGTACACTGTACAGGTGGCTTAAAAGAAGCAAAAAAGATCAGTCATTTGTTTATTTTCTAATTCAATAATATTATTTATAATTGAATATTTTTAACATAAAGTCATACAGAACCTACAGAAACTACATATTACCTTTTTCATTGTATATATATATATATATATATATATATATATATATATATATATATATATATATATATATATATATATATATATATATATATATATATATTATATATATATATATACATATATTATATATATTTATATATATATATATATATATATATATATATTTATATATATTTATATATATATATATATATATATATATATATATATATATATATATATATATATATATATATATATATATATATATATATATATATATATATATATATATATATATATATATATATATATATATATATATATATATATTACGCTCTGTTATACTCGACACACTCCGGATGTCATGGTCTGCTGCACCCCTCTCCTGATTTCGAGCGCGGCTTCGTGTAATCGGTTCTGTTCGGAGCACATGCGTGTCTGTGCTTATGTCACGGTCTGTTGCACCCATCTCCTGATTTCGAGCGCGACTTCGTGTACTTGTTCTATTAGATTAGCTCTGTTTGGTTCCTCTTCGTGTGTTTTGCGTTATGTTCTTGCTTCCTCATGGACAGCAGCATGCAATACCGAGCAGGCTCCATGTGGTAGGTAGTCTTTGGGTGTCATCTCGTGTATTTAGATTGTGTGGTCTTTCTCTATTTCTATGGCGAGAGCAACAAGGCGTAACAGGGGTAAAGTATATAAAGAACTGTCAGATCAGAAAACGTCATTTTCAGTTCGAGTTACCGGAAGCCGCAGTAGCCGGTTATCTGTTAAGAACCTGAAGATGGCAGATGAATTCCTGCCGTGTCGTTAAAACCGCCACGGTCCCTCTCGGGGGCCTATCACCTACGCGGGTATACCCGGAAAACGAATTTAATATATATATATATATATATATATATATATATATACATATATATATATATATATATATATATATATATATATATATATATATATATATATATATATATATATATATTTATATATATATATATATATATATATATAAAAAAACAATCAATCAAGACATACAGGGACATAAAGAAAAAAATTGCAGGATGAAAAATAAAAATTACCCGTAGCAGAAAAGTGTAAACCAGTGGTTTACGTGTTTCTGACTAATTGGTCTTCATGTGCTCGGTGTAGGGGAGTTAAAGATGGAGAAAACTCAAAAAGACACTAAAGGAGCCACCACTGACAGGGAGCCAGTCGCACCTTTGTGGCTTCCACTTGGATGACTCCGGTATGGGAACGCATCGTCAAAGCATCGCACACGCGGGCAACTATAGCAACCTGCGTGGGATTCAGGACCCAGGAAAATGAATAGGAACGGAGAAAGAGTTAGACGCGGGTTTATTTGCATTACAGTAAAAAAAAAACAAACAATCATCAGGTACGCCCGCACAAAGAAAAATTGCACGGTGAAAAA